>CM056720.1:24769749-25969749 GCA_029844215.1 Przewalskia tangutica | reverse complement strand
GGTATGTGGAATGGTTGGAAAATATTGCGCCAGTAAAGAATAAGAATGGCAAGGTTCGCGTATGTATTGATTACAGGAACCTAAATCTAGCCACTCCCAAAGATGAATATGTCATGCCTATAGCCGATATGCTAGTCGATTCGGTAGCCGCTAATGGTGTGCTAACATTCATGGATGGACACTCTAGCTATAATCAGATAACAGTAGCCGAGGAGAACATGCACAAGACTGCTTTTAGGTGTCCAGGAGCCTTGGGCATTTACGAGTGGATGGTTATGCCATTTGGTCTGAAGAATGTTGGTGCTACTTATCAGAGGGCAATGAACACCATCTTTCATGATTTTTGTCACGACTCGACCCCGGGCCTGCAACTGGTGCCCTACCTGGGCACCCTTACAGGTAACCATCAGAGAAAATCAGTGGAACATACATGAAACACATAACTTAAATCAATATGAAGTAAACAACAGGCTAGCCGATAAGGTTGCCCTCCTAGATATATATATACAATTACATATCCAAAAGCAGTTACATCCCTTCTTTTACAAACTGACCACAAGATATGACTATAGACCTCTAAGAGTTTGGACATAACAACTGTGACGGGACACGGCCCCGCCATACTCCTGAATGTACAACAACCGACAATACCAGGGATCTGAACCAAAGATAAGTCTCCGGAGTAATGGAGCTTCTTAACAGTTGAACAGTGATCCTAAGAGTGAGGATCAAGAACTGCTTAACTCTACTGCTGCAGATAACGCAATTTCCCAGAGAAAGGGGTCGACAAAATATTTACCAAGTATGTGAAAATGAAAGTACTGAAATGAAATCATATAGTCTAAAATAAAGCTGGAGACAAGTATGATAACCAAACTAACAAGATAATCAGGCCTTACTAAATAATGAGAGTAATCAAGAGTACACTTTACTGCTTAAAAAATAGGAAGCTTATGATCAAATTAGGGCCACCCACCCGTAGTATCATTAAGCAGTCCTACTCCTGGGACTATTTCTCTCGCATAGGTCCTGTGGACCCGCAATTGAGCAATTTGCTCCGCATGAGACTATTTCACCCGCATGGGCCCGGTGGACCCGCAATGAGTACATACGCCGCACTCGCATCGTGGGGAGCAAATTCACGGAATAAGTAGTAACCCGGGGGTTTACCCCGCAAGATTAGCATAACACTAGCACAACCGGCTATCATACATAACATAAGCAAGTTAAGAAATCCCTTAACTTCTTATTGGACTTAATTAGCATGCACTCTCATTTTATTTAACTTAAGACACTAACATGTCATGAAAAATTCGGGAATTTAACCCAAAGTACTACGTACTTCTATTCTTTTCAAAAGACTTCTTTCTAAATAAAACCCCAAGATACTAATGCCCTTAGTATCAAGGCATGCTTGCTTTCTCAAAACAAGTCACTACATCTTTAGAAATTCAAATCAAAGCTTTTCAAAAAAAATCAAGCATTTTTACTTTCACAACCTAGGCAACTCATGCCTATAAATCAAGTAGACCACTCTCTTAACCTTCCATAAAGTCGTTATAACTAACTTCCCATAAAGCCGTTATAACCCTTTATGTTTTAGACAAACCAAAACAATTACGTTCCTCTTTGAAACCAAGAGACTTACACTTTTGAAAACCAAGTATCATATACATCCAAATCAAGTTTCATAACTTCCAGAATACTTCAAGTTCCTTGACTTTAGAAATCAAGTCGCTTAACTTTAAAATAGTTCAAGTAACCCATACTTTTCCAAATCAAGTATTCTATTCTTTTCAAGTCAAGTAATCTTTACATGTAACATCAAGTAACATATACTTTTAAAAGCCGAGTTACTTCACTTTTCGAAATCAAGGCAAGGATACCAAACTGAAACCAAGTTCACTTAAAATACGTACGTCTACCGTACTATACCTTTGTAAATACTCATGCTCAAGAGATAGAGAAGAGTTCACATACCTCTCCGACTTAATCCACTTGTCAAGTTGAATATGCCGCACGTAGAATGTCATCCTATAATGACCATAATACGTCTATCAACTTCTAGCTTTCCAACGTAGAATATTCTAAGTGTAAAGCTTCCTATTCTTACGGAAAATTGGGCAGCACTTCCTTTGTTTCTACGTACTTTTCCACCTTTTTCAAGGCCCGAAAATCAATAACCAACATGCTACCTTTAAGGCTCAACCAATCAACTAATCAAAGGGGATTACATTCCTAACAGGACGTGTAAAATTCTGCCCCACAATTGTATAAAATAGTCCAATAATTCAATGGCCATTCTCGGCTACAACAACATCAATTCTCTTTCAATTTCCTTTTTAGTCCTAGTCGTTATTCCAACATGTTATATACATAATAACAATTCTAACAACTATAATTCTTTTCTTCTATAACATGTGACGATTGTAACTAACAATTAAATTGAATTACAATCTAAATGGCTAACATGAACTTTTCGGATTTTTGGCTTCCAATATTCCATAACACTTATCAATCTTCATAATCTATATCACATGATCATCTATCACTTTCATAACATGGAATCTTCAATTACAATAGTAAGACGGAAATTATTACCTCAATAATCCCCAAATCTAATCCAAGATTCAAAGTCGATCCTTAGCAACTTTAGCTCCTCTTCTTGACGTTCCAATCCACTCCAAGAAACCCTTAGAAGCTTATGAAGAACTCCTCTTCAAGTTTCAACTCCAACTATGAAAAACCCCTTAGGTTTTCATGTTGCGACTAACATAATAACGTAGTTTTTCTGGGATTTTTGTATTGAGATATCCTTAGAATACCTCTAGGGATCTTAGGTTTGAATATTGGGATTTATGAAGCAAGATTGCAATTTTTTTTCTCTTCATAAGGAGTTTGGCCGAGAGCTCCCTCTCTCCTCCAACATTCTTGATATTTTTTCTAAGTGTTAACGTGTCTTGCTACTAGTAGTAGTATATATATAATTAAATCAAGGGCTATGATTAATCCAAATGTGTGGTCAAGATGTGGTCAATATATCAAGCTCCACTTGGCTTTCTTGACTTGGTCAATTATGTCAAGCCTTGGCTTTCAAGACTTGATCATCAAACCCTTGGTCATTTTGACCAAGACGATGTGGGGGGGGGGGGTGACACATTTCACCCTCCCATTCGTCCATAGAATTTCATTTTCCGAAATTTCCATAATTAGTCAAAATATCGGAAACCTTGTGGGCCCCACAGAAATGTAAAATTTCCCGAGTGGGCCCCACGTATCCAACTCTGAAGATAGAATTCCATAATTCCAATAAATTCTAAAAGTCTCAAATAATCAAATTTGAGAACCCAATTCTCATTAACGAACAATTTTTCTTCCCGAGGTTCGGAAGATTTTTCCTTTGGAAAATAATTCTTTCTTTCGTTCAAATTTTTAAGTCTTGTGTTCTCGCGTCTATTCTCGTATACATGTCCTGGATTTATGGGGTGTAACATTCTCCCCCCCCCTTAGAAACATTCATCCCCGAATATTCTTTCGGAGTCCAATCTAATTAGATAACGACATAGTTCCCTTTAACCATACCCAACATAATCACATATGCCACATAATAATACTTAGGCAAACACGTCAATTTAACATTGACAAGTAGGGAAGCGAATTTCCTGTAGGTGTAGAGAACAAGTGTGGGCACTTCTTCCTCGTGTCCTCATCGGCTTCCCAAATCATCTTCATTTTCAATATCATTCCGCCACAAGACTTTGATGGAAGCCACGTCCGTAGTCGTCTAACCTGGCGATCAAGTATCGCTATGGGACTCTCCTCAACCGATAACCCCTCTGTCACTTGGACATCACTAACCGGGAAACTCTGGATGGATCTCTGATACCCTCCCATAACATAACAACATGGAAGATCGGATGTACATGCCTCCCAAGCGGACGCATATCTAACTCATAGGCAACCTTGCCTACTCTACGGACAATCTAATAAGGCCTAATGTACCTTGGGTTTAGTTTCTCTTTCTTACCAAGCCTTATCACACCCTTCATGGGTGATGCCTTTAAGAAGATTCCATTATCAATCTAAAACTCTAAGTGTCGACGTCGATTCTCTGCATAAAGCTTCTGTCGACTCTAAGCTTGCTAATAATCTTTCCTGGATAAGCTTCGCCTTATCCACACCAATCAAGTCCGCCAATTAATCAACTCGCCTACGTCGAACCAACCAACCGGCGATCTACACTTTCTTTCATACAAGGCCTCGTACAGGGCCATCTGAATACTTGAATGGTAACGGGTATTATATGAAACTCAACGAGATCCTCCCATCTACCCCTGAAATCAATAATACAGGCCCGCAACCTATCCTCAAGTGTCTGGATAACATGCCCTGCCTGTCCGTCGGTCTGAGGGTGAAATGCACCACTGAGACTCACCTGTGTCCCTAACCCCTTCTGGAAAACCCCCATAAGTTAGACGTAAACTGAGTTCATCAGTCTGACATCATAATGTAGGAACCCCGTGCAGCCTCATAATCTTCCTGCTATATAATCTAGCATAATCCTCAGCCGAGTAAGTGGTCCTGACCGGAAGAACATGGGCTAATTTCGTCAGCCTGTTTACTATGACCTACAGGGAGTCGCACTTCCTCCGAGTATGATACAACCCTGTAACAAAATCCAAATTAATCACCTCCCACATCTAAGTCGGGATCTCAATCTTCTGTAATAGTCCATCGGGCTTCTGGTGCTCAACCTTGACCTGTTGCCCATTTGGACACTGAGCAATAACTCTGCTACGTCCCTCTTCAGGCCATCTTACCAATACCTACATCTGAGGTCATGATACATCTTAGTCGACCCCGAATAAATAGAGTAAGGAGCACTGTGTGCCTCTCCTAAAACTTGCTGACGAAGTCCTGCAGCACCAGGTACACACAATCTGCCCTCGTATCCTAGCACCCCATCAGGTGCTATCTCAAACAGGCTCTTCTCCTCTCGGAGAGCCGTATCTCGATTCTGTACTAAAACTGGATCCTTAAATTGTCGCCTCTTCACCCCCTTGACGAGGGAAGACTCGGCAACCTTCCAGACCCGAACTCCATTATCATCGGAAACAACAACCGAACCCCTAGGCTCACTAGCTGATGAATCTCACGGATCATGTCCTGTCTACCTGGTTGTCCGTCTGACAGACTACCCATGGATCTATGACTAAGAGCATCTGCAGCCATATCGGCTTTCCCTGGGTGGTATAGGATATCAACATCATAATCCTTGAGTAACTCTAACCACCGTCTCTATCGCAATTCAGCTGCCTCTGTCTGAAGATATATCGGAGGCTCTTGTGGTCTACACAAATATCCATATGAAATCCATATAAGTAATGCCTCCAAATCTTCAAGGCATGCCTAACTGCCGCCAATTCAAATCGTGAGTAGCTTAATTCCTTTTGTGCTCCCGTAGCTGTCGGGAAGCATAGGCTATAACCTTACTGTGCTGCATCAGCATGCAACCTAGCCCAACACTCAAAGTGTTACAATAATAACCTAACCCTCTAGTCCCTCAAGAGGGGTTAGAACTGTAGTCGTAGTCAGCTTATCTCCCAATAACTGTAAGCCTTTCTCACACTTCTGAAATATTCAGGTATAACCAAATCTCAATTTTGATTCCTGTTTCCCTCCTGGGTGTTGTCACACCCAACTTGGTTACTATAATTAGATTCAATTTCTTCGCTTGTCTCATGGCTAAGACTTCCTGCCAATCGCAATTTAGGGGGAGATTTCCTTAATCTCGTCAAGTAGTAATCCTATTATTCTCCCCAGCTCATAGAGCTTATAGTCAGGTGTTCAAACCTCATCTCACGGTTTTACATAATCCACTGGCTTGCCAAGATTTCTTATCTTGATTCTTGATCATAATGTTTCATTCACGTGTACTACCTGCATTTATATCCTTACGACACTTCTTCAATCATTTCCTAGTGTCGTCCTCAATTTACCCCAACACAATACGTTTTCCAAAGGTTATGTAAAATTTTTAACCAATTGCATAACGAAACTGAAGACTTTACCAGTCTCATATCCATCACCTAATAATATGGGTACGCATAACCCTCAAAGATACGTAAACCATCCTTTTACATGGGGGAGAGAGCTTATCTCCCTTTCAATAATCTTTCCTGTTGCGGTTTCCTTTATAATTCAAATCATCAAGCACCGCCTTAAAAATCGTGTAGATTTTCAAAACCTATTTATGATGTCTTCTGTTTTTCGTCGGCGGCACGAGTACTTATCTTATTCTTGCTTTGCGCATTTTTCCTGAAACCATTCGGAAGTTCGTGGCCCTGACTGCAACACTAAACCAACTCCAAGTACCTCCAAGGGCACTTAACATAAACTCTTTCAATGATCATACGTTCTTATCTCCGTCTCTTAACGTTCAATATTCAAATCAATTACTTCAATAAAACAAGTCACATAGACTCCACAATTTATCATGTCAAAGAAGGAAGGAATAACTTACATATTACTAACACTTCCATTCCTTTCCAATCGATCACTGGCTCACCGGAAAACTGGAATCGAACCAATCTCTCTCTGCAGTCAACGTTGGCCTAACAAGAAGCCAACTAGTCTGTACCCATAATGACCTCAAAGTCTGTCATTTCCACTTACTAGTTCGCTAGTGGTCCGATGATCAGATCATCACCGGGCAATTCTTATATACCCGCTCAGCTACCACCCAATTACTCACGGGTGTAGCTACCTCGAAAGGTTCTTATGGATTCAGGCTCTATTCTTTTACACTTGGTTGCTCCCTTTTCGTACTTCCAAACTTATTCTAACATACGTACATAACCTCCATACTAATTCTGACCTCCAAATTTAGAGTTACTACATCAACCAATTTAAGGCCATTTCCATGCCCCAAGCCTACATTACCCTTCCCTTCATACGGGTAAGATAGTTTCTCATAATACCACAATCGTGTTGTCTTGATCACAACAACCATACTTACTCCATACGGATCTCATCCGTACAATTGTCTTAAGTATACTACGTAGATTAATCTATAACATAGTCTTCCATTAAGTCCCTTAACATGATTTCTTAAGGGTTCACTACCTTCTCAGACAGCTCATCACCTCCTAATTATCTCAAATTAGCACGTAAAACTTTGATGAGAATTCATTAAGTTGTTTCATACCTTCCCGGTATCTAATTAGTCCTTACCAATTCTTGGTAATCTATAATCATTCTAGGCAACACGCGTTTGACCCTCATACATAAATCCGTATAGATGTATGTCATTATACCAACTATACAACAATTATTACCAACCTGGATACGCAACCCATATAGTCCTTCATGGGTCACTGTTGTCTTTCTCATAGCTGCAATCAATACAACTCGTTAGGGAGAGACTACCCTAACAACACAGCTCTATCGCACGATCTCAAAGTGAGAAGAATGGAAACCAATCCTAAATGTCCTGTAGCCTCCTGATTATAGATATTGTGCATAACACACCGATAATCAAGACTCTACTAGACACGGTCTGTAGACACTTTCCGAGTACTAACTGCTCTGATACCACTTTTGTCACGACCCGACCCCGGGCCCGCAACTGGTGCCCTACCTGGGCACCCTTACAGGTAACCATCAGAGAAAATCAGCGGAACATACATGAAACACATAACTTAAATCAATATGAAGTAAACAACAGGCTAGCCGATAAGTGTCGCCTCTCCCGATATATATATACAATTACATATCCAAAAGCAGTTACATCGCTTCTTTTACAAACTGACCCACAAGATATGACTACAGACCTCTAAGAGTTTGGACATAATAACTGTGATGGGACAGGGCCCCGCCATACTCCTGAATGTACAACAACCGACATTTCCAAGGATCTGAACCAAAGATAAGCCTCCGGAGTAATGGAGATTCTCAACAGCTGAACAGTGATCCTAAGAGTGAGGATCAGCAACCTGTTTAACTCTACCTGCGACATGAACGCAGCCCCCCGAGGAAAGGGGGTCAGTACAAAATATGTACCAAGTATGTGAAACTGAAAGTACTGAAATGAAATCATATAGTCTAAAATAAAGGTGGAGACAAGTATGATAACCAAACTAACAGTACACTGTGCCTTACTAAATAATGAGAGTAATCAAGAGTACACTTTACTGCTTAAAAAATAGGAAGCTTATGATCAAATTAGGGCCACCCACCCGTAGTATCATTAAGCAGTCCTACTCCTGGGACTATTTCACCCGCATAGGTCCTGTGGACCCGCAATAGAGCAATTTGCTCCGCATGGTACTATTTCACCCGCATGGGCCCGGTGGACCCGCAATGAGTACATACGCCGCACTCGCATCGTGGGGAGCAAATCCACGGAATAAGTAGTAACCCGGGGGTTTACCCCGCAAGAATAATATAACACTAGCACAACCGGCTATCATACATAACATAAGTAAGTTAAGAAATCCCTTAACTTCTTATTGGGCTTAATTAGCATGCACTCTCATTTTATTTAACTTAAGGCACTAACATGTCATGAAAAATTCGGGAATTTAACCCAAAGTACTACGTACTTCTATTCTTTTGAAAAGACTCCTTTCTAAATAAAACCCCAAGATACTAATGCCCTTAGTATCAAGGCATGCTTGTTTTCTCAAAACAAGTCACTACATCTTTAGAAATTCAAATCAAAGCTTTTCAAAAAAAAATCAAACATTTTTACTTTCACAACCTAGGAAACTCATGCCTATAAATCAAGTAGACCACTCTCTTAACCTTCCATAAAGTCGTTATAACTAACTTCCCATAAAGCCGTTATAACCCTTTATGTTTTAGACAAACCAAAACAATTACGTTCCTCTTTGAAACCAAGAGACTTATACTTTTGAAAACCAAGTATCATATACTTTCAAATCAAGTTTCATAACTTCCATAATACTTCAAGTTCCTTGACTTTAGAAATCAAGACTCTTAACTTTAAAATAGTTCAAGTAACCCATACTTTTCCAAATCAAGTATTGTATTCTTTTCAAGTGAAGTAATCTTTACATGTAACATCAGGTAACATATACTTTTAAAAGTCGAGTTACTTCACTTTTCGAAATCAAGGCAAGGATACCAAACTAAAACCAAGTTCACTTAAAATACATACGTCTACCGTACTATACCTTTGTAAATACTCATGCTCAAGAGATAGGGAAGAGTTCACATACCTCTCCGACTTAATCCACTTGCTAAGTTGAATATGCCGCACGTAGAATGTCAACCTATAATGACCATAATACGTCTATCAACTTCTAGCTTTCCAACGTAGAATATTCTAAGTGTAAAGCTTCCTATTCTACGGAAAATTGGGCATCACTTCCTTTGTTTCTACGTACTTTTCCACCTTTTTCAAGGCCCGAAAATCAATAACCAACATGCCACCTTTAAGGCTCAACCAATCAACTAATCAAAGGGGATTACACGCCTAACATGATGTGTGAAATTTTGCCCCACAATTGTATAAAACAGTCCAATAATTCAATGACCATTCTCGACTACAACAACATCAATTCTCTTTCAATTTCCTTTTTAGTCCTAGTTGTTATTCCAACATGTTATATACATAATAACAATTCTAACAACTATAATTCTTTTCTTCTATAACATGCGACGATTGTAACTAACAATTAAATTGAATTACAATCTTAATGGCTAACATGAACTTTTCGTATTTTTGGCTTCCAATATTCCATAACACTTATCAATATTCATAATCTATATCACATGATGATCTATCACTTTCATAACATGGAATCTTCAATTACAATAGTAAGATGAAGATTATTACCTCAATAAGCCCCAAATCTAATCCAAGATTCAAAGTCGATCCTTAGCAACTTTAGCTCCTCTTCTTGACGTTCCAATCCACTCCAAGCAACCCTGAAGCTTGAAGAACTCATCTTCAAGTTCCAACTCCAACTATGAAAAACTCCTTAGGTTTTTATGTTGCGACTAATATAATAACGTAGTTTTTCCGGTATTTTTATATTGGGAGATCCTTAGAATACCTCTAGGGATCTTAGGTTTGAATATTGGGATTTATGAAGCAAAATTGCAATTATTTTCTCTCTCCATAAGGAGCTTGGCCGAGAGCTCCCTCTCTCCTCCAACATTCTTGATATTTTTTCTAAGTGTTAACTTGTCTTGCTACTAGTAGTAGTAGTATATATAATTAAATCAAGGGCTAGGATTAATCCAAATGTGTGGTCAAGATGTGGTCAATATATCATGCTCCACTTAGCTTTCTTGACTTGGTCAATTATGTCAAGCCTTGGCTTTCAAGACTTGATCATCAAACCATTGGTCAATTCGACCAAGACCAGGTGTGGGGTGACAAGTGTCACCCTCATTCATCCATAGAATTTCATTTCCCGAAATTTCCATAATTGGTCAAAATATCGGAAACCTTGTGGGCCCCACAAAAACGTAAAATTTCCCGAGTGGGCCCCACGTATCCAACTCTGAAGATAGAATTCCACAATTCTGATAAATTCTAAAAGTCTCAAATAATCAAATTTGACAACCCAATTCTCATTAACGAACAATTTTCCTTCCAGAGGTTCGGAAGAGTTTTCCTTTGGAAAACAATTCTTTCTTTCGTTCAAATTTTTAAGTCTTGTGTTCTCGCGTCTATTCTCGTATACATGTCCTTGATTTACGGGGTGTAACAATTTGATTGGCAAGACAATGGAGGTCTATATCGATGATGTGGTGGTGAGATCTAAGGACTTCAAAGATCATTTAGCCGATCTTGAACAAGCACTAAAAAAAGAGGATTTATCATCTTAAAAAATGAATCCAGCCAAGTGCATGTTCTGAGTATCGACTAGCAACTTCCTTGGCTTCTTGGTACATAATAAAGGTATTGAGATAGATCAAAATAATGCCCAGAAAGTAATGGAATCTGCACCACACAGAACAAAGAAGGAGTTCCAAAGCCTGTTAGAGAAAATAAACTTCCTAAGGAAGTTCATATCTAATTCAGGTGGCAAAATGAAGGCTTTCTCACCTTTGCTTAGATTAAAGGGTCAGAAGAGCTAGTATTGGACCCGGAACAGCAAGAGGTATTTGACCACATTAAAAAGGCCTTAGCAACTCCTCGTGTGTTGATGCCTCCATGTCAGGGAAATCGTTGAAGTTGTATATCTCGACTGCAGATTTGTCTATCGGCTACCTGTTAGCATAAGATGTCGATGATGGAACCGAAAGGGCAGTTTACTACCTCAGTTGAATGCTCAATGAGGGTGAAACTAGATACACCCCTATAAAGAAGCTTTTTTGTCCTTATTATATGCTTGTACTAAACTTAAACATTACTTAATGCCACATGTGGTTCACATTTTATGTAAGATTGACATCGTCCGGTACTTATTGAATAGACCTATTTTGCAAGGACGATTAATGAAATGGGAAATCAAGCTCACTGTGTTTTCTCTCGAGTATATGCCACTCAAGGCTGTCAAAGGTCATGCGTTAGATGATTTCTTGGCAGACCACTCTTCTGTAGATGTGGAGAACCTAATAGCCCCATTTATCACAAGCAGATAGATGTCATCCATCGATGCTAACTTTTGATGGGTCAAGAACCCGTAGCGAGTAGTAGGTCGAGATAACAATAACCAATCCTAGGGATAAAACATGAGGTTTTCTTAATAGCTAGATTCTCAATTGACAAATAACTGTCAATATGATGCTCATCATAGGACTCAAACTTCTAATCTCTATGAAGGCGAAGTGCATAAATATTCATGGAGACTCTCAGTTGGTTATCAAGCAGCTAGCTGGTGAATATGACTGCAAAGATTCAAATTTGTTGGCCCATTACAGAATGGCTAGCAGGTTACTTAATGGGTTCACATCATCTATGTTAAGTTATGTCCCCAGGGACATGAATGTTAAGGATAAGGACTTAGCATAAGAAATGTATGGCTTTATGAAGACTCTACTCACTCTAGAGTATGATAAGATGCTAGCCGAAGTGCTAACCATGGACCAGATCGACTCGTGGAGGTAGTTGTTAATCGTCTACTTAAAAGATCCCCCCACTTGCAATGACATTAAGGTTAAGAGAAGAGCCTTAAAGTATGTGCTCATTGATGATGATCTTTACAAAAGAAGTGTAAATGGGGTGCTACTCAACTGCATTGATAAGGGAGAATCCTTAAGAGTCATGGGAGAAGTTCATGAAGGAATATGTGGATCACACAGAGTCAAGACAACGATAAAATAGTTGATTCATCGCCATGACTATTATTGTCCTACCATCACAGTTGATTGCTTTCAATACACAAAATGGTGTGAAGAGTGTCAGAGATATGGGCCAATCCAATGGGTACCAACTGAGTTGTTGCACCCGATCGTTAAGCCCTGACCTTTCAGAGGATGGGCTATAGACCTCATCGGCAAGATTCATCCACAATCGGGTAAAGGACATAATTTCATTATCGTGGCTACCGATTACTTCACTAAATGGGTATAGTCATAGCCGATGAAGAGGGTTAATCAGACATATATCATTCAATTTATCCAATACCAGATCATATACATGTATGGTATTCTTGAGACGATTACAACCGATCAAGGGACGGTGTTCACTAGTACTAAAGTGGCAGCCTTTGCTGAAAAATTTGGGATCAAGATGATCATATCCTCGTCTTATTATGCACATGCGAATGGACAAGTCGAGGCAGCTAACAACCTTGTTGTGGACATTATCATTACAAATGTTGAGGATAAACCTGCAGTATGGCATCTGTGGACGGCTATTTGGGCAATCATAAACTCTAAGTTATGGCTACTGGACAACACCTTATTGGATAACCTATGGCCAAGATGCAGTATTGTCTTTGGAGATTAATGTTAAGTCATTTCGGGTGGCTAAACAAAATTCTTTAAACTTAGAAGAGTACCAGCAGACCATGCTAATGGAGTTAGATCAGCTAGATGAAGATCGATTGATGGCCTTAGAGAGAATCTAAGCCGGTAAATGAAAAATGGCCAAAGCATACAACAAACATGTTAAACCTAAGTGGTTCGCCGAATGAGACTTGGTTTGGAAAACCGTGTTTCCACTTGAAATAAAATATCACAAATTCAGCAAATGGTCGCCAAGTTGGGAAGGACCCTTCATAGTAAGCCAACGGATTGCTGGCAACGTGTATCAGCTAATAGACATGCATGAAGAAGAACTTTAAAGAAAGGTAAACGACAAATACTTAAAGAAATACTACCCTTCGATTTGGGGTATGCATGAGTAAACAACAACGATCGACAGGTTGCCTGGCCGCACAAAATAAACTAATTCCCTTCAATTTGGGGAATACATTATAACTACAGGTCGGCGGCCTAGTCATAGTCACATAAAAAAAGCAAAAAGTATCTCCCTTCAATTTGGGGAAGACAATAGTAGAAAACAACCACAAATCTACTGCTTAGTCACAAGAACAGACTCTTCGATTTGGGGTCAATAAAACTAGGAGGCCAAGTTGGTCGGCATTCCACCAGCTTGAGGTTGCACTACATCATCAATTATAGAAGTCTCAGGATTAGCCGAATCTACAGTTGCTTGGGCATCTTGGGTAGCCAAAGTCTCCTCCTCACCCTCAACTGCACTAATGACTACTATATCATCCACTCCTACTACTACTGGGACCCCATTTTTCGCATCAGCAAAGGTTCAGCCACTACAACTGATGGGGTCTTGGTAAAAACCTAAGTGTCGGCTGATACCTCTAGAATAATAGAAGAAGTGATGTCTTTGGATTTGTTACACCCCGTAATTCCAGGATATGTTTAAGAGAATGTACGTAAGGAATCAGGACTTTAAAAATTGGTACGAAAGGAGGAATTGTTTTTCCGAAGGAAAATCTTCCGAACTTCGGAAAGGAAAAATGTTCGTTGATGAGAATTAGATTCTCAAAATGTGTTATTTGAGATGTATGGAATTTATTAATATTGTGGAAATTTATTTACGGATTTGGTCACGTAGGGCCCACCCGGGAAATTTTACGTTTTGTGGGGCCCACGAGGTTTTCGATATTTTGACGAATTATGGAAATTTTGGGAAATGGAATATTTTAGACCAATAGGAGAGCAACACGTGTCACCCTCCACATGGCTTGGTCGAAATTGACCTAGAGAAATTGGTCAAGTCTTGAAAGCCAAAGCTTGAGATATTTGACTAAGTCAAATAGCCAACTTGTGCAAGATCTTTAGTCTTCTTGAATCTCAATCACACATTTGTTTTAATCTTGGCCCTTGGTTGTAGTATATATCTCATACTAGTGCAAGACAATTCCATACTTAGAAAAAATTTGAAGAAACTTTGAGCAAGAACTATGTTGCTCTCGGCCAAGCAAGGAGAAAGGGAGAAAAATTTTGCAATCTTGCTTCATAAATCCCAATATTCAAACCCAAGGTCCCTAAAGGTATTCTAAGGATATCTCAACACAAAAATCCCGGAAAAACTACGTTTTTACGTTAGTCGCAACATGAAAACCTAAGGGGGTTTTCATAGTTAGAGTTGGAACTTGAAGAGGAGTTCTTCATAAGCTTTTAAGGGTTGCTTGGAGTGGATTGGAACGTAAAGAAAATGAGCTAAAGTTTCTAAGGATCGACTTTTAATCTTGGATTGTATTTGGGCTTATTGAGGTAAAAATCTCCGTCTTCTTAATGTAATTGAAGATTACATGTTGTAGTATTTGATAAATGAGCATGTGATATTTATAATGAAGATTGATAAATTATGGAATTTGGAAGTTAAATCTGAGACCTAGCATGTCTAGCCTTTGATATTGTAATCAATTTGGTCGATAGTTATAATCGTCGCATGTTATATAAGAAAGGGATTATAGTTGTTATAATTGATTTCGACTATATAACATGTTAGAATAACAACTTAGATTGAAAAGGAATTGAAAAAGAATAGATGTGGTGTTATCCTTGTGATTGCCTAAAATGGCCAAGAATATTGGACAGTTTTACTTTAATTGTGGGGCAGAATTTTACACGTCATGTTAAGGCGTGTAATCCCCTTTGAATTACTGGTTTGTTGCTCCTTAAATGTGACATGTTGATTATTGATTTCGGGCCTTGAAAAAGGTGGAAACGTACATAGAAACAAAGGAAGTGCTGCCCAAATTTCTGTAGAATAAGAGACCTAGCACTTAGTATTATTCCACGTTAAAAAGCTAGGAGTTGATAGACATGTTCTGGTTATTATAGGTTAAAGTACTACGTATAGCGTATTCTACTTGAAGGGTGGAATAGATATCAAGGTTGAAGTACTTTGGAGCATTTTGTTACTTGTCGATAGTCGTCGCGAGGTATGTGAACCTCTTCCTTCTTTTGGCATGATTCTTTTTATGAAATATATATGTGGTGTTATTTCATGATTCCTTCTACTCTTAGAAGTTAAGAGGTATCTATGTTGATTTACTCTATGTAAAAGGTATGTCTAAGTTATCCTAAGTTCTTACCAAGTCTTATGGGGGATGTTGGTAAGAGTCGTTAGGAAGTATTTGGAGTCGAGTTGACTTTGCTAATTTACTGCACTAATGAGAATAGATATCGAACAAGCCATTGCAACGTTAATAAAAATGTATCGACAATCAATTATATTGAAATAAGTAGAATTCGCCATCTGCATAGAAACTAAGATAAGACAAAATTGTATTACATTTTCTAGATCATGGCTGCTTTAATAAGATCGTTATTAACGAGTATAACATATTCACAGCTCATAAAAGTATATGTTACTTAATTTAAAGAGTTTATGTTATGAAGTTTTAATACTATGAACCTTGATTTCTTAAAAGGTTATGAGACTTTATTTTTCAAGTTATGGGACTTGATTCTTAAAGGAAGGAATGACTTGATTTAAAAAGTATGGTTTCCGTGATTTATTTCAAAAGTTAAGAGGCTTGATTTCAAAAGAGAATGTAACTTGAGTTTTAAAAAGAAGAAGTTTATGGATTTAAAAGAGAAGGTGTGGCATGATTCTTTTATAAGTGTGCATGTACATAGTACTTTTGGGTTTAGTTTTCCCTAATGTTGTAAAAATGAAAGTGCATTAAGTTCTCCAAATGAAAGGTCATACAATAACTTTATGGGAAGTTGTTATAACGACTTAAGAAGAAGTAAGAAAAGATTGTTTAAAAATGTTATGTGATTTACCGCGTCCCACAAATGGGTCGAGTTATGTTATGTGACTTTACCGCATCCCAGAATGGGCCGGACAATATACCTTACGGGCGCACTTATGTGACTTTCATCGCCCCGTAATGGGTCGGGCAAGATACCTTTGGCGAAAGCGACTTATATGACTTTACCGCCCCGAATGGGCCGCAAGATACCTTTACGGGCAGACTTATGTGACTTTACCGCATCCCGAACGGGTCGGGCGATACATTTATGAGCGGACTTATGACTTTACCGCGTCCCGTAACGGGCCGGCAAGATACCTTATGGGCAGACTTATGTGACTTTACCGCCCCCGAACGGGCCGCAAGATACCTTACGGGCGACTTATGTGGCTTTACCGCGTCCCAGAATGGGCCGGGCGGTATACCTTCGTGGGAAGACTTTTTATGATTTCACCGTGTCCCGTAAATGGGCCGGGTTACATTATCACGTATGGATAATCAGAGAGAACTCCAAATGACGCCCCTCCATAGCGGCCGGATTATGTTATGCAAGATACGTAAGTTATGTGTTTATGAACTTGATGATTGTTGCTAAGTATGTATGTAAGAATTTGATTATAACTCTTATTGAAAATGGGAAAAGATAATAATGTGCGATTAAGTCATGAGTTGTAATGGCACGGTAGGATCCGTATTTACTTTTATACTTGCCTCGTCATTCTTTTTGTACAAGCTTATGATTTGTTTATCAGACTTATTTCCGCTCCATACTCAGACATGTTGTAATCGACTTCTTCTGGGCTGCGTTCATGCCCGCAGTGTTAAGTACAGGTTGGTGATCCTTGCTCTTAAGATCTCTGCTCGCTTTTTTGGGAAAAAGCTCTATTTACTCCGGAGGCTTATCTTTTGGTACGGATCCATATTGATGTAGATTTATGTATATTCAGGGGTATGGCGGGGCCCTGTCCCATCACAGTGGTTATGTCAAAAAAATTTAGAGGTCTGTAGTCATATCTTGTGGGTCGGTTTGTAAAAAAAAATGATGTAACTGTTTTTGGCTATGTATTTATATATCAAGGGAGGTAGCCTTATCGGCTAACCTATTGTTTATTTCTTGTTGATTTACGTTACAAGTTTTATGTATGTTCCGCTGATTATCTCTGATGTATACCTGTAGGGTGCCCAGGTAGGGCGCCAGTCGCGGGCCCGGGGTCGGGTCGTGACAGGATTGCAAGTCCATGAGGGTTTCGACTAACAACTTAGCAAGGGATCAACTAGAAAAGGAGTAGTGAGTGTTGGCATTGCTTGAGCAAGACAACTTTTCCACACGGTCCACTTATTCTTCAGTTTGGCCAGCCGTTCACTACCTATTTTTTTTATTTAATTCCCAAACCACATGTTGGTTACCTAGTTCCCACATCTTGTGATCAAACTGAAGGCTCTGTCGAAACAAAGAAGAGCGGGAGGAGCACTGGGCATTAATAGTCGATTCTAAGTTGTATATGGCTGGAATAATAACCTTTATCTTCGCCTGGATCCTCTCCAAATCGGCTCGCTGTTTTGAAAGCTGCTTCTGCATGTCATTTCTTTGGCTGACATTTTGCTGTCTTTCCGCATTCACCTCATTGAAAGAAGTCTGAATGCGGATCTTCTCTTGCCGAAGAGGCCCCAAGTGTTGCAAAGAAGCGACTTCCTCATCATGGCTACCTTGACGGGAGAAATATTTTCCTGGAGATCAGCCGATAATGGATCTTGTGGATGCTTGGAAGCATGAGCCTAAGAGGACCACCCTCAAATGTGAAGAGGGACATCAGACGCTTTTTGCAGCCGTCTGTGTCTTATTAGTTGTGGTCCTTGAAGGGCAAACAGAAAACGTAAATATTGATAGCCGATGTTATACCCCACATTTCCAGAGTATGTACGTATGGGCGTACGTAGAGAAGTTGGAGACTTAAAGTTAGGCATGTTTCGAAATTTTGTGCACAACACCCGATTAGAGTCGTTTTTCGACGAAACGTTTTACTAAGCTTGCGAAGGGAAAATTCCGGCTATGTCGTTTAGTATTTTTGCGGATTTTTCCGAGCGACGGAACATTTTTGGACCAACGGGAGGGTGACACTTGTCACCCTCATCGACGATTTGAAAGGCCACGGCTAGGAGGGTTTTGAGGCCCTTTTCATGGGTCTTTGTTTTGTGAGGGATTTAAGGAGTAGGTTAGGGTGCACTTGTGCCAATCTTGGCCATCCACTTGCCCCCCACATGGCTTGATCTTGTCCGTTGGTGTCCCTATAAATACCCCCTTGCTTGAAGGTTTTTCTTCATCCCTCATTTCATTCTAAGTCTTGAAATCTCCCTCCCCTCTTCTTGTTGTGTCGTCCAAAGCCTCTCCCCCTTCCCCTTTGAGTGGCCTTGTGGCCGAGAGGGGTACCCTCCCCTCGTATTGCTTTCAGCCGAGGGGTACCCCCCCCTAGCCTAGTTGCTTCGAGAAATATACCCCCTCCCTTGTGGTATTGAAA
Source organism: Przewalskia tangutica (assembly GCA_029844215.1). Taxonomy (NCBI): domain Eukaryota; kingdom Viridiplantae; phylum Streptophyta; class Magnoliopsida; order Solanales; family Solanaceae; genus Przewalskia; species Przewalskia tangutica. Next base: position 25,951,016 of record CM056720.1, on the reverse strand, counting down.
TACTCTCCAAGTATTGTTATAATGCCCAAAATACCTTAGCCTTTACCTTGTAGTATTCCAAAAGTTACCTCTATACGTAGAGCCCGGAAATACTACCTTTTGTCCTTTTAGTCTCAAACCGAAACCCTAAGGAAATCTTCATAGTTGGTTGAAGTATTTAAGTAGAAGTTGGTTAGAACTTCTAAGGGTTGTTTGGAGCGGATTGGAGCGCACGGAGTAGGAGCTAAACCTTGCTCAGGATCGACTTTTATAACTTGGATAATTTTGGGCTTATCGAGGTAAATATTCTTGTCCCCTTGTTGTAATTGGAAATTACATGTGGTAGGATTATATAGTTGAAGTATACTATATATAGATCTGAACATAGCTTTGCGGCAATGTCTTTTGACTTAAGCCTGAATATAAAGAAGAGAATCGAATCAGAATTACATAGATCAGACATGAAGACTTGTGTGGTATTCTGTGTAGTAGAATTGTATACGTCCGGTTAGACGTATAAACCCCCCCTGGTTGGCTTGGTAGCCGGCCTCGATAGAGGAGGAGATTTACGCTGTTGCGGGGGGGGAGGTGCTGCCGAATTTTCTGTAGAATATGGAACCATGCGGTTAGAAGTTAATAGACGTTTGTGGCCTTATAGGTGGAAGTACTACGAGTAGCGTATTCTACTTGAAGAGTGGAAAAGGCTAGCAGGTTCTGATCTTGTGAGCGTTTTGCTTATTATCGATACTGCCGCGAGGTATGCGAACCTCTTCCTATCCTTATAGCATGATGCTTTTTAAACTATGTAGTACGGTAGACGTACATGTGCTAAATGAGTTGGTTGGTTTAAAACATAGGGTGTTATAATAGCTTTATGGGAAGTTAGTTATAACGACTCTATGTAGGTAAAGGATTGGTTTATTGATTGTAGAAGTTAAGAGACTTGATCTTGAAAGATAAGAGACTTAACTTGTTTTACTTGGTAATTAACATTTTGTTAAAAGTATTGTGAAACCTCATTCGCGAGTAATGAGTACTTGGTTTTAAAAAAGGGAATAACGTTTCACGATTTCTAAATGAGAATAAGTGTCGAACAAACCACAAAGCCGCTAATAAAGGAAAGTGTATTGACAAATAGCAAATTGTTATTAAAACCAGTAGAAACCTTCATCCGCATAGAAGCTAAGATACGACAAAATTGTATTACATTTCCTAGATCATGGCTGTTGTAACAAGATTGTTGTAAACAAGAATAAACGGCTCACGTATAAGACATATGTTACTCAATTGTTTTAAAAGAGATTAAGACTATGAGTTATGAAACTTTTCTAAAATAAAGAGACCTGAGTAATTGAAATTAGGCAAACTGGAATTTTAGGGGAAAGAATGTTGTTGAAAAGGAAAGTGTTTTGGTTTACCTAGAAATGTGAGTCACTCTATTTTTATACTACGGTGTCGGGTGACCTTTATAAAGGAATGGACCTCTTTAAAAGGAATTTAACGTACGTAGTACTTTAGGGTTAAAACCCGGACTTTGATATAAAATGGAAGTACTTTGAGTTATGTATAACTTGCCTATGCTTGTTGTTGTATAACTTGCCTATGCTTGTTGTTGTGTAACTCGCCTATGCTCGCTGAGATAGCCTTTGTTGTGCAAATGTTGATATCGGTGACTTCTTGAGAAAGAGTGGATCTTTTATAAAAGTCTGTAGAAGTATGGTAATTTGCTTGAGCTTGTTTGTGATAGCCTGGTTGCGGTATATTGTTGTTGATATTACATGGACATGTCTACACCGACGCAGACTCCGGGCATGTGGCGTACGCGCAGGGTTGATTCCCCGATATAGTGTTATTGTGGTTACATGGACATGTCTACACCGATGCAGACTCGGCATGGCACGTGCGGGCGGGTTGATCACCCAAGATATTGTTGTTGATGTCACATGGACATGTCTACACCGAGGCAGATTCGGGGCATGTGACCATGCGGCATTGTTAGTATTGTTGCATCATGGACATGTCTACACCGGCGCAATTCCGGCACGCGCACGATGCGAACATGATTGATGTTGTGGCGTGAGACCCATAGTTATATTGAGTGATGACGCTGGAGGCGTGAGTCCACGACTTGATCGCTTTTATGTCTGCGTCGTATTTTGTTATCATACATGTCTCCCGCTTATGTAGATCGTTATGATTTAACTGCAGATTTTCGGGCCACATACTTGGTACTTGATCGACTCTCGGGCCGCGTCATGCCGCAGTAGAGTACATCGGTAGTTGATCCTCGCTCTTAGGATCACGTCAGCGTTAGGAAGCTCCATTCTCGAGGCTTATCTTTTGGTATGTTACCTGAGTTGTAGGTTCTTGTACATTCGTGGTATGGCGGGCCTGTCCGTCATGTTGTATAAAAACTCTGCAGGTCCAGTAATCTTTGTGGGCGGTGGTTTGTAAAAGGATTAAACTGCTCATTTGAAAGAGTTGTTTATATATATTTTATCGGAAGCGTAACCGTTGTTGGCCTGCTTTTATGATCATATATCTTGTTTCTTGTTTAAGTTTTATTTTCACGGTTTTCTCGATGTTGTGTCACTAGGGTGCCCGGTAGGCACGACCACGCCCGGATCGGGTCGTGACAAAAGTGGTATCGAGCGATTAATCCTCGGAAAGTGTCTACGACCGTGTCTAGTAGAGTCTTGATTATCGAAGTGTTGTTCACCACATCTATAATCGTGAGGTCAGCAGGACATTTAGGATTAGTTTCCATTCTTCTCCTTCCGAGATCGTGCCTTAGAGTTGTGTTGTAAGTTGGACCCTCCGACGTATCTCGTTTTTACCGATTATGCCTCGCGCAGGCAACCAGAGCCCGAGGGCAAGGCGCCGAGGGTGCCGCTAGTGAGATACTGAGAGTACGAGGCGCAGCCCGGTCAAGACTGAGATTATGCTTGACGGCGAGGTTTGCGCCGCCACCCCCAAAGAGTTTAGAGCCGCAGCAGCGGTCGCCGAGACCACAAGATGCAGAGCCTCCACCCCACACCGGGAGCAGGAGATGGGTTACAAGGAGTTGGCCCGATTATTGGCCGTGGTCGTGGCGACACGAGATAGCCGGACGCAGCAGCTTCAAAGAGCGCCAGCCGTTCACCCTAGATCGGATAGTTTGAGGCTACAGGACTTCCTGAGATGTAGCCCGCCAGAGTTCTACGGGTCGAGGCCTGAGGATGATCCGCAGGAGTTCATCCGACAGTTGCAGCGGATCATGAGAGTGATCAAGGCTTCGGAGACCGAGTCGGTGGTCTTAGGTTCGCGTCGGCCGCGTGATACCGCAATGATCGGCGGTTTGATTCGTGGGAGCTGTCCCGGGGAGAGAATGCACTTCCAGCCGTTTGGGACGAGTTCTCGGGGGCATTTCTTGCACATTTCTTGCCTCCACAGATGAGGAGGGCTCGGACCGACAGATTCTTGATGTTGAGGCAGAACGGGCGTACAGTTCGGGAGTACAATGTGGAGTTCGACTCATTGGCTCGGTATGCCCCGCCAGAGTAGCCGATATGGAGGGCCAGTACACCGCCACGCACGGGTTAGATGACTACTTGGCGAGGCTTGCTCGGGTGTAGCTCTTCACCGCATGGACATTGCCCGCATGCAGCTTATGCACTGGGGTGAAGAGCGGAGAGGTCGACGGAATGACCAAGATCAGCAGAAGAGGGCCAGAGCAACAGGGTCCTTTGGTGACTTTCGAGGCGGACCGCCTCAGCAGCAGACTAGTTTGGTACCTCCGCCAGTGCAGAGTGGACCTCCACAACCTTCAGGGCATCCAGAGTATTCGGGAGCAGTCGTGGCTCCGCGGTTCAGGTTTCGGGAAGTAAGCGGTGTTGGCGGATCGCCACCCCTACCTCGGTGTGGTCGATGTGGTAGACCGCATTTCGGGAGTGTCGTGGTGCCAAGGGAGCTTGTTATTTTTGCGCCAGCGGGGCCATCTTGCGAGGAATCGTCCACCAAGGGTAGCACGGATGTTACGACTCACCTTCAGATCTGGTGGTTCATCACCTTCACTAGCTACGCCTGCAGGCGTGATCGTGATTAGAAAAGTGGTAAAGACAGGTATATCCTTAACCCTCTAGAGTTTTGTATGCTGATGTGTTTAGTGTTATGTTCGGATAGCCTTGTGCTAAAATGTGATTTAGAAACCCGTTAGTGCAGGAAGGTAAGCCCGGGGCATGGTAAGTGTGAACCTTAGACTATTTCACGATTGAGACCTTAGAGGTAAGGTCGTCTTGTGTAAAAGATTTATTCTATGTTTGACCTTTATCAGAGTGCGTAGTATACATGGGAGATATTTGTGTGATAAGTCCATGGGTTGTGTAAATGAAAGTGGTGGCTTTCATGACGTGAAATTATAAGATTTTTCGTGACGGGAACAAGAGTGTGGCGCGGTTGTGGGTCGGGTTGAGGCGTGTGCGGGTCAACCCAGAGTCTGGCTTTTAGGTGGGGTCAGTTCTGGGTGGTCCCGCCAGAGGGTAGGGTCACGAGGATGCTAGGCCCAGTTTAGGTGACCATCGTATGAGTTCGTGGATATGTTCAACCAGAAGCGGTTCGTGAAGGCCGGGAATGGCCTTAAAGAAGATTGAGGTTAGTAAGATGACCAAGTTTGGAGGTAGTGACTCCACAGTTTTGGGAACTGAAGCGATGACTGAAGTATGGCACGTCCTGAGAGACACTAGAACCTCAGGGATCGCATGCAGTTCGGTACCATTTGTTGGGTCGCCGGAGTGACACTAGAACCTCGCGGCAAAGTGACAAAAGTGGTATCGCACGACGAGTAAGGAAGGAAGAGAACGTGTGTTATTTCGCGGGCTGCTGTGGCGTTGGCAACTTGTTAGAGGAACTTTATCGTTATCCGACTTGAGAAGGAACATTCGGGACGAATGTTTCTAAGGAGGGGAGAATGTTATACCCCGCATTTCCAGAGTATGTACGTATGGGCGTACGTAGAGAAGTTGGAGCCTTAAAGTTAGGCATGTTTCGCAATTTTGTGCACAACACCCGATTAGAGTCGTTTTTCGACGAAACGTTTTACTAAGCTTGCGAAGGGAAAATTCCGGCTATGTCGTTTAGTATTTTTGCGGATTTTTCCGAGCGACGGAATATTTTTGGACCAACGGGAGGGTGACACTTGTCACCCTCATTGGACGGTTAGGAGGGTTTTGAGGCCCTTTTCATGGGTCTTTGTTTTGTGAGGGATTTAAGGAGTAGGTTAGGGTGCACTTGTGCCAATCTTGGCCATCCACTTGCCCCCCACATGGCTTGATCTTGTCCGTTGGTGTCCCTATAAATACCCCCTTGCTTGAAGGTTTTTCTTCATCCCTCATTTCATTCTAAGTCTTGAAATCTCCCTCCCCTCTTCTTGTTGTGTCGTCCAAAGCCTCTCCCCCTTCCCCTTTGAGTGGCCTTGGCCGGGAGGGTACCCTCCCCGGTAGTGCTCTGCCGAGGGTACCCCTAGCCTAGTTGCTTCGAGAAATATACCCCCTCCCTTGTGGTATTGAAATACTCTCCAAGTATTGTTATAATGCCCAAAATACCTTAGCCTTTACCTTGTAGTATTCCAAAAGTTACCTCTATACGTAGAGCCCGAAAATACTACCTTTTGTCCTTTTAGTCTCAAACCGAAACCCTAAGGAAATCTTCATAGTTGGTTGAAGTATTTAAGTAGAAGTTGGTTAGAACTTCTAAGGGTTGTTTGGAGCGGATTGGAGCGCACGGAGTAGGAGCTAAACCTTGCTCAGGATCGACTTTTATAACTTGGATAATTTTGGGCTTATCGAGGTAAATATTCTTGTCCCCTTGTTGTAATTGGAAATTACATGTGGTAGGATTATATAGTTGAAGTATACTATATATAGATCTGAACATAGCTTTGCGGCAATGTCTTTTGACTTAAGCCTGAATTTAAAGAAGAGAACTGAACTGTAATTACATAGATCAGATTACGAGACTTGTGTGGTATTCTGTGTAGTAGAATTGTATACGTCCGGTTAGACGTATAAACCCCCCCCCTGGTTGGCTTGGTAGCCGGCCTCGATAGAGGAGGAGATTTACGTTGTTGCGGGGGGGGGGGAGGTGCTGCCGAATTTTCTGTAGAATATGGAACCATGCGGTTAGAAGTTAATAGACGTTTGTGGCCTTATAGGTGGAAGTACTACGAGTAGCGTATTCTACTTGAAGAGTGGAAAAGGCTAGCCAGGTTACAGTACTGTGGAGCGTTTTGCTTATTGTCGATACTCGTCGCGAGGTATGTGAACCTCTTCCTATCCTTCTAGCATGATGCTTTGTAAACTATGTAGTACGGTAGACGTACATGTGCTAAATGAGTTGGTTGGTTTAAAACATAGGGTGTTATAATAGCTTTATGGGAAGTTAGTTATAACGACTCTATGTAGGTAAAAGATTGGTTTATTGATTGTAGAAGTTAAGAGACTTGATCTTGAAAGATAAGAGACTTAACTTGTTTTACTTGGTAATTAACATTTTGTTAAAAGTATTGTGAAACCTCATTCGCGAGTAATGAGTACTTGGTTTTAAAAAAGGGAATAACGTTTTACTGATTTCGGAAATGAGAATAAGTGTCGAACAAACCACAGCAGCGCTAATAAAGGAAAGTGTATTGACAAATAGCAAATTGTTATTAAAACCAGTAGAAACCTCCATCCGCATAGAAGCTAAGATAAGACAAAATTGTATTACATTTCCTAGATCATGGCTGCTGTAACAAGATTGTTGTAAACAAGAATAAACGGCTCACGTATAAGACATATGTTACTCAATTGTTTTAAAAGAGATTAAGACTATGAGTTATGAAACTTTTCTAAAATAAAGAGACCTGAGTAATTGAAATTAGGCAAACTGGAACTTTAGGGGAAAGAATGTTGTTGAAAAGGAAAGTGTTTTGGTTTACCTAGAAATGTGAGTCACTCTATTTTTATACTACGGGTATCGGGTGACCTTTATAAAAGGAATGGACCTCTTTAAAAGGAATTTAACGTACGTAGTACTTTAGGGTTAAAAACCCGGACTTTGATATAAAATGGAAGTACCTTGAGTTATGTATAACTTGCCTATGCTTGTTGTTGTATAACTTGCCTATGCTTGTTGTTGTGTAACTCGCCTATGCTCGTTGAGATAGCCTTTGTTATGCAAATGTTGATATCAGGTGACTTCTTGAGAAAGAGTGGATCTTTTATAAAAGTCTAGAAGTATGGTAATTTGCTTGAGCTTGTTTGTGATAGCCTGGTTGTGCGGTATATTGTTGTTGATATTACATGGACATGTCTACACCGATGCAGAATTCCGGGGGCATGTGGCCATGCGGCAGGGTTGATTACCCGATATAGTGTTATTGTGGTTACAAGGACATGTCTACACCAATGCAGAATTCTGGGGGCATGTGGCCATGCGGCGGGGTTGATCACCCAGTATATTGTTGTTGATGTCACATGGACATGTCTACACCGAGGCAGAATTCCGGGGGCATGTGGCCATGCGGCATTGTTAGTATTGTTGCATCATGGACATGTCTACACCGATGCAGAATTCCGGGGGCATGCGGCCATGATGCGAACATGATTGATGTTGTGGGCGTGAGACCCATAGTTATATTGAGTGATAACGTTGAGGGCGTGAGTCCCTGACTTGATCGCTTATGTTGCGTCTTGTATTTTGTTATCATACATGTCTCCGCTTTATGTAGATCGTTATGATTTAACCGCAGATTTTCGATTCACATACTTGGTACTGTTGATCGACCTCCTTCGGGATGCGTTCATGCCGTGGTAGAGTACATCGGTAGTTGATCCTCGCTCTTAGGATCACAGTTCAGCGTTGGGAAGCTCCATTCTCCGGAGGCTTATCTTTTGGTATGTTACCCTGAGTTGTAGGTTCTTGTACATTCAGGGGTATGGCGGCCCCGTCGTCATGTTGTATAAAACTCTAGAGGTCTGTAGTAATGCAAGTGTGGAGTTTGTAAAAAGGATTAAAGCATTCGTTTGAAAGAGTTGTTTATATATATTTTATCGGAAGGTAACCGTTTGGTTGCTTTGTTTATGATCATATATCTTGTTTCTTGTTTAAGTTTTATTTTCCGCTGGTTTTCTCTGATGTTGTGTCACTAGGGTGCCCGGGTAAGGCACCAGTCACGGGCCCGGGATCGGGTCGTGACAAAAGTGGTATCGAGCGATTAATCCTCGGAAAGTGTCTCTGACCGTGTCTAGTAGAGTCTTGATTATCGATGTGTTGTGCACCACATCTATAATCGGAGGCTGAGGACATTTAGGATTAGTTTCCATTCTTCTCCTTACGAGATCGTGCCTTAGAGCCATGTTGTAAGTTGGACCCTCCGACGTATCTCGTTTTTACGATTATGCCTCCGCAGCGCAACCAGAGCCTGAAAGGCAAAGCGGCCGAAGTGCCGCTAGTGAGATCTGAGGAGAACGAGCGCGAGCCGTCGAGACTGAGATTATGCTTGACGGCGAGGTTTGCGACGCCAACCCCAAAGAGTTTAGAGCCGCAGGGCTGCTGAGACCACTGATCGAGCCTCCATCCCCACATGGAGCAGAGAGATGGGTTACAAGGAGTTGGCTTATTGGCCGAGTCGTGGCGGACATGAGGATAGGCCGACGCAGCAGCCCGATTCGAGCGCGCCGATGGTTCACCCTAGATCGGATAGTTTGAGGCTACAGGACTTTCTCGAGATGAGCCCGCGAGTTCTACGGGTCGAGGCACGAGGATGATCCGCGGAGTTCATCAAGCGATTCTGGATCATGAGAGTGATCAAGGCTTCGAGACCGAGTCGGTGGTCTTAGGTTCGCGTCATTGCGTGATACCGCATGATCGGGTTTGATTCGTGGGAGCTGTCCCGGGGAGAGAATGCACTTCCAGCCGTTTGGGACGAGTTCTCGGGGCATTTCTTGCACATTTCTTGCCTCCACAGATGAGGGCTCGGACCGCAATTCTTGATGTTGAGGCGAGCGCGTCTGATTCGGGAGTACAATGTGAGTTCGACTCATTGGCTCGGTATGCCCCGTAGTAGGCGATATGGAGGGCGAGTACACCGCCACGCACGGGTTAGATGACTACTTGGCGAGGCTTGCTGGGTGTAGCTCTTCACCGGGCATGGACATTGCCCGCATGCGAGCTTATGCAGGGGTGAAGAGCGGAGAGGTCGACGGAATGACCAAGATCGTGAAGAGGCGAGCAACAGCGGTCCTTTGGTGACTTTCGAGGCGGACCGCCTCGGCGAACTAGTTTGGTACCTCCGCCGGTGCAGTGGACCTCCACAACCTTCGAGGCATCCAGAGTATTCGGAGCGGTCGGGGCTCCGAGGTTGAGTTTCGAAGTAAAGTGTTGGCGACGATCACCCCTACCTCGGTGTGGTCGATGTGGTAGACTGCATTTCGGGGACTGTCGTGGTGCCAAGGGAGCTTGTTATGGTTGCGGCCAGCGGGGCCATTTTGCGAGGACGTGTCCGACCAAGGGTAGCACGGATGTTACGACTCACCTTCAGATCTGTGGTTCATCACCTTCACTAGCTTCGCCTGCAGTGATCGTGATTAGAAAAGCGGTAAGGCAGTATATCCTTAACCTCCAGAGTTTTGTATGCTGATGTGTTTAGTGTTATGTTCGGATAGCCTTGTGCTAAAATGTGATTTAGAAACACAGTTAGTGCGAAGGTAAGCTGGGGGCATGGTAAGTGTGAACCTTAGACTATTTCACGATTGAGACCTTAGAGGTAAGGTCGTCTTGTGTAAAAGATTTATTCTATGTTTGACCTTTATCGAGTCGTAGTATACATGGGAGATATTTGTGTGATAAGTTCATGGGTTGTGTAAATGAAAGTGGTGGCTTTCATGGCGTGAAATTATAAGATTTTTCCGTGTCGGGAACAAGAGTGTGGCGCGGTTGTGGGGTCGGGTTGAGGGCGTGTGCGGGTCAACCCGTGAGTCCGATTTTAGGTAAGTCGTTCTGGTAGTCCCGCAGGTAGGGTCACGAGGTGCTAGGCCGGTTTAGGTGACCATCGTATGAGTTCGTGGATATGTTCAACCAAAAGCGGTTCGTGAAGGCCGGGAATGGCCTTAAAGAAGATTGAGGTTAGTAAGATGACCAAGTTTGGAGGTAGTGACTCCACAGTTTTGGGAACTGAAGCGATGACTGAAGTATGGCACGTCCTGAGAGACACTAGAACCTCAGGGATCGCATGTAGTTCGGTACCATTTGTTGGGTCGCCGGAGTGACACTAGAACCTCGCGGCAAAGTGACAAAAGTGGTATCGCACGACGAGTAAGGAAGGAAGAGAACGTGTGTTATTTCGTGGCCAAGCTGTGGCGTTGGCAACTTGTTAGAGGAACTTTATCGTTATCCGACTTGAGAAGGAACATTCGGGACGAATGTTTCTAAGGAGGGGAGAATGTTATACCCCGCATTTCCAGAGTATGTACGTATGGGCGTACGTAGAGAAGTTGGAGCCTTAAAGTTAGGCATGTTTCGAAATTTTGTGCACAACACCCGATTAGAGTCGTTTTTCGACGAAACGTTTTACTAAGCTTGCGAAGGGAAAATTCCGGCTATGTCGTTTAGTATTTTTGCGGATTTTTCCGAGCGACGGAATATTTTTGGACCAACGGGAGGGTGACACTTGTCACCCTCATTGGACGGTTTGAGAGGCCACGGCTAGGAGGGTTTTGAGGCCCTTTTCATGGGTCTTTGTTTTGTGAGGGATTTAAGGAGTAGGTTAGGGTGCACTTGTGCCAATCTTGGCCATCCACTTGCCCCCCACATGGCTTGATCTTGTCCGTTGGTGTCCCTATAAATACCCCCTTGCTTGAAGGTTTTTCTTCATCCCTCATTTCATTCTAAGTCTTGAAATCTCCTCCTCTTCTTGTTGTGTCGTCAAGCCTCTCCCTTCCCTTTGAGTGGCCTTGTGGCCGAGAGGGGTACCCTCCCCCCCGTGGTAGTGCTCTAGCCGAGGGTACCCCAGCCTAGTTGCTTGAGAAATATACCCTCCTCATGGTATTGAAATACTCTCCAAGTATTGTTATAATGCCCAAAATACCTTAGCCTTTACCTTGTAGTATTCCAAAAGTTACCTCTATACGTAGAGCCCGGAAATTGTTATACCCCGTATTTCCAGAGTATGTACGCAGGGACGTACGTAGGAAATTTCGAACTTCAAGTAGGCTTGGCCGATTTAATTTTGTGCACAACACCCGGTTAGAGTCGTGTTTAGAAACGTTTTCACTTCGTAGGGGAATTTCCGGCTATGCCATATTTTATTTTTGCGGATTTTTCCGAGAGACGAAACATTTTGGACCAACAAGAGGGCGACACTTGTCACCCTCTCATTGGAACACCTTGGACGGCATTATGGACGATTTGGGCTTAAGGGAGTAGGTAGGATATTTTGTGTTGGTTGGTGTGGTAGATGGATAAGGTGTACTTGGGTGAATCTTGGCCTTACACTTGTGTAGCACTTGGCTCAATCTTGGCCATTGGTTGACCTTCACTTGGCCTATAAATACCCATCCCTTTGAAGACTTATTCATCCATTCCTAAATGTTCCTAAGTGTTAAATCTTCTCCCTCCCCTTTGTGTTGAGTTCGGCCAAGAGGCCTCCCCCTCTCCTAGAGGCCTTGGCCGAGGGTATGCCACTCCTAGTAGTGTGGCGTGGGGTACCCACTAGCCTATTTGCTTTCGTATATACCCCTCTTGGTAGAAATACTCTCAAAAGTATTGTTATAATGCCCAATTACCTTAGCCGTATACCTTGTAGTATTCTAAGGTTATACCTATCTGAAAGCCCGAAATACTATTATACTTCCCGTCACACAAACCGAAACCCTAGGAAAATCTCCATAGTCAGTTGGAGTATTGTGTGGCCAGTTAGAACTTGAAGGGTGGTTTAGGCGGGTTGGGCGCTCGGAGTGGAGCTAAACGATTGCCCGGGATCGACTTTATACTTGGATAATTATGGGCTTATCGAGGTAAATGTCTTGTCCTCTATTGTAATTGGAAATTACATGTTGTTAGATTATATAGTTGAAGTATGCTATATATATAGTCTCGAACATAGTTATTCGGCAATGTCTTGCGACTTAAGCTGAATTTAAAGAAGAATCTTGTTGTAATTACATAGAACGTATTCATGAGACTTGTGTAGTAGTGCCGTGAAGTAGAATTGTACAGTTAGGGTTAGATGTATAACCCCGGTTGGCTTGGTAGCGGCCTCGATAGAGGAGATTTACGCTGTTGGGGAGAGTGCCAATTTTCGGTAGAATGTTCTACGATGAGATCTAAATGTTAATAAGCGCTTGTGGCCTTATAGGTTGAAGTACTACGTGTGGCGCGATCTACTTGGCTTGGAGTAGCCGACGGTTGGAAGTACTTGGGCGTTTTGCTATTAGTCGATACTGCGTCGCGGTATGTGAACCTCTTCCTATCTCTTCTAGCATGATATGTGTGAACTATGTAGTGCGGTAGACGTATGTGCTAAGCGTATTTGATTGATTTAAAACATAAAGTGTTATAACGGCTTTATGGGAAGTTGGTTATAACACTTTATGTTGGTAAGAAAATACTTGTGGTCTTTAAAAGGTAAGCGATTTGAACTATAATCGCTTGTTATGTGTTAATAAAGAACTTGAAGTATTTCAAAGATTTTTGAATCATTTTGAAAGAAGAAGTAATACTTGGTTTTGAAAAACTTAAGAGTTATACTAGCTTTATGGGAAGTTAGGTATAACGGCTTAAGAATGTTTTCTTGATTTGAAATCGAATGTGTATCGACAAACCACGGCGTTAATAAAAGGAAATGTTTTGACTAATTAAGTATTATTAAAACCGGTAGAAACTTCCATCTGCATAGAAGCTAAGATGAGACAAAATGATATTTCTAGATCACATTACTTTGTAATAAGATTGTTATAAACAAGAATATCCTACTCACATATAAGACTTATGTTTCTCGGAGTTGTTTAAAAGAGAATTATATTCTTAAATGAATAAGACTATGAACTACAAACCTTTCTAAAATAAGAAACGTGAACATTTGAAATTAGGCAAACTTGGGCGTTTGGAAAATAATGTTGTTACTTGATTTTACAAAGGTAAGTGTTTTAGTTTATTTAAAAGGCAGATCCTCTATTTTATACTCCGGGTATTGTGTGACTTATGTGAAAGCAACGGATCTTTTAAAAGATTTAACGTACGTAGTACTTTAGGGGTAGACACGAACTTGTTAGCTTAAAGTACCTTGTGCGAATAACTTGATTGTCTTTGGTTTGAGATAGCCTTGTAAATACTTTCTTGTTGATGTGATAAGTGAAAATGTTAGGATGCTACGTGTGTTAGTATCTTGTGTGATCGTGATGTAAGTGGGTCATTCTTGTTGTACTTACGTTGTTAAGCGTTAAGCCGCTGTACTATTATTGTATCACATACCCTTTGACTTATTATACCGAGGGCTTGCCACCCTTGATGCGGGTCTTTACGGCTTGCGGTCCTCGTGACTATGCGGAGCGTAGCTCCAGGATTGATCATTCGGGTGTTTAGCCCGACGGGGATTCCTATGCGGTCTGCCGAGACTATGCGGTCTTTTGAGACTATGCGGGTTGCGGGAGCCTAGGCGGATACCGAGGGTTAGCTGCCCGATGCGGTATACCAAAGTGATGCAGGACCATGATTCGAGAATACCTCACGCGGTCCGTGTGACCTATGCGAGTGCGAGAGTTCGAGGATAGACGCCGCATTGATATTGCGGGCGAGGCCGCCCGATCATGTGGTGCGATGCAGAAAGACCTCGGGATACGGTTTGTGGTATTTTTGGTACATCGTGGGTCTTAGTAGTCGGCTATGCCTTCGCACTTGCCGTACGGTTTATTGTGATAACTTTGAGCGTGAGTCCACGACTTGACATGACCGCTTATTTGTTGTGAATCGTAGTTCGCTTATCATACATGTCTCTGCTTTATAGACTATTATGATTTCATTTACGATTTTTTGTTTCACATACTGGTACTTGTTGTCTTGACCTCCTTCGGCCGCGTTCATGCCGCAGTTGAGGTACACCGCGATCGTTGATCCTAGCTCTCGTGGTCACAGTTTGACGTTTGGGAAGCTCCGTTTCTCGAGGCTTATCAGTATAGTCCCTGTCGTAGTAAGTGTTTACATTCGAGGGTTTTGGCGGCCTGTCCCGCCATTGTTACATATCATTCTTAGAGGTCTGTAATCACAGCAAGTGCGTGGTTTGTAAAAAGGATTAAACTGCTCATGTTGAAAAAGTTGTTATTTACATATATCCGAAAGGCAAGTTTTCTCAGTTATTGTTTCATATTTCATAATATGTCTTGTATCGTTTATGTTCGATTACTCGATGTTGTATCACTAGGGTGCAGGGTAAGGCACTCATGGGCCCGAATCGGTCGTGACAAAAGTGGTATCGAGCGATTAATCCTCGGAAAGTGTCTGACGCACCGTATCGTAGAGTCTTGATTATCGATTGTGTTGTGCACCACATCAATAATCGGAGGCTATAGGGTATTTAGGATTGGTTTCTATTCTTCTCACTCGAGATCGTGCCTTAGAGAAACGTGTTGTAAGTTGGACCTCTGACGAAATTATTTCCTTATCGTTATGCCTCGCGTAGGCAAACCCGCCCGGGAGGCAAAGGCGCCGAGGCTGAGTAGAGTTCGAAGATTACGAGGGCACAGCCCAATCATCACCTGAGTTAGGTGCTTCATATAATACCGTATTTCCGGTATGTGCGTGAGAATACGTAAAAAGTTTGGCCTTAATTAGCCTTGGGCGTTTTCTTTTGTACACAACTCGCTAAAAGAATCGTTTCCGAAGCAAGCGTTTCCACGACTTTCGTAGAGTAAATTCGGCTATGCCATTTCTTATTTTTGCGGATTTTTCCGAGAGGCGAACATTTTGGACCAACGGGAGGGTGGCGTATGTCACCTCACATTAAGCAAGTGGGGTGGCTTTGGGCGATTGGCGTCCAAAGAGGGTGTTAGCCTTGGCGATTGGTTCCTTGTTTAGGCCTTGTTTTGTGCCATGTTTTGTGGAGTGTTTTGTGGAGTGTTTTGTGGAGTAGGAGTTAGGGTGCACTTGGCTTGATCTTGGCCTTACACTTGCCTTGCACTTGTCTTCATCTTGGCCATTGGTTGGCCAAGGCTTGAGCTATAAATACCCCCCTTAGAGATGAAGAGTTATTCATCCACAAAGTTATCTTCCAAGTCTAAAAATCCTCTCCTCTCCCTTAAGCTTTTCGTCCAAACCCCTCTTCCTCCTCAGGTAGTATGGCGAGAGCCTACCCCCTGCCTAGCCGAAATCTACCCCTCCCTTGGTAGAAAAGTTGTCTTCTAGTATCGTTATAATGCCCAAAATACCCTAGCCCAAATACCTTAGTACTTAGTAGAAGTTGTGAAGCACTTCTAGGGTTCTTGGAGCATACAACTTAGGAGCAAAACCTTGCTCAGGCGCGACTTTTTCTAGGATATTATTGGGCTTACGAGGTAACTAATCCTAAACCTCTTTTGAATTAGAGAATACTTCTTTGTTGTAGTATTAGAATAAGTATTAGATACTTAGAAGAATATCACGAATAATATTAATTTGTACTCACATAGGATTGTTTTCTGATGAGACTTACATAGCTCACTGTAGGGTTGTCTGCCCGACTTTCCGTAGAATTATGAACCCCTGTTTAGAATGACCTTGAGTAGTCTTTAATAGATATCTGTGACTATTATGGTGACTCTCATGGCGACATATTCAACTTAGCGGTGGTTTTCACGAGAAGGTATGTGATTCTTCCTAAAGCATGATATTTTACGATATAACTACGGCAATGTCTTTGACTTAAGCTGAATAATACTTACGGCAATGCCTCACTTAAGCTGAATAATACTTACGTGATGCCTCACGCTTAAGCTGAATAATAAAGAAGCGAAACATTTCAAAAGACTACGACTCATATTAATGTAAGAGAACTAATTGGTTTTTAAGCGAAGCTTAAGAGTTATACTAGCTTTATGGAAGTAAGTATAACCACTTAAGATTTATAAAAGAAACAAGTTTGCCTATGTGTTTATAATGAACTTGTATTGTGAAAAGAATAATAAAGATGGTTTGATAAGTAGACATGATATGAGGCTATGTGTGTTAGTATCTTGTAACGTTTGTATAGGTGAGTATCCTTGTTGTGCTTATGTTGATATGTTAGTATACTATCACTCACCTCTTGAGATGATACCGGGGGTTAAGCTGCCCTCCGATGCGGGGTAGACTCAGGCGGTCTGGGACCATGATTCGAGAATACCTCATGCGGGTCCAGGGGCCTATCGCGAGCTACGAGTTCCGAGTTAGTATGCGGGGTTATACCTCATGCGGTCTATGCGCTGCGGACAGCGAGTCCAGGCGATGCCAAGGAGTAGCTACCGATGCGGGTTATACCTCATGCGGGCCCATGTGAGTGGCCTATGCGGACTCCGGGAGTCCAGGATTAGGCTTGCAGAATGATGATATGGGCGAGTGGCCCTGTTTCGATCATTCGCAGCCTAGACAAGACCTATTACAGTTACCTATTGTTGCTTTTGTTTGTGATGCACTCGTGCGGTTTCCTTAGTTGTTTCACACATATTTGTAAACTGGTTTTAAAATGATATGTTTTCATTTAAGTATTTCTGATTCGCATACTTAGTACATTGTCTTGACCTCTTCCGGCCGCGTTCATGCCGCAGTAAGGGCAGCAGTGCTAGATCCACGTCCTTAGGATCTTTGCGTGTCGTGAGCTCCATCTTCTCCTGAGGCTCTACTTTGGGTATGATCTCACTGTATTGTAGATAGTTTTGTCTGATCGTAGTATGGCGGGCCCTGTCCGCCATAGTTGTTTACTTCCTTAGAGGTCTGTAGTACTATTATGCAGTTGGGATGTAAGCGCAAAACTTGAGTTATTTATATTATCCGAAAGGCAAGCTTTTCTTCGATAAACGTGTCTTATTTTATAAAGCGTTTCTGTCTTGTTTTATATTCCACGTTACTCGATGTATGACTACTTGGGTGCCCGTGAAGGCACGATCACGAGCCGAGCGGTCGTGACAAAAGTGGTATCGAGCGATTAATCTCGGAAAGTGTCTACAGACCGTATCTAGTAGAGTCTTGATTATCGGTGTTGTGCACCACACCAATAATCGTCGAGGCTATAGGATATTTAGGATTGGTTTCCATTCTTCTCATTCGAGATCGTGCTTTAGAGTGTTATAGGTTGGACCTCTAACGTATTCCTTTCACTATACGATTATGCCTCGCGTAAGGCAACCCGGCCCGAAGAAAGGCAAAGCGGAGTCGCTAGCGAGACACCCAGTCACGAGGGCTCGTGCCCAGTCTATACGAGACGGCGAGTTCTATGACGCCGCCCAGCGAGACCACGACTCCCACCTCCCGTCCCACGGCGGGCGGAGGAGTTAGGGGTCTGAGAGATGGCCGACTTTTGGCCAAGGTCAGGCCCGATACGGAGAGAGGTGGATCACGGCGGTTCGGCTCAGCTCGGTCGTACCCGTTGTTCACCCGAGGGCAGAGAGTTTGAGGCTACGAGACTTCTTGAGTTGTAGCCCGCCGGAGTTTTATGGGTCGAGGCCGGAGGATGATCCGCAGGAGTTCATCCGTCAGATTCAGAGGATTTTGAGAGTGATCAGGGCGTCGGAGACCGAGTCCGTGATCTTTGGTTCGCATAGGCTGCGTGATACCGCAGTCGATTGGTTTGATTCATGGGAGTTATCCCGGGGAGAGCACGCGTCCCCAGCTACTTGGGATGAGTTCTCAGAGGCTTTCCTCACTCACTTCTTGCCTCCACAGATGAGGAGGGCGCGGGCTGATAGATTTTTACTGCTGAGGCAGAGAGGACGCACTGTCAGGGAGTACAATGTCGAGTTTGATTCATTGGCTCGATATGTCCCAGCATTGGTAGCAGATATGGAGGATAGGGTGCACCGCTATGTCACCGGGCTAGACGACTATATGGCCGAGTCATGCGGGGTTTCTCCACCGGTATGGACATTACCCGCACGCAGCTCACGCCTCGTGCGCGGAGCGCAGAGGTCGGCGACGTGGACAGAAGCAGAAGGCCGGGACGGAGGGTCTTCGGTGGTTATCGTGGTGGCGGCCTCGCAGCGCCTGATTCGCACCACGGCCCATTCGAGCACTCGCACCGCCCTCAAGCCGGCGAGTTTTCGAGGCGCACCGGCCCGAGGCTTCGACGCCCAGAGTAGCGAGTGCGGCGATCGACCACCCCACGGTGGCCGTCTGGGGATCCCATTACGGGAAGTGTGGTACTACTTTTGGAGCTTATTACGATTGTGGCGCAGGTCACTTTGCGCGGGATCGTCCGACCGAGGCGCGCTAGTGGTAGGCTCACCTTCGAGTTATTGCCGCTTCATCATCTCCTACGATTACTCGCCGGGCGAGGTGCTCATGGGTCAGCAGGTCGCGCGCAGGTCGTGGCTCGTCCGATTCTAGCGGTCCTCGAACCGCATATATGCTTTGTCCAAGCGACAGATCGGAGGCCTCACCGATGTAAATCACGGTACCTTATCGTTCAGGTTTGATGTGTATGCTTTGATAGATCCGGTTCTACTGGCCCTATATATCTCCCTTGTTGCTAGTAGGATAGGGATAGAGCACGAGTCCATGGACCCTTTCGAGGTAGCTACGCCATGGGTGATTCGGTGGTAGCTCGGCGGGTATATAGAGCTTGTCCTGTGACCATTTACGATCGTCGGACCTGGCGGACTTGATAGAGTTGGAGATGATTGACCGGCGTGATTATGGGGATGGATTGGCTAGCTTGCTACGCCAATGTAGGCTGCAGAGAGAGAGTAGTGCAGTTCCAGTTTCTGAGGAGCCGGTTGTTGAGTGGGAGGAGCAGTATCGCCGGCGGTAGGTTTATTTCCTACCTCAAGGCTAGGAAGATGGTGCGGAAGGGTATATCTACCATCTCGTTCGGGTGTTTGATCTTGAAGGCTGCGGTACCAGATTTTCAGTTCAGTGGTCACGAGTTCCCGGACGTGTTTCGGATGACCTCCGTATCCTCACGAGAGGAGATTGAGTTTTGTATTGACATATTGCGGACACTCGGCCTATTTCCATTCCGCCATACGAATGGCACCGCCGAGTTGAGAGAGTGAAGGACCGGTGAGGATTTGCGGAGAAGGGCTTCATTAGGCCCGATGTTTCCCCGGGGCGCCGTATTGTTCGTGAAGAAGAAGGGCGGGGCCGCGCATGTGTTGATTACGAGCGGTGAACAAGGTGACCATTAAGAACGAATACCCTTCCCGGGATTGATGATTTGTTCGACCATTGCGGGCGCGAGATGTTTCTCCAAGATTGATCTGCGTTGGGCTATCATCGAGTTCGTGTCGAGAGGTGGATGTCACTAGATTGCATTCGGACGTGCGGGCATTATGAGTTCGTGGTCATGTCTTTTGGGTTGACCAATGCTCGGCGGTATTCATGGATTTGATGAACCGAGTGTTCAAACCATTTTGGACACGTTTGTGATAGTGTTCATTGATGATATCTTGGTTTATTCTCGCCGGAGCGGGAGCATGCGAGCATTTGGCGATCGGCCGTGATTCTCCAGATCAGCGGTTATACGCCAAGTTTTCCAAATGTGAGTTTTGGTTGACTTGATGGCGTTTCTTGGGCATATTAGGGGTGATGGCATTCGAGTGAATACGGCGAAGATCGAAGCGATCGAGGACTTGGCCTGAACTGCTACTCCGGCAGAGGTTCGCGATTTTACGGGCCTTGCGGGATATTATCGGCGGTTCGTGGAGAAGTTTGCTTCTATCTCGCACCATTGACTAGGTGACTCGAAGGCGCCAGTTCCGATGGTGATGCTTGTGGCGGGGTTTCGATTCTTGAAGGAGAGATTGGCGCCGCCCCGTTCTTACTCTTCCGGAGGTCCGGATGGTTATGTCGTGTATTGTGATCGTCGGGCATCGGGTTGGGATGTGTATTGATGCGGCATGGCGGTCATAGCATATGCATCCCGACACCAAGAAACACGAGAGAACTACCCCACCCGTGATTTGGAGTTGTAGTGATTCACGCTTTGAAGATCCGGAGGCACTATTTGTATGGGGTTCACGTGGATATTTATCCGAGACCACAAGAGCCTCAGATATCTTCGGCAGAGGAGCTGAACTTACGGCGAGACGGTGGTTAGAGTTGCTTAAGGATTACGATGTTGATATCACTGTACCACCCGGGAAGGCCAATGTTGTGGCGGATGCTCTTGTCGTAGTCGATGGGAGCCTATCGGATGTGCGGCTAGAGGAGGGACATGGTTCGTGATTTGCATCGATTAGCGAGCCTTGGTGTCCGTTTGATTGATTACGATAGCGATGGGGTTAGAGTTCGTGAGGTTGCGTCTTCCATCGTCGAGGAGGTGAAGAGGCCAGCGATCGAGATCCGGCTTTGATTCGATATCGTGATCTGACTCTTACGTGAGGCAAGGTCCTTTTTGGTAGCTTTGATGGGGTGCTAAGGTTTGGCGAGCGTGTGTTCGGATGTTTGAGGACTTGGCGAGTTCTTGGGAAGCACACGTGCGTTACTCTATCCATCCGGTGCGACCAAGATGTACCACGCATTGTTATACCGTATTTCCGGAGTATATGCGTGAGGCGTCGTGTACAATTTGAGCCTTAAGTAGGCATAGTTTCGAAATTTGTACACAAGTGCGAAAAGTCGTTTTTCGACTAAACGTTTCCACGCTTTTCGTAGGGAAAATTCCGGCTATGTCATTTATATTTTTGCGGATTTTTCAGAGAGCCGAAACATTTTGGACCAGCGAGAGGCGACACTTGTCACCTCTAATTGGAAGGCAGACGGCAACCATGGCATGGCGTGGACGAAATGGGTCACGTTCTCTTGGCCAAGTGGCTCCTTGATTTGTGCCTTGTTTTGTGGCTTGTTTTGTGGAGTGTTTTGTGGAGTAGGGTTTAGGGTGCACTTGGTTTAATCTTGCCCTTACACTTGCTATACACTTGGAAGGATCTTGGCCCTTGGTTGGCCTTTGGTTTTGCTATAAATAGCTCCCTTTGTGAAGACTTTCTTCATCCACAAATTGCCTAAGTCTTGAAGTTCTCTTCCTCCTCCCTTGTGAAATTAAATCCACCACACCCCTTTCCCCTTTGCGAAGCTTCCCTTTGTGGTGCCTTGGCCGGGTACCCACTAGCCTAGTTGTTTTCGTATAATACCCTTTGTTGTGGTATAGAAATACTCTACTAAGTATTGTTAAAATGTCAAAAATAATTTAGCCAAAATACATTGTATTAATTTACAAAGTACCCTTTGTACGAAAAAACATGAAAATACGATTATACTTTACTTAGCCTCTACACGAAACACTAAGGAAAATCTTCACCCGTTGTTGAAGTATGGAGTAAGTTCGTAGAACTTCTAGGGTTGTTTGGAGCGGATTGGAGCACTCGGAGGAGGAGCTAAACCTTGCTCGGGAGCGACTTTAAACTCGGATAATTTTGGGCTTATCGAGGTAAATATCTTGTCCCCTATTGTAATTGGAAATTACATAAGTGTTGAATATATAGTGTTGTATACTATATATAGAATGAACTTAGTATTATGACAATGTCTTTTGACTTAAGCACGAAGAATGAAGAATTGAGCGATAATCACATGAAGGATAATAAAGAGAAGAAGCGAATCAGTAATTACCTAGGGTTGTATTCTGATGAGACTTATGTAGCATTCTTGTGTAGTAGAATTATGCGCGTCCGTTAGGCGTGTTAACCCCTGGTTGGCTTGGTAGCCGAGCCTCGATAGAGGAGGAGATTTACTGTTGCGGGGAGGTGCCAATTTTACGTAGAAAGATGGGAACGTGTGTTTAAGATTTAATGAGCGTTTGTGGCCTTTATGGGTGAAAGTACTAAGAGTAGCGTATTCTACTCGAGGAGTGGAAAGGGCTAGCAAGGTTGTAGTACTTGGAGCATTTTGCTTATTGTCGTTAAATGCGTCGCGAGGTATGTGAACCTCTTCCTATCTCTCCTAGCATGATATGTGTGAACTATGTAGTACGGTAGACGTACATGTGTTAACTGTGTTTGATTGTTCTTAAAACATAAAGTGTTATAACGGCTTTATGGGAAGTTGGTTATAACAGCTTTATATAGGTAAGAAAATACTTTGTGGTTTTAAAAGGTAACTGATGTGAATTATAACTGGCTTGTTATAATAAAGAACTTGATGTATTTCAAAAGATTTATAAATCGTTTTGGAAGGGAGAGTAACACTTTGTTTTAAAAGGTTTTAAAAGAGTTATACTAGCTTTATGGGAGTTAGGTATAATGTCTTAAGAGAGGTAAAGAAAATGGTTTCTTGATGTTAGAAGTTAGAGACTTGATCTTATAAGATAAGAGACTTAACTTATTTGTTTTAATGTGGATGTTTGTGTGAAACCTCATTCGTGAGTATTGAGTACTTGGTTTTATTTAAAGGGATAATGTTTTCTGATTTGGAAATCGAATGTGTATCATGACAGCACCATCGCGTTAATAAAGGAAAATGTATGAATAATGATGTATCGTATTAAAAACCGGAGAAACCTCCATCCGCATAGAAACTAAGATGAGACAAGATGATATTACATTTTCTAGATCATGTTCTTGTAATAAGAATGTTGTAAACAAGAATAACCTACTCTCACGTGAGACTTATATTACTCAATTGTTCTAAAAGGAATCAAGTGATTAAGTTTATGAACTATGAAACCATTTGAAAATGAGAAGCTTGAGTAATTGAAACTAGGCAACTGGAACTTAGGAAAAGAATGTTGTTACTTGATTTTGAAAAGGAATGTGGGTTAGTCATTCTAATACTACGTATCGGGTGACTTTGATAAGTAATGGATCTCTTTTAAAGAATTTAACGTCGTAGTACTTTAGGTTGAAACCGGACTTTGGCATAAAATGAAGGTACTTTGAGTGATGTGAAACTTGCCTATACTTGTGGTGAAACATTCCTATGCTTGTTGTTGTGAAACTTGCCTATGCTTGTGATGATAGCCTTTGTGGTGCAAGTGTGGTGTTTACGTATTACCGCGTCTCGATGAGGCGGTTGGTAGTTGAGGTTTCTTCTTGTTCGGCTGGTATCAGGTGGTCGACTCTCACTGCCCTGCCTCGTGGTGATTCGGCCTTGGTATCGGTAGTCACCGTGACTTGCCCTGTTCATTATAGTGACGAAGTTTCGTAATCTGACCTTGGTCCCTGGTGGTCACCTCTTGCCGTTGCCAGCCGCGTGACCGCCTTGGTATCCGATGAGTCGCTCTCGCGCTTGCCGTGTCGGCCGTGTTTTGGTTGCATTGTATTATTGGTGCGGTCGGATCGGTAGTTATACTTGTCTACGGTTTTATAACACATTGGGACATGGTGTTCATGTATAATCCTTGGTATTGTTATATCATAAATCCGCAGGTGAGGAAGAAATTCCAGGCACGGTGATTTGGAGGCGTGAGTCCACGCTTGATATAATGGTTATATGTTATATATCATAGTTTGGTCATCATACATGTCTCACTGCTTTATATAGACTATTATGATTTCATTCTGATACTGATTTCATACTTAGTACTGTTATCTTGACCTCCTT
This sequence comes from Przewalskia tangutica, assembly GCA_029844215.1. Classification (NCBI taxonomy): domain Eukaryota; kingdom Viridiplantae; phylum Streptophyta; class Magnoliopsida; order Solanales; family Solanaceae; genus Przewalskia; species Przewalskia tangutica. The sequence continues at coordinate 25,927,325 of CM056720.1, read as the reverse complement.
CGGGCCATGCGTTAATGCCGCGGTAGAGGTGCATCATTTGTCGATCCGCGTTTAGGATCTCATTTCGATTTTTGGGAAGCTCGTTCCGTGGAGGCTTATCTTTGGTATGTTACCCACGAGTGCAGTAAGTTCTTATGCGTTCGTGGTTTGGCGGGACCTGTCCCGTCATAGTTGTTGTATAAATCTTAGAGTGCAGTAATCATTGTGGGCGGGGTTGTAAAAGGATTAAACTGCTCGAGTTTTATGTATATACCAAGGCAACTGTTTTGGTCTGTTTATTTACTATATCTCTCATTTCATGTGTAAAGTTTTATTTCCGCTGGTTTTCTCTGATGTTGTATCACTAGGGTGCCCGGGGTAAGGCACCAGTGACGGGCCCGATTTTCGGGCGTTACAGTAGTATCGAGCGATTAATCCTCGAAAGTGTCTGAACCGTGTCTAATAGAGTGCAGATTATCGGTGTTATGCACCACATCTATAATCGTGAGGCTATAGGACATTTAGGATTGGTTTCCATTCTTCATTACGAGATCGTGGCTTAGAGGCATGTGATAAGGTGGACCCTACGACGTGTTTCGTTTTTACCGATTATGCCTGCGAAGGCAACCCGCCGGGCGGAAGGGCAAAGCAGCGAAGGATCTGCGAGTAAACGTGGCGAGACCACGAGACTGAGCCTCCACCCCGCACCGGAGCGAGAAGATGAGTTACAAGGAGTGGGCGATTAATGGCCGTTGTCAGGCAGACTTGAGATAGGCCGGACGCAGCAGCCCGATGCACGATGGTTCACCCTAGATCGATAGTTCGAGCTACGGGATTTTACGAGTTGTAGGCCGCCCGAGTTTTATGGGTCGAGGCACGAGGATGATCCGCAGGAGTTCATCCGACGATTCTGGATCGTGAGAGTGATCGAGGCATCGGAGATCGAGTCGGTGGCCAAGTTCACATCAATTGCGTGATCGCGATGATAGTTTGATTCTTGAGCTGTCGAGGAGAGCATGCACTTCCAGCGGTATGGAACGAGTTCTCGAGGCCTTTCTTGCACATTTCTTGCCTCCCGGATGAGAGGGCTGGTAAGCAGATTTTTGGTGTTACGCGGAAACGGCGTGCGGTTCGAGTACAATGTGGAGTTCGACTCATTGGCGTGCGTCCCGCGTTAGTAGCTAGTATGGAGGATCGAGTGCACCGATATGTTCTGGGGCTCGATGATTGCCTTGCGAAGAGTTGTTCGGTGTAGCTCTTCACCGTGGACATTGCCAGCACGCAGCGTATACACTTGGATGTGAGGCGGATAAATCGGCGGAATGACCAAAGTCGAGAAGAGGCCGAACAGCAGGTCCTTTGGTGACTTTCGAGGCGGACCGCCTCAGTGCAGACTAGTTATGTACCTCCGTCGATGCAGCGTGGTCCTCCCAGGCCGGGACCCGGGATATTCGAGGAGCGGTCGGGGCTCGTGTTTCAGATTTTCGGGAGCGGAGTGCTCGCGGATGAGGTTGCCCTTGTCTCGGTGTGGCGTTGAAAGCTTCATAGGAGAGTGTCGTACTAACTCGGGAGATTGTTATTTTTGCGCCAACGGGCCATCGGCAAGAGATCGTCCGAGCGGGTAGCACCGTAGGATAGCATGGACTACTAGAGCAGCGATTCAGGTTCTTCACCTTCCGTAGCAGGCAGATGTTCGTACACCAAGGCCCCGGTAGAGGTCGCGGTGGGAGTTCCAGTTTAGCGGTCCTTGAACCGCCTAGTTTGAGTATATCCTTAACCTCTAGAGTTTTGTTTGTATTGATGTTGTTGATGTGTTTAATGTTATGTTTGGATAGCTTTGTGCTAAAATGTGATTTAGAAACACAGTTAGTGAAAAGGGTAAGTCCACAGGTAGTGTGAGATGGAAGTGGTAGCTTTCGCGATGTGAAATAGTAAGATCGTTCGGATCGGGAACAAGAGTTGGCGGTTGGGGTCGGGTTGAGGACCATTTGCGGGTCAACCGTAACCCGATTTGGGGTAAGTCGGTCGGGTGGTCCCGCCAGGTGGTAGGGTCACGAGGTGCTAGGCCCAAGTTTAGATGACCATCGTATGAGTTCGTGGATGCGTTCGATCGTAATCAGTTCGTGAAGGCCGGAATGGCCTTAGGGAAAATCGAGGTTAGTGAGATGACCAAGTTGGAGGTAGTGACTCGCGGGTTGGAAACAGCGTTGGCGAAGTGTGGTACGGATACTAGAACGAGTTCGGTGTTCTGGCGAGTACTACGAGAAAGGGGAAAAGTGAGCGTATGTTTTGTGGCGGTGTGGCATGATTGTTTTCGTCGTATAGCGTTGAAGACTATCTTGCGCTGCTTGTTTTGAGACCTTGAAGGAACATTCGGGACGAATGTTTCTAAGGGAGAATGTTATACCGTATTTCAGTATATGCGTGAGGCGTGCGTGTACAATTTGAGCCTTAAGTAGGCATAGTTTCGAAATTTGTACACAAGTGCCGAAAGGAGTCGTTTAATGAAGCGTTTCCACTGACTTCGTAGGAAAATTCCGGCTATGTCATTTATATTTTTTGGCGGATTTTTCCGAGAGGCGAAACATTTTGGACCAACGAGAGGCGACACTTGTCACCCTCTAATTGGAAGGCTCGACGGCAACCGTGGCGTGGCTTGGACGAAATGGGTCACGTCTCTTGCCAATTGGCTCTTGATTTGTGCCTTGTTTTGTGGCTTGTTTTGTGGAGTGTTTTGTGGAGTAGGGTTTAGGGTGCACTTGGTTTAATCTTGCCACTTACACTTGCTATACACTTGGAAGGATCTTGGCCCTTGGTTGGCCTTTGGTTTTGCTATAAATAGCTCCCTTTGTGAAGACTTTCTTCATCCACAAATTGCCTAAGTCTTGAAGTTCTCTTCCTCCCTCCCTTGTGAAATTCGTCCACCACACCCCGTTCCCCTTGTGAGAGCTTCCCACATGGTGCCTTGGCAGTAGGGTACCCCTAGCCTAGTTGTTTTCGTATAATACCCTTTGTTGTGGTATAGAAATACTCTCCTAAGTATTGTTATAATGTCCAAAATACTTTAGCCCAAATACCTTGTAGTACTTTCCAAAGTACCTTTGTCTAAAAACCCGGAAAATACGATTATACTTTCCTTAGCCTCTACACGAAACCCTAAGGAAAATCTTCACCCGTTGTTGAAGTATGGAGTAGAAGTTGCGTAGAACTTCTAAGGGTTGTTTGGGCGTATTGGAGCACTCGGAGGAGGAGCTAAACCTTGCTCAGGAGCGACTTTAAACTCGGATAATTTTTGGGCTTATCGAGGTAAATATCTTGTCCCCCTATTGTAATTGGAAATTACATAAGTGTTGAATATATAGTGTTGTATACTATATATAGAACTGAACTTAGTATTATGACAATGTCTTTTGACTTAAGCCTGAAGAATGAAGAATTGAACAGTAATCACATAGAAGGATAATAAAGAGAAGAAGCGAATCAGTAATTACCTAGGGTTGTATTACATGAGACTTATGTAGCATTCTTGTGTAGTAGAATTAGCAGCGTCAGGTTAGGCGTTAACCCCCTGGTTGGCTTGGTAGCCACTCGATAGAAGGAGATTTACGCTGCCATGGGGAGGTCTTGCCGAATTTTACGTAGAAAGATGGGAGCGTGTGTTTAAGATTTAATGAGCGTTTGTGGCCTTTATAGGTGAAAGTACTAAGAGTAGCGTATTCTACTCGAGGAGTGGAAAGGGCTAGCAAGGTTGTAGTACTTGGAGCATTTTGCTTATTGTCGTTAAATCGTCGCGAGGTATGTGAACCTCTTCCTATCTCTTCTAGCATGATATGTGTGAACTATGTAGTACGGTGACGTACGTGTTAAGCGTGTTTGATTGTTCTTAAAACATAAAGTGTTATAACGCTTTATGGGAAGTTGGTTATATGACTTTATATAGGTAAGAAAATACTTTGTGGTTTTAAAAGGTAACTGATGTGAATTATAACTGGCTTGTTATAATAAAGAACTTGATGTATTTCAAAAGATTTATAAATCGTTTTGGAAGGGAGAGTAACACTTTGTTTTAAAAGGTTTTAAAAAGAGTTATACTAGCTTTATGGGAGTTAGGTATAATGTCTTAAGAGAGGTAAAGAAAATGGTTTACTGATGTTAGAAGTTAAGAGACTTGATCTTATAAGATAAGAGACTTAACTTATTTGTTTTAATGTGGATGTTTGTGTGAAACCTCATTCGTGAGTATTGAGTACTTGGTTTTATTTAAAGGGATAATGTTTTACTGATTTCGGAAATCGGAATGTGTATCGACAGGACCAACTGCGGCGTTAATAAAGGAAAATGTATTGAATAATGATGTATCGTATTAAAAACCAGTAAACCTCCATCTGCATAGAAACTAAGATGAGACAAGATGATATTACATTTTCTAGATCATGTGCATGTAATAAGAATGTTGTAAACAAGAATAACCTACTCTCACGAGACTTATATTACTCGATTGTTCTAAAAAGGAATCAAGTGATTAAGTTTATGAACTATGAAACCATTTGAAAATGAGAAGCTTGAGTAATTGAAACTAGGCAAACTGGAACTTAGGAAAAGAATGTTGTTACTTGATTTTGAAAAGGAATGTGGGTTGGTCATTCTAATACTACGGGTATCGGGTGACTTTGATAAGTAATGGATCTCTTTTAAAGAATTTAACGTACGTAGTACTTTAGGGTTGAAACCCGGACTTTGGCATAAAATGAAGTACTGAGTGATGAAACTTACTTGCTTGTGATGTGAAACACATGCTTGTTGTGGTGAAACATTCCTATGCTTGTTGTTGAAACTTGCCTTTGATGATAGCCTTTGTGGTGCAAGTGTGGTGTTTCGTGTTTACGCCTCGATAGAGGCGGTTGACTGGTTGAGGTTTCTTCCGTTGGCACAGGTATCCGGTGGTCGCTCTCTGCCATGCCTCGTGACCGATTCGGCCTTGGTATCGGTAGTCGACCCGCGCTTGCCCCGCTCAGCATAGTGACGGTTTCGTGATACGACCTTGGTCCTCGTGGTCGTGCCACACCGTACTTGCCGATCGTGCGTGACCGGCCTTGGTATCCGATGTCGGCTCTCGCACTTGCCGTATCGGCCGTGTTTTGGTTGCATTGTATTATTAGTGCAGTCGGATCTGGTAGTTATACTTGTCTGTCACGGTTTTATAACACAGTGGGACATGGTGTTCATGTATAATCCTTGGTATTGTTATATCATAAACCGCCCGTGAGGAAGAAATTCCAGCACGAGTGATAATTTGGAGGGCGTGAGTCCCTGTCTTGATGTAACTGGTTATATGTTATATACTGTAGTTTGGTCATCATACATGTCTCCTGCTTTATATAGACTATTATGATTTCATTTACAGTTTCACATACTTGGTACCTGTTGTAATCGACCTCGCCCGGGGCCGCGTTCATGCTGCAGTAGAGGTACATCATTTGCCGATCCGCGTTTAGGATCTCATTTCAGCATTTTTGGGAAGCTCCGTTCCGTCGGAGGCTTATCTTTGGTATGTTACCCTGAGTCTGTAAGTTCTTGTACGTTCAGGGGTTTGGCGGGGCCCTGTCCCGTCATAGTTGTTGTATAAATCTTAGAGGTCTGTAGTACTGTTGTGGGCAGGGTTGTAAAAGGATTAAACTGTTCAGGTTTTATGTATATACCAAGGCAACTGCTGCTTGGCTTTGTTTATTTACTATATCTCTCATTTCATGTGTAAAGTTTTTATTTCCGCTGGTTTTCTCTGATGTTGTATCACTAGGGTGCCCGGGGTAAGGCACCAGTGACGGGCCCGATTTTCGGGGCGTTACAACGACCTTAGATCTGTGTATTGGTGGGATGGCTTGAAGAGAGACGTTGCAGAGTTCGTAGCTCAGTGCCCGTGTTGTCAGCAGGTGAAGGTAGAGCACCAGAGGCCTGGTGGTTTGTTACGCATTTATTGAGATCCCGACAGAAGTGGGAGGTAATCAACATGGACTTCATCACGGATTACCTCGCACTCGGAGGAGACATGATTCTATATGGGTTATCGTCGACGGTAGCGAAATCAGCCCACTTTCTTCCCGTCCGGACGACTTTTGGTGAGGATTATGCCGACTTTACATCCGAGAGATCGTCGATCGCATGGGTCCCTACTTGATCATATCGCATGCAGGAGCCCGCGACGGCTAACTCGAGGTCCTTCCGAGAGGTTTAGGGACGCAGTGAGCCCGAAATCTTGCATTTCATCCACGTACGCACGACAGCAGAGCGCACTATCCGCACTTCGAGGATATCTTTGCGAGCTTTGTGTTATTGACTTCGATGGTAGTTGGGAGGATCATTTGCCTCTAGTTGAGTTTGCGTATAATAATAGCTACCACTCGATTCGGATGGCGCCTTATGAGGCCTTGTATGGGAGGAAGTGCAGATCGCCTATAGGTTGGTTCGATGTGGCGAGTGCGCTAGTGGGACCGATTTGGTGCAGCAGCGGTGGATAAGGTGAAGCTTATCCGAGGCGCTATCGATACGGCAGAGTCGCATGTAAGTCGTACGGATCATCGTCGTCGGCATCTTGAGTTCGAGGTTCATGATTGGGTTTTCCTAAAGGTGTTACCCATGAAGGTGTGATGAGATTCGGAAGAAGAAGCTCGGCCAGGTACATTAAGCCGTTCGGATTGTCCGCAGGTAGGCAAGGTTGCTTATGAGTTGAATCTGCCGTCCGATCCGGAGGCGATGCATCCAGTTTTCACGTATCTATCCGGAGAGATGTATCGGATCCATCTAGTGGTACACCGATTGGCGATGTCAGTGACCGAGGGGTTATCGTATGAGAGATTCCCATAGCGATAGTCGATCGTCGAGTTAGGCGTCTGCGGACGGACGTGGCTTCCGTCAAAGTCTTGTGGCGAGCGAGCTCGGAGAGGAGATGGCGTGGGAAGCCGAGGACATGAGGCGTAGTATCCTCACCTATTCCCCACACCTCCAGGTAATTCACTTTCCTACTTGTAAATTTTCGTTATCGTTTATGCCTAAGTGTTGTTTTGTGGCCGCGTGTGGCATTTGCAACTGTTTTAGTTATGAAGAATCTTATCGTTAACTATCTTGAGAAGGAACATTCGGGACGAATGTTTCTAAGGATGGGAGAATGTAATACCCCGTATTTCCAGAGTATGTACGTAAGGGAATACGTCAAAAGTTTGGCCTTAGTTAGCCTCGGCGTTTTTTTTGTACATAACTCGCTAAAAGAATCGTTTTCACCAAAGCGTTTCCACGCCTTCAGAGTAAATTCCGGCTATGCCATTTCTTATTTTTGCGGATTTTTCCGAGAGGCGAAACATTTTGGACCAACGGGAGGTGATATGTGTCACCTCACATTGAAACAAGTGGGTGGCTTTGGGCGATTAGGCGTCAAAGAGGTGTTAACCTTGGCCGATTGGTTCCTTGTTTAGGCCTTGTTTTGTGCCATGTTTTGTGGAGTGTTTTGTGGAGTAGGGGTTAGGTGCACTTGGCTTGATCTTGGCCTTACACTTGCCTTGCACTTGTCTTCATCTTGGCCATTGGTTGGCCAAGGCTTGAGCTATAAATACCCCTTAGAGATGAAGAGTTATTCATCCACAAAGTTATCTTCCAAGTCTAAAAATCCTCTCCTCTCCTTAAGCTTTTCGTCCAAACACCTCTTCCTCCTCAGTGTAGTATGGCGAGAGCCTACCCCCTAGCCTAGCCGAAATCTACCCCCTCCCTTGGTAGAAAAGTTGTCTTCTAGTATCGTTATAATGCCCAAAATACCTAGCCCAAATACCTTAGTACTTAGTAGAAGTTGTGAAGAACTTCTAAGGTTTCTGGAGCATACAACTTAGAGCAAAACCTTGCTCAGCGTGACTTTTTCTAGGATATTATTGGGCTTACCGAGGTAACTAATCCTAAACCTCTTTTGAATTAGAGAATACTTACTGTTGTAGTATTAGAATAAGTATTAGATACTTAGAAGAATATCACAGAATAATATTGGCAGTACTACATGGGATTTGTTTTCCACGATGAACTTACATAGCTCACGGTAGGGTTGTCTTGCCCGACTTTCCGTAGAATTATGAACCCGCTTAGAATGACCTTGAGTAGTCTTTAATAGATATCTGTGACTATTATAGGTGACTCTCCATGTGACATATTGACTTAGCGGTGGTTTTCATTTGAAGGTATGTGATTCTTCCTAAAGCATGATATTTTACGATATAACTACGGCAATGTCTTTGACTTAAGCCTGAATAATACTTACGGCAATGCCTCATGGCTTAAGCCTGAATAATACTTACGGCAATGCCTCACGCTTAGCACGAATAATAAGAAGCGAAAACATTTCAAAAGACTACTGACTCATATTAACAGAAGAGAACTAATTGGTTTTTAAAACAGAAGCTTAAGAGTTATACTAGCTTTATGGGAAGTAAGTATAACCACTTAAGATTTATAAAAGAAACAAGTTTGCCTATGTGTTTGTAAATGGACTTGTATTGTGAAAAGAATAATAAAGATGGTTTGATAAGTAGACATGATATGAGGCTATGTGTGTTAGTATCTTGTAACGTTTGTATAGGTGAGTATCCTTGTTGTGCTTATGTTGATATGTTAGTATACTATCACTCACCTCTTGAGATGATACCGGGGGTTAAGCTGCCCTCCGATGCGGGGTAGACTCAGGCGGTCTGGGACCATGATTCGAGAATACCTCATGCGGGTCGGGGGCCTATCGCGGAGCTACGAGTTCGGAGTTAGTATGCGGGGTTATACCTCATGCGGTCTATGTGCCACGCGGACAACGAGTCGGGGCGATGCCGAGTAGCTACCGATGCGGGGTTATACCTCATGCGGGCCCATGTGAGTGGCCTATGCGGACTCGAGTCGAGATTAGGCTTGCGAGAATGATGATATGGCGAGTGGCCCTGTTCGATCATTCGCGGCCTGACAAGACCTATTACGATTACTATTGTTGCTTTTGTTTGTGATGTGGCACGCTACGTGCGGTTCCTCGTTTGTTTCACATATTTGTAAACCGGTTTTAAAATGATATGTTTTCATTTAAGTATTTCTGATTCGCATACTTAGTACTGTTATGCGACCTCCTTCTTGGGGCTGCGTTCATGCCGCGGTAAGGGCAGCAGTGCTAGATCCACATCCTTAGGATCTTTGCGTTGGTGTCGAGCTCCATCTTCTCCGAGGCTCTACTTTAGGTATGATCTCCTGATTGTAGATAGTTTTGCTGATCGGTATGGCGGGCCCCGCCATAGTTATGTTTACTTCCTTAGAGGTGCTGTAGTACTATTATGCAGTTGGGATGTAATCGCAAAACTTGAGTTATTTATATTATGCCGAAAGGCAAGCTTTTCTTGAATAAAGCGTGTCTTATTTTATAAACTGTTTCTGTCTTGTTTTATATTCCGCTGGTTACTACGATGTATGACTACTGGGTGCCCTAAGGCACGATCCGAGCCCTAACGGTCGTGACACTTCATTCGGGATTTCTGCGACATCACTAGCCCCAAAAGTTTAGCACGGCGGCGCCTACCTGCGCCATGATATTTGAACCTTCGCCCACGACCAGAACAGAGAATATGGATTGCAAAGAGGCGACTACATTAGCTATGGATTTAACTACCGAGAGTATACCGATGTCTGCGAGTCTTGATGAATATCAACGAGAGGTTGTGCAAGAGTAGTTCTTGATTAGGCAGAGCATGGCACGTGTGCGAGCTTATACACGCAGGCGAGAAACGTAGAATCGCCGGGTTAACCAGGGCAGCGAGAAGAGGCGGGCAGAAGGTCCTTTGGTAACTTTCGAGGCGAGCCACCTCACCGAGATTTGATTATGCACATCCACAATGCAGTGGTCTTCCGGATTTCGGGGCGTTCGGGGTATGCAGGAGTTGGTTAGAACTCCGGGCTTCCGTTTGGGCGCACGTCATCCCAGAATGTCGCTTTTAGTTCGTACTTGTTGTACATATGACCGCCGTGGTCCGATGTCGAAAGAGTGTCCTGGTAGGAGTACTTAGCCTTCGTGATCGGTGGGTAGTTCGTCACCTTCCTTAGCTACGCCACTACGGGCAGTTTGATTAGAACGACTAGGGAGTGAAGCGAGATTCGAGCATATCCTTAACCTCTAGAGTTCGAGATGTGTGATAAGATGGGTATAGCATAAGTGCTATGTTTTGATAGCGGTGTTAATATTTGTGATTAGAAATCATGGTTAGTAACCGGAAGATTGGGGATAGAGAAAGTGTGAGCCTTAGAGTTTTATGCGTAGAAACCTTAGAGGTAAGGCCGTCTCGGTAAAGGTGTAGTGTTATGTTTGATCCTTATCGGAGCGCATAGTGCACGTGAGCTATGTTTGTGGGATAAGTCCCCGAGTGGCGTGATTTGAAAGAGGGTAGTCGAGCTAGAAGACCGCTAGGTTTTGAAACGTGATTAGTGAGATTGTTCGGATCGGAGCTAGTATTGTGCGCGCGTTGCGGGTCGGGTTGAGGCCACGTTGCGGTCAACCCGCGGTAGGTTTGGTGGTGGGTCAGGTTGTGGTGGTCCCGCCTTGTGTTAGGGTTGTGAGGTGTTAGGCCCAAGTTTAGTTAACCAGATACGAGTTCGTGGATGCGTTCGACGATGGTCGGGCGAGGTCACCGCCTTGTCTTCTAGCAAAGGCAGTTTACTCGCGATGTTGATTTTACCGTAAAGGTTGTAAGGCTGCACTGGGTGCCTACCTTCACCTTATGACGACGCATGTGGAGCCAGTGGTACACTGTTTTGTTTAGAAAGTTTTACGAGCAAGGTTAAGAACTTCGGTGAGTCTCGACCGCATTCGCGGGCGGTGTTTGGATTTGAGAGGTAGTTGTAGGGATTGTTGTCTCGGAGAGGGAAATGTTTTTAACTACCATTTCGGTGTTCGGATGTCGCCTTATGAAGCCTTGTAAGGGCGGAAGTGTAAGTCATTGGTCGATTGGTTCGATGTTGGCAAGGTTCGCAGTTAGTTCAGCTTGTTCCAGCAGATGTGGTTAGTGAAGCTTGTCTAGAAGAAGTTCTAGCGGCTTTCAGAGAAATCGACGGATAATCGACGGCGCTTAGAGTTCAGGTTGACGGTCGGTCTTGAAGGTACCACTCGGTGGTGTGACGAGTTTTGAAACAGAGGAACTTAGCCCGAGTTGTTTTGGGCCCTTTTGAGTTCATGTGAAGAATAGGCCAGGTTGCCTATATGTTAGCTTTTGCCGTCCGACTTAGGAAGCAGTATGTCCGGTCTTTCGTATTGTTATGTTCGGGAAAGTATCGGAGATCCATCCGCAGTGTTCGATTAATGATGACCCAGTTAGAGATAGTAACCCCGAGTTTGGAATCGAGCAAAGATCGAAGTTTGGGTGTACGACACCGCAGTGATCACATGCGATCCGGTACCGTTTGTTGGGTCGCTGAAGGTTTATGCCTCGCAAAGTGACAAAAGTGGTATCATGTGGTAAGAATTGAGTGTACGAGAAGGTGCGACACGTAAGGAAGAAGCGAGCATGTATGGCGAGCGTAGATGTGATCATTTCTTTTGTGTGGAGAAAGTGCGAAGAAATTATATTTTAGACCCTTGGATGGGAGCGTTTGTGATGTTAGAGGTGTGTCCTCGTGGACTTGAAGGTAAGTACTTTGCGCAAGTTGGTTAGTAACCGTACGCGCGCGTGATTGTTTTCGTAAGTATAGCGATGAGGACTATCTGGCGCGTTTGTTTTGAGACTTAGAAGGAACATTCGGACGAATGTTTCTGCGAGGAGAATGTTATACCCGTATTTCCAGAGTATGTACGAGGACGTCGAGGAAATTTCGAACTTCAAGTAGGCTTGGCCGATTTAATTTTGTGCATGACACCCGGTTAGAGAGTCGTTTTTACAAACGTTTTCCACACTTTCATAGGGAATTTCCGCTATGCCATATTTTATTTTTGGATTTTTCCAGAGACGAAACATTTTGGACCAACAAGATGGGGACACGTGTCACCCTCTCATTGGAACACCTGACGGCATTATGGACGATTTGGGCTTAAGGAGTAGGTAGGATATTTTGTGTTGGTTGGTGTGGTAGATGGATAAGGTGTACTTGGGTGAATCTTGGCCTTACACTTGTGTAGCACTTGGCTCAATCTTGGCCATTGGTTGGCCTTCACTTGGCCTATAAATACCCATCCCTTTGAAGACTTATTCATCCATTCCTAAATGTTCCTAAGTGTTAAATCTTCTCCTCCCTTTGTGTTGAGTTCGCCAGAGGCCTCCCTCTCCTGAGGCCTTGGCCGCAGGGTATGCCCCCTCCTAGTAGTGTGCCGTGGGTACCCCAGCCTAGTTGCTTTCAGATATACCCCCTCTCTTGGTAGAAATACTCTCAAAAGTATTGTTATTATGCCCAATTACCTTAGCCGTATACCTTGTAGTATTCTAAGGTTATACCTATACGAAAAGCCCAGAAATACTATTATACTTCCCGTCTGTCACAAAACCGAAACCCTAGGAAAATCTCCATAGTCCGTTGGAGTATTGTGTAGAAGTTAGTTAGAACTTCTAAGGTGGTTTAGAGCGGTTGGGCGCCTGAGTTGAGCTAAACGATTGCCCGGGATCGACTTTATACTTGGATAATTATGGGCTTATCGAGGTAAATGTCTTGTCCTCTATTGTAATTGGAAATTACATGTTGTTAGATTATATAGTTGAAGTATGCTATATATGTAATCGAACATAGTTATCGGCAATGTCTTGCGACTTAAGCTGAATTTAAAGAAGAATCGAATCGTAATTACATAGTCAGACATGAACTGTAGTAGTACCGTGAAGTAGAATTGTACCCGCTAGTGGTTAGATGTATAACCCCTGGTTGGCTTGGCGGCCTCGATAGAGGAGATTTCTGTTATGGGGAGGTCTTTGCGAATTTTCTGAGAATGTTCTACGATGAGATCTAAATGTTAATAAGCGCGCGTGGCCTTATAGGTTGAAGTACTACGTGTGGCGCGATCTACTTGGCTTAAGGAGTAGCCGGTTGGAAGTACTTGAGCGTTTTGCTATTAGTCGATACTCGTCGCGAGGTATGTGAACCTCTTCCTATCTCTTCTAGCATGATATGTGTGAACTATGTAGTGCGAGACGTACGTGCTAAACGTATTTGATTGATTTAAAACATAAAGTGTTATAACGGCTTTATGGGAAGTTGGTTATAACACTTTATGTTGGTAAGAAAATACTTGTGGTCTTTAAAAGGTAAATCGATTTGAACTATAAGCGGCTTGTTATGTGTTAATAAAGAACTTGAAGTATTTCAAAGATTTTGAATCATTTTGAAAGAAGAAGTAATACTTGGTTTTTGAAAACTTAAGAGTTATACTAGCTTTATGGGAAGTTAGGTATAACGGCTTAAGAATGTTTTACTGATTTCGGAAATCGGAATGTGTATCGACAAACCACTGCAGCGTTAATAAAAGGAAATGTTTTGACTAATTAAGTATTATTAAAACCAGTAGAAACTTCCATCTGCATAGAAGCTAAGATGAGACAAAATGATATTTCCTAGATCACGGCTGCTGTAATAAGATTGTTATAAACAAGAATATCCTACTCACATATAAGACTTATGTTTCTCAGATTGTTTAAAAGAGAATTATATTCTTAAATGAATAAGACTATGAACTACGAAACCTTTCTAAAATAAGAAACGTGAACATTTGAAATTAGGCAAACTTGGACGTTTGGAAAATAATGTTGTTACTTGATTTTACAAAGGTAAGTGTTTTGGTTTATTTAAAAAGACAGTCACTCTATTTTATACTACGGGTATTGTGTGACTTATGTGAAAGCAACGGATCTTTTAAAAGATTTAACGTATGAAGTACTTTAGGGGTAGATACCCGAACTTGTTAGCTTAAAGTACCTTGTGCGAATAACTTGATTGTGCTGGTTTGAGATAGCCTTGTAAATACTTTCTTGTTGATGTGATAAGTGAAAATGTTAGGATGCTACGTGTGTTAGTATCTTGTGTGATCGTGATGTAAGGGGGTCATTCTTGTTGTGCTTACGTTGTTAAACGTTAAGCCCGTTGTACTATTATTGTATCACATACCCCTTTGACTTATTATACCGAGGGCTTGCCACCCTTGATGCGTGTCTTTTACGCCTATGGTCCTCGTGACTACGCGAGTCGCGTATGCTCCAGGATTGATCATTCCGGGTGTTTAGCCTGATGCGGGGGATTCCCTATGCGGTCTGTTGAGACTATGCGGTCTTTTGAGACTATGCGGGTTGCGGGAGCCTAGGCGGATACCGAGGGTTAGCTGCCTTCGATGCGGGGTATACCTCAGCGATGCAGGACCATGATTCGAGGAATACCTCATGCGGGTCCGTGTGACCTATGCGAGCTGCGAGAGTTCGAGGATAGACGCGCACATTGATATTGCGGGCGAGTGGCCGCCCGATCATGTAGTGCGGTCTAGAAAGACCTCGGATACGCTTTGTGGTATTTTTGGTATCGTGGGTCTTAGTAGTCGGCTATGCCTTCGCATTGCCCCGTGCGGTTTTATTGTGATAACTTTGAGGCGTGAGTCCCCGACTTGACATGGCCGCTATTTGTTGTGAATCGTAGTTCGCATCATACATGTCTCCCGCTTTATAGACTATTATGATTTCATTTCTGATTTTTTTGTTTCACATACTTTGCACTGTTGTGCGACCTTCGGGCTGCGTTCATGCCGCAGTTGAGGTACACCGCCGTTGATCCTAGCTCGTGGTCACGCTTTGACGTTGGGAAGCTCCGTTTCTCGGAGGCTTATCAGTGGTATAGTCCCCCGTAGTAAGTGTTTACATTCAGGGGTTTGGCGGGGCCCTGTCCGCCATTGTTGTCATATCATTCTTAGAGGTCTGTAGTACTGTTGTGGGCGGGGTTTGTAAAAAGGATTAAACTGTTCATGTTGAAAAAGTTGTTATTTACATATATGCCGAAAGGCAAGTTTTTCTCAGATTATTGTTTCATATTTCATAATATGTCTTGTATCGTTTTATGTTCCGCTGATTACTCTGATGTTGTATCACTAGGGTGCCCGGGGTAAGGCACCAGTCACGGGCCCGGAATCGGGTCGTGACAGAAATACTACCTTTTGTCCTTTTAGTCTCAAACCGAAACCCTAAGGAAATCTTCATAGTTGGTTGAAGTATTTAAGTAGAAGTTGGTTAGAACTTCTAAGGGTTGTTTGGAGCGGATTGGAGCGCACGGAGTAGGAGCTAAACCTTGCTCAGGATCGACTTTTATAACTTGGATAATTTTGGGCTTATCGAGGTAAATATTCTTGTCCCCTTGTTGTAATTGGAAATTACATGTGGTAGGATTATATAGTTGAAGTATACTATATATAGATCTGAACATAGCTTTGCGCAATGTCTTTGACTTAAGCTGAATATAAAGAAGAGAACCGAATCAGAATTACATAGGGTATTCTGATGAGACTTGTGTGGTATTCTGTGTAGTAGAATTGTATACGTCCCGTTAGGCGTATAAACCCCGGTTGGCTTGGTGGCGGCCTCGATAGAGAGGAGATTTACGTTGGGGGATGGAGGTCTTGCCGAATTTTCTCGTAGAATATGGAACCATGCGGTTAGAAGTTAATAGGCGTTTGTGGCCTTATAAGTGGAAGTACTACGAGTGGCGTATTCTACTTGAAGAGTGGAAAAGGCTAGCCGATTCTGATCTTGTGGAGCGTTTTGCTTATTGTCGATACTCGTCGCGAGGTATGTGAACCTCTTCCTATCCTTCTAGCATGATGCTTTGTAAACTATGTAGTACGGCAGACGATACGTGCTAAATGAGTTGGTTGGTTTAAAACATAGGGTGTTATAATAGCTTTATGGGAAGTTAGTTATAACGACTTACATGTAGGTAAAAGATTGGTTTATTGATTGTAGAAGTTAAGAGACTTGATCTTGAAAGATAAGAGACTTAACTTGTTTTACTTAGTAATTAACATTTTGTTAAAAGTATTGTGAAACCTCATTCGCGAGTAATGAGTACTTGGTTTTAAAAAAGGGAATAACGTTTCTTGATTTGGAAATGAGAATAAGTGTCGAACAAACCACGAAGCCGCTAATAAAGGAAAGTGTATTGACAAATAGCAAATTGTTATTAAAACCAAGAGAAACCTCCATCCGCATAAGCTAAGATAAGACAAAATTGTATTACATTTCCTAGATCATGGTCAGTAATAAGATTGTTGTAAACAAGAATAAACGGCTCACGATAAGACATATGTTACTCAATTGTTTTAAAAGAGATTAAGACTATGAGTTATGAAACTTTTCTAAAATAAAGAGACTGAGTAATTGAAATTAGGCAACCGAACTTTAGGGAAAGAATGTTGTTGAAAAGGAAAGTGTTTTGGTTTACCTAGAAATGTGAGTCACTCTATTTTTATACTACGGTATCGGGTGACCTTTATAAAAGGAATGGACCTCTTTAAAAGGAATTTAACGTGACGTAGTACTTTAGGTTAAAACCCGACTTTGATATAAAATGGAAGTACCTTGAGTTATGTATAACTTGCCTATGTTTGTTGTTGTATAACTTGCCTATGCTTGTTGTTGTGTAACTCGCCTATGCTCGCTGAGATAGCCTTTGTTATGCAAATGTTGATATCGGTGACTTGAGAAAGAGTGGATCTTTTATAAAAGTCTAAGTATGGTAATTTGCTTGAGCTTGTTTGTGATCGCCTGGTTGTGCGGTATATTGTTGTTGATATTACATGGACATGTCTACACCGATGCAGACCGGGGGCATGTGGCTACGCGCAGGTTGATTACCCGATATAGTGTTATTGTGGTTACATGGACATGTCTACACCGACGCAGTTCCGGGGCATGTGGCCACGCGCGGGTTGATCACCCAAAGATATTGTTGTTGATGCCACATGGACATGTCTACACCGGCGCAGAATTCGGGGTACATGGCCACGGCATTGTTAGTATTGTTGCATCATGGACATGTCTACACCGTCGCAATTCGGCACGCGCCATGACGCGAACATGATTGATGTTGTGGCGTGAGACCCATAGTTATATTAGTGATGACGTTGAGGCGTGAGTCCTCGACTTGATCGCTTTATGTTGCGTCGTATTTTGTTATCATACATGTCTCCCGCTTTATGTAGATCGTTATGATTTAACCGCAGTATTTTCGCCACATACTTGGTACTGTATCGACTCTCCTTCGGGCCGCGTCATGCCGCAGTAGAGTACATCGGTAGTTGATCCTCGCCTTAGGATCACAGGTCAGGGAAGCTCCATTCTCCGAGGCTTATCTTTTGGTATGTTACCCCGAGTTGTAGGTTCTTGTACATTCGAGGTATGGCGGCCCGTCCCGTCATGTTGTATAAAACTCTTAGAGGTCCTGTAGTAGGCGGTGGTTTGTAAAAAGGATTAAACTGCTCGCTTTGAAAGAGTTGTTTATATATATTTTATCTGGCGTAACCGTTTGGTTGGCTCGCTTTATGATCATATATCTTGTTTCTTGTTTAAGTTTTATTTTCCATTGGTTTTCTCGATGTTGTGTCACTAGGGTGCCCGGGTAAGGCACGATCACGCCCGGATCGGGTCGTGACAAAAGTGGTATCGTGAGCGCTAATCCTCGGAAAGTGTCTCTGACCGTGTCTAGTAGAGTCTTGATTATCGATGTGTTGCACCACATCTATAATCGGAGGTCGCAGGACATCGAGGATTGGTTTCCATTCTTCTCTTCCGAGATCGTGCCTTAGAGTGTTGTAAGTTGGACCCTCCGACGTATCTCGTTTTACCGATTATGCCTCCGCGCAGGCAACGAGCCCGAAGGGCAAGGCACCGAGGGTGCCGCTAGTGAGATCTGAGAGTACGAGGCGCAGCGGTCGAGACTGAGATTATTCTTGACGGCGAGGTTTGCGACGCGCCAAATTTCAAAGAGAGTTTAGAGCGCGGCGATGGGCTGAGACCACGATGCGAGCCTCACCAGCGATGCAGGCGGAGGAGATGGGTTACATGAGTTGGCCCAGTTATTGGCCAGGGTCGTGGCCAGACATGAGGATAGGCTGGACGCAGCAGTTCCAGTAGTGCCAGTGGTTCACCCTAGATCGGATAGTTTGAGGCTACAGGACTTTCTGAGATGTTGCCCGCCAGAGTTCTACGGGTCGAGGCCTGAGGATGATCCGCAGGAGTTCATCCGAAGCGATTCTGGATCGCGAGAGTGATCAAGGCTTCGAGACCGAGTCCGGTGGTCTTAGGTTCGCATCGGCCGCGTGATACCGCGACCGATCGTTTGATTCGTGCGAGCCGTCCCGGGAGAGAATGCACTTCCACCGTTTGGGGACGAAGTTCTCGGGAATTTCTTGCACATTTCTTGCCTCCACAGATGAGAGGGCTCGGACCGGCATTCTTGATGTTGAGCGAGCGCATCTGATTCGGGAGTACAATGTGAGTTCGACTCATTGGCTCAGATGCCCTCAGAGTAGCCGAGATATGGAGATGAGTACACCGCCACGTTCTGGGTTAGACGACTACTAGCGAGGCTTGCTCGGTGTAGCTCTTCACCGGCATGGACATTGCCCGCATGCAGGCTTATGCACTTGGGGGTGAAGAGCGGAGAGGTCGACGGAATGACCAAGATCAGCAGAAGAGGGCCAGAGCAACAGGGTCCTTTGGTGACTTTCGAGGCGGACCGCCTCAGCAGCAGACTAGTTTGGTACCTCCGCCAGTGCAGAGTGGACCTCCACAACCTTCAGGGCATCCAGAGTATTCGGGAGCAGGTCAGGGCTCCAAGGGTTCAGGTTTCCAGGGAAGTAAGGGTGTTGGCCAGATGCAGTCACCCCTACCTCGGTGTGGTCGATGTGGTAGACCGCATTTCGGGGAGTGTCGTGGTGCCAAGGGAGCTTGTTATTTTTGCGGCCAGCAGGGCCATCTTGCGAGGAACTGTCCGACCAAGGGTAGCACGGATGTTACGACTCAGCCTTCAGGATCTGTGGCTGGTTCATCACCTTCACTAGCTATGCGCCCTGCAGGGCAGGACTGTGATTAGAAAAGCGGTAAAGACAGGTATATCCTTAACCCTCTAGAGTTTTGTATGCTGATGTGTTTAGTGTTATGTTCGGATAGCCTTGTGCTAAAATGTGATTTAGAAACCCGTTAGTGCAGGCGGTAAGCCTGGGGGCATGGTAAGTGTGAACCTTAGACTATTTCACGATTGAGACCTTAGAGGTAAGGTCGTCTTGTGTAAAAGATTTATTCTATGTTTGACCTTTATCAGAGTGCGTAGTATACATGGGAGATATTTGTGTGATAAGTCCATGGGTTGTGTAAATGAAAGTGGTGGCTTTCATGACGTGAAATTATAAGATTTTTCCGTATCGGGGAACAAGAGTGTGGCGTTGTGGGTCGGGTTGAGGCGATTGCGGGTCAACCCGTGAGTCCGCTTTAGGTGGGGTCATTGGGTGGTCCCGCCAGAGGGTAGGGTCACGAGGGTGCTAGGCCCCAATTTAGGTGACCATCGTATGAGTTCGTGGATATGTTCAACCAGAAGCGGTTCGTGAAGGCCGGGAATGGCCTTAAAGAAGATTGAGGTTAGTAAGATGACCAAGTTTGGAGGTAGTGACTCCACGCTTTGGGAATCAAGCGATGATCAAGTATGGCACGCCCCGAGAGACACTAGAACCTCGTGGATCGTGATGCGTTCGGCACCATTTGTTGGGTCGCGGAGTGACACTAGAACCTCGCGCAAAGTGACAAAAGTGGTATCGCACGACGAGTAAGGAAGAGAACGTGTGTTATTTCGTGGCCTGCCGTGGCGTTGGCAACTTGTTAGAGGAACTTTATCGTTATCCGATTGAGAAGGAACATTCGGACGAATGTTTCGGCGAGGGGAGAATGTTATACCCCGCATTTCCGCAGTATGCACGTACGGGCGCACGAGAGAAGTTTCGAGCCTTAAAGTTAGGCATGTTTCAAATTTTGTGCACAACACCCGACAGAGTCGCCGACGAAACGCTTTACTAAGCTTGCGAAGGAAAATTCCGCTATGTCGCTTAGTATTTTTATGATTTTTCCGAGCGACGAATATTTTTGGATCAACGGAGGGTGACACTTGTCACCCTCATCGACGGTTTGAGAGGCCACGGCTAGGAGGGTTTTGAGGCCCTTTTCATGGGTCTTTGTTTTGTGAGGATTTAAGGAGTAGGTTAGGTGCACTTGTGCCAATCTTGGCCATCCACTTGCCCCCACATGGCTTGATCTTGTCCGTTGGTGTCCCTATAAATACCCCCTTGCTTGAAGGTTTTTCTTCATCCCTCATTTCATTCTAAGTCTTGAAATCTCCCTCCCCTCTTCTTGTTGTGTCGTCCAAAGCCTCTCCCCCTTCCCCTTTGAGTGGCCTTGTGGCCGAGAGTACCTCCCCTTGGTAGTGTTTCTAGCCGAGGTACCCCTAGCCTAGTTGCTTCGAGAAATATACCCCCTCCCTTGTGGTATTGAAATACTCTCCAAGTATTGTTATAATGCCCAAAATACCTTAGCCTTTACCTTGTAGTATTCCAAAAGTTACCTCTATACGTAGAGCCCGGAAATACTACCTTTTGTCCTTTTAGTCTCAAACCGAAACCCTAAGGAAATCTTCATAGTTGGTTGAAGTATTTAAGTAGAAGTTGGTTAGAACTTCTAAGGGTTGTTTGGAGCGGATTGGAGCGCACGGAGTAGGAGCTAAACCTTGCTCAGGATCGACTTTTATAACTTGGATAATTTTGGGCTTATCGAGGTAAATATTCTTGTCCCCTTGTTGTAATTGGAAATTACATGTGGTAGGATTATATAGTTGAAGTATACTATATATAGATCTGAACATAGCTTTGCGGCAATGTCTTTTGACTTAAGCCTGAATATAAAGAAGAGAACTGAACTGTAATTACATAGGACTGTATTACAGTAGACTTGTGTGGTATTCTGTGTAGTAGAATTGTATACGTCCGGTTAGACGTATAAACCCCCCCTGGTTGGCTTGGTAGCCGGCCTCGATAGAGGAGGAGATTTACGCCTTGGGGTTGGAAGTCTGCGAATTTTCAGAGAATATGGAACCATGCGGTTAGAAGTTAATAGACGTTTGTGGACTTATAGGTGGAAGTACTACGAGTAGCGTATTCTACTTGAAGAGTGGAAAAGGCTAGCGATACTGATCGTGGAGCGTTTTGCTTATTGTCGATACTGCCGCGAGGTATGTGAACCTCTTCCTATCCTTCTAGCATGATGCTTTGTAAACTATGTAGTACTAGACGCATACGTATGCTAAATGAGTTGGTTGGTTTAAAACATAGGTGTTATAATAGCTTTATGGGAAGTTAGTTATAACGACTCACGTAGGTAAAAGATTGGTTTATTGATTGTAGAAGTTAAGAGACTTGATCTTGAAAGATAAGAGACTTAACTTGTTTTACTCGTAATTAACATTTTGTTAAAAGTATTGTGAAACCTCATTCGCGAGTAATGAGTACTTGGTTTTAAAAAAGGGAATAACGTTTTACTGATTTCGGAAATGAGAATAAGTGTCGAACAAACCACAGCAGCGCTAATAAAGGAAAGTGTATTGACAAATAGCAAATTGTTATTAAAACCAGTAGAAACCTCCATCCGCATAGAAGCTAAGATAAGACAAAATTGTATTACATTTCCTAGATCATGGTCAGAATAAGATTGTTGTAAACAAGAATAAACGGCTCACGTATAAGACATATGTTACTCAATTGTTTTAAAAGAGATTAAGACTATGAGTTATGAAACTTTTCTAAAATAAAGAGACCTGAGTAGTTGAAATTAGGCAAACTGGAACTTTAGGGGAAAGAATGTTGTTGAAAAGGAAAGTGTTTTGGTTTACCTAGAAATGTGAGTCACTCTATTTTTATACTACGGGTATCGGGTGACCTTTATAAAAGGAATGGACCTCTTTAAAAGGAATTTAACGACGTAGTACTTTAGGTTAAAACCCGGACTTTGATATAAAATGGAAGTACCTTGAGTTATGTATAACTTGCCTATGCTTGTTGTTGTATAACTTGCCTATGCTTGTTGTTGTGTAACTCGCCTATGCTCGTTGAGATAGCCTTTGTTGTGCAAATGTTGATATCAGGTGACTTCTTGAGAAAGAGTGGATCTTTTATAAAAGTCTAGAAGTATGGTAATTTGCTTGAGCTTGTTTGTGATAGCTTTGGTTGCGGTATATTGTTGTTGATATTACATGGACATGTCTACACCGGCGCAGACCGGCATGTGGCCACGCGCAGGTTGATTACCCGATATAGTGTTATTGTGGTTACATGGACATGTCTACACCGGTCAGACTCGGGCATGTGGCCATGCGGCGGGGTTGATCACCCAGTATATTGTTGTTGATGTCACATGGACATGTCTACACCGAGGCAGAATTCTGGGGGCATGTGGCCATGCGGCATTGTTAGTATTATTGCATCATGGACATGTCTACACCGATGCAGAATTCTGGGGGCATGCGGCCATGATGCGAACATGATTGATGTTGTGGGCGTGAGACCCATAGTTATATTGAGTGATGACATTGAGGGCGTGAGTCCTCGACTTGATCGCTTTTATGTTGCGCATCGTATTTTGTTATCATACATGTCTCCCGCTTTATGTAGATCGTTATGATTTAATCGCAGATTTTCGCCACATACTTGGTACTGCCAGATCGACCTCCTTCGGGCCGCGTCATGTCGCAGGTAGAGTACATCGGTAGTTGATCCTCGCCTTAGGATCACAGTCAGTAGGAAGCTCCATTCTCCGAGGCTTATCTTTTGGTATGTTACCACGAGTCAGAGGTTCTTGTACATTCTGTGGTATGGCGGGCCTGTCCCGTCATGTTGTATAAAAACTCTTAGAGGTCCAGAGTACCGCTGTAAGTGTGGTTTGTAAAAAGGAGTAAATTGTTCGTTTTGAAAGAGTTGTTTATATATATATTATCGGAAGGTAACCGTTTGGTTGGCCTGTTTTATGATCATATATCTTGTTTCTTGTTTAAGTTTTATTTTCCGCTGGTTTTCTCTGATGTTGTGTCACTAGGGTGCCCGGGGTAAGGCACCAGTCACGGGCCCGGGATCGGGTCGTGACAGCCGATGCGAAGGTGTTCAGCCAGCCAAGTAATATACCTTAATTTCCTCCTCTTCCTCAGCAGGAACAGGAACTCCGGTTCCATGAGGGTCTTCCTCATTACAATCTCGGATGACAACCCCTCCACTTTTCCTAGGTTGCTTAGGCACAAATCTCTTAGGTAACGGGGATTCAGTGTTGAAAGTGGTCTCCAGATCAACAAACACTGGAGGTGTTTGAGTTGTTGAAAGAAAAATAAGAGATGTTAGCTGAAAATTCACAAGAACAATCTGGCCGACAAATATGTAGAAAGAAACTTACCTTTTCTCTTTGTTATCCACAACCTGACAGAAGACCTTGAGGCAGCAGGTCTATCCAATTTAAGGGGAGCAGCTTTCAGAGTGGTTTCTTTTGGCCATATTTTAGAGGTTTCTGGGGCCTTCTTTTTCTTTGACAGAATTAGCCGATCACAATAGACATCTAGAGAAGATTGGAAGAATTTCTCATTTGCCGTGTTTCACCAATCGTCAAAAGCATTGGTAGTATTCGCTCTAAGGGGAAACGGTTACCAATCAAATAGGGTGAGCCTGTCAAAATTGTGATCGGTTATCTTCTTTGCATGTAATGCATCAAACTGCAGTGTTGCGTTGAACAAATAATATTGCGGTGAGGCCATGGCACGTGCTAGGTGAGGCTGAATTGCCTTGCTACAAAGTTTGGCCAATAAGGCTCCACGGTCAACTTATTGTTTCTAGAAGTGGGCTTCAAACGACCCAATAAGTCCCTAGTCTTGAGAATCCACCCCATATGAGAACAATAGTTCTCCGCTGAGAGAATGTAAGGTTGTCATCGGCTACTTGACGGACCCAATCAGGGGTGACCTATCTTTCTAGGACCGGTTACCAACTTGTGTAATGGTCTCGAGAAAGACCATGCAGGGTGGAGGCTGCAGCAAAATCATCCTGGGACATGAGGGGTGTTTTTCGAAGAGTATCGGCTAACACTGACGGGTTTAATTGAAAACGGCGGTCATTAAAACTATCAGGAATAAACTCCAGAAAATACAGGGTAATCCACAGTTAAAGGAACCACATGGGACCGACTAAAGTATCAATATTTCTGGAGTCTCTTAACCTAGCCTGGGTATCGCCAAGATCCATATAAAGATAAGTCAGGAAAAGAGATGCTCAGTTGACATTTTCCCCCGAAACGGCTAGCGCCGCATAAATTTCCAGCTCCTTCACAACTGCACAAGATCATGTGCAAACAAAATATTGGTTGAACCAAAAAAGTAGGAAAGCATGACGCTCGGCATCATCGACCGGAAGGGGTGATATCTGGTGGTTATTGGTCATAAACTGGCCATAGCCAGAAGAAGTGTTTGAGACTTTGATGCCTAAGTCTCCAACATCTATGTCGCTTAAGACTGGCACTTCGGCTCCCAATATCGAAAGGCCAAGTATCGTCGTTATGTCGAGCAGTGTGAGGGTTATCATTCCCCAGGGGAAAACAAAGGAATTAGGTGGTCGACGAGTAACCAAGAAAAGCGTACATAAGACCAATGTTACAAGAGGAGTGAAACTCCGACAATGCAATCGCGTCGTAGAAACCCATGAATCTCCATTCGGCCTTTTTGGCCAACTTACTCGGTCTAACCAATCAGAGTAGTTGGTAATCTTGGATGTTATTCCCCGTATTTCCAGAGTATGTACGTGAGGGCGTACGTATTATAATTTGAGCCTTAAAGTAAGCATAGTTTCGAAATTTGTACAAAAGTGCCAAAAAGAGTCGTTTTTAAACGCTTCCACGCCTTCGTAGGAAAATTTCACACACCCGAACCCCGGCTCGTGGATGGTGCCCTACCTGGGCACCCTTCTACCTTAACAACTAAGTACATTGCGGAAATTAGTAACAGCTCATTTTTTTTTCTTTAAAAAAAACGTACGTGCAAGGGCAAAGCCGATAAGGCCGCCATATATACATAAACAATGCATACAACACTGCATACGAGTCCAATCCCACATATAAATACAGCACTTAAGAGTTATATCAACTATGACGGACAAGGCCCCGCTGCATCCAAAACTCAGACAAAGCTTTGATCAAGGATATTTACCAAAAGATAAACTCAATGCAGGAGCTATCCAAAAACTCGAGGTGATCCTACGCCGCCGATCACCGAACAGCACCTAAACTCATGCAGATGAACGCACTTCAAGGAGGTCGACGAAGAATGTACCAGTATGTGAATGCAGCATCGTAATAAAATCATAACAGCCTAAACAAAGCAGAGACATGTATGATAGCCAACCTACGCACATAATACATAAGCGATACATCAAGTCGTGGACGCAGCCCTGAGTCATTACTCAAATATAACCATGGGTCTCACGCCCATAACATCAATCATGCCCGTGGAATCTTTCCTCACCGCCATCCATGATATAGTACAACACCAATAGGCATACATGAACACCAAGTCCCACCTGGTATAGCATCTCGGGGGTTTACCCTCACTTATACTCTTACCCCGGAGAAGGTGGTAAAGCGGTGGTATAGCATCTGGGGTTTACCTCATATATACTCTACCGAGGTGGTAAACAGTGGTATAGCATCTTGGGGTTTACCTCACATATACTCTACCCCGGAGAAGGTGGTAAACAGTGGTATAAAGATCTTGGGGTTTACCCTCACATATACTCTACCGGGAGTATGGTAAACAGTGGTATAGCGTCTTGGGGTTTACCCTCACATATACTCTACCGAGAAGGTGGTAAAGCAGTGGTATAGCATCTGGGGTTTACCCTCACATATACTCTTACCCTATCTCGACCGATCACAAACAAGACATAAGCACTACCATGTCTTTTATAAAAGAATCCTGAATTTAACCTAAGTACTACCAATAACTAAGATACCCGTGGAATCCCACATCACCGCTTGTGACGCCCCAAGAACTTACAACTGCATACCGACCCTCCAACCGAGAGTCGCGACAACGTAATAAAACATAGTACTTGCACTCAAAGGCTATCACCGGCACACATAGGCAATTCCCAATTAATCAAGCCAAAGTACTAATCAAGGCACACATGGAATAATTCTCAATTATCAAGCCAAAGTACTTATCAAGGCACCAATAGGATTATTCTCATTTAACAAGCCAAAGTACTAATCAAGGCACACTTAGACTAATTCTCAATTTATCAAGCCAAAGTACTAATCAAGGCACACTTAGACAAATTCTTAATTTATCAAGCCAAAGTACTAATCAAGGCACACTTAGACAAATTCTCAATTTATCAAGCCAAAGTACTAATCAAGGCACACTTAGACAAATTCTTAATTTATCAAGCCAAAGTACTAATCTTTTCAAGAGACTCCTTTTTGTGAAAAATCCCAAGATACTAACACCCGTAGTATCAAGGCGTGTCTATTTTTCAAAGTAAGTTACTACATTTTTTTGAAAGCTTATTTCAACACTTGAAATCAAGTAACTCAAATTTTCTTTTACAATCTAGGCAACTTATGTCGATTAATCAAAATAGACAACTTTCTAAACTTTCCATAAAGCCGTTATAACCGACTTCCCATAAAGCCGTTATAACCCTTTATGGTTTTAGACATATCCATTCCTTTTATAACCAAGAGGCTTATACTTATTAAAATCCAAGTATTAAATACTTTCAAATCGATTTTCTTAACTTTTAAAAATACACTTAGTCTCTTAACCTTTAGAAACCAAGTAACTTATTTTATTACTAAACTTTAGGCAATTGATGCCTTAAAATCAAGTTGCCTTTTCATTAAAATCGAGTCATTTATCTTTCCATAAAGCAAATATAACCAACTTTCCATAAAGTCGTTATATTCACTTTATACCTTCGCCAAATACAATTTCCTATCCGAGGGACTTATACGTTTAAAACGGGACAAGTATCACGTATTTTAAAACTCTTTAAGTCCCTTAACTTTCAAAACACTTCAAGTCTCTTAATATATAGAAAACAAGTTTCTTCTCTTAAATCATGTCATTTCTCCTCTTTTAAACAATTAAGTAAATCACTCCCTTGACTTCTAAAGTCATTTTAATGACCTTTAGGTTTTGGAACTAAGGCACTAGCCAAAAGGTTTAGAAACCACTTCCTTTTCAAGACTCTATGTACTTTAAGTAAAATACTTTCACTTTTAAGAATCCAAACTTCACTAAGGAAATGGATTATACGACTTACAATTTAAACATCAAAGTACAATCAGAAGCACATAGAACAAATTCTACTTAGGCAATCCAAATACAACCAAGGAATGGATCATTTGGGAGTAGAACATACTTTCTTTATCTTAAGGAATCATGCTAGAAGAGGAGATAGTTCACATACCTTTTCGCTAATTCCACAAGCTGCCGAATACGCCGATGTGGAAGTGTCAACCTATAATGGTCACAACAAGACTATCAACTTCTAGTCTCTACGTGAAAAATACTAAGTATTTGGTCTCTAATTCTCGGAAAATCGGGCGACTTCCTTTGTTTCTACTCACTTTGCCACCTTTTTCAAGGTCGAATACAATAACCAACACGCCACATTTAAGGCTCCAAACAACAACCAAACAAAGGGGATTACACGCCTTATAATACGTGTAATATTCCGCCCCAATTCATCTGAAATAGCTTAAAACTCAAGCCATTCTCGACAACTACATACTAACAATTCAAAGTCTTTTCCAATCCTTTTCCAAATTCAAGTTCTAAGGTCTAACATGTTATCTAGTCATAAACAACTTCAACAACTACAATTTCCTTCTTTATACAACATGCGACGCTTAGACTAATAATCAACTTGAATTGTAATCTTAACGCTAAACATGCTAGTTTTCGGATTAGGGTTCCAATAGCCAATAAACATATCAAACTTCATACTATATAACACATGCTTGCTAAAATCCATAGCTACCACAATAAGTAAGCCTTAACTATTAAAATGACAAAATATACCTTTATTAGCCCTTAAAATTTCCAAGATTCCAAAGTCGCGCCTTAGCAATTCTTAGCTCCTTTCCTTAGGTTCCAATCCGCTCCAAGCACTCCTTAGAGGCCTATGAAGAACCCATCTTCAAGTTCCAACTTCAAAGTTGAAGAACTCCCTTAGTTTCCGCCTTGCGACTAACGTAAAAATACGTTTTTTCCGAAATCTTTCTATTGAGATATCCTTACAATACCCTAAGGGACATTGGGTTAAAGTCTTGTGAACAAAGGATCAAAACTACAAAATTTTGTCTTCCAAGAGGGGCCTTGGCCGAGAGCACTCTTTAGTGGACAAGAAAATGTGTGAAATTTCTAAGTGTTAGAAGAGCAAGTCTTGCACTAGTAGTGAGCTTATATAAAACATTGGAGGGCTTAGGTTACAACAAATGTGTGGCTTGGATGTGTTTCACTTGGATCAAGCTTATGTGGACTAGTTGACTTGTCAACAATGTCATGCTTGAAGACTTATCTTTCAAGATGGTCAATGACCATTTTACCCCCCCTCCAATTCGTTCAAGACCACATGTGGGAGTGCCACGTGTCGCCCTCTCATTCGTCCATAAAAATTCCGCAACCCTCGTGGGTCCCACAAAATGTAAAATTCCTCGGGTGGGCCCCACGTGACCAAATCCGTAACAATAAATTTACATAATATTACTAAGTCTCAAACTCTTCAAATAATGTATTTTGAGAATCCAATTCTCAACAACGAACATTTTTCCTTTCCGACGTTCGGAACATTTTCCGTCGGAAAAACAATTCTTCCCGTAGTACCCGATTTCCAAGTCTTATTTCCTTTCGTACATTCTCTTCTACATGTCACGGACTTACGGGGTGTAACATTCTTCCCCTTAGAAACATTCGTCCCGAATGTTCTTAGTCGATTGTCACTCTATACAAACTCGGCATAATCTACATACTATGCCTAACAATCAAAGCGCACAAGACCAACGATGCACATGGCCATCACCTAACATACGTAAACATAATAATGGACCTTCCGTCGCGACCCCTTCTCACAAAACTCGAAGGTTCTGATCTTTCCCAAAACACGGGATCCTTAGAGGTTCCTTTCTTTCCTTACTTATCATACTTTCTCGTCTTTGACCTCATATAGTACCGTCTGAAATCTCAAATTTTGTTTCTATTCTCAATCCTTGGAGTTACTATCCAAACTTGGCCATTTTGTTACTTACACTCCGTTAAGGCTCTTCTCGGTCCTTACGACCTAGTTAGGTGGAGCGCGTCCACGAACTCGTATAACGATTAACTCAACTTGGACTGGCATCCCGGGACCACTATCACATAACGGGACCATTTCTATCGACGTTCACCCGATTCCATACTATCGGTTGACCGAAATGAGTCTATAACCCGACTCATCGTCACACTTAACTTCTTGTTCTTAGCACGAAATAAATCTCTCTCTTATCTCGAGGTACTTCTTACCTATCCCTAATTACTAGAGGTTCGTCACATGGGTCGAAGTATTTCTACTGCATAATCTGATCTTCCTATTGGTCTTACACATGTCGGGCGATTACTACGTGTGAACTCTACACAACTATAGTCTCGGTTCACTTACCATTCTTGTCAACATTCTTAACTCCACACCTTAGTAATCAAAGTATTCCTACCTGCAGGAACTATCACTTATAATCGCTAGCAATACTGAGAAAACATATATGCTAGGGAAAAAATCTGAATCTATCAAAGCACGTATGATTCAAAAGAGTCGAAATATACCTTGTACCCGTGCGATGTCGCCTCACGATCTGTCCCGTAGTCACGTCAGCTATGCGGTTCGAAGGACCGCCCGAACTATAAACTCCCCCCTGACCTCTACCACGTGGTGACATCGAACACCTTGCAGGGGCCTTGACAGTGCGGAGGAAGGGAACGACTAGGCCTCAGGTGAGCCACCTCTGGCGCTCCTTCTAACAGGGCATTCCCACTTCTTGTGGCGGGACGGCCACAATAGTAACAACCGTCGTGTCATAACGGCATTTCCCGAATGATGCTTACCACATCTAATACTGAGGAATAGGTGGCCTCGGCCAGAGAAGGTCCTCTGCTCTCCGAGAACCTCGACCAGGAGCTTGGGCGGCTCCTAAATACCTTGTGGGGTCAAATCTCCACCTGTGAGCTGCGGGGTATGTCTTTGGGTAGGTGGGACGAATACCTCACTCGTTCTTTGGCGACTCGTCCAAAACTCACGGGATAACCAACCGGTCTAGCCCTCTTCTGATCTCATGTGGGCCTCTTCCTCTGTACACATGCATGCTTGGCGAACAACTCCTGCTTTGTGGAAGCGTGCCTTGCTAACAGTCGATAACATAATCGCTTCCTCGCTGACCTAAAGTCTTCTCCTAGCGAGAAGCTGAGGCTCGTCTTTGAGGTCTCAAAACTGAAGCGCGAAGAACTTGCATTGTGGAACAACATCAGGTATACCACAGGCACGAGCCCTATCAACTCTCTGAGTCGACTAGTAGCTCCTGCTACTCCTTTGCCTTCAGGCGTTTGTTGCCCTCGCGGAGGCATAGGTAACACAAAAATACGTCGGAGAGGAATCATCTTACTAACACGGCTCTATGGCACGATCTCGGAATGAGAAGAATAGAAACCGACTCCTAAATGTCCGTAGCCTCACTGTTTATGGGTGTGGCGCAACACCGATAAGCAAGACTCTACTAGACACGGTGCTGTAGACATTCAGAGGGTACTGCTCTGATACCACTCTGTCACCCGAACCGGGCGTGGTGGTGCCCTACAGGCACCGCCTGCATAACAACTAAGTACATTGCGGAAATTAGTAACTCATTTTTTCTTTAAAATAAGCGTGCGTGCAAGGCAAAGCCGACAAGGCGCCATATATACATAAACAATGAGACCAACGTACATGAGTCGATCCACATATGAATACGGACCTCTAAGAGTTATCTTGAACTATGGCGGGACAAGGCCCGCCGTACCCAGCGTACAAAGCACATCTTGAAGGATATATACCAAAAGATAAACTCACGAGCAGAGGAGCTATCCAAAACCACGAGCGAGGATCCTACGCTGCCGATCACGAGCAGCGTGCCTAAACTGCGGCATGACGCGGCCGAAGGAGTCGATGCGAAGAATGTACCAAGTATGTGAGCGAGAAATGCGTAATAAAATCATAACGATCTAAACAAAGCGGGAGACATGTATGATAGCCAACCTCTGATCACATAATACATAGCGATCCACATCAAGTCGAGGGCAGCCGCCGAGTCATTACTCAAATATAACCGTGGGTCTCACGCCCATAACATCAATCATGCGTGGAATCTTTCCTCATTGGCGATCCATGATATAGTACAACACCAATAGGCATACATGAACACCAAGTCCACCGGTGGTATAGCATCTTGGGGTTTACCTCACTTATACTCTTACCACGGAGAAGGTGGTAAAGCGGTGGTATAGCATCTTGGGGTTTACCCGCATATACTCTACCACGGAGAAGGTGGTAAAGCAGGTGGTATAGCATCTTGGGGTTTACCCTCACATATACTCTACCTGGAGAAGGTGGTAAAGCAGGTGGTATAGCGTCTTGGGGTTTACCCTCACATATACTCTACTGGAGAAGGTGGTAAAGCGGTGGTATAGCGTCTTGGGGTTTACCCCTCACATATACTCTACGGAGAAGGTGGTAAAGCGGTGGTATAGCGTCTTGGGGTTTACCCTCACATATACTCTTACCTATCTCGTAGACCGTCAAACAAGACATAAGCACTACCATGTCTTTTATAAAAGAATCAGGAATTTAACCCAAGTACTACCCGATAGCGGAAGCATGCGGTGGAATCCCACATCAGCGTCGATGCGTCGATAACTTACAACGGACGGTAGGCCACTCCAAGAGTCGCGACAAGCGTAATAAAACATAGTACTTGCACTCAAAGGCTATCACGGACACATAGGCAATTCCCAATTAATCAAGCCAAAGTACTAATCAAGGCACACGTGGAATAATTCTCGATTATCAAGCCAAAGTACTTATCAAGGCACGATAGGATTATTCTCATTTAACAAGCCAAAGTACTAATCAAGGCACACTTAGACTAATTCTCAATTTATCAAGCCAAAGTACTAATCAAGGCACGCTTAGACAAATTCTTAATTTATCAAGCCAAAGTACTAATCAAGGCACACTTAGACAAATTCTCAATTTATCAAGCCAAAGTACTAATCAAGGCACACTTAGACAAATTCTTAATTTATCAAGCCAAAGTACTAATCTTTTCAAGAGACTCCTTTTGTGAAAAATCCCAAGATACTAACACGTAGTATCAGCGTGTCTATTTTTCAAAGTAAGTTACTACATTTTTTGAAAGCTTATTTCTACACTTGAAATCAAGTAACTCAAATTTTCTTTTACAATCTAGGCAACTTATGTCGATTAATCAAAATAGACAACTTTCTAAACTTTCCATAAAGCCGTTATAACCGACTTCCCATAAAGCCGTTAAAACCGCTTTATAGTTTTAGACATATCCATTCCTTTTATAACCAAGAGGCTTATACTTATTAAAATCCAAGTATTAAATACTTTCAAATCGATTTTCTTAACTTTTAAAAATACACTTAGTCTCTTAACCTTTAGAAACCAAGTAACTTATTTTATTACTAAACTTTAGGCAATTGATGCCTTAAAATCAAGTTGCCTTTTCATTAAAATCGAGTCATTTATCTTTCCATAAAGCAAATATAACCAACTTCCCATAAAGTCGTTATATTCACTTTATACCTTCGCCAAATACAATTTCCTATCCGAGGGACTTATACGTTTAAAACGGGACAAGTATCACGTATTTTAAAACTCTTTAAGTCCCTTAACTTTCAAAACACTTCAAGTCTCTTAATATATAGAAAACAAGTTTCTTCTCTTAAATCATGTCATTTCTCCTCTTTTAAACAATTAAGTAAATCACTCCTTGACTCCTAAAGTCATTTTAATGACCTTTAGGTTTTTGGAACTAAGGCCTTGCCAGCGTGTTTAGAAACCACTTCCTTTTCAAGACTACATGTACTTTAAGTAAAATACTTTCACTTTTAAGAATCCAAACTTCACTAAGGAAATGGATTATCGACTTACAATTTAAACATCAAAGTACAATCAAGGAAGCACATAGAACAAATTCTACCTTAGGCAATCCAAATACAACCGAGGAATGGATCGTTTAGGGAGTAGAACATACTTTCTTTATCTTAAGGAATCATGCTAGAAGAGGAGATAGTTCACATACCTTTTAGGCTAATTCCACAAGCTAAGACGAATCGCGGTATGTGGAAGTGTCAACCTATAATGGTCACAACAAGACTATCAACTTCTAGTCTCTGCGTGAAAAATACTAAGTATTTGGTCTCTAATTCTCTGGAAAATCGGCGACACTTCCTTTGTTTCTACTCACTTTGCCACCTTTTTCAAGGTCGAATACAATAACCAACACGCCACATTTAAGGCTCCAAACAACAACCAAACAAAGGGGATTACACGCTGATCGTGTAATATTCCGCCCCATGATTCATCTGAAATAGCTTAAAACTCAAGCCATTCTCGACGACTACATACTAACAATTCAAAGTCTTTTCCAATCCTTTTCCAAATTCAAGTTCTAAGGTCTAACATGTTATCTAGTCATAAACAACTTAATGACTACAATTTCCTTCTTTATACAACATGTGACGCTTAGACTAATAATCAACTTGAATTGTAATCTTAACGCTAAACATGCTAGTTTTTGGATTAGGGTTCCAATAGCCAATAAACATATCAAACTTCATACTATATAACACATGCTTGCTAAAATCCATAGCTACCAATAAGTAAGCCTTAACTATTAAAATGACAAAATATA
The DNA here is from genome assembly GCA_029844215.1 of Przewalskia tangutica. NCBI lineage: Eukaryota > Viridiplantae > Streptophyta > Magnoliopsida > Solanales > Solanaceae > Przewalskia > Przewalskia tangutica. Next base: position 25,893,276 of record CM056720.1, on the reverse strand, counting down.
CCTTTATAAGCCCTTAAAATTTCCAAGATTCCAAAGTCGCGCCTTAGCAATTCTTAGCTCCTTTCCTTAGGTTCCAATCCGCTCCAAGCACTCCTTGAGGCCTATGAAGAACCCATCTTCAAGTTCCAACTTCAAAGTTGAAGAACTCCCTTAGTTTCCGCCTTGCGACTAACGTAAAAATCGTTTTTCGAAATCTTTCTATTGAGATATCCTTACAATACCCTAAGGGACATTGGGTTAAAGTCTTGTGAACAAAGGATCAAAACTACAAAATTTTGTCTTCCAAGAGGGGCCTTGGCCGAGAGCACTCTTTAGTGGACAAGAAAATGTGTGAAATTTCTAAGTGTTAGAAGAGCAAGTCTTGCACTAGTAGTGAGCTTATATAAAACATTGGAGGGCTTAGGTTCTGACAAATGTGTGGCTTGGATGTGTTTCACTTGGATCGAGCTTATGTGGACTAGTTGACTTGTCAACAATGTCACGCGAAGACTTATCTTTCAAGATGGTCAATGACCATTTTACCCCCTCCAATTCGTTCAAGACCACGTGTGGGAGTGCACGTGTCGCCTCTCATTCGTCCATAAAAATTCCATGACCTCGTGGGTCCCACAAAATGTAAAATTCCTCGGGTGGGCCCGTAGTGAAATCGTAACAATAAATTTACATAATATTACTAAGTCTCAAACTCTTCAAATAATGTATTTTGAGAATCCAATTCTCAACAACGAACATTTTTCCTTTCCGACGTTCGGAACATTTTCCGTCGGAAAAACAATTCTTCCTGCCGTACCAATTTCCAAGTCTTGTTTCCTTTCGTACATTCTCTTCTACATGTCCTGGACTTACGGGGTGTAACAATTTCGGCTATGTCATTAATAATTTTTGCGGATTTTCCCGAGAGACAAAACATTTTGGACCAACGGGAGGGTGACATGTGTCACCCTCACTTTGGAAGGAAGTGGACGGCCAAAGGGGAAGGTTGGCACGTTTTTTGTGCAAAAATTGTGGTCAAGGGTTAGGTAGGATATTTTGTGTAGTTGATGAGCAAGTGGGACCCACAAACACATGTGTTCATCTTGACCTTACACTTGCCTTACACTTGGATAGATCTTGGCCATTGGTTGGCCATTTCTTGACCTATAAATACCCCTCTAAGTTGATGAACTTATTCATCCAAAAATTGTCTAAGTCTTGAAAAATCCCTCCTCTCCCTCTTGTTGTTTCGTCCACCACCACTCCCCCTTTTGAGAGCCCTTGGCGAGAGCCTCCACTCCCTTTGTGGTGTTTAGCAGTGGTACCCCCTGCCTAGTTGTCTCGTATAAATACCCCCTTTGTGGTATAGAAATACTCTCAGTATTGTTATAATGCCCAAATACCTTGGCCCAAATACCTTGTAGTTTTCCCAAGGTTACACTTATACAAAAGCCCAGAAAATACTATTATACTTCCCTCAGTCGCAAAAACGAAACCCTAAGTAAATCTTCACCCGTAGTTGAAGTTATAAGTAGAAGTTGGTTAGAACTTCTAAGGGTTGGTTGAGGCGGTCGGAGCGCGCGGAGTAGGAGCTAAACCTTGCTCGGGATCGGCATATAAACTCGGATAATTTTGGGCTTATCGAGGTAAACATTCTTAACATACATTGTAATTGGAAATTACATGTTGTAGGAGTATATAGTTAAGTATACTATATATAGAACTGAACATAGTTGTGCGGCAATGTCTTTTGACTTAAGCCTGAATAATACTTACGGCAATGTCTTGCGACTTAAGCTGAATTTAAGAAGAAAGCGAGCGTAATTACATAGGGTGTATTCTGATGAACTTGTAAAGCATTCTTGTGTAGTAGAATTGTACACGTCCAGGTTAGGCGTGTTAACCCCCACTGGTTGGCTTGGTAGCGGCCTCGATAGAGGAGGAGATTTACCTGTTGTTGCGGGGAGGTCTTCTTAGAATTTTACGTAGAATATTCTACATTGAGATCTAGGATGTTAATAGGCGCCTTGTGGCCTCTATAGGTTGAAGTACTACGTATGGCGTGATCTACTTGGCAGGAGTAGCGACGGTTTGAGTACTTGGAGCACTTTGCTATTAGTCGATAATCGTCGCGAGGTATGTGAACCTCTTCCTATCTGTTCGAGCATGATATGTGTATTACTATGTAGTACGGTGAGGCGTACATGTGTTCAATGTATTTGATTTGTTTGAAACATAAAGTGTTATAACGGCTTTATGGGAAGTTGGTTATAACGACTTTATGTAGGTAAGAAAATGCTTTGTGGTTTGAAGGGTGTGATTTGACTTATAACGGTTTGATGTGTAGTGTTTCAAAAGACCTTTTTGAAGAAGAGTAATACTTGGCTTTGAAAACATAAGAGTTGTACTAGCTTTATGGGAAGTTAGGTATAACGTCTTAAGAGTGATAAAAGAATGGTTTCTTGATTTTTAGAAGATAAGATACTTGACTTAATTGAATTAATATGAATTTTGTTAAAGTGTGAAACCTCATTCGTGAGCAATGAGTACTTGGTTTTAAAAGGAATAATGTTTCTTGATTTGAAATCGAATGAGCATCGACAAACCAACTGCGGCGTTAACAAAGGGAAATGTTTTGACTAATTAAGTATTATTAAAACCAGTAGAAACCTCCATCTGCATAGAAGCTAAGATGAGACAAAATGATATTACATTTCCTAGATCATGACTGCTTTAATAAGATTGACTTTGAACAAGAATAACCTACTCACATATAAGACATATGTTTCTCAAATTGTTTAAAGAGAATTATATTCTTAAGTGATTAAGACTATGAACTCTGAAACCTTTTCTAAAATGAGAAACTTGAGCATTGAAATTAGGCAAACTTGAGCGTTTGGAAAATAAGGTTGTTACTTGATTTTACAAAGAAAGCATTTTGGGTTACTTAACAATGTTAGTCACTCTATTTTTATACTACGGGTATCGGGTGACCTTTGTAAAAGAAATGGATCTTTAAAAGGAAATTAACGTACGTAGTACTTTAGGGTTAAAACCCGGACTTTGGCATAAAATGAAAGTACTTGAGTTGTGTATAACTTGCCTATGCTTGTTGTTGTGAAACTTGCCTATGTTTGTTGTGATAGCCTTTGTTGTATTTACGTACCAGCGTCTCTCGATAGAGGCGGTTGATTTGTTATGAGCGATTCTACACCGAGTCCCACGAGATGGCGAGGACACGTACTCCATTTGATTCTACGAGTCGCGAGATGGGCGAGACACGTATTCCATTTGATTATACAGGTCCCACGAGATGGCGAGGACACGTATCTCATTTGATTATACACCGAGTCCTACGAGATGGGCGAGGACACATATTCCATCTGATTTTACGAGTCCCACGAGATGGCGAGGACACGTATTTTATCGATTATACACCGAGTCCCGGGATGGGTGGGACACGTATTTCATCCGGTTATCATACATGTCTCACCTTTATATAGACTATTATGATTTCATTTACTGATCTTTTCTGATTTCACATACTTGGTACTGTTATGCTTGACCTCGCCCTTGAGTGCGTTAAATGCGCAGTGGAAATACATCGGTTGTGGACCTCGCTCATAGGACCACGATTCGGCGTGTCGAAGCCCATTTCTTGGAGGCTTATCTTTTGGTATGTTACCACGAGTGCATGGATTCTTATACATTCGGGTATGGCGGGGCCACTGTCCGTCATAACATTGTAAAAATCTTAAGTGCATGCTTTGTTGTGGCGGGGTTTGTAAAAAGGATAAGCTGTTCGGTATTTATGTATATATGATGAAAGGCAATTGTTTTGGTTGGCTTTGTTTATTTATCTTGTCTCTTAATTCATGTTCATGTTTTTATTTCCGCTGATTTTCTCTGATGTTGTATCACTAGGGTGCCCGGGGTAAGGCACCAGTCACGGGCCCGGGTTCGGGTCGTGACATTGGACGTCCATGTACGTAGGCTAGTCGGACAACGGTAGTCGGTAAACCAATCGCATGTAATAAGAAGGTCATAGTTTGTCGGGCTAAGATGTTGAGAAAGAACGAGGTCTCCTTATTCAGATGTACTGAAGTGAGCGAGAACCAACTATTCATCGATAAAGGCAAAGATAGGGGTTAGGTCATCAATAGCCAAATCGGTGTTATCTGATCCCTGAGATAGAGAGGAAGATGAAGACATGATTTTGTTTTCTCTGATTAAGGAAATAGGGTTTTCTGTGAACAGAGCAAGAAATTTGGTAACGACTGAAGATCGAGTAAGAGACCTTTTGGGGGGTCTCTCTTAAATATTTTATTTTTCTTGGATATGCGACTGACACACATTTGGGGATATTTTCTTTCAAATGTGCAGCTGAAATGCATCAGAATTTAGTTGGGAAAGCAGAGACGCCTCAGTTGAATGGAATGAACTTGTCAGAGGAAAAAGACCATCATTGCATGCATTTAAGGCAAAATTGATTGAGGGGACACCCACGGCTGCCACACAAAATGATAGTTATCTTTGAATACATCAACTCAATAGCCGCACTCAAGTTAATATAGGGGCAATTGTTAACACTCAAAAAATACTTTTATGTGTTTAGCCGGGCCAAGTGACGACCGAAGGTGGAAACCTCAAAATGAGCAGGCAAAAAAATTATAAGTCGATAACAAAAGTGACTCGTAGCCGAATCTATTAGTCCTAGCCTTCGGCTAGAAAGGCTTCATCATCTATTACGGTAGCTTGGCCAAGTCATAATTCTGAGGAACGGCTGAGACCTGCACATATTTGGACACCTCGAAGACCAAGTCAAAGAACCTCCTAGACCCTAAGAAATAGTAGCAACCAGAAACAGACTAGAAGGGAGTGTCGTTGATCATGATACAGGACAAGGCGCAAAAATCGGCACCACCTCCTAATAGTTGGCTAGTGGATTTAGTGGGTAATTCGGTGGCTAACATAGGGGGGTCACATTTTTTTTGAACTATAAATGTAGGATCATTTGTACAGAATACACACAATCAATCAATCAAACAACTGATTTTACATATCTTCATTTATCTTTATTGCATTTAATGCAATTTAGTTGTGTTTATATTTCTTACCACCTAGTTTACTCAATCACTATCTCAACTCTTTCTGGAGTAGTTGGGGAACCCATTGCTGAAAGTTAGAGTTCCATTTTCGACCGAAATCACCTAGTTAAGGAATCAATTTGTCATACGATTTCGTTAGTCGATAGACGGCAAACATTTCGGAGGGAAACAATTAGGTATCTATGTGTACCATGTCTAACATGAATTCCTGGTCTTTAGTTAATAAACATATACATTTTTTTTCCTTTTACAGAATATTCAGATGAACTAGTTATGACCAATTCATCTACTTGAAGAGGTTCATTATCTTCCGAGGATAGAGAAGAAAACCTTCAAAATTTGTTTCAATGTCTGAATCCGAATAATCTATTAAAAGATTAGAGACTTTTTGAACTATTTCTTCATCTAATTTTAATTCTTGTAATTTTTTATTCATTTTGCAGTAATTCGAAGTATGTCCCTTTTTATTACATCTGTAACGTGTAATATCTTTGTACCTAGACTCATATTTCTTAGGATTTCTTTTGGATTTTTTGTAATGAGATTTTTTATAATATTCTTCATTAGATCTGAAGTTTTTCTTGCTATATCTTTTTTTTGTGTTTTCCCATATGGTTTTCTATAAGTTTTACCACAGTTTCATGTATAATCTAAAGAATGTTGTTTTTTGGAATTTATATCAAATTATTGAAAAAATGAACCTAGTTCTAACCTAGTTCTTTTTAGTTCTCATTTTAGGCATTTTTTTGTAATTTTAGGTCTTGACATATTGTTAATCATTATTATTGGGTTATACTGACTAGTTGTCCGTATGTGAATTATTTATAAGTTATTATTTGTTTTCCACATATTTCCCTAATTTTATTCCTAACATTTTCTCCTAGGAGGGTAGGCAATCTTGCTAAGAATTTTTCTTTCCAAAATGATTGGTTGGAATCTTCTCTAAGCATTACTCTAGTTAAGAACATATTTTTGTACCATTAAATCACTTATTTTTTACATTTTATATTTAAAAATAATTCTGCAATTTTATCTTTTAGATGGGACGAATCGCCTATAAAGTTTAATGAGATTGTCAGTATCAAGGTTGACATTGCATCGTGTAGGTGTTGACACCCAATTTTGACCCTCTCGTCCGGACAGTAGCTATAAAATTACAGTAATTTTGCAAAATAATTTCTTATGATTTTTTATAATAAAATGCAACAATAAATAGTTAACATATATAATCAATTTGATAATGGCACCGCATTTCAAGTAGATTATTGGGCACACGTTGAGTCTGACGTCCTCAGTGGAAATTTTAATTTAACTCAAACAATTCTTAATTTTAAATAAATAAATAATTTAATAACGACGTCGCCAAATAGCATAGCCGCATTTATTAATACATAAGCAACGTCATAATTATTGTAATAATTTAAAGCATAAATTAATGCACAATATAAGATTTTAAATAATAGCACCACATTTTAAGTAAAATCATTAAGCAATCCTTAAATATCATACCTGCATTTAGCATTTAAATAACTTAATCTAAACTCCATCGATTTTAATTTAACATCACAAAATACACATAAAAAATAAATTTTAATAACGGCATCGCAGTGTAAAATTAAGCACAAATTAAATAGCACGCCCATTTTTATTCTTGTAATAATTTCAAACTTAAGCTTAGACTAATAAAACACCTAAAATAATTTAATCACAGTTTAAAATAACTTACCACTAATTAAATTAATAATACACTTAAACTCCACCCTTAATTAAATAAAACCATTTCACTTGACCCGTTGCGACCCAATTACTGAGCCCAACACGCCCAGACCACTTATTTCCCTTATACCTATCACTACCATGACTCGACCTCTTGACCTTTACGCCAATCCTCATGGACGACCACAAAAAAACAATGAGCAGACCCTAAACCTAAAAGCAAATCGCGCCTCGCCCGTGCGGGATTCTCAGGAGAATCCGTGAATCACCTCCCATATCGATACCCCTGTCCTTACCATAGAAATGGAACCAAATCAAGACCCAAATATCACAAAATCGTAACCAAGATCTCCCTTTAACACCTCAATCATTTCCTTACCATAAAACCGAGAATCTTGCTAACAAATCGCTAAAGCCGACAAGAAAATCAGTCAAAATCGTCATAAAGACTTTCCCTAAATCGAAACCTAAATCGGGGCTATAAAGGAGGTCGATCTGCAAAGAAAGGCATTCGGTGAATCGAAGCGATGTAAAGACGATAACGCAAAGAATCCAGACCCTTCTTCACTATCCAAAAAACGACCGATATGCACATGCAAAGCTCAGGAGAAAATCGACAGGCATAGGGAGTTAGGGGGCCTCAGCACCCAGACCATTAGCATCACAAGAACAGGAAGTTCGAAACCCCTTCTTTCAATTTCAGCCAAGAAATCGAGAAACAAACCGCCCTTTTATTCGCATCGCAAAACCAAAACCAGTGAGTCGGCGACTTGATCACGCGCCTGGTTCGTTGATCGGAGAAGGTAATTTATCATCCCTTTCGTATTTGATTTCCTTTAGCGTGAAATGTGTGTTATCGCGACAGATTATGTCTAAGTTTGGTGGGTGTCGACGACTGTCCATATATGCGTGTAATATGTGTTTCTTACAATGGCTTATGTCTATTAAGTTGATTGCTGAACCTGCCTAGTTAATATTAGCGGCTATTAATGTTCGCGACTATGTCGATAATGTGATTGATTAAAGTTAACAACTATTAGTATATGCGAGGCGCGACTATGCTTGTTAATGTGATTTGGCTATCTGGCATTGATAATGTGTTTGTAGATATGGTGATAATACTTGACCTCATTGTGTCATTGCTAAGGAATTGTAGTCTCTGCGCATCTCACGGAAAGATAATAATGCCTTAAGGTTTCAATATCGTGAGATCTATCCCGAATGGATCCTAAAGCAAGTAACAAGATGCTAAATGGTTAGATAATCTAGAAAATATCATGATATACATATTTGGATGATGAAAGTTGTCTAAAACACCTTGAAAGCCTACTTGTGTTTAAAATGAATCAAAGTGGTAGTGGTGATTTTATCGGAGGTAGGTGACTTTCTGGCTTGAATGTACCCCAGTGTTTGGACTAAACATACGCGATATCGGGTTGTAACTTATATAAATTAGCATTGTTAGGATGTAAAGAAGCGATTAAAAGATCAATCGTTCGGGTTGTTGTTAGGCGGTGTGCGGTATGTCTGTTTATAGGCGGAAATTGAATCTCTTAGTCTCTTTCTGCATGCGATTTCTTGTCAACGTCTTGTCCGCTTCATGTTTCTGTCTCTTGCTGATTGCTTGAATTAAGTGTAGATGGGATATGTTGACTGCCCGCCATATGTTCCAAAATGCTTGTTAATACTAATTGAAGCCAAATCAAGTCATATATTCACATCTGAAAGCAAACTCCTGATGACCTTTGTCATACCTGTTTATCCCTGCCCATTTTCTTTGCATGACTTTAGTTGCCATGATTAAAAGTATGTCTTTATTGGTAGTAAGATGTGCGTGTTGTCACTAATATATCTGCTACATCTATGTATTTCATTCTTTTGTGCCTTGATAGGCTTGAGAATACATCTGGTTCGATTAATCATACTCGTTGTTAAGATGTAGCAAAGGAAGCTGTTGCATATCGATTTCTTGTATCAATTCTAGATAAATTAAAAATATGAAAGGATCATTGAAGTTGTACAAATCATAGTTTGGTTGCCTGTGACCTGGTTCTTCACATGTTCAAGTGTTTATTCACTGCTTTGCTCACTATTCTGCGTAATTATTTAAATGTCTAAATGCACATTGATTTCGGTCCCTTTTGTCTGGTTTAAGTGCTATCAGTTTCAGGGATTGATTTAATTAAGTGTTAGCTAAAATACGCACATATTCATTTAGAATATTTACTAATCTTTATCTTCCTTTTTTACATGAAATGCCTTAGCAACAAGGAGTCTCATGGCGAGACTCATCTTGAGCTACTTCAAATGAAGGCGCATTTATGTGCATCCACCTCGCATAGGAAAATTCCAAACCGCGGCGAAAGGACATCGCCATTCTTCGAGTCATCCTTATTAATTCATATCCTTTCCCCATTCATTTGTTGTAATTACTTGTCTAACATTACTCTAACATTGATATATTTAGAATAGCCTAAGCTTTAAGTCGCTAGTAGAAAATAGTTCAACACTAGAAATTTGCTTCTCATTAAGTTAATTATTCTAGCTTGCTTAACTTATTTTTGAACATCTAATCACGAGACTAATGCATCTTAAAAGAATTAATAACTCTTTCATTAATACTATATAATTTATTATCCACCGACTTTGCAAACAAAGGCCTACCTTTAATCATTAAGTCAACTTGGCACAGTTATATTTTTAAACTTCTTATGTATAACACTTTATATGATCTCTTTCGAAAAATTAAACTTTATAAACAAATCTTATAAACCTTTTTCAGGTTATAAAAGAATGCATCTTTTTTTTACTTTTTAAATTTGCAGGCACCTCTTCACTTAAACTTTTCAAAAACATGCATCTTAACATAATAATTACCCTAGGTTTGAACGGACAACCGCAAGTTAGCGGATCCTTTAGGGTGCCTAACCCCTTCCCTTTAGGATAATAAAGAACCCTTACCCAGAAACTCATTAAGTTTAGCAGACCATAAAAATGGAGTTAACGTTGACTTAAACATAGTCAGCATTTAGGTGTCCTAATTCACCCAAATTAATTAGGTGGCGACTCCGCGAACCCTTTTGCATGATTTTAGCACTTTAGCACTTTTTTTAGCATTTCTAACCCCTTTTAGCACTTTAAATATTTTAGCACATTTTAAGCACTTTTAACACTTTTAGCATTTTAGCATTTTATTTTCTAACCTTTTTATTTAAGCAGGATTCGCTAAAAAATAAATGTCGCGGTCGAAAAAGGGCGTGACAAAATGGCGACTCCGCTGGGGATTTAAGGCTCTTAACCACAACAGACCTCGGGTTATTATTTGACATTATTTTTGCATTTAATTTTATGTACTTTATTTTGTTTGTTTGCTTTAATTGCTATTTGCTCTACTGCTTTCCTTAAACTAGCATTCCGCTCATATTTCTTCCACTCTGGAAAATTCACACTATCACACTACATGCGAGGTGCGCTTGGTGCATCAGAAAAATTCTTTATTCAAAACCAAAATTTAGTAGAGTTGGTAATATACGTGGAGTGTCAGGTCTAACCATGGCGCGTAAGCCTTCTCACTCGAGTTGTCCGCTCGGGAACCTTGCGTCTAGAAAAGCCAAATCTTAGAAACTTAAGATAGAGCTATATCACCCTTATTTTAGGGCATGCATGCATTTACCTTAGGTGGGTCGGTCCTTGGCATCGACACCACAATTAGGAAGACACCAAACTTGTCGACGGGTTTCTCAACCCAACGACCAACCAGCATATTATGTGTTGCGTGACCATGATAGACAAATCCAAGCTTAATCATGACATGCCGAAATTGGAAAAAGTGCACCGTCATTTGGTCGTCATTTCCAACAAAAGCATTACAGTTGGACGGCTTGGACAAAGCCATCATAATCTCGCATAAGTGACGTTTAGGCCTACCTCTGGTATAAATGGGTCCCCATGCATATTAGGACTCGACGCGATGTGACAATTTGTGTGCAACATACACTTGCTAAATGTTATTTATACTTTTGCAAAATCACGTGTTTTACACTACTTGTGATTTGCTACATTTTGTCTAAAAGGATTTATCATCTCCCCAGGTCGATTTGTATTTGACTAAGCAATGAGCGTCGATATTTCACGAGATCAAAGGCACGATCAGACATGGTGATTCAAGGGCATTTAAGCGAGAATGAGTCGGAACCGTTTGGTTCCTATAGACAAGCGAGGTCTCGAAAAGAAAAGCGTAGATCCGATCGAACACCTCGCCCGATTACGCGACAAATGGCAACCTGCGGGCGAAATAAAAAGGCTCGAAACATCACTAAAGCACTCGTCGCGCAAACAACCAAACGGTCAAAATCCTCCAAATTATTATCGGTACCCTCTTTACTACATATCCCATTCACCAATATACAATGCACCCATATATCCCATGCAAAACCAAATGCCTACCATACGGCCAAACACGACCAAGATAAAAGGCCACCGAACCTATTTTATGCAATACATATGACAACCGCCCGATACCCGCGTGTATACACCACGGCCAAAGGCGTTCACTAAACATCTTCAAACCCGCGTAGATCTTGAGAAAGCCAACGAACCTATACACCTTTAGCCAAACCCGTAACCGAGTGTATGAGAGTGAAAGCGCGGGAATACTCGGCCAATTCGGAAATACCCTCAGGCCTACTTCCGTGGGCATGATAAAACCAAACATTCGCGTACCACTCCGTGTCGAGGGCGCGACATCGAAAATTGCTATACACTCGAGGAAAAAATAGAGGAGTTAATCAAAGAAGTCGTTCGGTGGAGAGGCCTCCCAATGAGTCTGATGAACCCCGAAAGAAGAGGTGTTCCTGGGCGGAACCGCTCCGCTGAATCGATCATTTATCCAAGCATGCACGCGCGCAGAAGGAGGTACTAATGGCGAGCATGAAGACCCGACCAACCGTGATGCGAGCAAGAAGGCGTATTGGTTGGATTTGCACCACTTGTTACGGTCGCTATGCCGGATAAGAAAGAGCAATTTAGTTTAGCGAGAATAACTTAAGACTCGTATTTAAGTTTTCATAATGTTTTGCTTAAGTTTTCATTGTAATGAACTACATGACTGATTCCCTCATGGGGATCGTGGCGGCCTAAATCGGCCGGTCGCGCGTTAGGAAACTTTCCGCCGTTTTGAAAATAACGAGAATACCGCATAATATACAAGCAACTTTATTGAGACCACTTTTAGGCCAAACGCCGCTGCACATTCAAATCGGGACAAGGTAGGAAGCACGGGGTTGCGAGTCAGCGGGCGAGGGACGCGGATGTCGAACAAGCGGAAGTCAAATCTGAATCGACCCCAAAACTCACAAATTTACTTTGGCGCGAGTTTTCATATTATGAAGCGAAAGTGCAATGGCCAAGCATAAAATACGGCAAAGTTTCTTCATGAAGCGAGAAAAAGCGGCGGAGGATATGACAACAATCAAAATTCAAAGTCGCGTTAGAAGCGTGAAGAAGAAAAGGGCATCGACAATCAACAATCGAATTCGAATTCGCGACAAAGGCTAGCGTCGGCTCGGGCATAAAGTCAAATTTGCAACTCACGCATCCACCACAACAAAGCGTCATGGCAATTCGATTCTGGCGTTTAGCGTGTTCGTGCGAGGACAATACCTCGATATCCATCAGCGCGTCGGGGATGACATCCCTACCCGTAGGATTGCACTTACCGTATGTATTTATCATTTCATTTAAGCGGTATACACTAATCTTTCTCAAACTTAGCTTGCGGGAGCATTTATTCTCTGAGAGCACCAACAATCGTCCGAACGCGGCGTCGACAACGTGCGTCTGCCAGCGACTCCGGCGAATACGTCCGAACGACGGCGTCGTCGCGTGCATCTGCAGCGGCGCCCGGCAATATGTCGGCGCGGCGTTATCGGCGTATGTCGAGCGGCGACATCATCGGCGTGCGTCTACAGCGACATCATCGGCAATACGTCGTCGGCGGCGTTATCGGCGTATGTCGAGCGACATCATCGGCGTGTGTCTGCCTGCGGCGCCCGGCGTCAATACGTCCGAACGCGGCGTCGTCGGCGTGCGTCTGCGGCGCCCGGCGGCAATACGTCCGAACAACGGCGTTATCGGCGTTATGTCGAACAGCGATCATCGGCATTGCGTCTACGCACGGCGCCCGTGATACGTCCGGACAGCGATGTTATCGGCGTATGTCGAACGCGACATCATCATTGCGTCTGCGCGATAACGCCCGGCGGCAATCGTCCGACGACGGCGTCGCCGGCGTGCGTCTGCGGCGGCGGCAAAGCAATACATCTAAAGCGGCGTCGGCGTCAACGTCGAGCAATGGCGTCGCATCGGCGTGCGTCGAGCGATAGCGTTATCGGCGGCAACGTCGAACGGCGGCGTTATCGGCCGCAAAGTCCAAAAATAACGCCCAGTCCAGCGGCGCCAAGTCGGCGGCGTCGGCAATAATACGTTCGAACGCGGCGTCGTGGCATTATGTCTACGCGGCGGCGGCAACACGTCCGGAAGCAGCGTTATCAATACAACAAGTCCAAAGCGGCGCCACGTCGAAATGGCGTCATCGGCGTATCACGTCTACGCGGGCGATTTCTATACTCGAAATTGCATTTCTTACTCATGTTTTATTATTACGTCTTAGCGATTTATGCACTAACTCTTTCTTGAGCTTTAGTCTACGAGGACAATTGTAGCAAGGACAACATATCCGCGTTCACAATCGCAACACGTCAGTGCGGCGAAATCACAACATTTGCGTCGCATCAACACAACATCATCACGTTTTGCGGGATAACATTTTCTACTCACGATTACATTGCTTTTAAAATTACGCATCATCGTTTTGCCGTATGATTTATGCACTAACCGTTTGTTTAAGTCTTAGCATGCGGGAAGCGGAGCCTGGCGTGGATTTTCTCTTCTGACAGGGCAATTTGTTGGGGGCCAACCTTGACAAATGGCGAAGCGACCTCAGCATCGGTCCACTCGTTCCACGTCACCGTAAAACCCAGATCATAAGTCGATGGCGGTACACCCGAGTTCAAGCGATTATTTTTATTTTTACTTTTAGCGGCCCGATGTCGTCATAACTGCGACCTTTGGGACAAGTTAGTCTGCGTTAGCCCGCGCCAGTGTTTGACCATGGTAGCCCGGCGTCGTCGTAACTCGACAGGATAAATTTTGAGTCGCGTTAGCGCGCCGGTGTTCGACCATGGTAGCCCGGCGTCGTCGTAACTCGACATTGGGACAAATTTTAGTCGCGTTAGCGCGCTTGGTATTTCGACCATGGTAACCGATGTCGTCATAACTCGACAACGTAATGATTTTAATTTCGTCGACCTTGCTAATACTTGACATTTTAGTGAGGATCGAGACAAAATTGGCTATGAGTCAGCGTCTTTGTCCAAAGATTCTTCCAATCTCCGTCTGTACAAAGAGGAAAAGTTGTTGACACGATTTTCACCCTCTCGTCGTTAGCTATAAAATTACACTAATTTTGCAAAATAAAATTTTATGATGTTTTATAATAAGATCGACAATAAAGCGTTAATACATGCATAAATAAGAAATTTAATAATGGCACGCCTTTCACGAATTATTGGGCACACCGAGTCTCACGTCCTCACTCGGCATTTTAATTAAACTCAAACAATTCTTAATGATAAATAAATAAATACATAAAATAAATAATTTAATAACGACGTCGCCAAATAGCATAGCGCGTTTATTAATACATAAACAACGTCATAATTATTGTAATAATTTAAAGCATAAATTAATGCACAATAAATAAGATTTTAAATAATAGCCTTTGCATTTTAAGTAAAATCATTAAGCAATCCTTAAATAGCATACTGCGTTTAGCATTTAAATAACTTAATCTAAACTCCATCGATTTTAATTTAACATCGCAAAATACACATAAAAATAAATTTTAATAACGGCATGATGTAAAATTAAGAACTAATTAAATAGCACGCCCGTTTTATTCTTGTAATAATTTTAAACTCAAGCTTAGACTAATAAAACACCTAAAATAATTTAATCACAATTTAAAATAACACCACTAATTAAATACCTAATACCTAAAACTAATACACTTAAACTCTACCACAATTAAATAAAACCGACCCATTGACCCGTTGCCCGGATTACTGCAAGCCCAACACGCCAAATGACCTTATTTCCTTATACCTATCACTACCGCGGCTCATTGCCGGACCTTTACCTTAATCCTCATCGACGACCACAAAAAAACAATGAGCAGAACCCTAAACCTAAAGCAAATCGTGCACCTCGTCCGTGCGGGATTACCGCGGGAGAATCCGTGAATCACCTCCATATCGATACCACTTTCCTTACCATAGAAATGGAACCAAATCAAGACCCAAATATCACAAAATCGTAACGAGATCTCCCTTTAACACCTCAATCATTTCCTTACCATAAAGCGAAATTTTGCTAACAAATCGCTAAAGCCGTGAAAATCTGTCCAAAATCGTCATAAAGACTTTCCCTAAATCGAAACCTAAATCGGGGCTATAAAGGAGGTCGATCTGCCTGAAAGGCATCCGGACTGAATCGAAGCGATGGTAAAGACGATTATAACGCGACAATCCATACCATTCACTATCAAAAAGCGGCCAGATATGCGTGCGAGCTCGGGAGAAAATCGGCGGGCATAGGGAGTTAGGGGGCTCGACACCGGACCATTAGCATCACAAAACGGGAAGTTGAAACCCCTTCTTTCAATTTCGGCCCGAAATCGGCAAACAAACTTACCCTTTTATTCGCGTATGAAACCAAAACCAGTGAGTCGATGACTTGATCTGCTGCCACTGGTTATTGATCGGAGAAGGTAATTTATCATCCCTTTCGTATTTGATTTCCTTTGGCATGAAATGTGTGTTATCGCGACATATTATGTCTAAGTTTGGTGGGTGTCGACGACTGTCCATATATGCGTGTAATATGTGTTTCTTGCAATGTCTTATGTCTATTAAGTTGATTGCTGAACCTGCTTAGTTAATATTAGAGGCTATTAATGTTCGCGACTATGTCTGATAATGTGATTCAGTTAAAGTTAACAACTATTAGTATGCGCGAGACGCGACTATGCTTGTTAATGTGATTTGGCTAATACTGGCATTGATAATGTTTTGTAGATATGGCTGATAATACTTGACCCCATTGTGTCATTGCTAAGGGGAATTGTAGTCTCTGTCGCATCTCACACTGGAAAGATAATAATGCCTTAAGGTTTCAATATCGCTGAGATCTATCCCAAATGGATCCTAAAAGCAAGTAACAAGATGCTAAATGGTTAGATAATCTAGAAAATATCATGATATACATATTTGGATGACTGAAAGTTGTCTAAAACCTGCTTGAAAGCTTACTTGTGTTTAAAATGATTCAAAGTGGTAGCTGGCTGATTTTATCGGAGGTAGGTGACTTTCTAGGCTTGAATGTACCCCCAGTGTTTGGACTAAACATACGCGACATCGGGTTGTAACTTATATAAATTAGCATTGTTAGGATGTAAAGAAGCGAGTAAAAGATCAATCGTTCGGGTTGTTGTTAGTGGTGTACGGTATGTCTGTTTATAAATGGAAATTGAATCTCTTAGTCTCTTTCCTTATGCGATTTCTTGTCAACGTCTTGTCCGCTTCATGTTTTACGTCTCTTTGATTAATTGAATTAAGTGTAGATGGGATGTGTTATTTGCCATATATGTTCCAAAATGCTTGTTAATACTAATTGAAGCCAAATCAAGTCATATATTCACATCTGAAAGCAAACTTCTGATGACCTTTGTCATACCTGTTTATCCCTGCCCATTTTCTTTGCATAACTGTTAGTTGCCATGATTAAAAGTATGACTTTATTGACTGTAAGATGTGCATGTTGTCCCTAATATATCCAGCTACATCTATGTGTTTCATTTTTTTGTGTGCCTTGATAGGCTTCAGAATACATCCTGGTTCGATTAATCATACTCATTGTTAAGATGTAGCAAGGAAACTATTGCATATCAGGATTTACTGCATCAATTCTAGATAAATTAAAAATATGAAAGGATCATTGAAGTTGTACAAATCATAGTTTGGTTGCCTGTGACCTGGTTCTTCACATGTTCAAGTGTTTATTCAACTTTGCTTTGCTATTGTCTGCGTAATTACTTAAATGTCTAAATGCCGCATTGATTTGGTCCACTTTTATGCGGTTTAAGTGCTATCGGTTTGAGATTGATTTAATTAAGTGTTAGCTAAAATACGCACATATTCATTTAGAATATTTACTAATCCTTATCTTCCTTTATTTACATGAAATGCACCGGAGCAACAAGGAGTCTCATGGCGAGACTCGTCTTGAGCTACTTCAAATGAAGGCCCATATTTATGTGCATCCACCTCGCATAGGAAAATTCCAAACCGGCGAAAGGACATCGTCATTCTTGAGTCATCCTTATTAATTCATATCCTTTCCCCATTCATTTGTTGTAATTACTTGTCTAACATTACTCTAACATTGATATATTTAGAATAACCTAAGCTTTAAGTCGCTAGTAGAAAATAGTTCAACACTAGAATTTTGCTTCTAATTAAGTTAATTATTCTAGCTTGCTTAACTTAGTTTTGAACATCTAATCACGAGACTAATGCATCTTAAAAGAATTAATAACTCTTTCATTAATACTATATAATTTATTATCCGACTTTGCAAACAAAGGCCTACCTTTAATCATTAAGTCAACTTGGCACAGTTATATTTTTAAACTTCATATGTATAACACTTTATATGATCTCTTTCGAAAAATTAAACTTTATAAACAAATCTTATAAACCTTTTTCAGGTTATAAAAGAACGCATCTTTTTTTTACTTTTTAAATTTGCAGGCACCTCTTCACTTAAACTTTTCAAAAACATGCATCTTAGCATAATAATTACCATAGGTTTGAGCGGACAACCATGAGTTAGCGGATCCTTTAGGGTGTCTAACCCCTTTCCTTTAGGATAATAAAGAACCCTTACCCAGAAGCTCATTAAGTTTAGCAGACCATAAAAAATGGAGTTAACTGTTATACCCCGTAGTTGCAGGGTATGTATGTGAGGGCGTGCGTCAGTGCGGCGAAATTTTGAAAAGAAAGAAAGATGTGAGTTTTCGACGGAAAAGTTTAGGTAATTTGTGAAGAAAAGGTTAGTTAATGAGATTGGATTCCCAGTTTGGTATATGGGCTTCTTAAATTATATTAGAATTTTGAGATTTTATTTTGGAAATGGTCACGTGGGGCCCACGGGAGAAATTCTGATTTTGTGGGGCCGCTTTGTTTTGAGATTTCCGGTATTTTGGATATTTTGGAAGGCGAAATATTACAGGCGAATCGAGGCGACACGTGTCACCCCGTGTGGCACCTTGGCGAATTACCTTTGTGCGCGCTTTGATTAAGTCGTTTTTGGCGAAGCGTTTTGCATAACTTGCGAGGAAAATTCCGACTATGTCGTTTTGTATTTTTGCGGATTTTTCGGCGGCGGAACATCTTTGGGCCAGCGAGAGGGTGACAACATGTCACCTCAGTGGCGGTTTGGAAGTAAGCGAGGGGGCGTCTTCTCCACTTGTTTGTGCCTTGTTTTGGCCTTGTTTGGTGCATTGTTTTGTGGCATGTTTTGTGGAGTAGGGGTTAGGGTGCACTTGGCTTAATCTTGCCACTTACACTTGCTATACACTTGGAAGGATCTTGGCCTGGTTGGCCTTTGGTTTTGCTATAAATACCCACTAAGTGTGAAGACTTCATCCATTCAAAACTTCCAAGTCTTGAAACCCTCTCCTCCCCCTTTGTGAGCTCTTGGCGAGAGCCTCCCCACTCCCCCTTTCGTGTGGCCTTTGGCGGGGTTCCCCTCACGCTTTGTGGTGCTTGGCCAGTGGGGTACCCACTGCTAGTTGTTTTTCGTATAATACCCCTCATGTGATATTGAAATACTTCTCTAGTATTGTTATAATGCCCAAAATACCTTAGCCTTGTACCTTGTAGTATTCCAAAGATACCTCTGTCGTAGAGCAGGAAATACTACTTTTGTCCTTTTAGTCTCAAACCGAAACCACTAAGGAAATCTTCGTAGTTGGTTGAAGTATTTGAGTAAGTTAGTTAGAACTTAAGGGTTGTTTGGAGCGCCGCGGAGTAGGAGCTAAACCTTGCTCGGGATCGACATTATAACTTGGATAATTTTGGGCTTATCGAGGTAATTATCTTGTCCTCTATTGTAATTGGAAATTACATGTTTGTTAGAATATATAGTTGAAGTATACTATATATGGAACTATACTTAGTATTCGCAATGTCTTTTGACTTAAGCTGAAGAATAAGCCCAGCGAGCTTGTTTTTACATGGGGTTTGTATTGCGATGAACTTGTGTAGTATTCGAGTAGAATTGTACACGTCAGGTTAGGCGTGTAAACCCGCAGTTGGCTTGGTGGCGGCCTCGATAGAGAGGAGATTTCTGTTGTTGCGGGGAGGTCTTTGAATTTTACGTAGAAAGTTAGAAACTTGTGTTTTGGGGTTAATAGCGTTTGTGACCTTTATAGGTGAAAGTACTAAGAGTAGCGTATTCTGCTCGAGAGTGGAAAGGGCTAGCAAGGTTGTAGTACTTGGAGCATTTTGCTTATTGTCGATAAATCGTCGCGAGGTATGTGAACCTCTTCCTATCTTTTCTAGCATGATTGTTGTGAACTATGTAGTGCGGTGAGCGTACATGTGCTAAGTGATTTGGTTGGTTTAAAACATAGGGTGTTATAATAGCTTTATGGGAAGTTAGTTATAACGACCTTATGTAAGTAAAAATGGTTTCTTGATGTTAGAAGTTAAGAGACTTGATCTTATAAGATAAGAGACTTAACTTATTTGTTTTAATGTGGATGTTGTGTGAAACCTCATTCGTGAGTAATGAGTACTTGGTTTTTAAAGGGATAATGTTTCTTGATTTGGAAATCGAATGTGTATCGACAGGACCCTGCGGCGTTAATAAAGGAAAATGTATTGAATAATGATGTGTTGTATTAAAACCGGTAGAAACCTCCATCTGCATAGAAGCTAAGATGAGACAAAATGATATTACATTTTCTAGATCATGGTTCTTTGTAATAAGAGCGTTATAAACAAGAATAAACTACTCGCGTATATGGCATATGTTACTCGATTGTTCTAAAAGGAATCAAGTGATTAAGTTTGGGAACTATGAAATCATCCGAAAATTAAAAGCTTGAGTAATTGAAACTAGGCAAACTGGAACTTAGGAAAAGAATGTTGTTACTTGATTTTGAAAAGGAATGTAGGTTGGTCATTCTAATACTACGGGTATAGGGTGACTTTGATAAAAGTAATGGATCTCTTTTAAAGAAGTTAACGTACGTAGTACTTTAGGGTTAAAAACCGGACTTTGGCATAAAATGAAAGTACTTTGAGTTGTGTGAAACTTGCCTATGCTTGTTGTTGTGAAACTTGCCTATCTTGTTGTTGTGAAACTTGCCTATGCTTGTTGTTGTGAAACTTGCCTATCTTGTGATGATAGCCTTTGTTGTGCAAGTGTGGTATTTACGTATTCTGGCGTCTCGATAGAGGCGGTCAACTTGTTGAGAACTTACTTGGGCGTCTTTGGCGGTGATGGAGAATTCCACGGGTATGTTTCCATTTTGATTCTTGTCTTGTTGTTGATGTCACATGGGCGTATCTGCCGTCTGATGTCAGGGGCATCGCGGCCGTGCGGTCGGGTTGATTACGATATATTGTTATTGTGGTTACATGGACATGTCTACAGAGGTAAATTCGGGGCATGTGGCCGTGCGGCGGGTTGATCACCGTATATTATTGTTGATGTCACATGGGCGTGTCTGCAGGGTAGAATTAGGGGCGTGTGGCCGTGGGGCATTGATATTATTGTTGCATCATGGACATGTCTACTGCACGAGTCGGGGGCATGCGGCCGTGATCTGAACATGATTGATGTTGTGGGCGTGAGACCCGTAGTTATATTTGAGTGATGACTTGAGGCGTGAGTCACATTTGGACATGGCTGCTTTTATGTTGTGAGCGTAGTTTGGTTATCATCATGTCTCTCTGCTTTATATAGACTAGTATGATTTCATTCTGATATTTTCTGATTTCACATACTTGGTACTGTTATCTTGACCTCCTTGAGCTGCGTTCATCTGCGGTAGAGTACGTCGATCGTGGATCCTCTCTTAGGATCTCGATTGACGTTTTGGGAAGCTCCGTTTCTCGGAGGCTTATCTTTTAGTATGTGTTCCACTGAGTTGTAGGTTCTTGTACATTCGGGGTATGGCGAGACTGTCGTCATAGTTGTTGTAAATCTTAAGTGCATGTCTTGTTGTGGGCGGGGTTGTAAAAAGGATTAAGGCATTCGTTTTGAAAGAGTTGTATTTATTTATGTTATTGGAAGGTAGCAGTTGGGTTGGCTTTGTTTTATGTTCATATATCTTGTTTCTTGTTTAAAGTTTTATTTTCGATGGTTTTCTCACGATGATTGTATCACTAGGGTGCGGGATAAGGCACGATGCGGGCCGGGCGAGTCGTTACGTGCGTTGACTTAAACATAGTCAGCATTTAGGTGTCCTAATTCACCCAAATTAATTAGGTGGCGACTCCGCGAACCCTTTTGCATGATTTTAGCACTTTAGCACTTTTTTTTAGCATTTCTAACCCCTTTTAGCACTTTAAATATTTTAGCACATTTTAAGCACTTTTAACACTTTTAGCATTTTAGCATTTTATTTTCTAACCTTTTTATTTAAGCAGGATTCGCTAAAAAATAAATGTCGCGGTCGAAAAAGGGCCTGACAGTAGGGATTCTCCTTCTTCATCTAAGATTGGTGTTCCTTCTTTATACGTTTTTAGGGCGTTTAAGATGTCTTCTTTTTGTTGGCTAGTGAGATAGTTATCCCACCATTCTTTTAATTGGCCAGAGAATCATGCGATAAGCAGTTCTACTATGGCCCTATCTTGGGCACCATTTTGTGTTTTATAGGCATTTGCGACCATGGTCATTTTTTAGAAAAAGCTAAGGATATTATATTTAGTCATCCCATCTATGTTCCAATCATAGATGGAAGAGGCGTTAAATCGTGATTGAGCTAAAGGTTTTACTATTCCTAGATCTGGAGCTGAAATTATTTGTAGGTGTTGTGTGGGTTATTTCCAATTAATTTTATTAATTAAGGGTGTTGTATTTTGGAATTATTCTAAGGATTCACTATTATCAGAATCATGTGTCAAAGTTTGTATTATATGACTTGATTGTGGTGTATCTGGGACAATTTATTATGTATTAGAACTACTAGATGTCTCAATTTTACTTAATTGATCTTGTATAGCCTTAATAAATTCAGACTTATTTTATTGAATGTTTTAACACTATCTTTAGATACCTGGAAGGGTTTAAAAATCAGGCATATATATATATATATATATATATATATGGGACAGTCCGGTGCACTGAGCTCTCACTATGCGTGATGTCTAGGGAAGGGTCAGACCACAGAGATGTAACGACCCATTTTGCTATTTATTACATTATGGATCATTCCCTTAAACATCACCATTTTATATGGCTTAAAATTGGAAATTATAACTTTCAGGATGTGTGGCATGCTTCCCGAGGTTACTGGCCCCTTTCGGAAAGAAAAATGCTCAGTTGTAAAAATCTTGAAAATTAAAAATGAGTTAGTTGGTTCAAAGTTGACTCTGAAACTGTGTTTTGTCGATTTCATGAGGTCTGGAACATCATTTATGACTTAGTTTAGGTTTTGGTTCGATTCACAAGATGTCTATTTGGATTTTGGAACACAATTTGTATAAACTTGAAATTTGGGAAACTTTGGAGGTTTTCGTGGAAAATTATTTCTAAATGTTGTCATATGGTTGTTCTGAATGCACGAGCATGCCCGAAATGTGTTTTATGATAAGAAAGCATATTTGATTTGTGTTTGGGAGATCTCGAATGAGTTTCAGGTGTCGATTCCGGAATTAAAAAACACCAAAAATCTGGTGTTTCAGCTGCTGAACTAGCCATCGCGTTTGCGGGGCTATTCTCGCATTCTTGAAGAAATTTCTTGACGAGCCATCGGGTTCGCTAGATGGCCATCAGCGTTCGTCTTTGAGTTAATAAGAAAGTGGGCCAATTAAATGCCTAGCTTGAGAGTTCATCTCCCAAACACCATTTTTGGACCTTGGGAGCTCGGTGGAGGACGATTTTGGTGTATTATACAAGGAACTTCAAGTGGGTAAGCTTCTAATCATCCTTATACTATTATACCTTCAATTATGTTGAGATTTCATGGTGGAAATCATCAGTTTAGGATGAAAATTGGAGTTTTTGGAATTTTAAAAATTCTTAGATTCGAAGGTCGATTCATGGATGATTTCGATTATGGGCAACGTTTTGCTGGAATAAAATTTAAGATTCACCATGTAGACCCAGTTCACTGTTCCGGACTTCTGGTGGCAGATCCAAAAAATATATATATATCAATATGGGCGTCATTAGACTCGTATAATCATATATAATATTATTCAGATAACAATATTCTGAAATTATAGACAAATTACTATTTTACCCTCGAGACTCGGAAATTTACTTTTCGGATGTATTTTGGTTATGAATTACTTATAGTAATATGGATGTCTACGGAGTCGTATTTTGACGTATTTTCCATATTTGAATAGATATCGATTGTTCGAAGCCTCAACAGAAAGGCAAAATAAGGACTATCAGACTACTAAATAGGCATGTTAAGATCTTATACCTTATTTAAAGCGTTGTTGGTCAAATAAATTCATTAAAAGGGTGAAATGGTAATAATAAGGGGGTCGCGATATTTGTAAGGTGTCGAGCACTTGTATCGGTACCGGTGTCATACTATGGATACTTATGAGATTTAAATTGTATAGATGGTTTGAATGTCATGCATTAGGTACTAGCTGATTGAGTAGTATGATTTTACGGGTCTGTGATTTGGGGTATGATGCCCATAATGTTGATTTTTACATGATTATTTATATGTGCCTATGATTTCATCACTCTGATATACTCATTTTAAAATAAGAAAATAAGCAAAGATTATTTATGACTTAAAATGATTTAACGTGATATTGTCGTGGTATTTCTTTGACTTCAGATTTGTTGTGCGTGCCACATTCTTTCCATATCATATCAAATGCATATATTATTTTGATGGTACATTTTATGTCCGAATGGAAATGATTAGGACTTGGCACGATAGCGTTGATATGATATTGATGTCCAAAAGGAAATGATTCTTGATTTGGCACTAATGGAACTGATATGATATATATGTCCGAAGGGAAATGGTTCTGAACTTGGCACTAATTTCACTGATATGATATTGATGTCTGAAGAAATGGTTCCATACTTGTCACTAATGGTATTGATATGATATTGATGTCCAAATGGAAATTGTTCTGGACGGTATACAAACGTGAGCCCCCCAAGGGTCATGACTCAGTGGACAATATCCTAAGCATGTGTATGCGGGTACAAACAGGCCTTGCATTGCATATGTATAACAATTCACATCCTACATTTCATATTGGTGGTTTGACTTGATCTTTGAGTGATTAATTATTGTTTTATTTTGCTACTTAGAACTGTGATGATTATGCCTGTGTGGAAATATACAGATTCTGGTCACTTGTCTATTATTATTAATTGCTAGGTGCCTTCATGAGATAACTAACAACTGAAAAATAATTCTTTTTTAGGCTTGAATCCATAAGGTGGATTGTATTATTATTATTATTACAACATATTTGTTTAGTACAAAAGTAGTATTCAGACGGTCATCCCCCGCCTCTGTTTTATCTAGGGTCGGTCAATGATGTTGGTGAGTACACGTGTTTACCGTACTCATACTACCCTTATTATACTCTTTTTGTGTACATATTTAGTTCTTAGTATCAGTGGTGCACGAGGTTTCTCTACCTGTTGAGGCAAATACGTAAAGGATCTGGGGTGAGCTATATATATTCAGATCAGTAGCACTGGATTTTTCTCTTTATTTATTATTTTTGTCTATTTATTTCAGACAGATTGTATTCTTTATATTTGGAAAATATTCCCAAAATTGTATTTCTTAGTCGTTCTGGTGACATCAGGTTTCAGGGGTTTGTTTATATTTCTGCATTTTGATTGATGAACTTTTAAATTAAAGACTAAAGTTTGACTTACTTGATTTCTACAATATTCAACTTGATTAATAAAATTGTAATAATAAGGTAGTTTTGGCTTACTGACTTGAGGAAGTCAGTGCCATCATGACTTGACATTTTGGGTCGTGACAAAGTTGGTATCAGAGCCCTAAGTTCACCAATTTCATAAGTACAAGAACAAGGTCTAGTAGAGTCTTATGGATCTGTACGATGAGTTATGTATCTATATTCGAGAGGCTATGGGACATTTAGGAAATTAAGCATATTTATTCTTTTCGTGCTAGTTTATTCTGATTGATATTATTTCATTATTTTCATGCGAGTTTGATCAGATTGGTATATTAATTTCACTCATATGGCCACTCAGGATGGTGAACACAAGATTGACTGGTACTGGAGGTCAGGACCTTCTCCTTCACCTCGAGCCTGTTACACCCCAGAATTCCAGGATATGTTTATAAGGACGTACGTAAGAACTCAAAAATGTTAAGATTTGAGACGAGTAAAAATTTATCGGAATTATGGAATTGTCGGAAAACGAAATATTTCGACGAACGGGAGGGCGACACGTGTCACCCCCTTAGTGGTCTTGGACGAATTTGACATGGTTAGAATGGTCATTTGACCATAATTTAAATGACCAAGTCTTGCTAAGACAAAGAGCTTGACATTGTTGACTTGTCAAATGGCCACTTGGCTTGACCTTTAATGAATTGCATCTAAGCCAACCATTTGTGTAGATCTTGACCCTCCATAGTATTATATATGTGTACAAGTAGCAAGACAAGGGCTCTAAACTTAGAAAAAAATTCAAGAAATTGAAGAACACCTTAGAGAGGCTCTCGGCTTTAGCATCCATTAGGAGAGAATTTTTTTTGTTTGTTGTCCAATAAGCTCCATACTTTAAACCAAGGTTCCTAAGAGTATTGTAAGGTTATCTCAATAGAAAGATCCCGGAAAAGTGGCGTTTTCGTATTAGTCGCAAGGCGAAAACCTAAGGAGCTATTCAACTTTGAAGTTGGAACTTGAAGAGGATTTCTTCATAAGCTTCTAAGGGTTGCTTGGAGTGGATTGGAACGTCAAAAAGAGGAGCTAAAGTTGCTAAGGATCGACTTGTAATCTTGGATCATATTTGGGCTAAATGAGGTATAATCTTCATCTTACTTTTGTAATTGAAGATTTCATGTTATGATAAGTTAGAAATGATCATGTGATATGTGTTATGAAGATTGATAAGTTTTATGGAAATTTAGAAGCTCAAATCCAAAAATGACATATTAAGCCATTTGAAATTGAAATAAAATTTGGTCGATAATTAGAATCGTCGCATGTTATCTACTTGAAGGTTATAGTTGTTATAATCGATTGCGGCTTTATAACATGTTATACTAAACAACTTGGATGGAAAAGGAATTGGAAAAGACTATGTATTATTGTCCCTCCAATTTGCCGAATTGACATTGTAGTTTGGGCTAGTTTGTTATAACTTGTGGGGCGGAATTTTACATGTCTTGTAGGCGTGTAATCCCCTATTGTTAACTACATGGTTTAGCCTTAAATGTGGCGTGTTTGGTTATTGAATTCGGCCTTGAAAAAGGTGGCAAAGTATGTAAAAACAAAGGAAGTGCTGTCCGATTTTCCGTAGAATTTAGTGGCTTTGCACTTGGAATATTCTACGTATGAAGTAAGAAGTTAATATACATACTATGGTCATTATAGGTTGGCATACTACGTACGGAATATTGGGCTTGGCAAGTGGATTGAACCGAAGAGGTATGTGGAACTTTCCTATCTCTTGAGCATGAATAGTTGTAAGTATATAGTACGGTGGACGTACGAGGTTTTGACGAATTTAGTTCCTTAGATATCCTTGGCTTATTATAAGAATGTTCAAGTTGGTTGAGTTAGGGAATTAACTCACTTGTTTAAAATATTAAGGATATCTTACTGTCTAAATGTTAAGAGACTTAAAGTATTTTTGAAAGTATATGACACTTGTCTTGTTTGGAAAGTTTAAGTCTCGGTTACAAAGAAAAATGTAAGTTTCTAAAGTATAAAGCTAGTATAACGGCTTTATGGGAAGTTGGTTATAATAGCTTTATGGAAAGTTAAAAAGAGTGGTTTACTCTAAGTAATGTAAGTATGATAAATGACTAGAAATAATGAAAGACAAATTGATTTGAAGGCATCAATTGCTTAAGGTTTTTAAAAGAAAGAAGTCACTTGATTTAGAAGCCTAAATGTATTTCTAAAAGGTATTGTGACTTGTCTTGAAAAGTAGTTATGACTTGATACTACGGTTATTAGTATCTTGGAAGTTTTATATGAAAAAAAGTCTTTTTAAAAGAATAGAATTACGTAGTACTTTGGGTTAAATTCCCGGATTTTATAATGACATGTTAGTGCCTTAAGTAAACTAAAATTAGAGTGTATATGAATAAGACTAATAAGAAGTTAGGGGGATTTCTTAACTTGCTTATGTAATGTATGATAAGCCGGTAGTGCTTATGTTATGTATGATAAGCCGGTAGTGCTTATGTTATGTATGATAGCCGGTTGTGCTAGTGATTTATTGTGCATTACGAGTCGTTCCGGGTTTGTGGCATTTGCATATTAGTGGATTTGCTACCCGTGATCACGAGAATTCCTCGTGCGGGTCGAAAGGGCTTATGCGGGTGAAATAGTCCCGTGCAGGCGGACCAGATCTATCACGAGAATACCTCGTGCGGTCTACCACGACTATCTTGGCGGATCTGACTATCACGAGAATACCTCATGCGGGTCCATCGACCACTTGCGGGTGAAATAGTCCCGAGTAGGATTGTAATGATCTTTGCGGGCGGGTGACCCTGCTTTGATCATGAGCCTCCTATTTTTATGCAGTAATGTATACTCTTGTTTATTCTCATTGTTAGTAAGGCACAGTGTACTGTTATATGAGTTTTCATACATGTCTCCAGTCTTATTTTAGACTTATGATTTCCTTCTGATACTTTCGATTTCACATATTTGGTACATGTTATCTTGACCTCCTTGAGCTGCGTTAAATCTGCATGGTGAAGTGATTCTTGATCCTCACTTTTAGGATCCTTTGTTGGTGACGAAGCTCGCTTTATTTCGGAGGATTATCCAGGATATTGTCGGTTGTTGTACAGTCAGGGGTATGGCGGGGCCTATCCATGAGTTGTTATTCTTAGAGTCTATAGTCACGTTTGTGGATTGGGTTTGTAAACAGAGATGTCTTGTTTAATTTTGTATTATGTATATGTTCTGAAGAAGCCTTGTCGGCTAGCCGGTTGATGTCTATTGTCTAAACATGATTTTTTTATTTTGGGAGTTGTGTATGTTCCGCTGTTATTCTTTGATGTATACGAAAGGGTGCCAGGTAGGACACGATCGCGGGCCGAGTCGGGTTGTGTGAGCTATGCTGAACCCGTTGTTAGGGGTATTCATGTAAGATGTATGGGCAAGTAGAGGTCAAAGTAGGGGTAGGGCCATGACACACTGCCTGTAGAAGGTGAGCTCTGGCTTGTTGCTCGGGCAGTGTCAGAGAGTTGAGTCTATACTCATAGGAGGTTTCGGATGAGGAACTAGTTTAGGATAATGTGATAGGACCCGCCTGGACACCAGAGGGATTTGTTGTTACTTGTCACGGCCCGACGCGGGCGCGACCAGTATACAATGGCGCCGCTGCTAACATCGCGTATAATCCAGTAGCGCTGAAATAGAAATTCCGGACATAGCGTTGCAACTATAACATATGCCGAATAGGCTGGCGAAACAGGTTGCCTTTAAATAAGGATGTACACCTCACGAGTCACTGACTAACGACATAATAAAGCAGGCTGGCCAAACAAGGCTGCCATTAAATAAGGAACATCGAAGAAATACAAAAGTATCGCTGAACAAAACATATCTAAACCAACCCAAACATATATAACCCACAACTGTCTACAGACCTCTAGGAGTACAACAATGACATATGACGGGACAGGGCCACGTCGTGCCCCCAAATATATATATACAATAAAAATAAAGAGGTTATGTACCAAATGCCTAAGCTCCGGAACAATGGAGCTCTCCGTCAGCTAGGTGGATGTCTGGCGGAGGGTCGCAATATGAGCACACGTGTACTGCGGGCGTGAGCATGACCCAGGAGAGGGTCATTTCTGAAATAATGTACTGAGTATGAAAAACATGAAACACTGTAAATGAGATCATAACTGTGCCAAGTAAAATGGAGAGTCATCAGACCTTATAACAATGAGAGTCATGTCAGAAATCATGTACACTTACCATAGAATCATCATGTCCTTATATATATATGTAAAACGTGTCTTGACCCTCTAGTGAAGGACTCGATGGAATCATATATGTATAACATGTCTCGGCCCTCTAGTGAGGGAATCGAGGGAATCAGCAATATAATATGTCCCGACCCAGTCTGGGACTCGGTGAAATCATATATGTATAACATGTCTCGGCCCTCTAGTGAGGGACTCGGTGAAATAAGGTAATAACACTTGGCACGAGCAGAATATCATGAGCAACATATGCAATTTAAATCATCCTTCAAACTCTAAATAAAATCATTATATTATGAAGTAATCATGGTCGCTTTGTCTCACCTTGAAGGAACAATTATTATAAGGTGACACCATCAATGAAGAATAACTTCAAGAGAAAATATAGAATAGGATCATAAATCTCATAAGGCATCAATTCATATACTTTGGAATCTTTAAAAATAGTCATCGTCCATGAATAACATTGAGAAAGCAAGAAATAGCTCAACATTCTTATATTGTCATTGAAACCATAACTTGGAACCTTTAAACATGAAATCGTTCTCATCATAGTCATCATAGAAAAAAATATTCTCATATTTGGCATCATTGTCATCATGATAGAAATATGTCCATCATTGTTGTCATAAGAGCTTACAAAATCATAAACCTCTAGTTTGGAAAAAATACGGGCATTTTGGAAAACATTTACGGGTCATCGGGAAAGGAATCATGACTTGGGATCATAAACATCTAACCTTGAAACCAAGGAGGCTATGGAAACATTTATGAAATTATAATCATAGGAATCATGCCTTTGAAAGAAAGGGACGAGCCTTAACATACATGTTCAGCCTCCAATAATCTACACTTATTAAATCAGAGCTCATGATGCATTTAAGAGGATTCACACAATCGTTACTCATCATAGTATATTTGTGCTAAGCTTTCAAGTCAAACTATTTTATATCCTGCTGAAAATCGGGAAGCATCTCCCCTGTTTATATGCCTAGCCCGAAATCACAATCCAACAACCAATAACAACAACAAAAATACCAACATCAATAACATCATTTCCAACACCAATATATACCATAGAACAACCCAGCGTGTTTTCCAACCGCCGACCAACGACTCGCTATCTGATTATTTAACGACTTTATCTCGTAAATAAACCAAAATTAACATTAATAAAAGGAGATGCATACCTTATTCTTGTTAAAACCGAGGTATCTTCAATATCTACCTTGAATCCATCGAAACCATACTAGAATCACGTTAAATGCGTTTATCAGAGCTTGATTAATACTCATAAGCTTGAAAAATTGCTCACTTTGTGATGGTATTCCCCCTCTTTCTCTCTTGAATTTTCTGGAAAATTCTTGGGCAAGTATGGTGAAAAAAGAGAGGGTTCTTACCCTTTATATAAGCTCCAAATTCGGGTCAAATTTCGGGTCGGGTACTGTAGCATGTCGGTTACGCTATGTCAATTTGAACTTGTAGCGTCCGTATTTCTCTACTCGATGTCCCTATCGTGAAGCGGTTTGTTGCGTTGGAAACTAAACTCGACAAACTTCATCTTAGGCTTTTGAAACACCTAAAAACTCCTAATATACTAGGTGATACCGCTCCAAAGTTGACTAAAAATCTGCCCAAAAAAATTCTGCCAACTTGTTTTTCCAAATTTTTTGACAAATTTATTTTCTTCGATTTGCTTTGTCCCGGAACCTTTAGGCACTTACTTGACACTTATTAAGAGTATTCATTAACCTTATAAGGATTCCATGACCTCTCCGAGCTTACTTTAGTTTACTTACGACGTAAACGACGTGAAAATTTTAGAGGTGTAACATTTCTCCCCCCTTAGGAACATTCATCCTCGAATGTTAAGTTCTTAGGGATTTTTACGAAAATTTCGCTAGAGTTCCCCTTGTAATTGTACCACTATCATCCTGTCACAACAACCCAAAACATATAATCGCCTTACTGGCTACAATATCAATATCCATACTGGCCACACACGACCAAGAAATCACTTTAGAGAAGCATTACGTACCTGAGGGTACTGGGGACTCTGTTTGCATATATTTTGAAGGCTGAAATAGATGCGGGTACCTAGACTTCATTTCTTCCTCGGTTTCTCAAGTCATTTTTTTCTCTGTTATTATTCCTCCACAAAACTTTGACTGAAGCTACGTCCTTGGTTCTAAGCCTTCGGACTTGCCTATCCAGAATAGCAATCGGTACTTCTTCATAGGACAATTTCTCTGTGACTTGTACATCGTGCACAAGCACAATCTTGGAGTGATCTCCAACACACTTCCGTAGCATGGATACGTGAAATACTAGGTGGACTGATTCTAATTCTGGAGGTAAATCCAACTCATATGCTACTTGGCCTACTTTGCGCACAATTTCATAAGGTCCAATATAACGAGGACTGAGCTTCCTTTTCTTCATTATAGTAGTCTTGACTTGCCGTGTCATAACTATCCATCGTCCTGTAAGTACTTTTTGTTTTCCCCTGTTAGTGGGCAGCTACCTTTCTCTCTCTACGACACCCTCTTTGCGTTTACTCCTTCGGTGCCATCTCGGGCTATCCTTTTTGTACCCGTTGATCTTAGATGTACACTGTACCGATTTTTTTTTGTAGTCCATTAATCGGGCTCTCTAATCCTTACATCCTTGTCACCATCTCTTTTACCCTTATGTTTCAAATGTTTACCCAGCCTAACTTTGTCACTAGTGAACATACTGGTTATGTTCCTTTCCAAGGACAGTATATCATTATCCGAAATACGTGTATACGTAATGTTTCTTCGCCATTTATTATCCTTCCCAGTCCAGTTACACTTATGGCAGACTTATAATCCGAGTTCAACTAACTTCATAGCTCACAACATCTTTGAGCTCCTGCTACAACTTTTTCTTTACTTTCTTCCCTCACGTATATCAATACAATCCCAGAAGCATAGGACTATGACAATTCTTCTATTATGACTCTCTTGCAACGAAAGTATACTTATATTCTATTTCCTTGTATCGGTGATCGTTTCGTCAGTCGTTATTCCTTGTTGGCTTTCCGGTATGGCCTTCTTACAATTGTAGTTGGGCATAGCTTCACGTTGACGGTTCATATAATTCCATAGCATATGCTCTCATGTTCAGTATATTTAGTGGTCCATACACTATTTTCTAATATCTGATGAACTCTTTTATTTCCATTCATATGAGCAGTGTTCTTTCTTTCCTTCAAAAATTTCCAAACTACCAATCGTTGTTCCTTTTATTACATTTGTCATTGTCATCCCAAGTGTTCTTTGGGTTCGTCATCCTCTCTAACACCCTTTGTAAATTTAGCTTGGAGACCTTTCTTGCTCTTTTCATTACCCTTTAGGGTATGTCACTGCATACTTAAGTACGGCACATTTTCTGCCCGATACGAGGGATTCAAATCATGGTCTAAAAATATCGTAGTTCATTTTGGCGTAAAGTGCTCTCTTGAGTTATCTTCCATACTTCCTCCCTATGTCTGCCTCATGGTACACTTATTGTCAATTCGTTTCTATTTCTTTTCGTTACCTTCCCGATATGCCAATACGCCTCGAACTCTGGCCCTGAGCTAATAATTCTCCTTCTGAATTTCAAAGCACTTTTGTCAGTGTTGCCTAACTACCTCATAGAAACATTCATGCTTAAAACAAAACTCAAGAACTTGAATGGCTTGACAAAATACTGATTCTGAATACCACATGACAATAGCACAGGAGCATGATCAGATCCTATCCTAGATAAATGATCAAATTCTATAAAACCAAACCATTGCTGAAATAGATCATTGTTAAGCATTTTGTCTAGTCTTTTAAAAATACATTCCCCATTTGTTCTCCCATTCCATCAAGTAAAAGGACTATCTCTAAATTCAACCTCATATAACTCACAAAAATTCACGCAGAAGGCAAAAATCTTCATATTTCTGTAGCATGATAGGAAAACTACCAATCCTTTCTTCTTCGTCCATGATGACATTGAAGTCACCCCCCCCCCCCCCCCCAAACATCCATGGTAAGTGTATTTGATTACTCAAACTACAAATAACATCCCACAAAAGCAGTCTCTCGTCAGTATTACAATTAGCACAAACCAAAGTTGCAATCATAGATTTGCCATTGTCTTGAAGTAGTAGTTTGATAGCAGCATTCTTCTCTGGAAGGATCTTGATGGCTCACTATTTTTTTTTTACAACTGTCTAAGCTTTCTTAACCTCTTTACCATTTTTAGTTTTTTTTTTTTTTACTTTTTTTTAGAACTCTTGATACTTTCTTGAGATGATATATCCGCCTGCTTGAAAACATCAGTTAAATGTTGCCTCAAATCCTCTTCTTCACTTATCTTTATGTCTGAGCTTGGATAATTTCCTTTCTTCAAAGCATCCTCTTTGGATCTACTATCCACCCTATTCATATCAGTGACACTAAAGCATGCAATTATTTATTTGGAGAAGACTTCCTCAATACATACATAGTATTAACATTTTCCTTCATCACTAAAACATTTGTTATGATAGATATTGGGCCTACCTCATATTTTCCCTTTGAATGAGGATAACAACCAGTCTTTAAAGCATCATCTATAGGACTACCTGTGATATCTCTAGAAGTACTAATCTCTACACCATTTACTATTGTTACTTCTTCATTACCATCTGGAGATGCAATGATCTCTGCACTTATTAAGTTAGAGGCATCCTCTTCAATTGCTTCTACTTCCTTTCCCATAGCTTTCCCATCATCAACTTGTTCAACTATGCTCACGTTACCCTCAGAAAGTGGGGTAACAATATCATTAGAACCACTATTAGCATCACCATCTACCTTCTGTGGGTGATGAAATAAATAGAAATCTAGGTAAAAATAGAATGAACATAAGAGTTTCTTGGTCAACTTGAACACATATAGCCAAATAAACTTCAAAATTTGGAACATGTAATACCTTCTGCAACATATGGTTTCCAAGAATCTTAACGCTTCCAGCTCTTTCTACACAACTTTTATTTCCTATTGACGCTTGTACAATATTACTATATCTATCCTCTAGTCTTCTGATAGCATTCAAGATTTCCTTACTAGGTGATATGTGGTGTGTTGCTCTACTATCCACTATTCACTCACACACACAACTAGCCTTTGACAGTAGAGAAATAATACCTGCCATGTTTTCAAGGCAAGCTTCTATGTCTGTGTTGTCCAACCTTTGAACTAAATCGTTATATTTCTCTTCTGAGACGTGACTTAAAGTAACATTTCCACCACTAGTGGTACCTACAACTTCTCTGGTGAAATGAGCAGCTGACGGTTTGTTATTAACATTGGCTCTAAAGTTGCCATTTTCAGGCTTAACTTCATCATTCCCTTTCTTCTTACTCTTGAAGACTGGTGGGTACGCAACCAACCTGTAACACTTTTCAGTAGGATGATTTTTGTAACCATAAATCTCCCAAACCACCCCTAATTTCTTAGGTTTATATCCTTGTGTACACTTATAACTAGTTTTCTAGCTAGAATGTTACTTCTTATATTTCTCCAATTGTTCTTCTAACACTAATTTGTACACACTTTGAGACAAGTTTCGTCAACAAATCCAAGCTTTCCCTTTACTCTAATTATAAGCAACTTCATTTCTTTTAACACTTGTTCACTTATTTCTTACTTATCGTACTTTTCATTATTCCAATTGATTCTACCAGCGATACCGTCACTTATTCGGTATGTAGAAGATTACGAAGAGTTACCTTACGGCGTGGACTGGTACCTCGAGCACAGTGTCATCATATTTTGATTCAAATTCTTCCACTTTCTGTATGGCTTGATGCACTACGTCAACTCCAAATAACTCTGATTTTCCTTTCCGGGCCACTGTCGCTTTCTTTATAGGCATAGCTGTAACCACAATAATTCATTAGAGGGGGGAGAATTACCCTAATGACATAGCTCTATTGCAAGATCTAGGAGATGAAGGAGTAGAAACCAATCCTAAATGTTTGGCAGCCTCTTGTGTATAAGTATAGTGCGCGACATGCAGCATAAGACTACTGCTAGACGCGGTCTGTAGGCGTTAGAGAACTAAGCGCTCGATACCACTTTTGTCACGATGACCCAGCGGACGCGACGTCATACTAATAGCGCCGTTACACTAACTTTATCGCGTATAATCCGATTGTGGCGCTAAAGCGATAGAAATTCCGGCGACAATGCTGGCAGCTATAACATATGCTAGAATAAGCGGTAGTAATTCTTTTAAATAAGGATGTACTCATACGAAGTCCTGACTAACTTGACATAATAAAACATGCTAGTGACAAATTTGCCACTAAATAAGGAACATCGAAGAAATACAAAAGTACCTGAACAAAACATATCTAAACCAGCCCGAACATATATAACCCATGCGTCTCTGAGCGTCTAGGAGTACAACAATGACATATGGACGGGACGGGGCCGTCGTGCCCCGAATATATATATCTGATCAAAATAAAGAGATTACGTACCAAATGCCTAAGCTCGAACAATGGATCTCTCAGTCTGAGTGGATGTCTGGCGGAGGTCATGTCCCGAGCACACATACTGCGGGCGTGAGCGCGACCAGGAGAGAAGGTCAGTACGAAATAATGTACTGAGTATGAAAAACATGAAACACTGTAAATGAGATCATAACTGTGCCAAGTAAAATGGAGAGTCGTGAACATAACAATGAGAGTCGTGTATCGAAATCATGTATACACTTACCATAGATATATATATATATATATATATATATATATATATATATATATATATGTAAGCGATGTCTCGACCTACAGTGAGGACTCGATGGAATCATATATGTATAACGTGTTTGACCCTCTAATGAGGAATCGATGGAATCAATGATATAACGTGTCGACCCGATGCGGGACTCGGTGAAATCATATATGTATAACGTGTCTCGGCCTACAGTGAGGACTGGTGAAATAAGGTAATAACACTTGCACGGCGAGAATATCATGAGCAACGTATGCGATTTAAATCGTCCTTGACTCTAAATAAAATAATTATATTATGGAGTAATCATGGTCGCTTTGTCTACTTGAAGGAATAATTATTATAAGGTGACACCGTCGATGAAGAATAACGAGAAAATATAGAATAGGATCATAAATCTCGTAAGCGTGATTCATATACTTTGGAATCTTTAAAAATAGTAATAGTCCATGAATAACATTGAGAAAGCAAGAAATAGCTCTAAAAACTCCTAATATACTAGGAGATATACCGCTCCAAAGTTGACTAAAAATGCGAAAAATTGCATGACTTTTTTCCAAATTTTTCGACAAATTTATTTTGTTCGATTTGCTTGGTCCCGGAACCTTTAGGCACTTACTTTACACTTATTAAGAGTATTCATTAACCTTATAAGGATTCCATGACCTCTCCGAGCTTAGTTTAGTTTACTTACGCCTTGAATGGCGTGAAAATTTTCGAGGTGTAACATTACTCATCTTCTCCAGGATACTTAAGCATGAATTATGAGCGTATTTGAGGGGTGGAATCAGGAACGTGTAGGACCATCTACTCCACAGGGTTCAGAGGCTAGGGTTGGGGGTCAGACTCCTGACCAGACGGCTGGTACAGGTTATGGTATTCCATGGGCACATCCATCTGCTGTTGTGGCTCCTTAGTTGCCTAGTTTTTGAGTTCTGGGTGTTGCGGTCAGACCAATTATTCAGCCTACTATGTATGTTGAGGAACAGAAGATGTGGGATAAGTTCGATAAAATGAAAATACCCAGTATGATAGACTTCTAGATGATGATGCATATGAGTTCCTATTGAGTTGTCATGAGCGTTGTATAATTTGGGGTTGGTTAAATCCAACATAGTTGACTTCACTACTTTTCATATGATTGGCCCTACTAAACAGTGGTGGAGGATGTTTATTGAGACCAGACCAGTTGGGTCACCTCTACTCACTTGGGTTGAGTTCGCCAGGGTATTCCTAGAGGAATGGGTTCCTCGCAGTCTGAGAAATGAGTGGTGCAGACAGTTCGATAGGTTGGAGCAGTGTAATATGTTTGTGACTAAATATGAGATGAAATTTTACTATGTCTTGTCATTTCATGGCTTTCCTGTAGATGATACAGAGATGATAAAAAAATTCACCAATGGATTGACATATCACTTCCGAGTTGTGGAGACTAGTATGGTGTCATTTGGCGGTACTTTTCAGGATATGGTAGATATTGCTCGTAGCATGGAGTCTATTAGTCATCAGGAGTTTGGAGATGAATCGAGCAAAAGGTCCCATAGATCCAGCAGTTACGGTTGTAATTTATCTGGAGGTAAAGGTCATTATAATAGGGGTCATGGACCTCACTTCAGCAGACCAGTGCAGACATCTATGAAGGCTTTGACCGATGTTTCTTCCGGTTAAGATGGTTATAATTCGGGTTAGAGTTCTCACAATTCTTATTCCCGATCTGGAGGTCGCGATAGTTTTTCTAGTCATCCCAGCCCTTCTCAGTAGTCTATATCCGCTCACGGGTGTTATGAGTGTGGAGATATTAGGCACTATGTGAGAGATTGACCCAGACTCATACAAAGTGGTTAGTATTTTGGTTCTCAGAGTTCTGCATCTAGAGGCAATACCCAGTGGGGTAGACGTTAGGACTGTGTCCAATTGCTTAACGCAATTGTATGTATCGTTCACAAGTAATATAGTCTGTAAGACCGAGTTTATCGTCCACAGAGATTGATTTCTAATTACCGAACATCTATTCTAGATTATCTATTTGGCAAATGATATTTGATTTGGGTTTTTATCTAACTACTAC
Source organism: Przewalskia tangutica (assembly GCA_029844215.1). Classification (NCBI taxonomy): domain Eukaryota; kingdom Viridiplantae; phylum Streptophyta; class Magnoliopsida; order Solanales; family Solanaceae; genus Przewalskia; species Przewalskia tangutica. The sequence goes on along the minus strand of CM056720.1, from coordinate 25,855,056 downwards.
AATAATTGCGAAAAGTAATCTAAATTATTGGGGTTTAATCAGTTATGAAGGAATTAGGGCTTTCAAAATCCTTGACTATCCAGTTTATTCAATCCTTAATGCAACTGGAATGACTTATTCTACGTTAAGATATCGGTTAACTAGACTGTCTTATATTCCGGTTAGGATATATAATCGTTCAACCCCATTGCAGAACCCTTCTATATTTCTATGATAGGATTTACCATATAGAAGCATTAAGAACAGTAACCTATAATGCTACACAAGTATCGGGGTACTTTCGTCCGCTATTTTAACCTATGTCTATTCACCAACAACATATCCAAATCTCTTCTCTCGGTTCTTGATTCGAAATCATATAGGTTATGATAATTAGTGATCAATTAACTATCAACCATTCATACCAATTATTGAATAAATCTTAATCAAGTGAAGAAGAAATCAACTAATGCATTAAGTCATGAAATAGAGTTTCAAGCGATTCAAAAGGAAAGCCCTAATAAAGTGTTAGCTCCTAGCCATAGTCACGCTAAGAACTAATACAATTCCAAACATAAACTGAATTAAAAAGAAAGAAAGAAAAGTACTGTGAACTAAAGTCTCCAATTGTAGCTTCAAATCTGTCATGAGTTGTGTTGTGTGATAGAATGTCCAACTCCCCTCTTTAGCATAATCCCTAGGGATTAAGTATGTTGCAAATTTCGTGTCATATCGACCCTTCTGCCCTTGGCCAAATTCACTTCGGATCTGAAATTTCCCGCATTGGCACTTGATCCTGCGAGTGGCACGCGATGCGAAAATCTGCGGGTTCTCGATCTTACGCACCGCATGATCCTGCTGCTTTGGGCACCGCGGTCTTTGCTTTCTTCGTCCGAATCTCCAAGTTTCAACCTTTTTCTGCCTCGGGACCCTCCTTTTAGGCCCACTTTTTGCTCTTTTTCACCATTTTGCCTTTTTGAACCGCTGTGACTCAAAAGAAAGAAAAACAAGCCTACAAGACACTTATTTAAACGAAAATGGAAAAATACTAACTAAAAATGATTCAAAAAGCGTATATAAAATACGCCTAACAAATACCCTCAAACTTAACCTTTGCTCGCCCTCGAGCAAAGATCAAAACAAAGACAAAGAAACATAATAAGAAATACTCAAAGACTCAAATCAAGCAGCTGCACAAGGTTACTTAGAAAAGCACTAACGTCAGTTGGGATAATATGGTGGAACATACATAGCATGAATTTAGCAATCTAGAATTTCAAGTCAGATATTTCGCAAATTCATTTCAATCATAATAAATGGAAGCATGAACACCTACCCTATGCATGTCAATTTCATTTAGTTATATGGGTCTGTATACTTGCTACTCTCCACTAATCATAGACATACATATTAGAGATATTCAGGACTTTTCAGGGTTGTAATGTAGGCTTAGGCAGGGGCAGGTAAGAGTAGGCATTTAGGCTCAATTTACGTACCATAAGCATTTTTCTCGTTGACCGTTTGTCCTTCTTTTTGGTATTCTTTTTCAGTTCATACCTATCGTTCCCTTCTTCTCTTTTTGAGAACATGAATTTTTCACTCTCTTTTGGTATTTCTTTTTCACACTTCTTCATCCCAATTTTTAAATTCTAACTTATGGCACACAAGGGAATCACAGGGTGTCAAAGAAATAACTTATTTTAGGCTCAACGGGGCTAACTAGGAATACAATTTATTGCAAGGTAGGTAATGAAAGGTAAGAAGGGATAACAAGAAATGCCTCAATCATCTCTCTAAACATGTATATCCTAACTATTTCGCCTCGAATAACAAGCAAGCAGACTTATAGACATTTTTCACAATTGACACCACATAGGCTAAGCACAAAATATTCCAAATAATCAGATTTTCATGTATTTTTGGCATATCTAACTTGAGCACACATATTTTAGCTTCTAATTCTATTATATTATCCCATTTAATTCACTAGGTGTTTTCAGCAACTCTGCGTGATCGTAAAAAATTGACTCGTATAGGCGCGATAAAGACACAAAAATTCAATCAAAGCGACTCAGCAGACGTAGAAAATAAAAATACCCCCCCCCCAAAACTTAAACGACACATTATCCCAAATGTGTAACGACTCAAAAATAATAAAGGGACGACTTACAGACAATAGCGGCTCAAAATGGTGGTGGTGGCGGCGGATACTGCATTGAGACGGTATCTGTGGGAAGAGATTTGGTGATCTGTGGCTTTTTTATTTCTGAAATCGCGCTTCGGCACCGCAGTCCTAAAGAATGGCACCGCGGTGCATTAAGTACTGTGATTTATTTTCTGAATTCGCGCCCATGCACCGCGATGCCGAAAGTACTGTAACACTCTCAGAATATTCGACATCGCGGTCCTAAAGAATGGCATCGCGGTGCCGACCCGATTCCGTATTGTCCTCCCTTTTCTTCCTGCTTATTCTCCGATTCCCACACCTGTCATCACATCACAACTAAAAAAATACCAAAAGTGAGGTATTGATTTAACTAATTGCAGAATTTAAACATTGGGTTGTCTCCCAAGTAGCGTTGTCTTTAACGTCTTTTAGCCGGACGCAGGTTCCTTATCAAATCATTGGGGTAAATTAACCCCACAACCTATCCACTTAAAGGTCATTTTCATCTTCCGCTCTATTTTCTTTTTCCACGTCATTGGGTTGATGATTTACCTATTTGTCAGTTTTCATGTCATGAACTTTTGTTGCAGCTTTCAAACTAGCATGTGGGTTCACAGCTGTAGGAATGATCTCCCTAGTGTTGGTCTGTGCTTGTTGAACTGTTGTGTAGTGTTGTTCTTACTGCACATCACTTGTTGCTAGTCGGGGACTCAATGATGGATTTGAACACCTTGAATACCATCTCTTCTTCATGAACTCGTAGTCTCAATTCTCCCTTCTCCACATCGATTAGAGCTCTGCCCGTGGCTAGGAATGGTCTCCCTAAAATGATGGGTGTTTCATCATCTTCCTCCATGTCAAGAATGAGGAAGTCTGCTGGGCAGAAGAATTTTCCTACCTTGAAAAGCACATCTTCCACTATGCCTCTGGGTGTACCATGGTTCGGTCAGCCAGCTGCAGATTAACTTTGGTTGGTTTGGCTTCCCCCAAACCCAATCTCTTGAACACAGACAGAGGCATGATTGATACTAGCCCCTAAGTCACAAAGTGCCCTGTTGCATGTTACTTTGCCAATAGTGCAGGGCACGGTGAAGCTTCCTGGATCTTTCAACTTAGGAGGCAGTTTCTTTTGTAAGATGGCGCTGCACTCATCTGTCAGCGCTACTGTCTCATAATCCGCCAACCTTCTCTTTTTCCCAAGTATCTCCTTCATGAATTTGAAGTATGTGGGAATTTGTTCTAACGCCTCAATGAAAGGGATATTGATGTGAAGCTTCTTAAATACCTCCAAGAACTTGGAGAACTTTTTGTATATGGCCTTCTTTTTTAGCCTCTGAGGGTAAGGGATTTTATCAGTGTATTCCCTCAAAGGTGTTGGTGGATTTTTCTCAACTGTAGGGTGGTCCTCAGTGACCCTCTCCTTTCCTTCCTCAACTGCTTTCTCACCCTCTTTCTCATGAACCACTTCGGGTTGGGGTGCGACTGCTCCAGCCTTTCCTCCAGACAACATGCGACCTTTGCTCTCTTGGATTGACCTCTGTATTGCTTGGGAGAGTACCCTGCGCCCTGTTGGTTACCATCTTCGCCAATTGCCCAACCTGCGTTTCCAGGTTCCTGAGAGAGGACCTGGTTTCAGACATGAACTAATTCTGTGAATTGGTGAGTGTAAGCAATGCATCCTTCAGCTCATCAGGCTTCTCCTATTGTGTAGGTGGTCTAAAATGTTGGGAAGAGGTATCCTATTTCTGTGCTTGCTGGTTCTGGTAATTACCTTGATATGGTTGTTGCTGGGCCTGGTCGTTCCTTTACGAAAAGTTATGGTGATTTCTCCATCATGTATTGTATGTGTTAGAATTATAAGGCCGCTGAAAGTTCCCAACTGCCTGAACCTGCTCCATTGGCACATTATTAGGGTCCACCGATGTGCATATGTCAAAGGAGTGCGGTCCACCACAAATCTCACAATTTACCAATATCTGGACTGCATTCACAGACATAGTGTTCTGCTGCAGTTGCTTCGTCAGAAGGGCCACTTGTGCATTCAGAGCAGTGATGTCATCTAATTCATGTATGCCCATAGTCTTCCTGCTACTCGCAGACCTGTCATTTATCCCTTGATGATTATTGGCAGCCATGTCCTCTAGCAACTCATGTACCTCATTGGCACTCTTCCTCATGAACGATCCCCTGCGGCATAAATTGTAGTGCAGTAGTACCACTCGACCCGATTATAAAAATGTGGACCAGCGTCCACTTCTGCGCCATGATGGGGCATTTTCTCTGTAAATCCTTAAATCGCTCTCATGCATCATCTGACGACTCTCCGTCTACACGATGAAATTGTTCAACTCTCCCTAACTTTGTTGTCTTTGAAGGAGGAAGAATTTTTGCGAGAAACTTTGGGTAAAATCATGTCGGTGGTGGCGGAGTTGGCGGTAGTGAGTTGACGACTTTTGGCTCTGTCAGTAAGTGAGAGCGGAAGAGCCTCGATCCTAATGACATCGTCGATGCGCCATTGTACTTGAAAGTGGCACACTTGAGAAAGTTGGCAATGTGCATGTGGGGGTCTTGAGGCAATCTCCCCAGCTATGCGTGTTTTGGACCATGCTCGGGATGGTGGCTTGATCTGAAGTTGTTTGCCTATTCTTTGGGAGCACAGTGCATGTTTGTGCACGATGTGATGGCGAACATAGTCTCCCAAGCTTCTTTCATTTGGAACTGGGTGGCTCCCTGCGTTTCGGGACCTCGTTGTTTGCCCGTTCTGATTTGGTTGGTTTTCCATGGTCAGAATCGGATATCCTCTTCTGTTTTGCACATTACGCACAAGCTTTCTCAATCTTAGGGTTAAAAGGAACAAGTGTGTTTGCTCTTCTTTAAATCTTGAATACACTAAATCCCTCAAATAGACCAAAATCAATAAACAAATCAAGGCAATAGGGTTCTAACAGTAAAAATAAAACTAAAAATAACGCCAAAGTAGAAATAAAAATAGATGGTTCGATATTAGAAGTACGTCAGTCCCCGGCAACGGTGCCAAAAACTTGTTAGGACCGTGTCCAATTGCTTAACGCAAGTGTACGTATCGTTCACAAGTAATATAGTGCGTAAGGCCAGGGTTTATAGTCCACGGTGGTTTCTAATTCACAGAACATCTATTCTAGATTATCTATTTGACAAACGATATTTGATTTGGGTTTTTATCTAACTACTAGAAAAATTGCGAGAAGTAATCTAAATTATTAGGGTTTAATCAGTTATGAAGGAATTAGGGCTTCCAAAATCATCGACTATCTACTCTATTCAATCCTTAATGCAACTGGAATGACAACTTCTGCGTTAAGATAGCGGTTAACTATCTTTGTCTTATATTTCGGTTAGGATACATAATCGCTCAACCCAGTCTGAGAACCATACATATTTCTATGATAGGATTTACCACGTAAGAGGATTAGGAGCGATAACCTATAATGCTACACAAGTATCGATTACTTTAAATCATGATTTTAACCTATGTCTAATCAATTACAGCATATGTCAATCTCTCTTCTCGTTCTTGATTCGAAATCATATAGGTTATGATAATTAGTGATCAATTAATTATCAAGCATTTCATACCAATTATTGAATAAATCTTAATCAAGTGAAGAAGAAATCAACTAATGCATTAAGTCATGAAATATAGTTTCAAGCGATTCAAAAGGAAACCCCTAATAAAGTGTTTAGCTCCTAGCCATAGTCACGCTAAGAACTAATATAATTCCAAACATAAACTGAATTAAAAAGAAAGAAAGAAAAGTACTGTGAACTAAAGTCTCCAATTGTAGCTTCAAATCTGCCATGAGTTGTGTTGTGTGATAGAATGTCCAACTCCCCTCTTTAGCATAATCCCTAGGGATTAAGTATGTTGCAAATACTAACTAAAAATGATTCAAAAAGCGTATACCAAATACGCCTAACAGTAGAGGTGGTTCTCACTCTGATAGGGGTGTTACTTAGTCAACTCGTGGTGGTAGTCGCGGAGGTTCTTAGGTTGAGGAAGAGGCTTCTGATGCTGTTATTACAAGTACTATTTTAGTTTTTTGTCTGCCGACTGTGGTATTAATTGACCTGGGTTCTACATACTCTTATGTGGCTGCTTATTCTACTTTAGATTTGGGCACAGTATGTAAGTCGCTTGCTTGTACTATTAGTGTTTCTACTCCATTTGGAGAATCTGTAGTGGTATATCAGGTATACCAGTCTTGTGTGGTTACACTATTAGGGTATGACACTTGGGTTGATTTGATGATTCTTGACATGATCGATTTTGATATTATTCTGGGTATGAATTGGTTGTCTCCCTATCATGCAATCTTGGATTGTCATGCTAAGATGATTACATTAGCCATGCTAGGTATTCCAGGATAGAATGGAAATGTACTTCTGGTCACGCGCCGAGGAAAGTAGTATCATATCTTAAGGCTAGATGGATGGTTAAAAATGGGTGTGTGGCTTATTTAGCATATATTTGTGATACTAGCGATGATGATCCTTCTATTGATTCAGTGCATGTAGTGCGAGAATTCCCTGAGGTGTTTCCGACTGAAACAAGTAAGGATATCTAGATTTCATATCTTCTTATGTCTCCTATATTATTTCTTCCACATTATTTTTTCTTCATAGTACCTTAACTGAAGCAATTTCTTTGGTTCGCAACCTACAAACTTGATGGTCTAGAATAGCAATAGGGACCTCTTCGTACAATAAGTCTTTTGTGATTTTAACATTCTAAACAAGGGTAATGCAGGAGGGATCGCCCAGATATTTACGGAGCATAGATACATGAAACACGGGGTGAACAACTTCTAATTTCGGGGACAACTCAAAGTTATAGGCTACTTAGCGTATTCCCTGAATAATATGATATGTTCAAGCGTGCACAGGGCTAAGCTTGCACTTTGCCAAATACCATTACACCTTTCATAGGTGGCGCCTTTAAGAATAACGGTCTCCGAGAAAATTCTAAATCTCGACGCCGATTTCTAAGTAGGATTTTTGTCAACTCTTAGCTGTCAATAATCATTCCTGAATTATTTTCACTTTCTCCACGGTTCGTTTCACCAAGTCCAGCCCTAACAACTTTAGCTCACCAACATCAAACCAACCAATAGGGGACCTACACTTTCATCCATATAGGGCTTCATTCAGCGCCATCTGAATACTAGAATGGTAGTTGTTATTATAAGCGAACTCGATAAGTGATAGGTGATCTTCCCAACTTTTCTTGAAGTCTGACACTGGCTCATGACATATCTTGAGTGTTTGAATAGTACATTTGACTTACCTATCGGTCTATGGATGAAAGGTTATGCTAAGGCTAATCTGAGTACCCGGACATTTTTAAAAGGACCTCTAAAAATTAGTTGTACACTGAGGGCCTCAGTCAGATATAATAGATACCGAAACTCCATAAAGTCGTACTATTTCCTTGAGATAAAATCGAGCATAAGGTTTAGCTGAATAAGTAGTTTTGATGGGCAGAAAATAAGTTAACTTCATTAGTCTATCCACAATAATCCATATAGAATCGAACTTCCATTGAGAATCTGGTAGTCCCTTAATGAAATCCATGTTGATCGCTTCCTATTTTCACGTCTGAATCTCTATATTCTGTAACAATCCTCTAGGTTTCTGATGATTAACCTTAACATTGACAATTCGAATCTTGAGTAACAAATTTCGCGTTATTCTTCTTCATATTTGTTCCACCGGTATAACTGTCGAAGATCTAGTACATCTTAGTTGAACCAAGGTGAATGGAGTATATGGACTAATGAATCTCTGCAATAATCTTCCATCTAAGTCCCGCAACATCAGGCACACACAATTGGTCGTTATACTTAAGAACTCCATCTTCTGATAGTTCTAACAACCACTTCTTTTGAAAGAGAATGTCTTCTTTAATCCTTATCAAGGTTGGATCATCAAATTGTCGTTCTTTCACTTCTGCCATTAAGAAGGATTCAACGACATTCTAAACTATGGCACCCCTATCGCCTACATCAATCAATTGCATGTTAATACTGGCCAAACGATATAGATCTTTTTCCATTTCTAACTTATCGACTCCGTATGCTTGGGCTCACTATAGACTTTCGACAATGTGTCATTATGATATTTGCCTTGCCAGAATGGTACAAAATATCAACATCGTAGTCTTTCAGTAGCTCAAGCCACCTTCGCTACCTCAAATTCAACTCCTTCTGCCTGTATATATATATATATATATATTACAAGCTCTTATGATATGTAAATATATCAACATGAATTCCATACAGATAATGACGTCATATCTTTAGAGCAAATATAACTGCCGCAACTCAAGATCATGAGTCGGGTAATTTTGCTCATGTTTCCATAGTTTCCTTGAAGTTATCATGTTGCATCATAACGCAACACAATATTACTCTGGAAACATCGCAGTACACAACCTAGCCCTCGGATCCCTCGGGAAGTGCTAGGACAGGTGTGGATGTTAAATTGTCCTTTAACTCCTGGAAATACTTTTCGCAAGTATCTAACCACTGAAACTTAGGTGCCTTATGAGTCAACTTCGTAAGTGATGTGGTAATGGAAGAAAAGTTCTCTATGAACCTTCTATAGTAACCTGTTAAGCCTAAGAAACTACGCACCTCAGTAGGAGTTGTGGGTCTCGGCCTTGATCTTCTGACTATCGACCTTAATGCATTTGTCTGATACTATATGTCCCAAAAAAGCCACTAAGTTCAACTAGAACTCACATTTAGATAATTTGGTGTATAACTCATGATCTTGGAGCGTTTGTAACACCACTCTTGAATGATCTGCGTGATCTTCTTTTGAGTAAGAATATACCAAGATGTCATTAATAAATACTATCATAAAGATGTCTAGAAACGGCTTGAACACCCAATTCATTAAATCCATAAAATCAGCTAGCGCGTTTGTCAAACCGAATGACATAACTAGAAATTCATAGTGACCATATCTAGTCTGAAATGATGTCTTTGGGATATCCTTCTCCTTAACTCTCAGTTGATGATATCCAGACCGAAAATAGATATTTGAGAAATACTTGATGCCCTGTAATTGATCAAACAAATCATCGATCCTGGAAAGTGGGTATTTATTCTTAATGGTCACCTTATTTAGATAATGATGTCGATACACATTCTCAATGAACCGTCCTTCTTATAAACGAACAACAATGGTGCACCCCACGGGGAAGTACTGGGCCTAATAAAGCCCTTATCTAAAAGATCTTTTAGTTGAGCTTTCAATTCTTTCAGCTCTGTATGAGCCATTCAATACTGAGGAATAGATATAGATTGGGTATCTGAAAGTACATCTATAGCGAAATTGATTTCCCTTTCGAGAGGAATATAAGGAAGTTCATTAGGGACTACATCAGGAAATTCATTAACGACGGGAACAAACTGAAGAGTTGGAGGCTTTGCCTTCGCGTCTTGAACTCGCACGAGGTGGTAGATATATCCTTTCGATATCATCTTTTGAGACTTGAGATAGGAAATAAACCTACCCTTAGGAGCTGCAACATTTCCCTTCCATTCAATGACAGGCTCGCCCGGAAGGTTAAAGCGAACGACTTTCCTCCAACAATCAACATTATCATAGCAAGAAGCCAACAAATCCATGCCCATAAAAACATCAAATTTCACCATTCCTGGCTCATTTAAGTCGGTTATTGTATGGGGATCATAGATATTACATCACAATTTCTATACACCAGCCTAAAAACTACGGGCTCACCCACGGGCGTAGACACTTTAAAAGACTTATGTAACAATTCGGGCTCTTTTCCACACTTACCAACAACAAAGGGTGTAATATATGACAAAGTAGAACTCGGATCTATCAAAGCATATACGTAAAGAGAAGAAACTGATAATATACCTGTAACTACATCTGGAGATGACTCTAGGTCCTGACGACCTGATAAGGCATAAATGCGGTTCTAAGGACTGCTTGAACTAGATGTTACTCTTCTGCCTCAACTCTACCAGCTGTCTAAGTACCATGTTAGAAGGGCGTACTAATGAGGAAGAAGATGCTACAGACCCTATTTGTTGTGCCATACCACCCCCACCTCTCGTCAGACAAAAGCGCATAATATGACCCGGCTGCCCACACAAATAACACATAATTGAACCTGGCGGCACTATCCAAATGAGTCCTGCCACATCAATCACAATACAACATCGGTGGCCTCTTGACTCTCCTCTATACTGGGAGTCTGATGCCCGGGAACTCTGATCCTGACTAGAATAAGTGGTCAGATAATGCCACTGGACCTAAAACTACGGTGGTGCACTAGCAGTCAGGTAAGATGCGAGCCTAGGAAACTGAGGTATAAATCCACCTCGAAACTCTCATGTATCACCAGCAGACCGGGCTCTCTTATATTGGCCTTTATCATGCTCTCGATTGGCTCGTTGTTGCCTCTTATGATCGTCTAGATTCTGTACATAGCGAAACTTATATATATTCTGGTTTAGCAAAAATATAGTGCACTCATTCACCAAGTGCGGCCCCAAACCATTAACAAATACACTCGGTCGCTCATATCAGCCACAATCATAGGAGTGTACCTTGCTAAGAAGTTGAACTACAAGCTATACTCCTAGACGCTCATATTATCCTACTCCAAGTGTAAGAACCTATCTTGCCTAGCTCGTCGAAGATAAATTGGAAAATACTGTTGTAAAAAATGGCTCGGAGAACTCCCTCTATCCCATACGTGGGTCTTGGGGTCCCCGAGTCTGCTCCCAAGTCTCAAATCAGTCCGAGCCACGTCACGCGACTTATGGGGCGCTAACTCTCTGTATCGGCATGCATGGCGTGCGTATCCGATGGTCCATTGCGTCTATCCGAGAAAATTCTGTGGGTCCATATTAGGATTTGTCCCTATAAATACTGGAGGATCCAGGTTAACAAAATCCTGAACTCATGTACTCATGACCACATCGGCAATCTTTGGAAGTCGGCCCAGGCGGAGAGGCGGCTAGCCTAATCAACAACTACACCGCACTCCACATATCTATGTATTGATCAAGAGCCATCGGGGGAGGAACTAGAGGCACGTCAACTCCTCTCTTCCCCTTTGGATGTGGGGTGGGGGTGGAGTCCTAGAGACCCAAGATATAGCCTCATCCTAGTGCTCCTGTCTCCATGCGTTAGCGGGTGGTACCTGACTGGCACCCTCTGCCGCCTCCTCATCTAACCTTCATAGAGTGGAAACTTATGATTAACACTATTGCATGATCCAGATTAGAAAGAAAAGTAACCATCCTAAATATCTTGTAGCCTCTTATTTATAAGTGTGGTGCACAACACACCCATAAATAAGACTGCTAGATCGACTTCTGAACTCACAGAATAGACCGACTCTAATACGAGTTTGTCACACCTGACCTTGGGGTGGCGCCCGACACTGAAGGCTGAGCGTACCAGCATAGTATATGAGCACGAAGTCTGACACTTGGGCGATAAGGCCTCAGTATAACTATATAAGACCGAATGAATGACATATTTGTCAAGCCACGAACAGGACGTGGTGGTGCCACTACAGGCACCATACTACTGACCTGAGTAAATGCGGAATTTAATAACACCTCATTTTTTTAAACCAGCGTACATGCGAGCAAAGCCGACAAAGTGTCATATAATATACATAACAAAAGGTACTACCTTTGTACGAGTCAATCCAGCGTATGAATCTGGACCTAAGAGTTTCTTGAACTATGGCGGAATGAGGCCCGCCGTACCCATGCTGTACAAAAGCATGTCTTGAAGGATCTATATCAAAATGATAAACTCACGAGCAGATGGAGCTATCCAAAAACTTCGGGCGGTCCTACACTGCGGATCCAAGCCCGAGTACCTAAACTGCGGCGTGACGCGGCCCGAGGAGGTCGATCTGAAGAATGTACCAAGTATGTGGCGAAAATCTGTAATGAAATCATATGATCTATACAAAGCAGGAGACATGTATGATATCAAACTACGATTACCTGATACATAGCGATCCGCGTCAAATCGGGGACACGTACCTCGAAGTCATTACTCGAATATAACCGTGGGTCTCGCGCCCATGCGTCAATCGTGCGTGGAATCGCCGTCGCTGCCGTGATCCATGATATAATATAACATCGATAAGAACACGAACCTTGCAATCATGAAGTAATGCAATCATTTTACCTTTTTAAGTTATGTTTTTAACAATGAGACCAATTGTTCCACTTTAAGTCATAAACCGCTGCACCGCTTTCATTAATGAAATCACTTCGTTTCAAAACATGAAGGTCGTGTCGTGCGAGTTCAACCACCCTGTGTTATAATGCAACCTATCATAGGACTATTTCACGCATGGGTCATGTGGACCCATGATGAGTCGTCGGTACCACGATACTCGCATCACGGATAGCTAATTCATGGCTTATATATTAGAATTTAACGCTTGAGTAAAATATCGACCGCGTGAGTGTGTACCATTCACCACCGTGGGAGCTACCCATGATATCCTTTGAACGAGTTGTCGGCCGCTTTATGGAGGGGCGGCGTAGATGTAAATATGACACTGCGAATGTCTATATGAGCAACCCGTATGCAAACAAACCATTCTTGACTATATTTATAAAATGAATAACCATCGTTTTAGAAAACCAAGACAACACCGTACCTTTCCTTTTACATAAACGAAGACAATACCGTGCCTTTACATAAACGAAAATTACCATGTCTTTCCTTTTACATAAACCAAGACAATTACCATACCTTCTTTTACATATACGAGAAATCCTTATTTAAGCAAGCGAAAGTACTATCGAGGCACAAATAAAATAATTCACATTTAAACAATTCAAAGTACTATCAAGGCACAAATAGAATAATTCTCATTTAAACAAGCCAAAGTACTACGTACGTCCATTTTTTTCAAAAGACTCCTTTTTATATAAAACCCCAAGATACTAACACTCGTAGTATCAAGGCATGTCTATTTTTTAAATAAGTTACTACACCTTTAGAAATTCATTTCAAGGCTTTGAACTCAGTAACTTTTAATTACACAACCTAGGAAACTCGTACCTATCCGTCAAAATAAATGACTCTCTTAACGCTTTCATAAAGTCGTTATAACTAACTTCCCGTAAAGGCGTTATAACCGTTTATGGTTTAGACAAATTCATTTTTATAATCAAGAGACTTATACTTTTAAAACCAAGTATCATGTACTTTCAAATCAAGTTTCTTAACTTTCAAAATACTTGAGTCTCTTGTCTTTAGAAATCAAGTTTATTAACTTTTAAATCTCAAGTAACTCACACTTTTAAAACAAGTTGCTTCTCTTTAAGTCATGTCATTTCTCCTCTTTTAAATCAATTAAGTAAATCACTCATTTGACTCCCCTAAAGTCACTATAACAACCTTTAGGTTTTGGAACTAAAACCTTGTAAAAGATTAGGAACAACTTCCTTTTTAAGACTCTAAGTACTTGAGTAAAACACTTGCACTTTTGAAAATCCAAACTTCATTAAGGGAATGGATTATAACAACTTCAATTTAAACATCGAAGTACAATCAAGGAAGTATATAGAACAACTTCTATATTAGGCAATTCAAGTACAATCAAGGAGTGGATCAATTTAGGAGTATGATTTACTTACTTTACCATAAGGAATCATGCTAGAAGAAGAGGAGATGGTTCACATACCTTATCGGCTTAATCCACAAGCTAAGTCGAATACGTCGCGTAAATTGTCAACCTATAATGGCCGCAACACGATTATCGACTTCTAGTTTCTAGCGTAGAATAATACTAAGTATCACGGTCTCTTATTCCACGGAAAATTGGCGGCACCTCGTTTGTTTCTCGTGCTTTTCCACCTTTTTCAGGGCCAGATAATCAATAACCAACATGCCACATTTAAGACTCAATCATCAACGATCAAAGGAGATTACCGCGCTACAATCGTGTAAAATTACGCCCTTGGTCATATAAAACAATCCAACAACATAAAGGCGTTCGGCCTGATATAACAACTCCTAAGTCCTTTGATTCTTTTTCAATCCGAGTTGTTAGGTCTAACATGTTATATAGTCATAAACAACTTTAACAACTATAATTTCTTCTTTATATAACATCGGCGACTAAACTAATAACCGAATTGAATTGTAATCTCAAGGCTAAACATTAGTTTGGATTAGGGTTCGATATCCATAACACTTATCACACTTTAATATATACATCTTATGCTTGCTAACATCCATACTTCTGATAATAAGTAATCTTTAATTACTAACAACAACATTATTACCTTGATAAGCCCTTATAAAATTCAAGATTCAAAGTCTCTCATGCAATTCTTAGTTCCTTTCCTTGACGCTCCAATCCGCTATTTGAAGCCTTTAGAAGTTCACAATTAACTTCTCTTCCATTTCCAATCCAAAACTATGAAAACGACTTAGGTTTTCGCCTTGCGACTAACGTGAAAACGTCGTTTTTCCGAGATCTTTCTAGTGAGATATCCTTACAATACCCTTAGGTACCTTGGGTTAAAGTCTTGTGAATAATGAACCAAAATTGCAAAAAAAATGTGTGGGATTTTTCATGAACCCGAGAGCTATCTCAAGTGAGCTCAAAGTTCCCTCAATTTTTTCTAAGTTTTGAAGACTAAGTCTTGCACTAGTGTGTATATATAAAACAATTGAGGGCTTGGATTACAACATATGTGTGGCTAGGATGAAGAAAATTAAATATCTATACAAGTGGCAAGTTGACTAAGTCAATAATCTCAAGCTTGCAAGACTTGATCATCTACAATGGTCAATGACCATTAAACCCTTGTCAATTTTCGTCCAAGCCCATGTGGGTGGGGTGACACGTGTTTCCCTCCCATTCGTCCATAAAATTTTGTAACTCTCGTGGGCCTCACAAAATGTAAAATTTTCTTTGGTGGGCCCCACGTGACCAAATCCTTAAAAATAAATTTCCACAATGTTAATAAGTTCCATACTCCTCAAATAATACATTATGAGAATCTAATTCTCATCAACGAACATTTTTCCTTTCCGACGTTCGGAAGATTTTCCTCCGGAAAAACAATTCTTCCTTTCGTACCAATTTTCAAGTCTTGCGTTCGCGCGTCTATTCTCTTAAACATGTCCTTGAATTACGGGTTGTAACATTCTTCCCCCCTTAGAAACATTCGTCCCCGAATGTTCTTAGTCGGTCGTCAAGCTATACAAACTCTGGCATAGTCTCTTTTACTATGTCTATCAATCAATCTTGCCTGAGACCAGCGATGCCACGCTGGCCACCCGTATAACCTACGTAAACATAACAATGGGCCTTCCATCCGCGGTCCCTTCTCAAAACTTCGAAGATTCTGATCTTATCAGCGGGATCCTTGAGGTTCGCTTTCTTTTTCTCGCGTAAGGGATGGCCTGTCGTATTCTAAGTCATGGGACTAACACTATCTAAATCCTTGATCGTACTCCCGCTCGGCTAAGCGATGTGTTCCTCGTGTTAATTCCGCCTGCTGTCTCGTAGTCACCAAACTAGTTGGGGCGTGAACCCATGTCTGCCTAGCTTAGTTTACCAGCCGGTGTAAACTCTAATACTAGTAGCGTCTCAATCACGAGCACCTATGGGCGGTGTTACTGAACCTAAGGCGTGTGTATCATCACAATTAACCTCGGCTCGTAGCCTAAGAGGAATTTTCTCTGCGCGCCATTACTCGTAACTATAACCATTATAGTTCTTTTAACCCTTGTTCCTTTTCTTACTTGTCATACTTTCGTACTTCCAAAATTATTTTAGTATCGTACAAAATTTCAAATATTGTTTTGTTCTCGATCCTTGAGTTACTATCCAAACTTGGCCATTTGCTACTTGAATTCCGTTAAGGCCATACCGACCCTGCGACACGGTTAGGTGGAGCAGCGTCCGCGAACTCGTACAGCGATTAACTAGACTTGGGCACGGTATCCTCGTGACCTATCACATGGCGGGACCGTATCAGTAGCATCACCCGTTCCATACTAGGTTGACCCGAAATGAGTCCTGACTCGACCCGTCGCCACAACTTCTCGTTCTTAGTGCGAAATAAATTTCTCTCTTATCTCAAGTACTTCTCACTATCCCTATTCACTAGAGGTTCGTCACATAGGCGAAGTATTTCTCATGCATCCTTCTCTATCGGTCTTGCTTTGTTGTGGGGTAATTCTGACTTGTGAACCTACCTGACTATAGTCTCGATTCAACTTTATCATTCTTGTTAACATTTTTCACTTTTCACTTTACTAATAAAGTATCTCTACTTACGGTGGTGCTATCAATTTACAACTACTAGCAATGATGGAAAAACATATCTGTTAGGGAGAATCGAATCTATCGGTGCGTATGATTCAAAAGAATCGAAATATCATGTAACCCAGCGAGATGTTGCCTCTCGATCACACGGTATGGCGTCATCATGTGGTTGAAGGACCGCGAACTATAAACTCCACCACGACCTACCACGGTGGTGACACGAACACCTTGCAGGAAGCGCGACTATGGAGAAAAGGGAACCAGCCACCGCCTCATGGTGAGCCACCTCGCGGTGTTCTAACTAAAGGGCATACCACCGATTATATGGCGGACGGCCTGATAAAAACAACACACGTGCCATAGCGGAATTTCCCTATATGGCGCTTACTACATCGGAAACAACGAGGAATAAGTGGCCTCGTGAGAAAATCCTCTCTGCTCATGCGAGAACCTCGACCCACGGAACTCGGATGGCTCCTAAATACCACTGTGAGGTCGATCTCACTTTGTGGTGCGGGGGTATGTCTTGGGTATTTGGGACGAATATCTCACTCATTCTTGAAATTGCTCATCCAAAAACTCAGGGATAACCAATCGGTCTAGCCTCTTCTGTTGATTTCGCGTTGGCCTCTACCTGCAGCC
The DNA here is from genome assembly GCA_029844215.1 of Przewalskia tangutica. Lineage (NCBI taxonomy): Eukaryota > Viridiplantae > Streptophyta > Magnoliopsida > Solanales > Solanaceae > Przewalskia > Przewalskia tangutica. The sequence continues at coordinate 25,837,918 of CM056720.1, read as the reverse complement.
ACATGCATGCCGTGAGATAACCTCACTGATGAAGCTGTAGCACATGATCTTGGTCGATAACATAGCTGCTTCCCATGACCACATAGTCTTCCTGGCGAAATTGGAGGCTTTGGTCTTTGGGGCCTCGAAACACAGTGCGAGAAGAACTTGCGGCTGCGGCCTGATATCACAGTATACCACAGGCGTGAGCCACTATCAACTCTGAGTCGGTGGTAGCTCTGCTAATGTTTTGCCATCTTGGCGACTTTTGCCCTCGTGGAGCATAGTTATAACATAATAATACGTCGAGAGGAATTATCTTAATAGCGACTCATGTACGATCTCGAGTGAGAAGAATGAAATCAACTCCTAAATGTCCTGTAGCCTCTGTTTATGGGTGTGGCGCAACCTGCGATAATCAGACTCTACTAGACACGGTGCGTATACATTCAGGGTGTTGCTCACGATATCACTCTGTCACGCCCGAACCGGGCGTGGTGGTGCCTACACAGGCACTCTTACCTAAGCGACAAGTAAGCCGTGGAATTTAATAACACCTCGTTTTTGTAAAACCAGCGTCGTGCGAGGCAAAGCAAAGTGTCGTATAATATACATAACAAAAGACCTTTACATTGTACGAGTCAATCCGCGTATGAATACGGACCTCTAGCGGTTTCTTGAACTATGATGGGACAAGGCCAGCGTACCCGTAAGCGTACAAAAGCACATCTTGAAGGATCTATACCAAAATGATAAACTCGCGAGCAGATAGAGCTATCCAAAACTTCGGGCGGTCCTACACTGCGGATCGCAAGCTGCGTACCTAAACTTGCGGCGTGACGGCCGAAGGAGAGTCGATCTGAAGAATGTACCAAGTATGTGGCGAAAATCTGTAATGAAATCATAACGATCTATACAAAGCAGGAGACATGTATGATAGCGAACTACGATTACCTGATAGATAGCGATCACCTCGAATCGGGGACGCGTGCCGCCGAAGTCATTACTCGAATATAACCGTGGGTCTCGCGCCCATGCATCAATCGTGCGTGGAATCGCCCGCCAATCGGCGATCCATGATATAATATAACATCAATAAGCATTTGAACCTTGCAATCACGAGAGTAATGCAATCATTTTTACCTTTTTAAGTTATGTCTTTAACAATGAGACCAACATTGTTCCACTTTAAGTCATAAACACACTGCACTTTTCGTTAATGAAATCCTACTGTTTCAAAACATGAAGGTCGTGTCGGTGCGAGTCGACCACCATACGTGTTATAATGCAACCTATCATAGGACTATTTCACCGCGTGGGTCATGTGGACATGATGAGTCGTCGGTACGATACTCGCATCACGGATAACTAATCCGTGGCTTATATATCCGGGAATTTAACGCCGAGTCAAATCTGACCGCGTGAGTGTGTACCACTCGCCACCGTGAAACTACCCGTGATATCCTTTGACCAGTTGTCGGCCGCTTTATGGAGGGGCGGAGATGTGGAAATATGACACGCGAATGTCTATATGAGCAACCCGTATGCAAGCAAACCATTCTTGACCTTTATTTATAAAATGAATAACCATCATTTTAGCAAACCAAGACAACACCGTGTCTTTCCTTTTACATAAACCAAGACAATACCATGCCTTTACACAAACCAAGACAATTAACATGCCTTTCCTTTTACATAAGCAAGACAATTACCATACCTTCTTTTTACATATACGATAGAAATTCTTATTTAAGCAAGCCGAAGTACTATCGAGGCACAAGTAAAAAAATAATTCTCATTTAAACAAGCCAAAAGTACTATCGAGGCACAAATAGAATAATTCTCATTTAAACAAGCCAAAGTACTACGTCGTCCGTTCTTTTCAAAGACTCGTTTTATATAAAACCCCAAGATACTAACACCCGTAGTATCAAGGCATGTCTATTTTTTAAATAAGTTACTACACCTTTAGAAATTCATTTCAAGGCTTTGAACTCGGTAACTTTTAATTACACAACCTAGGTAACTCATACCTATCCATCAAAATAGACAACTCTCTTAACCTTCCATAAAGCTGTTATAACTAACTTCCCGTAAAGCCGTTATAACCACTTTGTGGTTTAGATAAATTCATTCTTTTTATAATCAATAGACTTATACTTTTAAAACCAAGTATCATATACATACAAATAACGTTAATTAACTTTAAAAATACTTGAGTCTCTTGTCTTTAGAAATCAAGTTTCTTAACTTTTAAATCTCAAGTAACTCACACCTTTAAAACAAGTTGCTTCTCTTTAAGTCATGTCATTTCTCCTCTTTTAAATCAATTAAGTAAATCACTCTTTTGACTCCCCTAAAGTCATTATAACAACCTTTAGGTTTTGGAACTAAGGCCTTGCCAAGATTAGGAACGACTTCCTTTTAAGACTACAAGTACTTGAGTAAAACACTTGCACTTTTGAAAATCCAAACTTCATTAAGGGAATGGATTATAACAACTTCCAATTTAAACATCCAAAGTACAATCAAGGAAGTATATAGAACAACTTTTATATTAGGCAATCCAAGTACAATCAAGGAGTGGATCAATTTAGGAGTATGATTTACTTACTTTACCATAAGGAATCATGCTAGAAGAAGAGGAGATGGTTCCGTACCTTATCGGCAATCCTGAAGCTAAGTCGAATCGCGCGCGTAGAATTGTCAACCTATAATGGCCGCAACACGACTATCGACTTCTAGTTTCTAGCGTAGAATAATATTAAGTATCGGTCTCTTATTCCACGGAAAATTGGGCGGCGCCTCGCTGTTTCTCGTGCTTTTCCACCTTTTTCAAGGCGATAATCGATAATCAACATGCCACATTTAAGGCTCGATACATCAACGATCAAAGGGGATTACGCGCTACAATCGTGTAAAAGTTTTCCCACAATTCATATAAAACAATTCGACAACACATAAGGCGTTGACGCGATATAACAACTCCTAAGTCTTTCCCAATTCTTTTTCAATCCAAGTTGTTAGGTCTAACATGTTATATAGTCATAAACAACTTTAACAACTATAATTCCTTCTTTATATAACATGCGACGACTAAACTAATAACCAAATTGAATTGTAATCTCAAAGGCTAAACATGCTAGTTTCGAATTAGGGTTCCAATATCCATAACACTTATCAAACTTTAATATATACATCTCATGCTTGCTAATATCCATAACTACAACAATAAGTAATCTTTAATTACTAACACGACAAGATTGTTACCTTGATAAGCCTTTATAAAATTCCAAGATTCAAAGTCGCTCCTTAGCAATTCTTAGCTCTTTTCCTTTACGCTCCAATCCGCTATTTGAAGCCTTTAGAAGTTCACAACCAACTTCTCTTTCATTTCCAATCCAAAACTTTGAAAACGACTTAGGTTTTCGCCTTGCGACTAACGTGAAAACGTCGTTTTTCCGAGATCTTTCTATTGAGATATCCTTACAATACCATTAGGGACCTTGGGTTAAAGTCTTGTGAATAATGAACCAAAATTGCAAAAATTTTGTGTGGGATTTTTCATGGAACCCGAGAGCTATCTCAAGTGAGCTCAAAGTTCCCTCAATTGTTTCTAAGTGTTGAAGACTAAGTCTTGCACTAGTGTGTATATATAAAACAATGGACGGCTTGGATTACAACATGTGTGCGGCTAGGATGAAGAAAATTAAATATCTATACAAGTGGCAAGTTGACTAAGTCAATAATTTCAAGCTTGCAAGACTTGATCATCTACAATGGTCAATGACCATTAAACCCTTGTCAATTTTCGTCCAAGACCATGTGGGTGGGGTGACACGTGTCGCCCTCTCATTCGTCCATAAAATTTTGTAACCCTCGTGGGCCCCACAAAACGTAAAATTTTCTCGGGTGGGCCCCACGTGACCAAATCCGTAAAAATAAATTTCCACAATGTTAATAAGTTTCATACTCCTCAAATAATGCATTTTGAGAATCTAATTCTCATTAATGAACATTTTTCCTTTCCGACGTTCGAAAGATTTTCCTCCGGAAAAACAATTCTTCCTTTCGTACCAATTTTCAAGTCTTGCGTTCTCGCGTCTATTCTCTTAAACATGTCCTTGAATTACGGGGTGTAACAAGCTTGCATGCAGAAGAGTCCCAACATGATATATATATATATATCATGTTGGGACTCTTCTGCATGCAAGTTGTCATTCATTCTGGCCGTATATGATAAAGCCATAAGAAGATTATGGCAACTGAAAAAATGGGTTGACAAGGCCATTACATGATACACAAGTCTGCAAGTCTCTAAGTGTGACATAATATATCAACAGGTCAGGATAGGGCCCCGCCATACCCAAAAAATGCTATTAATATATATGATAGTACTGAGAACTCGGATAGCAACTCACAGGAGGGGCGCCAATCCTGTTGAATAGGCGACTCTGCGAGAAGGGCGTCGACACATGCTGTACCTACAGGCATGAACACATTGCCCCAGAAAAGGGCATCAGTACAAAAGATGTACTGAATATGTAAGACAGGTAATAAACATGAACATAAGATTTAACATAAGAGATATGGGTACAAAAGTCAACTTGATACTCATAACCGGTCTCTGAGGGCCTATCTATCACAATCATAAGGATATATGCATGTATGTAAAATCAAGCCACTCAGTGGGACCATATAATGTAATATCAAGCCTCTCTATGGGGGCAACTCATATCATAATATATATATATATATATATCATACCCGGCCTAGATGTGGGACTCGATAATAACAAAACCAACAGTAGTGGCATGCATAAATAAGTGTTGTACCCTACCGAAGTGACATATCATCGTTATTCTCCGACTATGATTAGTGGCACTATGTTCAAGGATCTCCATACAACCGTTTTGGAACATATAGAATCTTCAAGATGATTATGAATGGGATTTTAAGAGGACTATGATCGAATTTATCATAGAAGGCATATCATTAATAGTTACACGATATGGAATTCACTTCCAAGTTAACGTTTTGTTAAGTCATGTAGAGCAAGAAATTTTTCCCTATACACCTTATTGATGAAGTTGATTACGTTTTGAGGAGATTCGCATGTAGTATGAACAATTATCTACATTAAACGAGAGATTTGTATCAATTCGAGTTCAAATCTTATAAAAGATTTCATTTAGGAAATTTGTCGAACAACTTATGTGCGTGAAATTCTTAGAGTTACACTACCATGGCTTCTTATTCAAATTAACACCATCATCATACCTAATTCATTTTCTCAACTTCACAACCTGCACGTAATTCAACACATATTTATTCATAATATCAACCAATGATACGAAGCGATAAGTTGACATACCTTTTATCCTGACGGATGGTTCTCGAGATCATGTTCACTAATCTTCTAAAGTTTCCAAGTTACTCCACGTCAATCAAACCAAGTTAGAAGAAGCTAAAGAACACATAGGAGTGAAACCTTACCTTAACATGTCAAGAAGCTCTCTTCAACAATCTTCAACTCAATATCAAATAGTATGTGACTTGCCGAGCTAGCTAACGAAGATTCCGAGGTGTTTATTGGTCCTTAAATGGAGAAAGCACATTGGATACATGTAAGATTGTTCTTTAATGGTAGGATGGGGCTTGGAGAGTGTTTGGGAAGGGTTTGAGACTTGTGGGGTCGAAAATGAGGTTGGGAAAGAAATTGGCTGACTTTTGGCCTTAAATAGCCAACGCAACTGCCTCATATGTGGGGCATATGCCACCGCATATGGTGGCAGTGAGGTGGCTAAAAAATGGCCCTGATCTGTGTCCACATTTGCGAGATGGATCGGCATCCGTGACACAAAACGCTTGATGTATCGTCGAAATTTTGTCAATCTTCGTCGAGTTATATTTTCTTTGGTCCTATTAACTTTCAACCTTCCGAAACCATTTCTTAACATCCTTATACGTCATATGAACCCTCGAAAACAATTTTAAGTTCTCACGACTAAAGTTGGCTGACTATACTTTCATTCCGGTGCAAAACTACGGGGCGTAACAAAGAATTTTCATAAAAGAAACAAAGAAGACCTTCTATGACAGAAAGGAATGAGATTTTTAGTAAAAGAAATATGAGTTGTTTGTTTCAACTGTTTAAACGAGCATGCTATCACCTCCCATTTCAGCAGACTTTTGGTGAGCTCTGTTCCAGGCCATGGAGTTAACTACCTTTGATTTCAGTTTTTTCACTTACAAATACTTTTAGTTGAGGATTAGCTTGTGTCCCGGGAAATCCACCCATATTCTTCAGAGGATTCGAAAACCACTAAGAAGCTTTGTGGAGGGATATTTTATTAATATATAAAAACTGAAAAAACAAATAATAAAAACTGAAAAAAATCATAGACGTTATATTAAGTTTTAAGTTTTAATTGTTGTTATGAAATCAGTTGAAATAAAGGTAAATATTTAGGAATTTGTTATAGAATCTACCTCAATTTTTAATAAATTATATTTTTAGATTACCTAATTGAGTATATATTATAAAGTTCTCACCCTCAATTATATAAATGGATTTTTGAGTTTTATTTATATGCACATTCTATTTTGTATGCCGCTCATCTTTTCATTATTAAATGCCATTAACCTATATGTTTGACTACTTTATCATTTTGGAATGATATTTAATTATTTATTCATTATTTAGATATGTCTATAACATAAATTTTAGAGAAGAGAAAAATCATAAAATTTAAAAAGTGAAACAACGAGATAAATATTGATAATATAAAAGGTAAAATAGGTACTTTAAAAATCAATTAAGATATGAGTTGAAATATTTATTATGCAAAATTGGAAAGGGAGTTAATATTTTAAAGCAAAATTGGGAATATAAATTATTTTCACGTGTATTTTAGTGTAACAAGTAGTTTACCCGATTTTCCAAGTTACTAATTATATTTATTGTAGATAGTTATATATATATAATTACTTTTCAGGTAATTTGAATGTGTACATAGAGTTAGTACTTTATTCATTTCAAAATACTTGTCATGTTTCGTTTCTCAAAAATAAAATTAACTAACCGTCTGAGTTAAATTAGATTAAATTAATTTAATATTTTAAAATTACAATAACAACAACATACCCGTAAGGGTAGGAAGTACGCAGATCTTACCTCTATATTTATGGGGCTAATATTTTGAAATTAAAACTTATATATTCGATAACTACATGAAAACTACTAAAAATTACATTTTCTCTAATATCAATATAGTAAAATATACATCTTATAATATTGATCAAAATTTATATAATTTGAATTTCTAAAAAAAAATGTGACAAGACGAAGGGATTTTAAAATACTAAATTAATCTAATTCAATTTAATTTAACTATGACTATAAATTAAATTGACTATCAAAAACACAACGTGACAAATAAAAGTAAACTAATGGAGTATTGATTTACGTCACTTTCAGCAGGAATAATGTTACTTAATACATATTTGATATCTTAAACCGTGTCTTTGTTCTAGCATTATCAAGTGGTGGGGCAGAGGAATTGGCAAATCAAAAGAGCATCTCAAGATGACAAAACCCAACCTTTTTATACGCATATTTTCGTGTCACTCTTTTAAGGTGATGGCCCCCAGGCCCCAACCCCTCACCTTATTATATATTCCACCGACGAAACTTGAGCACACTTTCCACTTCTCCATACACAAATGCAAAACTATTCAAACTTACTGTTGATTACATAGAAAAAAGACATTCTAATCAAGCACGAATGAAGATTAAGGTGGGGTTCCTTATTACTTTTGTAGGATTTTGTTGGGTTTAAAACATATAAATAAGGCATAATAAAAGTTTAAAATTTTATTCACTTAACCCAACAATGTCTTCTGATATGATTATATGACAATCAAAATATGTGGAGTAAACCTTAACCAAGAATACTTACAGGTTATATAATCTACAATATTTTACTAAGGACGAACACGCGATTGTTCACTTCGATTGCAAGCACCTTGCTATAGTGTATTCCTCTGTCAAGAAAGCCAAAAAATGTTGGCAATGGTTTGAAAAAGTTTTATTCTAACTCTAAGTGTAGAATATTTTTTTTAGAATAAGTATTTTATCAATGGGATTAGTGTTGTATATATAGTTGATTTTAGGTTAAAACCAGATTAGAGTTGGGCTTTAAGCTTGGCCCAAAAATCGAGGTGCAGTGGATCAGTCAGACTGGGCCCACTACCGGGTCGGCGTCGCGGCGCCTTACATTTCGTTGACGTTCCTCGTTTCGATATATATTCAGCACATTTAATTAAATCCAAAATTCAATTTTGACTTAATTAAATAATTTCAATCAAATAGAAATTATATCATAGTTATTATCAATTTAAATATCTCGATTCCAAATCGAATATTTAATACTTTCTCAATACACTCTTAGGTCGAAGAGACAATCGACATAGTGTGACCCTGTTAGATCTTCGTATATTGACACTAATTGATTAAGGTCATACGAACTCTGGCTGCGCCATACGATGAACTCAATATGTGAAGTACGTTTACATGAATTCATTAAACATAACCTTTATGTGAGATAATAAATTCCTTTCATTCGCGACAAACTCGATCAAGCTTAAGAGATTGACATGTGTATATCCAAATAGCTTGATAACTTTATTTCATCTATATTAGTCGACAACTAGACCATATTCTAAATATATCACTTGCATTGGCCAATGACTTGGTCGACCTAATATCACTGAGAAGTTGAGTTCTCTGCCGAATATCGATGAGGAATGAATCATATTCTTGGCTCAACTATCACATTAGTTTACATCATAATTCACCCAACACAAATTGTATCTTATCCTATAAGGAGTTTAAGCTTAGGACACGGTCAAAGTACATTACTCTATAAACAAGGTGCGTATTGACCTCAAGTCAAATGATTTTTATCTCTCACACGTGGATAACACTTTAGACATGTATAACAAATAGTTTATCATCAGGGTATACCGATACTTTCCAAAAGTATCCATGTATCCATCACTAGTTACCATTACTCGTAGCAGGTGAGACATACGACATTCTCCAAGAATGTGATGCAGACCATATGTCGACTTATAATATATCATCGATATCACATTCTCAATGATCATTAGTCGGGGCTATTTTGATAGTTACGCTATATCATCAATATCTTATTCTATTAATGACAACGTAAGCTCGAGGATGTCGTTAATGAATAATTACAAATAATCAAATAATAATTCAATAATTGCAAATGTCATATATATATTAATCTTATTAATAATATGAATGTGTTCAAGTATATTTGTCCCTAATAATGATTGTCTCTAGGACTGTTGAGTGTATTTTATACACTATTTTGAGTCCTTTTTAGTGAAGTATTTTACTCTTTTCGTTTGTATTTAGTATAGTATTAGGTTTGTTTTTCTTTTGAGTCACAGCGGTCATAAAGGAGAAATACCACTTTTGAGGATGAAATGAGCTTAATTGAGATGAAAATTGCCTGGCAACCCGAGGAATGAAGCTTAAAAGTACCACGAAGAATAGAACAAATCGAGTGAGCAGGATGAAAATCGAGAGAGCGCGATCTTAGAGCAAGCGGTCAAGTGAATTAACGTCGCGACATAAAATTTCCAGAAAGTCCGAAACTGAAACACCGTGAAGGCACGCGGTCGGGCTTGAGGCGCGGTGCCGTATTTCGATAGCGCCCAGCGATTTTGTGATGAATTAGCACGGCAGCGGTCTGGCCAGCGTAATATTTAGGTTTCCTGGTCGAAATTGGATAGGATTTTTATGGTCTGAAAGACAATTTTTTCTCAGATATAAATACCCTAAACCCTGCCATTATTGACAGACTTGGTGGAGATAGAAACGACGACTACAAACTACAATTGGAGACATCTTATTGTTCAAGTTATTTTCTTTCCCTTATTTTATTTCAATTTATGTTGGATTGTAATTTAGTTCTTGACATGACAATGTTTAGGAGCTAAATACTTTAGTAGGGTTTCCATCGAATCTTCTTGAAGCTTTTTTCATATAGTTAATGCATTAGTTATTGATTCCTTCTTCATCATATTAAGATATATTCAATACTATTATGATTGTTTGATAATTAACTAGCTATTAATTGTCATCACTTATATGATTTCGAATCAAAAGTCTGAAATGTGAGATTTGAATATGCTATAATTGTCTAGACATAGGTTAAAATCGTGGACGAAAGTACCCGGTACTTGTGTAGTAATTAAGGTTAATGTTCTTAATCCTCATGTGTGGTAAAACTTATCATAGAAATATAGAAGGTTTCTGCCCAAGGTTGAGCTCTTGTATGTCTAGCAGGAATATAATGTGATTAGTTAACATGTTATCTTAATAAGAAGAAGAATCGATGGCGTTACATTAACACATGAAATAGTGGATAGTTGAGGAGATTGGAATGCCCTATTTCCTTCAATATTGTTATAAACCCAAAGTATTATAATCTTTAGTTTAATTTCTGAACTTAGTCATAATTCTTAGTGATAATTCTCAAACTAAATAACGTCGACCAAATAGATGCCATAGAATAGATAGCAGATGCTTAATAAACCGGATCTGTGGGCGATAAACTTCGGTCTTACGGATCTTTATTACTTGAGCGATATATGTACACTTGCGTGGCGTCTGAAATATCGCAACAAGGACATCGTACTTTCGATCATCACTTGACCTGAAGTCGATCTCGATGTATCTAATACACGTGTTTTTAAAATGACCGTTATGATTAACTAAGTTTAATGGTTTAGTAAATGGGTCAGCTAGATTATCATCTGTGGGAACATAGTCTAATTGTATTTCTTTAGTTTCCACCATCTCCATGAGTATGTGGTATTTCCTTGGTACATGCTTGTTTTTGTTTGTTGATCTTGGTTCCTTAGCTTGCGCAATCGTACTAGTGTTGTCACAATAAATCGTTATTGGACAAGTGGCACTTGGAACAACCCCTAGTTCCTTCAGGAACTCAGATATCGCGACAGTTTCTTTACTAGCTTTCGATCCAGCAATGTACTCAGCTTCAGTTATCGAATCAGCAGTTGCTTGCTTAGAACTTTTCCAACTCACATCTTCACTATTGAAAATCAAGGTATATCCTGAGACTTGAATTCATCAAGATTTGTCTGGAAGCTAGCATCAGTGTACCCAGTATCCACTAGCTTTTCTTGGCCACCATAGACTAAGAAATATTATTTAGTTCGTCTAAGATACTTAAGATTACTCTTGACTGCTTTCCAGTGTTCTTCCCTGGAATTCTACTGGAATTTGCAAGTCATACTAAGTGCATATGCCACATCTAGGCTCACGACCGTTAGGGGCGTGGTGGTGCTAGGGCACCCAGTAGCCATACATCGAGTAACCGGCGGAAATATAAACCAAGGCGGAAACAATTTATAGAATAAGACCACGACATGTAAGAAAGCGTCGCCTTTCGGCGTATATAAATAATCAAGTTTTGCGATTACATCCCAGTGTACAATAGTACTCTGGACCTCTGAAGTAAACAACTATGGCGGGACGGGGCCCGCCATTACCTGGCTATACAAAACTATCTACAATCTGAGGAGATCATACCCAGTAGAGCCTCGGAGAAGATGGAGCTCACGACGCAGCGCAAAGATCCTAAGGATGCGGATCTAGCACTGCTTTGCCTTTACCTGCGGCATGAGCGCGGCCCGAAGGAGAGTCGATCTGGCCAATTGCAGTATGTGAAACTATAAAGCGAAATAAAATCAAATTATTTAAAACCTTTACAAAAATACAATCGATTCAATTGCACATAGTGCCACATCCTGGCAACGATGTAATAGGAAAGCGCATGCAGTCTATTCTAGGCGCGAATGATCGAAGCAAGGCGATCGCCCGTAGTATCGTTCTGCGTGCCTAGTCTGAACTTCAGCGACGCATGAGTCACGCGGACCGCGTGAGGTATTCCCGCGTCGAGCGGCCGACCCGGCGTCGCCTGGGCTCCGCGGCCGCGTAGCCTCAGGCCGCGTAGTCTCAGCGGACCGCGTAGAATCCCCGCGTCGGGCTAAACACCGGAATGATCAATCACGGAGCATCTGCTGCTCGCATAGTCTCGCGAACGCGTAGGCGTATAGACCGCGTCGAGGCAAGCCACCGGTATAACGATCGAGGGTAGGTGATACAATAACGATACAACGGACTTACCGGTTAAGCGTAAGCCGAGAATGACCCGCTTTACGGCATTTCAAGACAATAACCGGGTAGCATCGTAATAGTCTACTTATCACACAAATCTTACTACAATTAGAAATCAATACAAGGCTTTTATAAACAAACAAGTATGCGATTCCTTTTTATCTTTCTTAAGTTGTTATACCTAACTTCCCGTAAAGCTAGTATAACTCTTAAGCTTTTGTTTTTAAAACCAAATATTTATCTTCTGTTAAAAAATGATCGATATTCTTTTGAAATGCTTTGATTCTTTGTTATTCGAGCTTAAGCGTGAGGCATTCGTAATTATTATTCGAGCTTAAGTGGCATTGCCATAAGTATTATTCGGGCTTAAGTCAAAGACATTGCGTAGTTATTATTGATTAACACGTATGCGTCTGCAAGTACTATATATTGTAAAATATCATGCTTTAGGAGGAATCACATACCAGTGAAAACCACTGCGAAGTTGAATATGTCACGCGGAGAAGTCGACTATAATAGTCACGGCGTCTATCAAAGACTACTGCAGATATCATTCTAAGCAGAGGTTCACGATTCTATGGAAAGTTGGGCAGACTTCCTGCGGTGAGCTATATAAGTCTCTTGAAAGCAGTCCTATGTAGTCTGATTTTGATTATTCTTCTTTAAACCCTTCTACTGTAGTAGCATTCAATTCTATTCTGTGATATTCTTACAAGTATTTAATACTTATTCTAATACTACTACAGTAAGTATTCTCTAATTCAAAGAGGTTAGGATTAGTTACCTCGGTAAGCCCGATAATATCTAGATAAAGTCGCTTTGAGCGAGGTTTAGCTCTAAGTTATGCGCTCAGGCTCGAAACCTTAGAAGTTCTTTACAACTTCTACAAAGGACTAAGGGATTTGGGCTAGGGTATTTTGGGCATTATAACAATACTAGAAGACAACTTTTCTACCAAGGGAGGGTAGATTTCGGCTAGGCTAGGGGGTAGGCCCTCGGCCAAACTCACTCGAGGGGAGGTGTTGGACGAAGGCTAAGGGAGAGGAGAGGATTTTTAGACTTGGAAGATAACTTTGTGGATGAAGAACTCTTAAATGCTTTAAGGGGTATTTATAGGTCAGTGGCCAACCGATGGCGAATTAAGACAAGTGCAAGGCAAGTGTAGGGTGAAGATTTACTCCGCGCAAATATCCTGCCAACTCGCATGACTTGTGCCTGAGGCACAAAAAGCGTGCCCATCTCCAATTTCGTCGATGGGCGATTCAAGTCCATCGATGGGAGGTGCCAAGTGTCGCCTCCGTTGGTCCAAAATGTTTAGTCTCTGGAAAAATCCGCAAAAATTAGTAATGGCATGGCGGAATTTTCCCTACGAAGCGTGGAAGCGTTTAGTCGGAAAGCGATTCTTTTAGTGAGTTGTGTACAAAAAAGCGTCGAGGCTAACTTTAAGGCCAAACTTTTATGCGTATTCCCTTACGTACATACTCTGAAATCTGAGGTATAACATTCTCCCCTCGCCCGAAACATTCGTCCGAATGTTCCTTCTCAATCGATTCTGAAGAAGCTTAAGCAGTTTGTAAGTGCCACCGTAGCGCTGAAATAACACTTAGGCATAAATGATAATGGAAATTTACAAGTAGGAAAGTGAATTACACGGAGGTGTGGGAATAGGTGAGATACTTACGCCTCGTGTCCTCGCCGGCTTCCAGCGTCATCTCCACTGAGCTCGTTCGCCTGAGACTTTGTGGAAGCCACGTCCTTCGTCATGAGCGCCTAACTTTGACGATCGACTATCGCTATGGGAATCTCGCCATGCGATAACCCGCCGATCACTGGACATCGTCAATCGGGTGTACCACTAGATGGATCCGTCGTCTCGCCGGCATAGATCGTGAAAAAGCGGGATGCGCCTCCGGATCGGACGGCGGATCCGACTCATGCGGCAACCTTGCCTACCTGCGGACAATCTGAAGCGGCCCGATGTACCTGAAATTTGAGTTTCCCTTCTTCCCAAATCTCATCACACCGCCGTGGGTGGCGCTAGGAAAACCCAATCATGAACCTCGAACTCAAGATCTGGCGGCGATGATCTGCGTCGACTTACATCGACTACGGTATCGATAGCCGCTCTCGGATAAGCCGCTTATCCATTACTGCTGCACCAAATCTGGTCCCATTGCACCTCGCCCGCGCATCGAACCAACCTATAGGCGATCTGCACTTCCTCCATACAAGGCCTCGTAAGGCGCCGTCGAATCTTTGGGTGGTAGCTATTATTATAGCGAACTCAACTAGAGGCAAATGATCCTCCCAACTACTGAAGTCAATAACGGGCTCGCGACATATCACTCGAAGTGCGGATAGTGCGTCTGCTGTCCGTCTGCATGCGGATGAAATGCGATGCTCGAGCTCGCTGCGTCCACTAAACCCTGCGGAAGGACCTCGAAGTTAGCGTGGCGGGCTCCTGCATGCGATATGATCGAAGTAGGGACTCCATGCGATCGGCGATCTCTCGGATGTAAAGTCTGGCGTAATCCTCGGTAGAAAAAGTCGTCTGACGGGAAGAAAGTGGGCTGATTTAAATCGACTGTCGGCGATAACCCGTATAGAATCATGTCTCCTGCGAGTGCGAGGTAATCACGTGATGAAGTCCGTGTTGATTAACTCCGGCTTCGGTCGGGATCTCGATAAATGCGTAACAAACCACCGGGCCTGCGGTGCTCTGCGCTTCGCTCTTGACAACACGGGCGCGAGCTACGAACTCTGCAGCGTCCTCTTGAGCCGTCCCACGATACGGATCTAAGGTCGTGGTACATCTTGAGTCGACCCGGATGGATAGAGTAGCAGCGTTGTGTGCTTCCCCGAGAACTGCTGCGAAGTCACGAAACATACGGAACACCTGATGCGCCTCGAACCTTAGCACCCGTGGTGCTACCTCAAAGGACCGCGCCTCGCGAAGAGGCGTATCGCGATATCGAATCAAAGGCGGATCCTCGGCTGTTGCCTCTTCGCCTCGCCGGCGATGGAAGACTCGGCAACCTCGCGAACTCTAACCCTTGCTATCGGAATCAATCAAGCGGACACGAGGCTCGCTGGCGATGCAAATCACGAACCATATCCCTCATCTCTGCTGCCGCGTCGATAGGCTCCCCGACCTACGACTAGGCGTACGCCCAGCGTTGGCCTTACGGGTGGTACGGGATATCAACATCGTAATCCTTAAGCAACTCTAACCACCGTCTGCAGCCGTAAGTTCGACTCCTCTGTTTGAAGATATCTTTGGAGCTCTTGTAGTGCAGTATAAATATCCACGTGAACCCCGTACAAATAGTGCCTCGGATCTTGGCGTGAATCACGGTGCGACTCGAATCATGGGTGGGGTAGTTCCTCGTGTTTCTTGGTGTCGGGATGCGTATGCTATAACCCTGCCATCTTTGCGTCAACACGCATCCCAACCGATGCGGCGCGTCTGATACCGCGACATAACCATCTGGACCTGCGGAAGAGTAAGAAGCGAGGCGGTCGTCGGTCTCTCTTTCGGCTGGAAACCACGCTCCGCGGCATCGATCCGCTGAAACTTGGCAGCGCGCCGAGTCGGCTAGTCAATGGTGCGAAGATAAGCAAACTTCTCTGAACGCGATAATATCTGCGAGGCCCGAGCTGCGAACCTGCAGCCGGAGTAGTAGGTGCAGGCCAAGTCTGCGCCTCGATCTTGGCGTATCCACTCGAATGCCGTCGGCCCGACAATATGCCCGAAGCGCCGCGAAGTCAGCAAAACTCACGTTTGGAAAACTTGGCGTCTGCTGATCTGGAAGCGTCGGCCTGACCGCCGAATGTTCGCGTACTCGCTCTGGCGAGAATAAACCAAGATATCATCGATGAACACTATCCTGGCGTGTCCGAAAATGGTTTGAACACTCGGTTCATTAAATCCATGAATCTGCGGAGCATTGGTCGACCAAAGACATGACCACGAACTCGTAATGCCGTCTGGGTCTGAATGCGATCCTAGGGACATCCGCTCTCGACTACTTTTGATGATAGCGATCGCGAGAACAATCTTGGAGAAACATCTACGCACCACTGCCAGTCGAACAAATCATCAATCACGGGAAGGGGTATCTGTTCTTAATGGTCACTTGTTGGTATGCGTAATCAACACACGTGCGGCGTCGTCCTTCTTCTTCGCGAACAATCTGGCGCTCCCGGGAGAAACACAGGCACGATGAAGCCGCTTCTCGGCCAAATCTCTGGTGATCCTTGACTCTCTCATTTCGGCGGTGCCGTTACGTATGGCGGAATGGAAATGGTAGCGAGTGTGCAGCAATATGTCGATACAAAACTCGATCTCCTCTCGGGAGGATGCGGGAGGTCGTGCAGGAAACGCGTGCGGGAACTCGTGACTCTGGGCGGTGAAAATCTGGTACGCGACGATTATCAAACACGACGAGATGGTAGATATACCCGCCTGCGCGTCTTCCAGCCTTGAGGTAGGAAATAAACCTACCACCAGCGTCTGGTGCTCCTCGCTCAGCAATGGCTCGCCGAAGCTGGAACCGTGCTACTCTCTCTCTGCGGTCTACATTGGCGTAGCAGAAGCTAGCCAATCCGTCCCGTAATCACGTCGAAGTCGATCATCTCGACTCTGTCAGGTCGGCTGGGGTCAACGGCGTAAATAGTCACGGGACAAGCTCTATATACCGTAGAGCTACGCCGAGATCACCCGGCTGGCGTAGCTACCTCGAAAGGGTCTATGGACTCGGGCTCTATCCATCCTACTAGCGACAAGGGAGATATAGGGCCAGTAGAACCGGATCTATCAGCGCATCTGCGTGAGCGAGCGATAAAGTACATGGCGACATCGGTGAGGCCTCACGATCTGTCGGTGGACAAAGCATAAATGCGGTTCGAGGACCGCTAGAAGCTGGACCAGCGCCCACGACCTGCCGCGACCGGCTGGTCATGAGTACCTTGCCCTCGGGCGAGTAGCGTCGAGGATGAAGAAGCGGCAGACCACATGGCCCAGGCCTACTACCGGCGCCGCTCCGGTCGGACAAACTCTCGCGAAATGACCTGCGGCCTGAAGTATAGCGGGCTCGGTCTGACTCGGAATGGTATCTACCACAGCAGCTGAGCGGACCTCGAGCGGTTAGCACCCGCTGCTACCACGAAATCCAGTCACTGGGGCCACGACACGCCCCGGCGCTCTGTTGTCTGAAAATGAGGTAGGGCGCTCTGCGCGGCTGTGTGGTGCAAATCTGGACCTGGCGATCGCCCACCACGAGGACCACCAAAGAACCGGCTGTCTTGGCGCCTTAACCTGCTGCGATATCGCTCTGCCGTGGTCTCTCGCTCACTCGCATCCTAGTCGTGAGCTGCGTCTGAGTTATGTCCATTTTGGGTGAAGGACACACGCGCAAGACTTCGGCCATGTAATCATCTAGCCCGATGACATAGCGATGCACCGGTCCTCCGTCTGCTGCTACGGTCACGAGGACATGCTCGAGCCAAAGAATCAAACTCGACATTGTACTCCCTCGTATGCGTCCTCCTGTCTCGGCAACAAGAATCTATCGGCTCGTGCCTCGCCATCTGCGGAGGCGAAGTGTGTGAGAAAAGCCTCTAAAACTCATCCCATCTGCTTTGGAAGTGCATGCTCTCCCGGAAAGCTCCGTGAATCAAACCGATCATTTGCGGTATCACGCGGCCGTCTGAACCGAATATCACGACCTCGATCTGAAGCCACGATCACCGCGTAATCCTCTGCGGTGGCGGATGAACTCCTGCGGATCATCCTCGACCTCGACCAGTAAAACTGCGGCGGGCTCTGACTCGAAATCTCGTAGCCTCAAACTATACGCCTCGGGTGCCTTCTGGTGCGGCCCGGGCTGGGCTGAGGCTGCCCGCATCCGGCCTCTCGCCGTGTCGGGCCTGACTTTGCGATAGTGGGCCGTCTCGCGTACCCTAACTCTCCTCCGCCCGGTGTGGGGCGGGAGGTGTGGGTGCTGTGGTCTCTTTGGGGCGGCGGCGTCATAGAACTCGCCGTCTACGGTATAGGCGGGCACGAGCCCTCGTGACTCTGGGTGTCTGCTGGCGACTCCTCGTGCCTTGCCATACGGGCCGGGTTGCCTTGCGTGGAGGCATAAGCGTACGAGGAAAGGAATCGTTAGAGGGTCCGACCTATAACCACTCTAAAGCGCGATCTCGGAATGAGAAGAATGAAACCAATCCTAAATATCCTATAGCCTCACGATTATTGGTGTGGTGCGCGACAGCGATGTCGAACTCTACTAGATGCGGTGCATAGACACTTTCAGAGATTAAGCGCTCTGATGCCACTTTTGTCACGACCCGTTCGGGGCCGTGGTGGTGCAAGGCACCCAGTAGCCATACATCGAGTAACGGCGGAAATATAAACCAAGGCGAAGCGATTTATAGAATAAGACACGACTTATGTAAGCGTCGCCTTTGGCGTATATAAATAATCAAGTTTTGCGATACATCCCAGCTGTACAATAGTACTCTGGACCTCTAAGGAAGTAAACAACTATGGCGGGACGGGCCCGCCATACCCTGGCTTATACAAAACTATCTACAATACGGGGAGATCGTACCCGAAAGTAGAGCCTCGGAGAAGATGGAGCTCACGACACCAGCGCAAAAGATCCTGGGATGCGGATCTAGCACTGCTTGCCTTTACTGCGGCGTGAGCGGCCCGAAGGAGAGTCGATGGCAGTACCAAGTATGTGAAACTATAAAGCGAAATAAAATCAAAGTATTTAAAACCTTTTCACAAATACAATCGTTCGATTGCACATAGTGCAGCATCCAAACAACGATAATAGGAAAAGCGTAGCAGTGCATTCTAGGCGCGAATGATCGAAGCAAGGCGATCGCCCGTAGTATCGTGCGTGCCTAGTCACGGACTTCCGCGGCCGCGTAAGTCACGCCCGGACCGCGTGAGGTATTCCCGCATCGGGGCAGCCCGGCGTCCGCTGGCTCCGCGGCCGCGTAGCCTCGAAAGGCCGCGTAGTCTCAGCCGGACGCGTAGAATCCGCGTCGGGCTAAACACCGGAATGATCAATCCGGAGCATACCGCTGCTCGCGTAGTCTCGCGACCGCGTAGGCGTATAGACCGCGTCGAGAAGCAAGCCACCGGTATAACGATCGAGGGTAGGTGATACAATAACGATCTGCGGACTTACGGTTAGCAGCGTAAGCCGCAATGAGAATGACCGCTTTACGGCGTTTCAAGACAATAACCGGTAGCATCGTAATAGTACACTTATCACACAAATCTTACTACAATTAGCAATCAATACAGGCTTTTATAAACAAACAAGTAAGCAGTTCTTTTTATCTTTCTTAAGTTGTTATACCTAACTTCCCGTAAAGCTAGTATAACTCTTAGCTTTTGTTTTTAAAACCAAATATTTATCTTACATAAAAAATGATCGATATTCTTTTGAAATGCTTTGATTCTTTGTTATTGAGCTTAAGCGTGGCATTCTCGTAATTATTATTCGAGCTTAAGCGTAAGGCGTTACCATAAGTATTATTGAGCTTAAGTCGAAGACATTGCGTAGTTATTATTCGATTAACACGTATGCGTCTACCGTACTATATATTATAAAATATCATGCTTTAGAAGAATCACATACATACCAGTGAAAACCACGCCGAGTTGAATATGTCACGCGGAGAGTCGACTATAATAGTCACGCGTACATCAAAGACTACTGCGAAGGTCATTCTAAGCAGAGGGTTCACGATTACATGGAAAGTTGGGCGACACTTCCCTGCAGGTGAGCTATATAAGTCTCTTTGTGAAAGCAGTCTATGTGAATCTGATTTTGATTATTCTTCTTTTAAACCCTTCTACGTGGTATGATTCAATTCTATACGTGATATTCTTACAAGTATTTAATACTTATTCTAATACTACTACGGTAAGTATTCTCTAATTCAAAGAGGTTAGGATTAGTTACCTCGGTAAGCCCGATAATATCTAGATAAAGTCGCTGAGCAGGTTTAGCTCACCAAGTTATGCGCTCGGTAGCTCGAAACCTTAGAAGTTCTTTGACTTCTACAAAGGACTAAGGGATTTGGGCTAGGAGTATTTTGGGCATTATAACAATACTAGAAGACAACTTTTCTACCAAGGGAGGGGGTAGATTTGGCTAGGCTAGGGGGTAGGCCCTCGGCGAGCTCACTCGAGGGGAGGTGTTGGGCGAAGGCTAAGGGAGGAGAGGATTTTTAGACTTGGAAGATAACTTTGTGGATGAAGAACTCTTAAATCTTTAAGGGTATTTATAGGTCGAAGTGGCCAACCAATGGCGAATTAAGACAAGTGCAAGGCAAGTGTAGGGTGAAGATTTACTCGCGCAAATATCCTACCAACTCGCGACTTGTGCCTGAGGCACAAGCGTGCGCCATCTCAATTTCGTCAATGGGCGATTCAAGTCCATCGATGGGAGGGTGCCAAGTGTCGCCCTCCGTTGGTCCAAAATGTTTAGTCTCTCGGAAAAATCCATAAAAATTAGTAATGGCATGGCGGAATTTTCCTACGAAGGCGTGGAAGCGTTTGCGTCGGAAAACGATTCTTTTAGTGAGTTGTGTACAAAAAACGTCCAAGGCTAACTTTAAGGCCAAACTTTTTGTACGTATTCCCTTACGTACATACTCTGGAAATACGGGGTATAACACTAGCCTAGTACCGGTCATGACATACATGATTGATCCTATAGCTGAAGCATATGTGATTCTCTTCATGCGTTCAAGTTTTGCAATAGTAGAAGGACTATCCTTCTTTGATAACTTGATGCCTCGACCCATAGAAAGATCTCCCTTCTTGGAGTTTTCCACAGAGAATCATCTTAGCACTTTGTCTATGTATATGGATTGTGACAGCCCCAACAATCTATTAGGTCTATCTCTATAGATCATAATTCCAAGAATGTAACAGACTTACTTTAGTCATTTATCATGAAGGTCTTTGGATAACCATTTCTTGGTGATTGCATGAGAGTCTTATTATCTCCGATTATTAATATGTCACTCTTCCTCGCACTTATTATAAACTCATTGATCTTCTTTTCTTCTAACAAAGTCAAACAATTTGACTGCCTTATCAAAGTAAATATTCCAACTCCTTGAGGCTTGCTTAAGTCCATAATGGACTTCTGTAGTTTGCATATTGCTTTGGGATTAGTCTTTGATATAAAACCCTCAGGTTGTATTATATACACCTCCTCAATCCGAATGGACTTAATTTTCGCAACAAGTGAAAATGTTTCATCATAATCGACCCCAGGCCGTTTATTATAACCTTTAGCCACAAATCTTGTCTTATAAGTCTGTACCTTACCATATGCATCAATTTTCTTCTTGAAGACCCATTTGCATTCGATAGGTCTAATCCCTGTTGGCAAATCAACCAAGTTCCAAACTTAATTGATGTACATCGAGTCCATCTCATATTTCATGGCTTTTTGCCATATCTACGAATCAATGTCTACCATAGCTTCGTTGTAGGTTGTAGGTTCATCGTCATCAGAAATATCCATCTCATTGTGTGTTTCAACAAGGAGATTAAGTCTTTTAGGTGGACGATGAGTCTGGTAGTCTCTGAGTTAATTATTCTACGTTTCAGTATTTGTTGCATTCTGATTGTGAGAAGATCTTTGTGTGCTGGACAATCCACCACCTTGGGAGCTTTTAGGAATGTCATTTTTATGTATTTACTGAATGGAATGATGTACAACTATTGTATCATCTTCCATTGATTGTGTATGAGAGCCTTGCATTTCTACACTATCTCTCACAACACTCCCAATGGCTAAAGGGTGTACTCTAAGTACCCAATATTCACCAAATACTCCCACTGAATCCTTGTCTAGATCATTTGTCAAGGGTTCAACTTCTGTGTTATCTTGTGGTTCTTGAATTTCTTCAAGTTCTATCTCATTGCAGCTCTGCTCTTGTAGACATAGTCTTTTTCAAGGAAAGTTGCATTTCTGAAAATAATGACCTTATGTTCTCCAGGAAGATAGAAATAGTATCCCTTAGTTTCTTTTGGATACCTCAAAAAATAATATTTTTCACTTTTAGATTTCAACTTATCAGTAAGCATCTTCTTTACATATGCAGGGTACCCCCAAGGTCACATGTGTTTAAGTGTTGGCTTTTTGTCACTCCATATCTCATAAGGAGTTTTCTCTACTGACTTTGAAAGAACTTTGTTCAGAATATAAACTGTGTTTTGCAATGCATAGCCCCAAAGGTATGTTGGTAGAGTTGAGAAACTCATCATGGATCTAAAATCAAAGTACTCGTCAAGGGCCCAAGCGTGAACCTTGACTTACGCATCTAACGGCAAAAGAAGGCGCGAATGCAGGCGCTTTATTATAACATTAGAGAAGCGGAACCCCCAAGCTCAGACATCTCGAACTCTGAAACTACCCTTCCTCCGGCACCGGAAGCAGAACTATCTGATCGACTAACTATATCTAATAGCGTTCAATTTCTCCTTTCAGCAACACCATTCATTTGTGACGTTCCAGGAGGTGCCCATTGTGATTGGACTCCATGAAGCTTAAAGTAATTCAGAAATTATTTACTTAAGTATTCACCTCCTTGATCTGATCGAAGGGTCTTGATACTTGTTTCAAGTTGCTTTTCTACTTCTGACTTGTACTCCTTGAATTTCTCAAAGGCTTCGGACTTGTGTTACATAAGATACAGATGCCCAAATCTTGTGAAATCATCTCTAAAGGTGATAAAGCAAGGGAAGCCTTCCTTATCTTGAGTTGAAAATGGCCCACATATATTAGTATGGACCATCTCAATCACCTATTTGGCTCGAACACCTTTCCCAGAAAGTGGTTTGTTGGTCATCTTTCCTCTTAAGTAAGATTCACAGTTACCATAGGACTCCAAGTCAAAAAGTTCCAAGTATTCTAACTTCCTTAATATCGCTATCCTTGATTCATTGATGTGATCAAGTCTACAGTGTCATAAGTAGGTGGGGTTTCTTGGATTACTTATCTTAGCTCATTAAAAAATTTACGACTACAGTTTAGAACATACAAACCATCCATAAGTGGAGCATTTTCACAAACAAAACCATTAAAAAATATTACATAATTGTCATTGGTAATAAATGAGGAAAATCCTTCAATGTCTAACACTGGGATAGAAATAATATTCACTGTCAATGAGGGAACAAAATAATAATTATTTAGTTCTAAACAAAAGCTTAAAGGTAAGTCTAGTCTATAAGTTCACCGTTGGCGTTCGGCATCGTACTCCATTTCCAGCCTTGGATCTACCTCGTGGTCGACCTTTCACATCGATCGGATCACGCACATTATTACAAATGTGTGAGCCACAAGCGGTATCCAATACCCAGTAGTGAGAGTTACTTATAGACATAATTATTTCAATGACAAACATACATTGTCGATGAAGCTAGAAGAACTTAGTGTTTTGCCTCATCACAGAAGTGTCTAGTCCTTGCTTTCGATGCCGTAACTTCTTGCGGTTGAGGCCTGCGTCCATGCTACCTTGCCTTCTTTTGAACACGCTGCAGGTTTCAAAACTATGGATGCAGCGCCTTACCCTTCTTTTTCTTCATGTTCTTACGCTTGGGTTTGAACTTGCTAGATGAGCAAACCATGAGCACAACTTTTCTTTTAGAGGTAGATAATTCAAAGGTTTTCAACGTGTTGTGAAGCTATGAAAGACTCGTCTTGGTCCTATTCATATTGAAGTTCACAATGAAATTCTCAAATGAACCAAGAAGTGAATTCAGTATCAGGTTGACAGAGACATTTATAAGCAGCTTTGTCCCAATCGAAGGCGATCTTTCTCAGCCCGATCTTGAACATGCGTGCGACATGGCCGCCGTTCGTTACACAGAAAAGGTCTCTCAACAGTTCATACTCTATTGTTTGAGACTGTGAGTCATAGATACTCTTTAAGTGTTTTAGCATTTTGTTGGGGCCCATGTTTTCATGTTGCCTCTGTAACTCCACAATCATGGAAGAAAACATTACACACGGTGCTGAGGTAGCATCGTCCAGATGTTTCTGATGAGCCACCTTGTCAAACAGGGCATACTCAGTGAGTTTTAGCGGGGTATGGGAAACATTGTGTCTAACACATACTCGATTCTTTCTAGTCTTAATACGATCGCGTATTTCTCAAATGTCGGGGTAATTAGCTCGATCGACTTTTTGTCTCGACCAATATTTTCAGCGATATATTCGACATTTTATATAATCTAAAGGAATAGATAGACTTGAAACTAAACTCTAATATAATTTTATTGATCACATTCGTTAACTAATTAATATGGCCTTTAGTTTAATTAGCTCTCACTATTTTAACATACTCTTGACGATGGAAGAATACGGACTCATATCAAATATGGTCATAATGGTCGAAGATCCGGTTCATATTATCTCGCGTTTGATGTGGTGATAACTTTAACGGCTGACACAATGCGTCTCGAACCAATTACAAATAATTTGTAACTCTTGTTTGACCGAATGTTCCAAACTATCGATTTGCGTCTCTCAACTTATTCGATGTCGTGGCGCGAGACAACTTAGAAAGTCAACCCGTTATCATTGCAATTATCGTCTAAGTGAGTTTTGCTTTATAGAACAAACATTGTGGTGTAAATACTCGTGAAGGTTCATCACCCACATATTTAACGTAAATCTATGAAAGAGTCTGAGTCCTCGTAGACTTAGAGCAAATCATATGTCATAATACTCATCTCGCCGAAAGTATTTTGTACTACAATCAATTATAACTGACGACACATTCATTTTAAATGAGACTTGTATTAAATTTTGGGGAACATTTTAATTTAGGGTTTTAATCAAGATCAACTCTAACATGTTATATCAAATAAAGTATTTTAACTCATGCAAAGTCAACTAAGCACATATTGAGTACCTCCTTCTCAAGCATGGTATTAAGTGGTTTAAACACATACTGGGAGCCGCCTACCTAGACAATTATTTGCGGACGCTATTCTAGTAATTTAAATGACAAACATATTGACATTTAGCACATAAATATTATACTTATCAAATAATATATTGTATAATAATAATCGTGAGTTAAACATTCTGAACTTGTAAGGCAAAAGCCTTTTGGCTTCTATAGTGCATTAGGGTTGCGTTGCTCCGCGTGGAGATGTGGCTCGTCATTAGGGTCACAGCGTGGTAAGGCGAGAAGTCTTTCGGCTTAGTAGTGCGATGGGGCATGGCGCTCACCGTGGGCGGGGCACCATTTGTCAGTAAGTCGAATTTTAAAACAAAGTTTTTAATCGCGAGATCTCGTATAGGAACGCGACTCTGCACATGTAGCGAGCACGCGATGCTCCACCATGGAGCCATGGTGCCTCGGCGAAACCCTAGCGGTAGCGCGTGCTCTACCGTAGGGTTGTGGTGCGAAGCGTCTTAACCTGGCGTATCAGTGTTGATATTCAAGAAAATCATCGAACCACTAAATCTAATTTAGGGATCGGATCATATATCTTTTATCATCACGCGCTATTATCGATAAAGCGCATATCGACCATCGTCCACTCCTACCCGCCCTTGCGTGCACCGTATTCATGATGAATCGATTATACGCACTTTGGCTTAGTCAGAGTTATAACGGAATGACCGCCGATTTAGCATAGTTGATAGTTTAGGTTGGTCAGATATGTTGGAATTTAAGAAGCCTTGTTTTAATTCAGTTTGAAAACCAATTTTATGTTTAACCCAAATTATTATATTATTCAATTATTATATAACCACTGAACCAGTCTAACTTTGATGCCACTGTAGAGTTTTGTTGGGTTCAAAATATATAAGTAAGGCACAACGGAAGTTTAAAATTTTGTTTACTTAGCCCAACAATGTCTTCTGGTATGGTTATATGAAAATCAAAACCTGTGGAGTAAAACTTAAACAAGAATACTTACATGCTATATAATCTGGAATCTTTTACTAAGGGTGAACACGTTATTGTTCCCTATTGCAAGCACCTTGCTATAGTGTATTCCTCTGTCAAGAAAGCCAGAAAATCTGGGCAGAGGTTTGAAATTTTTTTATTCTAAACTCTAAGTCTAAAATTGTTTTTTTAGAATAAGTATTTTATCAATGGGGTTAGTGTTGTATATATAGTTAATTTTAGGTTGAAATCGGATTAGAGTTGGGCTCTAAGTCAGCCCCGCGAGTGCGGTGGACCCGGTATGGCCCAGCGCCAGCGTGACTCAACTAGTAGGCACCGCGACGCCTTACGTTTCGTTGACGTTCCTCGTTTCGATAGATATTCAGCACATTTAATGAAGTCCAAAATTCAACTTTGACTTAATTAAATAATTTCCATCAAATAGAAATTATCCCATAGTTATTATAATTTAAATATCTCGATTTCAAATTGAATATTTAATACTTTCTCAATACACCCTTAGGTCGAAGAGACAATCGACAAAGTGTGACCCTATAGGCCTTCATATATTGACACTAGTCCAATTAATGTCCACACGAAACTCCTAGACTGCGTCGTACGATCAATATGTGAAGTACGTTTACATGAATCCAGCAAACATAACCTTTATGCGAGATGATAAATTCTTTTCATTCGCGACACACTCGATCAAGCTTAGGATTTGCGGGTGTGTACATCGAATGACTTGATCGCTTTATCTAATCTATGTTAATCGACAACTAGACCGTATTCTAAATGTGTCACTTGCGTTGGTGATGACTTGGCGACCTAATATCATTGAGAAGTTGAGTGCTCTCTCGAATATCGATCGAGGAATAAATCATATTCTTGGCTCATTCTACGCTTAGTTTACATCATAATTCATGAACTGGTTGTATCTTATCATAAGGAGTTTAAGCAGGGCCAGTCAAAGTCATTACTCTGTAAACAATGTGCGTATTAACCTCAAATCAAAGGATATTTATCTACCGGCGATGTCTGCAGGCGTTTTATAACAAATAGTTTATCGGCTCGGTGTATATCGATACTTTCAAAAGTATCGTGGCCAATTCTTTCGTGGCGGTGGGGCGTCTTCGTTAAAGAATGTGATGCGAATCAGCGTATGCACATAACATATCGTCGATATATTTCTCGATGATAATTTTTTTCCTGACAGGACTTCTATTTCTCGATTTATAGGAAAAATAGAACAAGCAACATTTTCGTTTTGGAGGTTATATTTTTGCTCGAGTTGGTAGTTGGAAAAGTGACACTTGACCCCCCCACCCCCTAATGATTTTGATTGATTGAATATATCACACAGAAAGTTTGTCTAAGGACCACTTATACATTTTCTTGCCCTTTGCCGACTCCCCAGTTGTGTACAAGTTGTTGAGTACTTGAAGCTTTTCAGCCAATAGAGACAACTATCATAACCACCAAAAGAATGTGGTGTAATGGATGGGCGGCTACTTTTTAATTAGTTATCTTAGGTTTGAACTATAAGTATGAACAATCTTTGATAAGGAGTGTTTTCTTCATAAATGGGTCATACACGGTGCGAATTTAGATATAGTCGAATTTCAATACGGATATCGGATGGAAAATAAAAAAATTAAAAAAAGACATGTATAATAATTATCACGTCTAAGAGAGGAATACTTCTTTGTTTTTTACTAGTACTTCCTAGCTCAACCTAATGATAAAAAATAGAAAAACATTAATAAATCTGAGGAAAACGGCAAGAAGTGATACTTCCAATAAGAGTATAGTACAAGTATGCAATCAAAAATTTAAATAGATGGAACATTGTGCTCATTAATATTAATTTAAAATTATTTCATACATATAGTCCAAGTTGAAAGTAGTGTGTCAAGTTCCGCTTGAGTTTACTACATCTGCTATTTGTTTGTCAAGTTCCGCTTGAGTTTTGAGGGATTGATTGTTTAATTGTTATAACATTTATTCTCCTGTGTTTATGAAGTATATTTCGTGGTTTGTGTACTCATGTAGCTTATGTATAAATAGGGCACTTCATTACATTGTAACTCATCATATTTTGGTTATTACAATACATTTATTATTATTTTCTCGAGTTTTGTGTTTTTATAGACGTTATCGTCACTTTTGCTCTATTCTTATTTAACGTGTCGGCAGATCGCGTTTAAGCGTATATCTGATTCAATTGTACCATTTTACGGGTAAACATCATTATTACTCCTTTCATCCCATATTAGTTATCAACCTCCTTAAAATATAAATAAAAGTTCTTTTTCTTCTTATTATTATTATTTTATCCTTATCTCTATTCAATAAATGTGTATTCTATTTTAAAACAACGGAAAGTTAGTCTTATTGTATTTGAACAATTATTCAACCAAATCACTTGTAGTCTTCAAATTTACAATTTTATGCTATATATAATATAATTATATTGGTTACTTCTCAAGAACGCTTAATAATGTTAAAACATGATGAAATTAATTAATTTCATCTTAAATTTATAAAATGATAAATACTTAAAAATAAATATTTCTTAATAACCTTGACAGATGACAGATAATATGAGATGGAGGGAGTAAGTTGGCTAGACAATAATCTAAGGATCCATTTGGACATGATTTCAAATCAATGATTAAAATTAGGTTGATGTGACGTTGAAATTTTATTTGAATATGCAATTTGGATTTCTTAAATGTATTTTTTTTTCTCATGAACATGAAAATTTCATAATTTGTGAAAACTATCAATATTTTCCCAACTTTTACACAATCTTACCAAATGAGCAAATCATAGTTCAAATACAAAGTATCGATTATCCTAAGACGTTGCATTAATAAATCACATATCTCCATGTTCCTTTGATAAATAAACTCTTGTGAATATATGTTATTACAGACTTTCAAATACACATAATTTTACTAGGATCCACTAGTCCGATAAATCAACAATAGTAGTAACTAGTTATTCTCTAATATAATCCTCCAAATGATACGGACAATCTCTTTACGTCGACGATGAGTCTTCTTTTGTAAAATTTAAAATAATATGGCTTTTTTGTAAAATATAAACTTATGAGTCAAGTTTTACATTAAAAAAATTAAAATCACAACTTGAAATTTGAAATCCCATTTTTTGAAGAAGTTGGGATGTACAGTTGAAGTTAAAGTTTTGTTTAAATTTTATAAATAAACACTAATTTCAAATCAAAACGTTAAATTTGAGCCATGAATCCTATGATCAAATGTCTACTAACTAGGGGGTGTCAAAACTATTTTGTATATTAAGTTTAAAATTACAATTTACAAAGCATTAAACCTTCGGTTCAATATTTTTTTAATAAAATAAAAAAATCTACCTAATTATTCGGTACGGTTATAAGTTAATATTTAAAACCTTCGGTTTCATTAAGAAAATCCTAAAAATTGATTTATTTTAGGCCGAATATATATATATATATATAAGTTTTAAATACAATTTACAAAGCATTAAACTGTTTTATTTAGGCCTTGGGATTTCTGGTGAATTACAAGTAATATCAAACCTATCGTACCACAACAAAGGAATTACACAGTCTTCATGTTTATTTCTTATAATTTGTTTGCTTCTCAAATATCAACAATACGTGTTTAGTTGTTTTTCTCAACATACTTGTTCAACGAGGAGGTAAATGTACTAAGGTAGATCTTTACTCCTCACCCTTTTCTTCCCTTTTGTATTTGTAATATTTAGTCAAACTTTAATCTTTTTCTCTAAAGTTCAATGAATCTAACCTATGTTCAACTATTTAAAAGATCTTGTGAATAAAATAAAATAAAAAAGAATTTTAGATTAAACACAGTTGAATTAAATAGTTTGTTTAATTATTTATAATAATATTGTATTGGGTAAAAATGTATTCGGATGGATTAAGAGTATACAAGAAGATTAATGGTTCCGAAAACCCAATGGATCTCCACATTTTTCTCTCACTCCCAACGACTCCCGTCACATCGGTCTACTTAGATCAGAATGTCGCGGCGCACGTGGGTGTAGTCACGTAAATATGCTCACGTCGCCACAATTCTCTAAGGTCATAATAGTCTTAGTTTTGTCTTATATATGCAAGACTTAGAAGAGAATAAAAAGACATTGTATTCTCTCTGGCTCATCACTGTAGCTTCGGATCTCTGTCAAGCTAATACACCATTCTCAGCTTTTGCTCTTGTTTGATTCATAGCGTATTTTCATATCTAACCTGTTAGCTTTCTTTATTTGCTTATTATCATATTTTTACTTGTGTTTTTAATCTCACACATCTGTAACCTAGATATCAATCTCTGACTCAATTAATAGGGTCTCCGGATCGGATACAACCTACTTGTCTTTAAACCCTTGAATATAAATCTCTAACTATATTTTTTATTAGAATCACTTTTAAATGCGTGAGGATAGACGGCTATGGAGTTGTCTCGATCATGGTGATCTTCTTGAAAACCTTCATATAAGTTCTATTACTCGCGACATGTGGCGAAGATGGCGTTGCTCGAAGGCGCGAGGACTTGGAGTGGTACGATACGTGAGCATCGAACCTAGTGAACCGCCGAAACTTTACGAGCAGGCGGAAGAGAAGCCCGAACAAGAGCAGCGGAGCTGCGAGAGCGGGTCTTCGTTAAAACCATCTAAGAAAGAGCATGATGAGAAAATTTAAGATAAAGCAAAACGGAAGGAACGAAGAAGCGACCCAGCGGAGGTAAGGAGCTCGGCGAATATCAAAGCGGCAAGCACGAACAAGCGAGCATAGGAGGATCTCTCACTAAGAAAGCTGTACACCCAGTAAGTCCGGGACATGTATAAGAGAGATATGCGTGAAACAAGACTTGGAAATTAGTACGAAAGGAAGAATTGTTTTTCGACGGAAAATCTTAGGACAGCGGAAAGGAAAAATGTTCGTTGTTGAGGTGGATTCTCAAAAGGCATTATTTGAAGATTATGGAACTTATTAAAATTATGGAAATTTAATTTTTACAGTTTGGTCACGTGGGGCCCACAGAATTTTACATTTTTGTGGGTTCCACGAGTTCTGAATTTTATGGGCGAATGAGAGGCGAAGCGTGGCACCCCCAAGGTCTTGGTCGAATTAGAGGAGGGTAATATGGTCATTGACCGTCTTGGAAGATAAGTCTTGACTTGATATATTTGACGAGTCAAGTTGTCACTTGTCTTAATCCTTGTGATTTTCATCTTAGCCACCCATTTGTTATAGTCTAAGCCCTCCGTTGTGTGTTATAAGCTCACTACTAGTGCAAGACTAGCTCATTACACTTAGAAAAATTGAGAGAACATTTGTGCCAGAGATAGTGCTCTCGGGTTTGGCATGTCCCTCATGAAAATTTTGTGATTTTGATCCATTAGCCTGAAGACTTAAACCTGATGTCCTAATGGTATTATAAGGTTATCTCGATAGAAAGATTTGGAAAAGCGGAGTTTTCGTATTAGTCATGGCGGAAACTAAAGGAGTTCTTGACTTTAAAGTTGGAACTTGAAGATGAGTTCTTCATAGGCTTCAGGAGTGCTTGGGCGGATTGGAACCTAAGGAAAGGAGCTAAGAATTGCTAAAGCGCGACTTTGGAATCTTGGGAATTTTAAGGGCTTTGAAGGTATAAATTTTGTCGTTTTAGTAGTTAAGACTTAGTTATTGTTGTAGCTATGTATTTTTTGAAGCATGTGTTATATTGTATGAAGTTTGATATGTTTATTGGCTATTGGAAAACTAATCAGAAAAACTAGCATGTTAGCATTAATACTACAATTCAAGTTGATTATTACGTTTAAGTAAATCGCATGTTGTGTATGAAGGAAATTGTAGTTGTTGAAGTTGTTTATATCTAAATAACATGTTTACCTAAGAACTTGAAATTGGAAAGGATTGGAAAAGGCGTAGTGTTATTGGTTATATGTTGGCGAGAATGGCTAGTGTAGTATTATACTATTTGGTATGAATTGTGGGCGGAATTTTACGTATTGTAAGGCGTGTAATCCCTGGTTGGTTGTTGTTTGGAGCCTTAAATGTGGCGTGTTGGTTATTGTATTCGGCCTTGAAAAGGTGGCAAAGTGAGTAGAAACAAAGGAAGTCTTTGCCCGATTTTCCGTAGAATTAGAGATCGTATACTTAGTATTATTCTCGTTAGAGGCTAGAAGTTGATAGTCTTGTTGTGACCATTATGGGTTGACAACTTCTCGTGCGGCGTATTCGAAGCAGCTTGTGGATTTAGCGAAAAGGTATGTGAACTATCTCTCTTCTAGCATGATTCCTTAAGATTAAGAAAGTATGTTCTACTCGTAAATGATCCGTTCCTTGGTTGTATTTGGATTGCACAGAATAGAATTTGTTACATGAACTTAAGCGATTGTACTTTGATGTTTAAATTGTAAGTTGTAAAATCCATTTTCTTAGTGAAGTTTGGATTCTTAAAAGTGAAAGTATTTTACTTAAAGTACATAGAGTCTTGAAAAGGAAGTGGGTTCCAAATCTTTCGGCTAGTGCCTTAGTTCCAAAAACCTAAAGGTCATTATAATGACTTTAGAAGTCAAAGGAGTGATTTACTTATTTGATTTAAAAGAGGAGAAAGTACATGGTTTAAGAGAAGTAACTTGTCTTAAAGGTGTGAGTTACTTGAAGTTTAAAAGTAGAAGAAACTTGTTTTCTTTATATTAAGAGACTTGAAGTAATTTGAAAGTTGAGAACTTGATTTGTAAGTATGTGATACTTAGTTTTAAAAGCATAAGTCTCTTGGTTATAAAAGGAATGGATAGGTCTAAAACCATAAAGGGTTATAACGGCTTTATGGGAAGTTGGTTATAACGGCTTTATGGAAGGTTTAGAAAGTTGTCTATTTTGATTAAAGGGCATAAGTTGCCAAGATTGTGAAAATTTGAAGTTACTTGATTTCAAGCCTTGAAATGAGTTTTCTAAACGTGTAGTAACTTACTTTGAAAAATAGACATGCCTTGATACTACGGGTGTTAGTATCTTGGGATTTTACACAAAAAAGAGTCTTTTGAAAAGAATGTACGTACGTAGTACTTTGGCCTATTTAATTGAGAATAATTATATGTGATGCCTTGATTACTACTTTGGCTTGATAAATTGAGAATTTGTCTAAGTGTGCCTTGATAAGTACTTTGGCTTGTTAAATGAGAATTATTCTATTTGTGCCCTGATAAGTACTTTGGCTTGTTAAATGAGAATTATTCTATTTGTGCCCGGATAAGTACTTTGGCTTGTTAAATGAGAATTATTCTATGTGTGCCTTGATAAGTACTTTGGCTTGGTTAATTGAGAATTATTTCCATGTGTGCCTTGATAATTACTTGGCCTGATTAGTTGAGAATTGCCTATGTGTCTGAAATAGCGGTTGTGTGCTATTGGTATATCGGTCGTTTGAGTCGTTCCGGGTTTGTGGCATTCTGATTCCGTGGAATTGCTACCCGCGATCACGAGAATACCTCGTGCGGGTCGTAAGGACTTATGCGGGTGAAATAGTCCCGTGCGGGCGGGTCCGACCTATCACGAGGAATACCTCGTGCGAGTCAGTAAGGGCTTATGCGGGTGAAATAGTCTCATGCGAGAATACCTCACGCGGGTCCACGCGGCCTATCTTGGGTGAAATAGTCCGAGAGTAGGATGGCTAAATGATCTGCGAGCGGATGGTCTGTTTTGATCATGAGCTTCCTATTTCATATTGTAAGGATACTCTGTTTACTCTCATTGTTAGTAAGGCACAATGTGTTGTAATTTGATTATCATATATGTCCCGGTTGTTTGTGTTACCACATGAGTCATGCTTTTCTGATGTGGGATTAGGGGCATGAGACCACGTGGTATTTAGGACAGGTGGGACTTGGTGTTCATGTATCCTTATTGGTGTTATTACATCATGGACTGCCGATGAGTAAAGATTCGCGGGCATGATTGCTATTATGGGCGTGAGACCCGTAGTTATATTTGAGTAGTGACTTTGAGGTCTGCGTCCGGACTTGATATGGCTTATGTGTTATGTCTGTAGGTTGGCTATCATACATGTCTCTGCTTTGTTTAGACTATTATGATTTCATTCTGTACTTCTGTTCACATCTTGATGCGTTCTTGTCTTGACCTCGCTTGAGTGCGTTAAATCTGCGAGTGTAGAGTTGTTTGGTGATCGGCAGGTGTAGGATCCTGCTCAGGGTTTTTGGATAGCTCCCTCTGTCCAGGAGTTTATCTTTTTGGTATATATCCTTGATGAGGCTTTATCTGATTTTGGAGTGCGGCGGGGCCTTGTCGTCATATTCGATTCAACTCGCAAGTGCAGTATTCGTATGTAGGATTGGACTCGTATGCGGTGTAGTGTCTTTTGTTTATGTATATATGGCGGCCTTATCGGCTTTGCCCTTGCGTCACGTTGGTTTAAAAAAAAGTGAGGTGTTATTTAATTTCGCGATTTTACTTGGGTTGTTAAGGTAGAAGGTGCGGGTAGGGCACGATCCAGGCGAGGATCGGGGTGTGGCAGTGGTATCGAGCGATCGATCCTCGGAATGTTTGAGACCGTGTCTAGTAAGTCTTGATTGCTCGGTGTGTTGCGGCGCCACGCCCGTAAGCAGGCTACGTGACATTTAGGAGTTAGTTTCTATTCTTCTCGCTCACGAGATCGTGCCATAGAAGTGTTAGTAAGATAATTCCTCTCGGCGTATTGTTGTGTTCTGATTATGCCTCGAGGAGAGCACGGCGCCCGAGAAGGGCAAAGGAGTAGCGAGGCTACTAGTCGGACTCACGAGTTGATAGGGCTTATGCCCGGGTTATCTGGATGTGGTTCCACGATCGGCGATTCTTCTTCGCGAGTTTTGAGGCCCCGACACGAGCCTCCGGTTCTCGATTAAGGGAAGACTTTAAGTCGTGAAGAAAGCCGTTATGTTATTGACCAAGATAAGCGGTGTTGCGGTTTCGTCGCGGGAGGTTATTCGGCGATGCAGACAGTGTATAGAGGGTAGAGGGTAGCGGAGATGCGAGTAAGAGGCTAGACCGGTTGGTTATTCCGGTGAGTTTTTGGGCCAGTGCCGCCGGCGGCGAGTGAGATGTCGTCGAGCTACCAGTACATACCGCGGCTCACGGTGGGAGATTTGGCGCCACTGGTATTTAGGGCGGTCGAAGCTCGAGGATCGAGGTTCTCGAGAGCGAGAGGATTTTCTCGATCGAAGCCACTTATTCCTCGATGTTCGGATGTGGTAAGCGTCGTTGGAAATGCGTTATGGCGCGGGTCTTTGTTTTATTGTGGCCGTCGGGCCATATGCAGTATGTCCTTTTAGAAGGCACGGTGAGTGGCTCGGCTATGAGGCAGTGGTTGGTTCCTTTCCTCGCGATTGCGTCCCCGGGCGAGTGTTGAGATATCGACCCGATCGTGGTAGAATTCGAGTGGAGTTTATAGTTACGGCGGTCCTTGAGCCGCGAGATAGCGTGACCTCTTGGGCGGGATCGAGGCGACACGCGCCGGGGTTACGGTATAGTTCGATTCTTTTGAATCATCGTGCGTTATTAGATCCAGTTTTGCCTTAAGCGTATATGTTTTCCCTTTGTTGCTAGAGTTGTAAAGTGATAGTACCCCGGTAGGGATACTTTGATTAGTAAAGTGAAAAGTTAAGAATGTTGACAAGAATGATAAAGTGAATGAGACTATAGTTGTGTAGAGTTCACAAGTTGTAATTTCCCAGTGATGTTAGGCAGATAGGGAAGATTATCTGATAGAAATACTTTGGCTTATGTGTGAACCTCTAGTGAATAAGGGATAGGGTAAGAAGTACCTTGAGATAAGAGAAAGATTTATTTCGGACTAAGAATGACAAGTTAAGTGTGTGATGAGTGGGTTATGGACTCATTTTGGGTCAGATAGTATGGAATGGGGTGATGTCGATTAGAAATGGTCATTATGTGATAGGGTCACGAGGATGCAGGCCCAAGTTTAGTTAATCGTGAGTACGAGTTAGTGGATCGTTCCACTAGATCGTAAGGCGAGAAGAGCCTTCGGGAATGTAAGTAACAATATGGCCAAGTTGGTTAGTAACTCGAGTTGGAGAAACGAAACAAAATTTGAGATTTTGTATGTGTACTAGATGAGTTTGAAAGTGCGAGAAAGAATGACAAGTAAGGAAAGAAAGGAACCTCTAAGGATCCGTGTTTGGGAAAAGCGTAACCTTGAGTTTTGTGAGAAGGGACCACGAGCGGAAGGTCCATTATTATGTTTCACGTATGTTATGTGGTGATGCGTATGTGGCATCGTTGGTCTTGTGCGATTTTGATTGAGGCGTAGTATAGAGTTTATCTGGAGTTTGTATGGCTTGAACCGACTAAGAACATTCGGGGGCGAATGTTTCTAAGGGGAAGAATGTTACACCAGTAAGTCGAGGACATGTATAAGAGAGATATGCGTAAGGAAACAAGACTTGGAAATTAATGCGGAAGGAAGAATTGTTTTTCGATGGAAAATCTTCAGACTGACGGAAAGGAAAAATGTTAGTTGTTGAGAATTGGATTCTCAAAGGCATTATTTGAAGATTATGGAACTTATTAAAATTATGGAAATTTAATTTTTGGATTTGGTCACGTGGGGCCCACAGAAATTTTACATTTTTGTGGGTTCCATGAGGTTCTGAATTTTATGGGACGAATGAGAGGCGACCGTGGCACCGCAAGGTCTTGGTCGAATTAGAGGAGGTAATATGGTCATTGACCGTCTTGGAAGATAAGTCTTGAAGCTTGATATATTTGACGAGTCAAGTTGTCGACTTGTGCTTAATCCTTGTGATTTTCATCTTAGCCACCCATTTGTTATAGTCTAAGCCTCATTTGTGTGTTATAAGCTCACTCTAGTGCAAGACTAGCTCATTACACTTAGAAAAATTGAGAGAACATTTGTGCCAGAGATAGTGCTCTCGGGTTTGGCGTATCCTCGCGAAAATTTTGTGATTTTGATCCATTAGCCACAGACTTAAACCCATGTCCCTAAGGGTATTATAAGGTTATCTCGATAGAAAGATTTGGGCGGAGTTTCGTATTAGTCATGGCGGAAACTAAAGGAGTTCTTGACTTTAAAGTTGGAACTTGAAGATGAGTTCTTCATAGGCTTCTAAGGAGTGCTTGGGCGGATTGGAACCTAAGGAAAGGAGCTAAGAATTGCTAAGTAGCGACTTTGGAATCTTGGGAATTTTAAGGGCTTTGAAAGGTATAAATTTTGTCGTTTTAGTAGTTAAGACTTACTTATTGTTGTAGTATGGATTTTATGAAGCATGTGTTATATAGTATGAAGTTTGATATGTTTATTGGCTATTGGAACCTGTCAGAAAAACTAGCATGTTAGCATAAGCTACAATTCAAGTTGATTATTCGTTTAAGTAAATGCGTATTTGTGTATGAAGGAAATTGTAGTTGTTGAAGTTGTTTATATCTAAATAACATGTTTACCTAAGAACTTGAAATTGGAAAAGGATTGGAAAAGGCGTAGTGTTATTGGTTATATGTTGGCGAGAATGGCTAGTGTAGTATTATACTATTTGGTATGAATTGTGGGCGGAATTTTACGTATTGTAAGGCGTGTAATCCCGCTGGTTGGTTGTTGTTTGGAGCCTTAAATGTGGCGTGTTGGTTATTGTATTCGGCCTTGAAAAGGTGGCAAAGTGAGTAGAAACAAAGGAAGTCTTTGCCCGATTTTCAGTAGAATTAGAGATCGTATACTTAGTATTATTCTCGTTAGAGGCTAGAAGTTGATAGTCTTGTTGTGACCATTATAGGTTGACAACCTGCGTCTGACGTATTGGGCAGCTTGTGGATTTAGCGAAAAGGTATGTGAACTATCTCCTCTTACAGCATGATTCCTTAAGATTAAGAAAGTATGTTCTACTCGCAAATGATCCGTTCCTTGGTTGTATTTGGATTGCACAGAATAGAATTTGTTCTATGAACTTCCTTGATTGTACTTTGATGTTTAAATTGTAAGTTGTAAAATCCATTTTCTTAGTGAAGTTTGGATTCTTAAAAGTGAAAGTATTTTACTTAAAGTACATAGAGTCTTGAAAAGGAAGTGGGTTCCAAATCTTTCGGCTAGTGCCTTAGTTCGAAAACCTAAAGGTCGTTATAATGACTTTAGGGGAGTCAAAGGAGTGATTTACTTATTTGATTTAAAAGAGGAGAAAGTACATGGTTTAAGAGAAGTAACTTGTCTTAAAGGTGTGAGTTACTTGAAGTTTAAAAGTAGAAGAAACTTGTTTTCTTTATATTAAGAGACTTGAAGTAATTTGAAAGTTGAGAACTTGATTTGTAAGTATGTGATACTTAGTTTTAAAAGCATAAGTCTCTTGGTTATAAAAGGAATGGATAGGTCTAAAACCATAAAGGGTTATAACGGCTTTATGGGAAGTTGGTTATAACGGCTTTATGGAAGGTTTAGAAAGTTGTCTATTTTGATTAAAGGGCAAAAGTTGCCAAGATTGTGAAAATTTGAAGTTACTTGATTTCAAGCCTTGAAATGAGTTTTCTAAACGTGTAGTAACTTACTTTGAAAAATAGACATGCCTTGATACTACGGGTGTTAGTATCTTGGGATTTTACACAAAAAGGAGTCTTTTGAAAAGAATGTACGTACGTAGTACTTTGGCCTATTTAATTGAGAATAATTCTATGTGATGCCTTGATTAGTACTTTGGCTTGATAAATTGAGAATTTGTCTAAGTGTGCCTTGATAAGTACTTTGGCTTGTTAAATGAGAATTATTCTATTTGTGCCCTGATAAGTACTTTGGCTTGTTAAATGAGAATTATTCTATTTGTGCCCGGATAAGTACTTTGGCTTGTTAAATGAGAATTATTCTATGTGTGCCTTGATAAGTACTTTGGCTTGGTTAATTGAGAATTATTTCCATGTGTGCCTTGATAAGTACTTGCTTTGATTAGTTGAGAATTGCCTATGTGTCTTTGGAAATAGCCGGTTGTGTGCTATTGGTATATCGATCGTTTGAGGTCGTTCCGGGTTTGTAGCATTCTGCGGTTAGTGGAATTGCTACCCGCGATCACGAGGAATACCTCGTGCGGGTCGTAAGGACTTATGCGGTGAAATAGTCCCGTGCGGGCGGGTCCGACTATCACGAGGAATACCTCATGCGAGTCGTAAGGGCTTATGCGGTGAAATAGTCTCACGAGGAATACCTCGCGGGTCCACGCGGCTATCGGGTGAAATAGTCCCGAGTAGGATGGCTAAATGATCTTTGCGAGCGGATGGTCTGTTTGATCATGAGCTTCCTATTTCATATTGTAAGGATACTCTTTGTTTACTCTCATTGTTAGTAAGGCCTGATGTGTTGTAATTTGATTATCATATATGTCCCGGATTTGTTTGTGTTACCACATGGTCATGCTTTTTACGATGTGGGATTAGGGGCATGAGACCACGTGGTATTTAGGACACGAGGTGGGACTTGGTGTTCATGTATCCTTATTGGTGTTATTACATCATGGCTGCAGCGGTGAGGAAGGATTCCGCAGGCGTGATTGCTATTATGGGCGTGAGACCCATAGTTATATTTGAGTAGTGACTTTGAAGTGCGTCCGGACTTGATATGGCTTATGTGTTATGTCTTTGTAGGTTGGCTATCATCATGTCTCTGCTTTGTTTAGACTATTATGATTTCATTCTGATACTTCTTGTTCACATCTTAGTACGTTCTTGTCTTGACCTCCTTGGGCTGCGTTAAATGCGCAGTGTAAGTCTGTTATCACGACCGAAGCGGGGCGTGGTGGTGCCTTACGGGCACCCAGTAGTCACTCATCGAGAAAATCAGCGGAACATAAAACATAAATATGAAACAGAGACATGATAAATAAAAGAAAATAGGCTGACCAAGCGGTTGCCTTCCAGTATATATATAAACATCTGAGCGATTTACAATCCTTACACCGCCCCAACGGTGCTCTGAGACCTCTAAGATTTATACAACAACTATGACGGGACGGGGCCACGTACCCAGAATGTACAGAACCTACTGACTCGGGTAGCATGCAGCCAGATAAGCCTCGAAGGAACGGAGCTTCAACCGCGAAATGTGATCTAAGCGGGGATCGGCAGATGTACCTCTACTGCGGCATGAGCAGCCGAAGGAGAGTCGATTACGGTACCAAGTATGTGAAAGCGTAAATCACATAAATGAAATCATAATAGTCTATATAAAGCGGGAGGCATGTATGATAACAAACTACGATCATAACATATAACGATTACGTCAGTCGGGGACTCGCCTCCGAATTATCACTCGTGCGTGGAATTTCTTCCTCACTGTCGGCGATTTATGATATAACAATACCAAGGAGTATCATGAACACGAGTCCCACTGTGTCATAAAAAGCCGTCTGAGGCAAGTATAACTACCGAATCCGGCCGTACGATAATACAATGCAACCAAAAAACGAAGGCGACACGGGGCGAGTCGCGAGAGCGACTACGGATACCAAGGTCGGTCACGTGGCGGCCGGGGCAAATCTGGTGACCACGGTACGAGGCCGTATCACGAGACTTCATCACTCTGAGCGGGGCAAGTGTGAGGGCTAACTACCGGTGCGAGGCGAATCGGCCGAGGCGGGGCAAATCTGGCCGACCACCGGTACCAAGGCGAGCGATGAAACCTCGTGGAGCTAGTCCGTGGAATAACACTATCAGCGGGAGCATACGTGGAATTCTCAGTTCTGCGTGCGTCAGTAAGTCCTCAACAAGTCAGCCGGCACTCGGTTGAGAGAGCGGTTATATAGAACACAATTCTTGCACAACAAAGGCTATCACCGCGGCGTAAGCAAGTTACCAACAACAAGCATAGGCAAGTTACACAACAACAAGCATAGGCAAGTTACACAACTCGAGGTACTTTCGTTTCATTGCCAAAGTCAGGGTTTTAACCACTAAAGTACTACGTCGTTAAGTTCCTTTTAAAGATCCGTTCTCTTTTATAAAAGTCACGATACGTAGTATAAAAATAAAGTGACTTATATCTTTTAAGTAAACCAAAACAACTTCCATACTTTCCTTTTAAAACCAAATTAAAGCAACACCGTACCTTTTTAGACGAAGACACTTCTCTTTTAAAGTCAAGTTACCACATTAAAACGATGATAAAACCCTTCTTTTGTTTTCATAAAGTCGTTATAACCAACTTCCCGTAAAGCATTTATAACACTTTATGTTTTAAACCATTTTACGACAACCTGATGCCTTTCTTTTCCTAAAGTTCGGTTGCCTAATTTGATTACAAGTCTCTTTTTAGAAAAGTTTCATAGTTCGATGTCTTAATCCTTTTTAAAACAATTGAGTAACATATGCCATAGTAGTAGGTTATTCTTGTTCATAATCAATCTTATTAAGAAGTCATGATCTAGAAAATATAATATCATTTGTCTCGTCTTAGCACATGCGGATGGAGTTTCTCTTGGTTTTAATAATACTTAATTATTGATACATTTTCCTTTATTAGTAGCTGCGGTGGTTTGTCGATACACGTTCTCATTTCGAAATCGATAAAACATTATTCCTTTCAAAACCAAGTACTCATTACTCATGAATGAGGTTTCACATAAAATTCATATTAATTTATTTAAGTTAAGTCTCTTATCTTATAAGATCAAGTCTCTTAACTTCAAAATCGATAAACCATTTTCTTTACCTCTCTTAAGGCGTTATACCTAACTCCCATAAAGCTTAGTATAACTCTTTTTAAAACCTTTTAAAAACCAAGTGTTACTCTTATTTAAAAATGGTTTCTTAACTTTTGACATACTTGAGTTCCTTATTATCACACATCAAGTCGGTTATAAGTCAAATCGATTTACCTTTTAAAACCACGGGCATTTTCTTACCTACGTAAATTTGTTGTAACCAATCAAATACATTTAACACGTATGCGTCTACCGTACTACATAGTTATACACATATCATGCTTTGGAAAAGATAGGAAGAGGTTCACATACCTGCGACGATTATCGACTAATAGCAAAATGCTCCAGTAACTCAAGCCGTCGGCTCCGCCTTAAGCCAAGTAGATCGCCATGCGTAGTACTTGACCTATAGAGGCCCTGGCGCCTATTAACATCTGGGCTCAATGTAGAAGTATTACGAGAACATTTGTGACCTCCCCCACATGGCGGCGTAAATCTCCTCTCTATCGAGGCACGCTATGAGCCAGCAACTCACAGAGGGTTTGCACGTCTAACAGGGCGTGTACAATTCTACTCGGCAATGCTACCACAAGTCTCATGTCTGATCTATGTAATTCTGATTCGATTCTCTTATTTAAATTCGGGCTTAAGTCGCGAGACATTGCGTAAGTATTAATCGAGCTTAAGTCGAAAGACATTGCCGCATGACTATGTTCAATTCTATATATAGTATGCTTTAACTATATATTCCTACAATGTAATTTCGA
The DNA here is from genome assembly GCA_029844215.1 of Przewalskia tangutica. Classification (NCBI taxonomy): domain Eukaryota; kingdom Viridiplantae; phylum Streptophyta; class Magnoliopsida; order Solanales; family Solanaceae; genus Przewalskia; species Przewalskia tangutica. The sequence goes on along the minus strand of CM056720.1, from coordinate 25,795,240 downwards.
TTACAACGAAGGTCGAGTGTTTACCTCGATAAGCCCAAAATTATCCAAGTTAAATGTCGATCTGAACAGCGTTTAGCTCTGCTCGAGCGCTCGATCCGCTCAAACAACCCTTAGAAGTTCTCAACCTACTTAAACACTTGACCGACTATGAAGGTTTTCCTTGGGTTTCGTTTTTGTAGTGAGGAAGTATAATAGTATTTTACGGGCTTTTGTATAAGTGTAACCTTGGGAATACTACAAGGTATTTGGACCAAGGTATTTGGGCATTATAACAATACTTGGAAGTATTTCTATACCACAAAGGGGTATTTATACGAGACAACTAGGCTAGGGGTACCTGCTAGGGCCTTCAAAGGGGAGGAGGCTCTCGGCGAAGGCTCGCTCAAGGGAGACTCTTTGGGCGAGAACACTCGAGAGGAGGGAGTAGTGTGAGACTTAGAAAGATTGCTCAAGTTTGGATGAAGAAAGTCTTGACTAGAGGGTATTTATAGGTCAAGAAATGGCCAACCAATGGCCGAGATTCTTCCAAGTGTAAAGGCAAGTGTAGGGCTAGATTTTAACCATGTGGACGCTTATCCATCTACCACGACCACTTGCACAAAATATCCTACCAACCACCCGGCCCGATCGTCCGTGCGCCCATTCTTCCTTCCGATGTGAGGTGACACATATCGCCTCCCGTTAATCCAAAATGTTTCGTCTCTCGGAAAAATCGCAAAAATTAAAAATGACATGGCGGAATTTTCCGCCCATGAAGTTTAGTAAAGCGTTTAGTCAACGATTCTTTTTGGCACTTGTGCCCAAATTTGAAACTAGCCAACTTTAAGGCTCAAATTATAATCGTCTGCGCTCGCGTACATACTGGAAATCACGGTATAACGGTGTTTGGTGATCGGCGGTGTAGGATCTGCTCGGGGTTTTGGATAGCTCCTCTGTCCGAGTTTATCTTTTGGTATATATCCTTGATGCAGGCTTTATGCGATTTTGGGTGCTGGCGGGGCCTTGTCGTCGTATTCGATTCAACTCACTGAAGTGCGTATTCGTATGTGGGATTGGACTCGTATGCGGTGTAGTGTCTTTTGTTTATGTATATATGGCGGCCTTGTCGGCTTTGCCCTTACTGCGTCGTTGGTTTTAAAAAAAAAAGTGAGGTGTTATTTAATTTCCGCAGTTTTACTTGGGTTGTTAAGGTAGAAGGGTGTCCAGGTAGGGTACCAGTCACGGGCCCGGGGATCGGGGTGTGACAGAAATGATCGCGGCTGTCCTGAAAGGACAAAATAAGATGATGATGCGCATTGAAGCGGCAGTAGATGCTATAGCTACTCATTAAAGGGTTGGGACTCTGGCGTCAAATCAAAACGGTGTGAAGGCCTCGGCTTTCTCTGAACCAGCAAAAAGAAATTTGAGAGCAAGAAGGACCGGTTGGACATGATTTAAAATTACAATATAAAATCAGTGATTTGAAATCAGAATGATTTGAAGTTGAAGTTTTGTTTGAACATATAATTTGGATTTCTTAAGTTGTACTTTTTTTTCATAAGCATAAAAACGTCACAAGTTGTGAAAATCATCAAAACTTTTCCAATTTTTATACAATCTTAGCAGATGAGCAAATTATAGTTCATAACATAGTTAATATGCCACTTAGACCTTTCTAAAAAATACAACATATATTAATCGAAATTTAATTCAATGGTAAGAAAATTTGAACATGAGTTGTAGAAGTAAATTTAGTTGGTAAGTGTAAAATTTGCTATAAATATACTACCAACTTGCAAATCCTTTTTTATATTTGATATAAATAGTTGGTAAACATGATTGATAAATATATCTACCAACTTATGAATCTTTTTTTTACAAAATATAAATTTATTGTCAAATTTTACATTTAAAAATTTTGAAATCATAATTTAAAATCCTAAATCATGCCTTTTTGGAGAATTTAAAATTTAAAAACATGATATGAAATTAAAGTTGAATTTTTGTGTAAATTTCATAAACATATGTTGATTTGAAATCAAAATAAATCCTGATTTCATATTGCATGTTCAACCGCCTACTAAATATATTTGGTTTAAGACAATAAAACTAGTTTTGATTTGATGTTAGATAAGTGTAAAAATGACTAAAGTAATAAACAGACTAATATTTCATTTGTATAGGGTAAAATTTGAATAAGACATCTATACGAGTTAAGATGACACCTGTTGAAACCCAATTTTGACCCTTCCGTCCAGACAGTAGCTATAAAATTACACTAATTTTGCAAAATAATTTTTATTGATTTTCTGTAATAAAATGCAACAATAATACATTAATGCAGGCATAAATAAGCAATTTAATAATGGCACTGCATCTTACGTAGAAATTAAGCACTTAGAGTCTCGCGCCCACATTTATTAATTTTAAGCCCTGTCACAATTCTTAAATGATAATAAAATAAATAAATACATAAAATAAATAATTCGACAATGACGTCGTGTTAAATAGCATAGTCGCATTTATTAATACATAAAGCAATTTCATAATTATTATAACGCCTAAAGTCATATTAAGATAATTTAATCTTAACTTAAATAATAATAAAATCACATAATAAATAAATTTTAATAATGACATCGCATTATAAAAATTAAGCACTAATTAAATAACGCGTCTTCGTTTTTAATCTCAAACTTAGACTAACAAAGCACCTAAAATAATTTAATCACAATTTATTAATCGATTTACCACTAATTAATTTTACCTAAAACTAACAATTAAAACTAACCTAAAACTAATACACTAATTAAATAAAACCATTGCCATGACCAACACCCGTGACCCGTTACGACCACTTATTTCATACTCATTACAGCGCTACGCTTAAGCCGTCGCGGCGATACAAAAGAACCTAAACCTAGAAAAGCGAGATCGTTGCACTCTCCGCCACTCCCATCGCCCGTGCAGGATTCTCGTAGGAGAATCGGTGAATCACCTGCGAATCCTTTGCCGTATCGGCGCCTCTATACTTACCATAGAAATGGAAACAAATCAACCTCGAATCCACGTACCATAACAAGAATGATACAAGAATCAGTCCGTTAATATCAAGTTGCCATAACCGAAATACACCATAAATCGTTCTAAAATCAGCACTGAATTAAGCACGAATCGTACAAAATCAGAGTAAGAATCAGCCAAAATGGCACCTTGATTACTTACCAACAGTAGAACCCAAATAGTGGCCATATAAGTGAACCCGGTTTACATGAAGAGCGGCGAGAGAGAGCGAGGTGGGCGACAATCGGACCACTTTCTTTTCAACTAACAAAAGCCGTCGGCGTACATGCAATGGCATCTTGATGGTCGGAACCTAGTACCTTTACGAATCGGAAAGATCCATTCAAATATCAAGAGCAATCGAGGAAACCAACACGCTGAAACCGACACGAACAAAAAATCGACTCAGTATGGCAAAACATAGAAACTGAGGGAACCTGTTAGCATCCTTTAGCCGAAACCTTTCTTTCAAAAAAATAGTCTAGAATCGACCACAAACTGCGTCGTTTTTATTAGCATCATGAAACCAAAACTCGAATTGGATCGAGGACTTGATCTGTTGCCAGGTCGTTGTCAGGAGAAGGTAAAATCGACTTCTGTCGATTTCGTCATGTTCCTGTGTTACTGTATTTGGTTTGGGTGTTAAACATGTGTTAGTTTTGTTCATTCATGTTGTTGTGTTCATTAACGCTCGAATGTGATGCTGAATTGTTTGCTTAATTAATCTGGATATATTCTCGCCTTAAGTTGTTGATTAGATTTACATTTAATGCTATATGCTGAAAATGATGACTAGTAAACTCAATCGCCTCTCAATTATTTTCATTTTTGTATCGTTGTGTGCTATAGATTCAGTTAATTGGTTCACATCTGCTCCGAATGTTTGAATTAGTTTGAATATGCTAAATGTGTTCGCCATTTAATGAGTCGTTCCATATATGATTAATTAGTCCTGCTTTGGATTAGTGAGTGTCCTCCCTTTAAGTTTTTTTTATTTAAATTTACTTAACCTTTATGTATTGTGTGATTACAAACATGAGTAGTCGAACAAGTTCTCAATATGTTGATTTCTTTGTTGGGCCAGGTTATGGATTGTTTAAATCGGAACAAATGGTCGAATGTGGTAGCCAAAAGCTATACGATCAATGGACGACTGTTCATACTTGAAATAGTGTTAATATGACAATGCGAAACTTGTGGGATTAGTAAACGATAAGAAGTGAGATTATGGGAAAACATGATGCGTGATTGGGTTAAAATAAGATGGTGGCATTGTTTGAATCCTTAAAACATCTAGAACCGATTAGGATGAAGATTAGAAGTAAGCGATTCAAGGTAGCGATCGACTATTGATTTGGAGGATAGATACCTTGTTGAGGCATTAATCATAAGTACGAATCTAATTTGGTGAAATGGGCGGGAATTTGTCTCGGTTCTTTTCATAAATAACACCCCTGTTTGGGACTCCCAAGAGGGACTTGAAAGTGTCTAATGGTTTATTATATACTTTAAAGGAAGTGCAATTCTCGTCTGTTAAGAAACTATGCATGAAATACATTCAAGTAGATTATTCTGACTTTGGACAGGATAGTGAATGTAGTCAGATCTGTGCCTCGCATTTTAAATAACTTATTGTTAATGCATATTGTGAGATATCAACTACTGATTGTCGTTGTACAATTCCTTGCTGGTCTTCTTAGTAATATGAAATCTTACGAGACCGGGGGCACATTTTAGAATCGAACTTTGTCATTTAGAATTTCTTTGGATTGTGTTTACCTGCACTGCGTTCGCACCGTTGCTGGGCGGCGGTGCTTATTCTTGAAATTATCACCCTTCTAGAATAATATAACTAAATAATAATTGAATCATGTTTCTGAATCGGCCTTCGATTCTATGAACAAAATGGGTGACTTGTGTATGATATTAGAAGTGACTTGCCTTTGCTGCGTAAATGCCCGTCCTCATTTCTTTTTACCACTGTTGTTTATTCCCATCTTACATTGTCATCACTGGTCTTTACATGAATGCTTGCTCAAATACCAAACTATATGTCAAGTGTTTGTTTGTTATTTAATTATTTGGGCTCGTACTAATCCTTATCTTCTTTTATTTTACATGAAATGCATCGGAGCAAAACGAAGAGTCTCGTGAGACTCGTCATAAGCTCTGACAAATGAATACCGCGTCTTATGTGCTTCATCCTCTCAGCATCACAAACTCCAAACCATAGGCGAGATGGCCTCGCCGTTTCTTCAATCATCATTAATTCATATCCTACTTTATTATTTGTTGTAATTATTTGTCTAACATTCTGCTACTAATAGTACACTTAGAATAATTAAACTTTGGGCTGTCATTAGAAAAATAGTTTGACGCTAGAAATTCACTCTCCTTTAATTAGTTATTTTCTATGACTAGTTATGCATTGCCTAAGCCATACTAAAATGACATAAATATTCACGTAGCTAAAGCGTCACTCGCTATTAAATCCTTAGCATAATAAATTAATTTCTTCATAAACTCTTACTAACATTCATAATTAAAAATTATTTTGTTAGCCTTTGCATAATAGATATTTTACAGGTACACATTTAAATCATAATAAGATTTTGCATGATTACAACACATGTATCTTATCTAATACGTTATAAATGCATAAATCATCTTTGCACATAATAATACATATTTTAGCTAGAACTAGCTTTATATATTTTAAAACAAACCTCACATTTTTATGCTAGCAAAAAATACTTCCTATATTTTTACTTAAATACTTTTCAAGACATGTATTGCATCTTAGAATAATAATTAACCCTAGGTTTGAACGGACAACCGCAAGTTAGCGGATCCTTTAGGGTGCCTAACTCATTCCCTTTAGGATAATAAAGAACCATTGCCCAGAATCTCACAATTTTGCAGACCATTAAAATGGAGTTAATGTTTACTTTAAACTAGTTAACATTTAGGTGTCCTAATTCACCCAAATTAATTAGGTGGCGACTCCCTAGCAACCCTTTAGCATTTTAACACCTTTTACTTTTAAAATTAACCTTTTAACACCTCTTTAACATATTTAGCACCTTTTAACATTTAGCATTTTTATTCTATTTTTCTAACATTTTACTTAAGCAGGGTTCGCTAGAATAATGTCGCGGTCGAAAAAGGGCGCGACAGAATGGCGACTCCGCTGGGGATTTAAGGTTCTTAACCACAACAGACCTAGGGTTATTATTTGGCAATTATTTTTTGCATTTAATTTTTTGTGTGTTGTATTTTGTTTTTTGTTTTTTTTTTTGCTACTTGTTTTATTGCTTTCCTTAAACTGGCATTCCGCTCATATTTCTTCCACTCTGGAAAATTCACACAATCACACACTACATGCGAGGTGCGCTTGGTTCATCGGCAAAATTCTTCAAAAACCCAAATTTAGGAGAGTTGGTAATATCGTGGAGTGTCAGGTCTAGCAGGTGGCGCGTAACCTTCTCGCTCGAGTTGTCGCTCGGGAACTTTGCGTCTAGTAAAGCCAAATCTTAGAAACTTCGGGATAGAGCTATACCACCCTTTATTTTAAGGCGTGCATGCATTTACCTTAGGTGGGTCGGTCGGTATCGCGCCACGATTAGAAAGACACCAAACTTGTCGACGGGTTTCTCGACCAGCGACGACCAGCGTATTATGTGTGGCGTGACAATAATGGACAAATCCAAGCCTAATCATGACATGCCAAAAGTGGGAAAAAGTGCACGTCGTTTGGTCGCCATTTCCAGCGAAGCATTACGATTGGGCGACTTGGACAAATCCGTCATAACCTCGCGTATGTGGCGTTTAGGCCTACCTGCGGCATAAAGGGTCCCACGCGTGTTAGGACTACGCTTGCGATGTGACAATCTATGTGCAACATGTACTTGCTAAATGTTTTACACTTTTGCAAAATCACGTGCTTTACACTACTTGCGATTTGCTACATTTTGTCTAAAAGGATTTATCATCTCCCGAAAGGTCGATTTGTATTTGACTAAGCAATGGCGAGCATCGATATTTCACAAGTTCAAAACGGTCGATGGCATGGTGATTCAAGGACATTTGAAGCGAGCGAGTGAACGTCTTGGTCCCTATAGGCAAGCGAGATTGGGACTACGTTAGACTGATTCCGCTTGGCGGATCGTGGCGGCCATATCGGACGGTCCGCGCTAGAATTTTACCCAATTTGGCTTGTAATGAACTATGTCGCGACTGATTCCTCGTGGGGATACGTGGCGGCCTAAATCGGCCAGATCGCACTATTAGGAAACTTTCCGCCGTTACGAAAATAGCGAGAATACCACGTAATATCTGGCGACCCATTGAGACCGGCTTTAGGCCAAGCGCCGCTGCGTATTCAAAGCGGGACAAGGTAGAAAACAGGCGGGGTTGCAAGTCCAAGAAGGCGAACGCGGATGTCGGAACAAGCGGCGAAGTCAAATCTGAATCGACCCCGCCACGAGCTCGCGAGTTTTCTTTGGCGCGAGTTTTCATATTAATGAAGCGGAAAATGCAGCGGTGAAACAAAAATCGGCGATAAGGTTCTTCGTATTGCGAAGCGAGAGGGCCATCGTGACAATCGCGATCAAAAGGCTAGCGCGTCGGCTCGGGCGTAAAGCTAAATTTGCAACCATGCATCGCCACCAACAAATGCATGGCAATTAATCGATTCTGGCGTTTAACGTGTCGTCAAGGACAACGTCTCGGATTCATGAGCGTGTCGGGGCGACATCTACTGCCGTAAATTGCACTTCTCGTATGTATTTATCATTTCGTTTAAGCGGTATACACTAATTTTCTCAAACTTAGCTTGCGGGAGCATTTATTCTCAAGAGCATCGGCCACGTCGGTAACGGCGTTTATCGTGAGCGGCGCCAAGTGCGAAAGCGGCGCCCGATACATCCGAGCAGCGGCGTCATCGACCTGACAAGTCCAGCGGCGCCAAGTCGAAAGCAGCGCCCGGCACGTTCGAACGCGGCGTTATCGGCCGCAACAAGTCCAACGGCGCCAAATCCAGCAGCGCCACGTGACATTCGATACAACAGTTAGCTCGCGAAGTCAAAGCGCAGCAAGTCTCGTCAAATACATCTCGCGAAAAACCACGTCTTAGCTTTCGACTCGTCATCGTTTACTTTAATTATTTCATCTAGTTTTGATTCGCGTGAATTACGACCTGACTCCACGTATAGAACAATTTTTATCTATACCTTAGGAGGCGTCATTTGCATTTAGTCCATCTGAGCGATTCGCCCATCTGGCGTCATTGCATTTCGTCCATCTGAGCGATAACGCCCATCTGGCGTCATTTGCATTTCGTCCGTAAAAGCGATTTCGCCCATCTGATATCATTTGCATTTCGTCCATACAAGCGATAACGCCATGGCGTCATTTGCGTTTAGTCCATACAAGGCGATAACGCCCATCTGGCGTCGTTCGCATTTCGTCCATCAAGGCGATCGCCCATCTGAGCGTCGTTGCATTTCGTTTATACAAGCGATAACGCCCGTACAAGCGTCATTTGCATTTCGTCCATCTGAAGCGATAACGCCCATCTGGCGTCATTTGCATTTCGTCCATCTGAGCGATTCGCCCATCTGGCGTCATTTGCATTTCGTCCATCTGAGCGATAACGCTTATACAAGCATCATTTACGCCGTCCATCTGAGCGATTCCGCCCATCTGGCGTCATTTGCGTTCGTCCATACAAGGCGACCGCGCCCATCTGAGCGTCATTTGCATTTCGTCCATACAAGCGATAACGCCTATCTGGCGTCGTTGCATTTCGTCCATCTGAGCGATAACGCCCATCTGGCGTCATTTGCATTTCATCCATCTGAGCGACAGCGCTCATCTGGCGTCATTTGCATTTCGTTCACACGAGCGATTCGCCATCTGGCGTCATTTGCATTTCGTCCATACAAGGCGATAACGCCCATACAAGGCGTCATTTGCATTTCGTCCATCTGAGCGATAACGCCCATCTGAGCGTCATTTGTATTTCGTTCACCTGAGATGATTCGCCCATCGGCGTCATTTGCATTCGTCCATCTGAGCGATCGCCCATCTGGCGTCGTTGCATTTAAATCCATCAAAGCGATTAGCCCGTAAAAGGCGTCATTTGCATTCGTCCATCAAGGCGATAACGCCCATCTGAGCGTCATTTGCATTTCGTCATCTGAAGACAACAGCGCCCGCGCGGCGTCATCTGCGTCTACTATACAAGCGACATATCGTCACATCGTTTCATTATATAGTATATACGATTTGACTACAACCTGACACAAAATTCACGTTCTTATATTTTTGTTTTGTGATTTATGCACTAATGCTTATCTTAGCTTGATCTACGGGAACTTTAACAAGCGGCAAGCGATGGAGCCTGGCGTGGATTTTCTCTTCTGACAGGCAATTTGTTGGGGCCAACCTTCCAACAAATGGCGAAGCGGCCTCAGCGTCGGTTCGCTCATTCCACATCACCGTAATACCCGGCGTCATAAGTGACACGGTACACCCGAGTTCGAGCGGTTATTTTATTTTTATTTTTATTTTTAGCACCACGTACGGTGTCGTCGTAACTGCGACAACAGGACAAATTGAAGTCGCGTTAGCGCCCTAGTGTTTTGACCATGGTAACCGGTGTCGTCATAACTCGACCTTTGGGACAAATTTTAGTCGCGTTAGCGCGCCAGTGTTTGACCATGGTAGCCCGGTGTCGTCGTAACTCGACCTTTGGGCGGTTTTAGTCGCGTCGCCTTGCCTAATACTGACATTTTAATTACGAGAATAGAGACAAAATTGGCTATGAGTCAGCGTCTTTGTCAGAAAGATTCTTCCATCGTCTCCGTACAAAGAGGACATTTGTTGACACCCGATTTTGACCCTCCGTCAGACAGTAGCTATAAAATTACACTAATTTTGCAAAATAATTTTTATTGATTTTCTGTAATAAAATACAACAATAATACATTAATGCAGACATAAATAAGTAATTTAATAATGGCACTGCGTCTTACGTAGAAATTAAGCACTTAGAGTCTCGCACCCACATTTATTAATTTTAATCCTTGTCATAATTCTTAAATGATAATAAAATAAATAAATACATAAAATAAATAATTAAACAATGACGTCGTGTTAAATAGCATAGTCGCGTTTATTAATACTCAAAGCAATTTCATAATTATTATAGCAGCTAAAGTCATATTAAGATAATTTAATCTTAACTTAAATAATAATAAAATACATAATAAATAAGTTTTAATAACAACATCGCATTATAAAAACTAAGCACTAATTAAATAACGCCGGTCTTCGTTTTTAATCTCGAACTTAGACTAACAAAGCACCTAAAATAATTTAATCACAATTTATTAATCGATTTACCACTAATTAATTTTACCTAAAACTAACAATTAAAACTAACCTAAAACTAATACTAATTAAATAAAACCATTTGCATGTGACCCACACCCGTGACCCATTACGACCTTTATTTCCTTATACTCGACAACAACCGTTTACCTACCGCCGTCCTGGCGATACAAAAAGAACCTAAACCTAAAAAGGCGAGATCTCACCTCTCCTCGCACTCCACGTAGCCCGTATGGGATTCTCGTCGGAGAATCGTGAATCACCCCAGAATCCTTTGCCGTATCGGCGCCTCTATCTTACCATAGAAATGAAACAAATCAACCTCGAATCCATTACCGTAACAAGAATGATACAAGAATCGGTCAGTTAATATCAGTTACCATAAGAAATACACCGTAAATCGTTCTAAAATCGACCGAATCAAGCGCAGAATCGTACAAAATCGAGTAAGAATCGGCCAAAATGGCACCGATTGCCCAACATTAGAACCCGAATAGTGGCCATATAAGTGAACTCGGTTTACCGTGAAGAGCAGCGAGAGAGGAAGCGAGGTGGGACAATCGGACCAGCTTTCTTTTGACTAAAAAAGTCGATCGGCGTACGTGCGATGGCGTCTTGATGGTCGAACCTAGTACCTTTACGAATGCGAAATATCCGTTCGAACATCAAGAGCAATGGAAACCCGGCGCCTTCGAAACCACGACACGAACAAAAAAATTGACTCAGTATGTCATAAAACATAGAAACACGAGGAACCTATTAGCATCCTTTAGCGAAACCTTTCTTTCAAAAAATAGTCTAGAATCGACCACAACTGCGTCGCTTTTTTATTCGCATCATAAAACCAAAACTCGAAGTGGATCGAGGACTTGATCGGCCCCGATTCATTTGTCAGGAGAAGGTAAATCGACTTCTGTCGATTTCGTCATGTTCTGTATTCTTGTATTTGGTTTGGGTGTTAAGCGTGTGTTAGTTTTGTTCATTCATGTTGTTGTGTTCATTAGCTTTCGAATGTGATGTTGAATTGTTTGTAATTAATCTGGATATATTCTGCCTTAAGTTGTTGATTAGATTTACATTTAATGCTATATGCTGAAAATGATGACTAGTAAACTCAATCGCCTCTCAATTATTTTCATTTTTGTATCGTTGTGTGCTATAGATTCAGTTAATTGGTTCACATCTGCTCCGAATGTTTGAATTAGTTTGATATGCTAAATGTGTTCGCCATTTAATGAGTCGTTCCATATATGATTAATTAGTCCTGTTTTGGATTAGTGAGTGTCCTCCCTTTAAGTTTTTTTTATTTAAATTTCGCAACCTTTATGTATTGTGTGATTACAAACATGAGTAGTCAAACAAGTTCTCAATATGTTCAGTTTGTTGTTGGATGGGTTATGGATTGTTTAAATCAGAACAAATGGTCGAATGTGGTAGCCAAAAGCTATACCAGTCAATGGGCAGCCTGTTCATACTTGAAATAGTGTTAATATGACAATCTGAAACTTGTGGGATTAGTAAACCAATAAGAAGTGAGATTATGGGGAAAACATGATGCATGATTGGGTTAAAATAAGATGATGGCCGCTGTTTGAATCCTTAAAACATCTAGAACCAGTTAGGATGAAGATTAGAAGTAAAAAACGATTCAAGGTAGCAGTCAACTATTGATTTGGAGGATAGATACCTTGTTGAGGCATTAATCATAAGTACCAAATCTAATTTGGTGAAATGGGCGGGAATTTGTCTCGGTTCTTTTCATAAATAACACCCCTGTTTCGGACTCCCAAGAGGGACTTGAAAGTGTCTAATGGTTTATTATATACTTTAAAGGAAGTGCAATTCTCGTCTGTTAAGAAACTATGCATGAAATACATTCAAGTAGATTATTCTGACTTTGGGCGGGATAGTGAATGCGATCGGATCATGCCTCACATTTTAAATAACTTATTGTTAATGTATATTGTGAGATATCAACTACTGATTGTCGTTGTACAATTCCTTGCTGGTCTTCTTAGTAATATGAAATCTGCTTCTGGGACCAGGGGCCTGTTTTAGAATCTGAACTTTGTCATTTAGGACTGCTGGATTGTGTTTCTGCTTCCTGCATTCATAGCCCGTTGCACGATTGCTTATGCTTGAAATTATCACCTACAGAATAATATAACTAAATAATAATTGAATCATGTTTCCTGAATTGGCCTTCCAGTTCTATGAACAAAATGGACTGACTTGCGTATGATATTAGAAGCTGACTTGCCTTGCTGCATCATACCCGTCTTCATTTCTTTTTTCCATCTGTGAATTGCCTATTCCCATCTTACATTGTCATCACTGGTATTTACATGAATGCTTGCTCAAATACCAAACTATATGTCAAGTGTTTGTTTGTTATTTAATTATTTGGGCTCGTACTAATCCTTATCTTCTTTTATTTTACATGAAATGCATCGGAGCAAAACGAAGAGTCTCACGGCGAGACTCATCATAAGCTCTGACAAATGAATACGCGTCTTATGTGCTTCATCCTCTCGCATCACAAACTCCAAACCATAGGCGAGATGGCCTCGCCGTTTCTTCAAGTCATCGTTAATTCATATCCTCACCTTTATTATTTGTTGTAATTATTTGTCTAACATTCGCTACTAATAGTACACTTAGAATAATTAAACTTTGAAGTCATTAGAAAAATAGTTTGACGCTAGAAATTCACTCTCCTTTAATTAGTTATTTTCTATGACTAGTTATGCATTGCCTAAGCCATACTAAAATGACATAAATATTCACGTAGCTAAAGTGTCACTCGCTATTAAATCCTTAGCATAATAAATTAATTTCTTCATAAACTCTTACTAACATTCATAATTAAAAATTAATTTGTTAGCCTTTGCATAATAGATATTTTACAGGTACACATTTCGTCATAATAAGATTTTGCATGATTACAACACATGTATCTTATCTAATACGTTATAAATGCATAAATCATCTTTGCACATAATAATACACATTTTAGCTAGAACTAGCTTTATATATTTTAAAACAAATCTCACATTTTTATGCTAGCAAAAAATACTTCCTATATTTTTACTTAAATACTTTTCAAGACATGTATTGCATCTTAGAATAATAATTAACCCTAGGTTTGAACGGACAACCGCAAGTTAGCGGATCATTTAGGGTGCCTAACCCATTCCCTTTAGGATAATAAAGAACCCTTGCCCAGAATCTCACAATTTTGCAGACCATTAAAATGGAGTTAATGTTTACTTTAAACTAGTTAACATTTAGGTGTCCTAATTCACTCAAATTAATTAGGTGGCGACTCCCTAGCAACCCTTTAGCGTTTTAACACCTTTTACTTTTAAAATTAACCTTTTAACACCTCTTTAACATATTTAACACCTTTTAACATTTAGCATTTTTATTCTATTTTTCTAACATTTTACTTAGCGGGGTTAAGCTAGAATAATATCGCGGCCGAAAAAGGGCTCGACAACACGTGGGAATAATGTTGAGTCAGCCTCACGTAAGTTTACGATATCACCAGTTTTTTATGCATTGTACCGGGTGTGACTCGAACAGGGCCAATATCGATATTAAAGAAGTCTAAGAGTCATTTGCATTGTAACGGACGGCCAGATTCTGAATCTACGACTTTAAATCGGCTTTTAATAGCATTTATTGAGAGATTGATTGTCCAATTATTATAACATTTATTCTCCTGTATTTATGAGGGTATACTTCGTGTGTTGTGTACTCATGTAACTCATGTATAAATAGGGCACTTCATTACATTGTAACACATCATATTCTGATTATTACAATACATTTACTATTATTCTCTCAAATTTTGTGCTTTCATACATGTTGTCGTCACTTTTACTCAAAAACCATCTCAAGGCTCAGAATAATTATTAATTACTTTATCTTATTATTATTTATCTTAAGTATAATTCTTATCTAATGTGTCACTTGTGATCCACGTGTCCTTGACCACGTATACAAATTTAATTGTTTCATTTTACGGGTAAACATCATTACTACTCTTGTCATCCCATATTAGTTACCAACCTCCTTAAAATATAAATAAAAGTTCTTTTTCTTCTTATTATTATTATTATTATTATTTTATCCTTATCTCTATTCAATAAATATGTATTCTATTTTAAAACAACGGAAAGCTAGTCTTTTTGTATTTGAACAATTATAGTATCAACCAAATCACTTGTAGTCTTCAATTTACAATTTTATGCTATATATAATATAATTATATTGGTCACTTCTCAAGAACGCTTAATAATGTTAAAACATGATGAAATTAATTAATTTCATCTTAATTTTATAAAATAATAAATACTTAAAAATAAATATTTCTTAATAACCTTGTGGATAATGAGATAATATGAGATGGAGGGAGTAAGTTGGCTAGACAATAATCTAAGGGTCCATTTGGATATGATTTCAAATCAATGATTTAAAATTAGGTTTCTGTGACGTTAGAAATTTTATTTGGATTTCTTAAATTGTATTTTTTTTCTCATGAACATGAAAATTCCATAATTTATGAAAACTATCAACATTTTCCCAACTTTTACACAATCTTACTAAATGAGCAAATCATAGTCCAAATACAAAGTATCGGATTATCCTAAGATGTTGCATTAATAAATCACATATCTCCATGTTCCTTTGATAAATAAACTCTTGTGAATACATGTTATTACAAACTTTTAAATACACATAATTTTACTAGGAATACTTGTCCAATAAATCAACAATAGTAGTAACTAGTTATTCTCTAATATAATCCTCCAAATGATATGGACAATCTCTTTACGTCGACGATGAATCTTTTTTTTGTAAAATTTAAAATGATAGGTCTTTTTTTTCAAAATATAAACTTATGAGTCAAATTTTACATTTAAAAAATTAAAATCACAACTTGAAATTTGAAATCCCATTTTTTGGAGAATTTGGGGTGTACAATTGAAGTTGAAGTTTTGTTTAAATTTTATAAATAAACACTAATTTCAAATCAAAACGTTAAATTTGAGCCCCGAATCCTATCATCAAATGCCTACTATCTAGGGGGTGTCAAAACTATTTTGTATATTAAGTTTAAAATTACAATTTACAAAGCATTAAACCTTCGGTTCAGTATCTTTTAATAAAATAAAAAAATCTACCTAATTATTCGTTACGATTATAAGTTAATATTTGAAACCTTCGGCTTCATTAAGAAAATCCTAAAAATTGGTTTATATATATATATATATATATATATATATATATATATATATATATATATATAAGTCTAAAATTATAATTTACAAAGCATTATGTGAAAGTATTAGATAAATGCAATACCAGTTAGTTGAACATTGTTAGAGGCAGTTGGAAAGTGGTTAGAGTTAGTTAAATGTAGTTAAGAGAATTATTGACAAAATGGTAGAATAGTCATTGTATAGTCATTTTATATATTTGCACATTGTAGATATTTTGTAAACTGATTCATTCAGTTTCTCAATACATTTTCTTTCTCTTCTCTTCCAATTTCTCTCTCCCCGTAACCCTTTTCTTCCCTGCTTTACCGTCTCTGTTGCATGAACATTGGTGCTCAATTATCGCAATTATGTGAATCTAACATGGTATCAAAGCAGGTTGATCGATTAGAGAGGCGCGAAGCTTTGAGAAAGTTTTGAAGAAACTGACATTGTTGTAGATTGATCGAGATTCAATGATCGATTCAAATTGAAGTGTATTTTAGTAGAATGATGGAGTAAGTGTTTGATTGGAGAGGAATTGCAATTGATTGAGATCTTGAGATCTGAATTTGTGCATTCAACGACACAATCAATCTCAAGGACAATCGGAGACATGCAATTGAAGATCCAAACACTTACTAGTCGAATTGAATAATTTCTGAACAAATCGGAGACAGGCGATACTGCATGCAATTGGAGATCGATACTAATATGCGGACTTCTGGAGAAGATGTGATGAGTGCAACAACAGTGGTTAACATCGAGCACAACCACCATCTCTATCTATTTCCGTCGGATGCACCAGGATTGATGATTGTTGGTGTTGTGTTGAATGGAATGGAAAATTACACCTTGTGGAGCAGGGCAATGAAGTTGGCACTGCTTGGTAAGAACAGGATATGATTCATTGATGGAACCATTAGGAGAGATTCTTTCGATGGAAATCTTGTGAATCTATGGGATAGGTGTAATGTGATTGTAGTTTCATGGTTGATGGAAAATGTAAGCAAAAGTTTGCTTACTGATATATTGTTCAATTCTGATTCTTATGCAATATGGGAAGATTTGAGAGATAGATTTGGTAAAGTAAATAGCTCAAGGACTTTTCAATTGCATAAAGAGATTTTTTCCATGAGGCATGGTACAATGCCAGTTTCTATGTACTATTCCAAACTCAAGGATTTATGGGATGAGTATGATTCGATTATACCACTACCAAATTGTTGTCCAAAATCGAAGGAATTCATATATCACACACAGTACTAGAGGATGTTGCAATTTCTTATGGGACTAAACGATGTATATGGTCAAGTTAGGAGTCAAGTGTTTATGATGCAGCAAATGCCTAACTTGAATCAGGTGTATGCTATGATTAATCAGGAGGAAAGCCAAAGGATAGTTGGAGGATCGACTAGAGCAATACATGAGACAATGGAGTCTATGGTTATGCGCCCGAACCGGGCAGTTCTTGGTGCCTTACCCGGGCACACTGGTGATCTGACATCGAGAGAAAACCGGAAAAATAAAACATGAATCATGAAACAAGAGATATAATAAATAAGCAGGCCAAAGCGATTTGCCTTGATATATCATAAAACCGAGCAGTTTAATCCTTTTACAACCACACTTTGTGATTACTCTGAGACCTCTAAGATTTACAACAACTATGGCGGGACGGGGCCGCCGTACCACGAATGTATAAGCATCTGGACTCGGGGTAGCATGCAAAAGATAAGCCTCGAAGGAGCAGGCTTTCGATCTGTGAAAGGTGATCCTAAGCGGGGATCGGCGGCCGATGTACCTTTTACTGCGGCATGAGCGGCCCGAAGGAGAGTCGATAGTACAGTATGTGAAGCGTCAAATCGTAAATGAAATCATATAGTCTATATAAAGCGGAGACATGTATGATGACGAACTACGATATATAACATATAACCGATTCACGTCAAGCGAGGACTCGCTCCAAATTATCACTCGTGCGTGGAATTTCTTGATTTATGATATAACAATACCAAGGATTATACATGAACACCATGTCCCGCGTGTTATAAAAACCGTGCAGGACAAGTATAACTACGAATCCGGCCGTACCGATAATACAATGCGAAAACACGGCCGTCTGGGGCAAGTGCGAGCCGACTCAGGATACAGGCGGTCACGCGGTGGCCGGGCAATCTGGTGACCACCGAGGACGAGGCGTATCACGAAACCGTCACTATCTTGAGCGGGGCAAGTGCGGTGACTACGGATACGAGCGAATCGGTCACGAGGCAGGCGGTCGAGCCACCGGATACCGGGCGAGCGATAGAAACCTCGACGATCAACCGGCCTCTATCGAGAGGCGGTAACACGAAACACCACACTTGCACAACAAGGCTATCATCGCATGGCGAGTTTCCGACAACAAGCGTAGGAATGTTTCACGCGACAAGCATAGGCAAGTTTCACGTCACTCAAGTACCGTTTTATGCCAAAGTCGGGTTTGACCCTAAAGTACTCGTCGTTAAATTCTTTAAAAGAGATCCATTCTTATCAAAGTCACGATACGTAGTATTAGAATGACCGACCCCATTCATTTTCAAAATCAAGTAACAACATTCTTTTCCTAAGTTCGGTTTGCCTAGTTTGATTACTCGAGCTTCCGTTTTCAAATGGTTTCATAGTTCGTAAACTTAATCACTTGGTTAGTTTTAGAACAATTGAGTAATATAAGTCTCGCGTGAGAGTAGGTTATTCTTGTTTACAACATTCTTATTACAATGACCATGATCTAGAAAATGTAATATCATTTTGTCTCGTCTTAGTTTCTATGCGGATGGAGGTTTCTCTTGGTTTTAATACAATTCATCATTATTAATACATTTTCCTTTATTAGCATTGCGGTGGTGCAGCCGATCGTTCTGATTTAGAAATCGGTAAAACATTATCCTTTAAATAAAACCAAGTACTCATTACTCACGAATGAGGTTTCACGCAAACATCCACATTAAAACAAATAAGTTAAGTCTCTTATCTTATAAGATCAAATCTCTTAACTTAACGTCGATAAACCATTTTCTTTACCTTTCTTAAGACATTATACCTAACTCATCAAGCTAGTATAACTCTTTTTAAAACCTTTAAAACCAAGTGTTACTCTCGCCAAAGCGATTTAGAAATCTTTGAAATACATCAAGTTCTTTATTATAACTAGCGGTTATAATTCCACATCGATTACCTTTTAAAACCACAAGTATTTTCTTACCTCATAAATTTATTATAACGACTTCCCGTAAAGCGTTATAACACTTTATGTTTAAACAATCGAAACACGGTTAACACGTATGCGTCTACCGTACTACATAGTTCACACATATCGTGCTAGAAGAGATAGGAAGAGGTTCGCGTACCTCGCGGCGAGTCTTGACTACTAGCCAAAGCGCTCCAGTACTTGTCGGCTACTCGCCACGTAGATCGCACCACCGTAGTCTTGACCTATAAGGCCACGCGACTTATTAACATCTAGATCTCGTCGTTCCATATTCTCTGAAAATTCGGCCTGCTCCCCACATGGCGTAAATCTCTCACTCTATCGAGTGGCTACGAAGCCAACCGGGGTTAACACGTCTAGCAGGACGCGTACAATTCTACTACGGTAATGCTACATAAGTCTCTGTAATACAACCTGGTAATTCTGATTCGATTCTTCTCTTTATTATCCTCTTATGTGATTCTTGTTCAATTCTTCATTCTTGAGCTTAAGTCGAAAGACATTGCCATAATACTATATATTCAACAACATGTAATTTCCAATTACAATAGGGACAAGATATTTACCTCGATAAGCCCAAATTATCAGGAGTTTAAAGTCGCTCTGAGCAAGGTTTAGCTCTACTCAGGAGTGCTCGATCGGCTCCAAACAACCCTTAGAAGTTCTAACCAACCTGCTCCAAAACTTCAACCAACGGTGAAGGTTTCCTTGGGGTTTCGGTTTGAGACTAAAAGGACAAAAGGTAGTATTCCGGACTCTCATTATAGAGGTAACTTTGGAATACTACAAGGTATAAGGCTAAGGTATTTTGGGCATTATAACAATACTTGGAGGTATTTCAATACCACAAAGGGGGTACCACGAGAACAACACCACAAGGGAGGGGGTGTTCTCGGCTTTAGGCTCATGAGGGAAGGTTTGGCCAAAGGCCTTGAGGAGAGGGCTCTTGGGCGAGTCGACAAAGAGGAGGAGGGGTTCTCAAGACTTAGGCAAGTGAAGAGTGGATGAAGAAGTCTTGAAGAGAGGGGTATTTATAGCAAAACCAAAGGCCAACGATGGCGAGATCAAGCCGTGTGCAAGGCAAGTGTAAGGCGAATCAAGCCAAGTGCACCCATGAAACACTCCACAAAACACTCATAAAACAAGCCCGCAAGCAAGGCACAAAGGAGGGACCAATCGGCGAGGCCAAGCCTCCTCTTTGCCGTCGATGAGGTGACAAGTGTCACCCTCCGTTAATCCAAAAATGTTAGTCTCGGAAAAATCCATAAAAATACTAAATGACATAGCGGAATTTTTCCAGCGTAAGTAATGAAGCGTTTAGTCGACGACTCTGTCGGCACTTGTGCCCAAATTTCGAATCGATGCCTAACAAGGCTCGAATTTGCGTCGTCGTCGTACGTACATACTGCGGAAATCGGGTATAACGTTCTTCCCGCCAGAAACATTCGTCCGAATGTTCATTCTGGTCTCAAAACAAGCGGCGTCGATATAGTCTTCAACGCTATCGTCTGAAAATAATCATGCCACGCTTTGGCCGAAAACACCGTTCACTTCTCCGCTTTCGTAGTACTGCGTCACGAACGCCGAACTCGTTCTAGTATCAGTACCCGCGACATCATCGACACATTTCCAACCGCGGAGTCATTGCCTCGAGCTTGGTCATCTCACAACCTCGATTTCCCTAAGGCCATTCCGGCCTTGAACTGATCGATCGAGCGCGTCCACGAACTCATCGATGGTCATCTAAACTTGGGCTAGCACCCTCGTGACCTACCGCTGGCGGGACCACCGAGCTGACCCACCCCAAGCGGGTTCTGGGTTGACCGCGAAATGGTCCTCGGCCCGACCCGACGCGCCCGACTCTTGTTCCCGTCCGGAACAATCTTACTATTTCACATCGTAAGCTACCACTTCCGTCTCGCGCTACCCAGGACTTACCACTTTTCACTAACGAGTTTCTAAATCACATTTTTAGCACAAAGCTATCCAAACATAACATTAAACACATCAGCAACATCAATCTGACAAAACTACAGAGGTTAAGGATATACGAAACTAGGCGGTTCGAGGACCGCTAAAGGAACTCCCGCGACCTCTGGGGCCTTAGGTGTACTAACGTCTGCTGGCTATGGAAGGTGAAGAACCATAGCTGCTCTAGTAGTCCATGCTATCTACCGGTGCTACCCGCAGTGGGCGATCTCTTGCGGATAGCCTGTTGGCGCAAAATAACAATCTCGAGTTAGTCGACCTCTCCCTTATGAAGCTTTCCCAGCGGCCACACTGAGACAAGGGCAACCTCGTCCGTGACACTCTGCTCGCGAAAATCTGAAACACAGGAGCCAGGCACGCTCCTGAATATCCGAAGGTCCGAAAGGCGGGAGGACCACTCTGTCTTGTGGTACATAACTAGTCTGCTTCTTGAGGCGGTCGCCTCGAAAGTCACCAAAGGACCTGCTGTTACGGCCTCTTACTGGCGACTTTGGTCGTTAGTCGATTTATCCGCTCCTCGCGTCAGTGTATCGCTGCGTGCGAGCGATGTCCGTGCGGTGAAGAGCTACACCGAACAACTCTGCAAGGCAATCGTGAGCCACCTGTAACATATCGGTGCACTCGATCCTCCGTACTAGCTACTAGCGAGGGCGTCTGGGCGATGAGTCGAACTCCACATTGTACTCCCGAAATGTCGCGGATTCTGCGTAACACCAAAAATCATCGGCCGAGCCCTCGCCATACGGGAGGCGAGAAATGTGCAAGAAAGGCCTCGAGAACTTCGTTCCATCTGCTGGAAGTGCATGCTCTCCACTGGACGACTCGAGAATCAAACGATCATTGCGGTATCACGCGATTGATGTGAACCTAGAACCACCGACTCGATCTCGATGCCTTGATCACTCTCGCGATCCATTTATGGCGGCGGATGAACTCCTGCGGATCATCCTCGGGCCTCGACCCGTAAAACTCTGGCGGCTCTGACTCGAGAAAATCCGTAGCCTCGAACTATCGGATCTGGGTGAACCTGGTGCTCTTTGGGCTGCTGCGTCGGCTATCCTCGAAATCAGCCTGACCACGGCCGTGCGGGCCAGCTCGCGTAACTCGTCTCTCTGCTCGGTGCGGGGTGGAGGCTCGAGTCTTGTGGTCTCTGCCCATTGCTCTGCTCGCGATCCTCTGCTTTGCCTTGCCGCCAGGCGGGTTGCCTTTCGCGAGGCATAGCGGTAAAAAGCGAAACACGTCGGAGGGTCGATCTTATCACACGACTCTGAGGCACGATCTCGGAATGAGAAGAATGGAAACCAATCCTAAATGTCCTATAGCCTCACGATTATAGATGTGGTGCCTGACAGCGATAATCCGGACTCTAGACACAGTGCGTAGACCTTTCAGAGATTAAGCGCTCACGATACCACTTTGTGCCCGAACGGGCGTTCTGCGGTGCCTTACCGGGCACCTAGTGATACAACATCGAGAAAACCAGCGGAAAAATAAAACATGAATCATGAAACAAGAGATATAATAAATAAGCAGGCCAACCAAAGCGGTTGCCTTGGTATATCATAAAACCGACGGTTTAATCCTTTTACAACCACTTGCAGCGATTACTCTGGACCTCTAAGATTTACAACAACTATGGCGGGGACGGGGCCACGTACCACGAATGTATAAGCATCTACGGACTCGAGTAACATGCAAAAGATAAGCCTCAGAAAGCGGAGCTTTCAATCTGTTGAAAGGTGATCCTAAGCGGGGATCGGCGGCCGATGTACCTTTTACTGCGGCGTGAGCGGCCCGAAGGAGTCGATCTGGCCAATTACAGTATGTGAAAGCGTCGAATCATGTAAATGAAATCATATAGTCTATAAAGCGGGAGACATGTATGATGACCAAACTACGATATATAACATATAACGATTCGTCAAGAGCGAGGACTCGCGCCAAATTATCACTCGTGCGTGGAATTTCTTATCCTGCCGGCGATTTATGATATAACAATACCAAGGATTATCATGAACACCATGTCCCACGTGTTATAAAAACGTGCAGGACAAGTATAACTACGAGATCCGGCCGTACCAATGTCTGATACAACGCAAAACACGAAGCGTCACGGGGCAAGTCGCGGCCGACTCTAGGATACCAAGGCGGTCACGCGGTGGCCGGGGCAAGTCTGGTGACCACGGGGACCGAGGCGTATCACGAAACCGTCACTATCTTTGAGCGGGGCAAGTGCGGTGACTACCGGATACGAGGCGAATCGATCGAGGCGGCGGTGCGAGGCGACCACCGGATACGGGCGAGCGATGAAACCTCAACGATCAGCCGGCCTCTATCGAGAAGCGGTAACCTGAAACACCACACTTGCACAACAAAGGCTATCATCACAAGCATAGGCAAGTTTCCGCGACAACAAGCGTAGGAATGTTTCACAGCGTAGGCAAGTTTCCGTCACTCAAAGTACCGTTTTATGCCAAAGTCAGGGTTTCAACCTAAAGTACTACGTCGTTAAATTCTTTAAAGAGATCCATTCTTATCAAAGTCACCCGATACGTAGTATTAGAATGACCACATTCGCTTTTCAAAATCAAGTACAACATTCTTTTCCTAAGTTCGGTTTGCCTAGTTTGATTACTCAAGCTTCCGTTTTCAAATGGTTTCATAGTTCGTAAACTTAATCACTTGGTTAGTTTTAGAACAATTGAGTAATATAAGTCTCACGTGAGTAGGTTATTCTTGTTTACAACATTCTTATTACAATGACCATGATCTAGAAAATGTAATATCATTTTGTCTAAATCTTAGTTTCTATGCGGATGGAGGTTCTCTTGGTTTTAATACAATTCATCATTATTGATACATTTTCCTTTATTAGCATTGCGGTGGTGCAGCCGATACACGTTCGATTTCGAAATCAGTAAAACATTATCCTTTAAATAAAACCAAGTACTCATTACTCGCGAATGAGGTTTCACAAACGTCCACATTAAAACAAATAAGTTAAGTCTCTTATCTTATAAGATCAAGTCTCTTAACTTCTAACGTGATAAACCATTTTCTTTACCTTTCTTAAGACATTATACCTAACTCCCATCAAGCTAGTATAACTCTTTTTAAAACCTTTAAAACCAAGTGTTACTCTCATTCAAAGCGATTTAGAAATCTTTGAAATCGTCAAGTTCTTTATTATAACTAGCGGTTATAATTCACATCGATTACCTTTTAAAACCACAAAGTATTTTCTTACCTACATAAAGTGTTATAACTTGACTTCATAAAGCGTTATAACACTTTATGTTTTAAACAATCAAACACGATTAACACGTATGCGTCTACCGTACTACATAGTTCACACATGCTCGTACTAGAAGAGATAGGAAGAGGTTCGCATACCTCGCGGCGAGTCTGACTACTGCGCGCTCAAGTACTTCAAGCCGTCGGCTACTCCTTAAGCCACGTAGATCGCTGCGTAGTACTTGACCTATAAGGCGCAGCGCATTAACATCTAGATCTCGTCGTTCCATATTCTGAAAATTCGGCCATGGCGGCGTAAATCTCTCTCTATCGAGTGGCTACCAAGCCAACGGGGTTAACACGTCTAACGGACGCGTACAATTCTACTACGGTAATGCTACATAAGTCTCTGTAATACAACCTAGGTAATTACGATTCGATTCTTCTCTTTATTATCCTACTATGTGATTCTTTGTTCAATTCTTCATTCTTGAGCTTAAGTCAAAGACATTGCCATAATACTATATATTCAACAATGTAATTTCCAATTACAATAGGGGACAAGATATTTACCTCGATAAGCCCAAAATTATCAGAGTTTAAAGTCGCTCACGAGCAAGGTTTAGCTCTACTCAGAGTGCTCGATCCGCTCCAAACAACCCTTAGAAGTTCTAACCAACTGCTCCAAAACTTCAACCAACGGTGAAGGTTTCCTTAGGGTTTCGGTTTGAGACTAAAAGGACAAAGGTAGTATTTAGGACTCTACGTATAGAGGTAACTTTGGAATACTACAAGGTATAAGGCTAAGGTATTTTGGGCATTATAACAATACTTGGAGGAGTATTTCAATACCACAAAGGGGTACCACACGAGAACAACACCACAAGGAGGGGTGTTCTCGGCTTTAAACTCATGAGGGAAGGTTTGGCCAAAGGCCTTCACAGGGGAGAGGGCTCTTGGGCGAGTCGACAAGAGGAGGAGGGTTCTCAAGACTTAGGCAAGTGAAGAGTGGATGAAGAAGTCTTGAAAGAGAGGGTATTTATAGCAAAACCAAAGGCCAACCAATGGCCAAGATCAAGCCATGTGCAAGGCAAGTGTAAGGCGAATCAAGCCAAGTGCACCCACAAAACACTCCACAAAACACTCCACAAAACAAGCCACAAAGCAAGGCACAAAGGAGGGACCAATCGGCCAGGCCAAGCCTCCTCTTTGCCGTCAATGAGGTGACAAGTGTCGCCTCCCGTTAATCCAAAAATGTTCCGTCGCTCGGAAAAATCCATAAAAATACTAAATGACATAGCGGAATTTTTCCAGCGTAGGCGTGGAAGCGTTTACGTCGAACGACTCTAATCGGCACTTGTGCCCAAATTTCGAATCCAATGCCTAACTTAAGGCTCGAATTTCGTACGTACGTCCATACGTACATACTCTGGAAATACGGGGTATAACAGGTTATGCTCACAACTAGGAGTGGAAATGTGAAACAAAGGAAGTCATATAATCTGAATGCGATATGTGATTACTGTCATGTCAATGGGCATTTCAAGGTGGATTGTTTCAAGCTAATGAAGTGTGACTACTGTCACAAGACTGTACACATACAGGATAATTGCTATGTACTACATGGCTATCCAGAGAACTTCAAGGGAAAAATAAAGAAGGCAAATGCAGTGATTGGAGGAAATCCTGCATTTGATAACATTGGACAAGGAGGAGAACAAGGTGGTAATATGTCATACTATCAACAAAATGGAATGCAGTATCAACACAATGCAGGACATTTCATATGGGAAACCAGTTCACACCAAGTCAACATCAGCAGTTACTCAACATGCTTAACAGCAAAACTGGAGAGTCCAGTGCAAGTGCAAACATGGCAGGTAAAACTAATGCTTGTGAGACATTGTTAAAATGGATTCTAGACTCAGGTGCTACTAATCACATGGTTAGTAATCAGGTATACTTATATAACAAACATTTGGTAGAGAATGCAGGCAAAGTACAACTACCTACAGGAGAATCAACTAAGATTACACATGTTGGTGATTGTAACTTAGGAGAATGTGGTGTACTTAAGAATGTCCTGTATGTACCAAGTTTCAGATTTAACCTCATGTCTATTTCAAAGGTGACAAAAGAACTAAACTGCAGTGTTTCATTCTTTCCTTATTACTGTGTATTTCAGGATCTCTCATCTGGGAAAGTGGGGGGGATTGGTAGTGAGGAGGATGGATTGTATGTGCCGAATGTGGACATACAGAATAAGGAAGGAATTTTGAGCAGGTGTCTAGCAGCCACTCAACTAGTAGATGCAAACACTTGGCATCAAAGATTGTGTCATGTTCCTATAGCTGTCATGAAGAGGATTCCAAGTTTTTCTTATCCTTCTTTTGTTTTTAATAACTGTGAGGTATGTCCTATGGCTAGACAGTGTAGGGATCCATTTATTGTTAGCACAAGTAGAGCATCGGGACCTTTTCATATGTTGCATATGGATGTATGGGGACCATATAAAGTTGAAATGTATAATGGAATGAGATACTTTTTGACTATTGTAGATGACTACTCTAGATGGACTTGAATTTTTTTAATGAGACTTAAGACAGATGTGAGTACACTGCTTAGACATTTTTTTACTGAAATTCATACTCAGTTTGATGTGAAAATAAGAAAGGTCAGATCTGATAATGGCACCGAGTTCTTTAATCACCAGTGTAAAGATCTGTTTCAACAACATGTTGTGATACATGAGAGTTTTTGCCCTTATACACCACAGCAAAATGGGATTGTAGAAAGAAAACATAGAAACTTGCTGGAGACTGCCAGAGCTATTAAGATACAAGCCAGTATGCCAGACTGATTCTTGGGATATTGTGTGGAAGTAGCAGCCTATATACTGAATAGAATCTCATCCACATTCTTAAAGAATAAGTCACCTTATGAACTATTGTATAACAAATGTCTTTCACTCTCCCATTTGAGAGTGGTGAGTTGTTTATGCTTTGTTACTGCCTTACCCAGACAAGACAAATTCAGTCCCAAGGCGGTAAGGTTTGTGCTTCTAGGCTATGAGAGTGCACAAAAGGGATACAAGCTTTATGATCTAGATATACAACTGATTTTCATGTGCAGGGATGTTGTTTTCATGGAATTAATTTTTTCATTCAGAGACGATGTATGAGACAGGGACATTCTTATTCAAGCACATGATCTTTTTTGCTTTGATGATCTAGTTCACCCTCAACCAACTAGATTTTCACAGCAACATTGCCCTGGGAACTCTAATACTGATGTGGTGACATATGATGCACAATCACCTGATGATAGACATGATGATGTTCCAAGATGTCAAAAAAATTTCTTCTAAAAGATCTGCCAGAATTGGTCGACCTCCCATTTGGCATAAAGACTATGTCACTAAACAGGGATCCACCAGTTTTCTATACTCAATATCAGATGGTATAGATTATGGAGGAGTGTCACCTGGATACCAGAAGTTTGTTGCTCAAATATTTGCAGATGTTGAGCCCTATAGTTATGCAGATGCAGTCAAAGACAAGAGATGGTTTGATGCTATGAAGGCTGATATTCAGGTATTGGAAGACAACAAGACATGGGAACTTGTAGCTCTTCCAGAAGGCAAGAAGGAAATTGGCTGCAGATGGGTTTATAAGATCAAGTATAAAGCTACAAGAGAGGTTGAGAGGTTCAAGGCCAGACTTGTTGCGAAAGGTTGCAATCAAAAGGAATGATTGAACTATCATGAAACCTTCTTCCCAGTAGTGAGAATGATTACAGTGAGGATTGTAGTAGTTGTTGCAGCTGCCAAAACCTGGGTTATCTATCAAATGGATGTGTACAATGCATTTCTCCAAGGAGATTTATATGAAGAATTTTTTATGAAGCTACCAGATGGATTTCATATCAATAAAGGGCAAAACAAGGTGTGCAGATTGCTCAAATCCCTATATGGTTTAAAACAGGCATCAAAGCAGTGGAACATTAAGTTGACCACAACTTTACTTCATTCTGAATTTCATCAAAGTCAGTTGTATAATTCCCTATTTACCAAGCAGCAAGCTAACAAGATAATGGTGGTTCTAGTCTATGTTGATGACTTGCTGATTGCAGGAAATGACTCTACCAAACATGTTTTACAAACTGCTTTCAAAATTAAGGATCTGGGGGAGCTCAAATATTTTCTTGACATGAGTTCTCAGGGGATTATCATGCATCAAAGGAAATATGTGTTGGAACTCATTTCTGATCTAGGATTGTCAGGTGCCAAACATGTACAGTCTCCTATGGAATTGAACCAGAAACTTACAACAATTGCCCTTGACAACCTGATTGCATCTCAATCCTTACCACAAGACACACTGGCTCCATGCACAGGCTCATCAGATTCTTTGTTACCTGATCCCAACATATATAGAAGACCCATTGGTAGGCATGTATCTTACCAACACTAGACGTGACATTGCCTTTGATGTACAACATCTGAGTCAATTCATGCAACAACCCAAGACTTCACACTGGGAGGTTGGTTTGAGATTAGTTAAGTATATCAAAAATGCTCCAGGGTCAGGAATCTTTCTCAGTAGTTTCAGTACATCTGAATTTCAAGTATATTGTGATGCTGACTATGGTTCTTGTGTGAACACTAGAAAGTCTGTTACTGGATTTTTAGTATTGTTTGGGAAGTCTCCTGTGTCATGGAGGTCTAAGAAGCAGTCCACCATTTCCAGAAGTTCAGCTGAGGCTGAATATAGATCACTTGCTGCTGCAGTAGCTGAAATTGTATGGCTCAATGGTCTGTTCCAGGAGTTGGGTATTAAAATTTCATCACCTATCTCTATGTTCTCTGATAACAGGTCTGTAATTCAGATTGCAACTAACCCTTTATTCCATGAACGCACCAAACGTATCGACATTGATTGCAATTTCATCCGGGAGAAGATCAAGGGATGTCTTGTGCACATTTCTCACTTGACATCCACTGAGCAACCAGTAAATTTGCTTACTAAAGCTCTCACTACTGTCCAACACACCTACCTATTATCCAAGCTAGGGATGAAAAATATTTTCATACCTTCTAGCTTGCGGGGGGATGTGAAAGTATTAGATAAATGCAATACAAGTTAGTTGAACATTGTTATAGGCAGTTGGAAAGTGGTTAGAGTTAGTTAAAAGTAGTTAAGAGAATTAATGACAAAATGGTAGAATAGTCATTTTATATATTTGCACATTGTAGATATTTTGTAAACTGATTCATTCACTTTCTCAATACATTTACTTTCTCTTTTCTTCCAATTTCTCTCTCCATGTAACCCTTTTAGCTTTGCGCCTGCACAATGAACATTCATGCTCAATTATCGCAATTATGTGAATCTAACACATTAAACTATTTTATTTTTGTCACGACCTCGGGACGCGATCGTGCCCTACTCGCACCTTACAGTATACATCGAGAATAGTAATGAACATACATACA
The DNA here is from genome assembly GCA_029844215.1 of Przewalskia tangutica. Classification (NCBI taxonomy): domain Eukaryota; kingdom Viridiplantae; phylum Streptophyta; class Magnoliopsida; order Solanales; family Solanaceae; genus Przewalskia; species Przewalskia tangutica. Next base: position 25,765,569 of record CM056720.1, on the reverse strand, counting down.
TAAACTTAACAAGAAATAAATAATAGGTTAGCCGATAAGGCTACCTTCGATACATATAAATATGCAAAACCAAAAGCGAGCATTTTTTTTTTTTTACAAAGCGACCCACAAGATATGACTACAGACCTCTAAGATTTTGGACAAATACTATGACGGGACAAGGCCCCGCCGTACCCCTGAATATACATAACCATGATGAGAAGCTCTGGAACATTGGAGTCATTTCAAAAATCTTTGAACCAGATCCTAAGTCCGCGGATCCACAATCGTACCTAAACTGCGGACATGAAAGCCCAGGCGGGTCGATAACAAAATTGCGAATATGGAACGGAAATAAGGTACAATAACAAATCATAACTGTACAAAAGAATGACAGGGGCAAGTATAAAAAGTAAATACTAGATCTTGCCATGCCATTACCACTCATGAACTTAATTGCACATTATTATTTTTTCCCATTTTCAATAAGAGTTATCGTCAGATGCTTACGTACATACTTAGGAAAAAGCATCAAGTTCATTACCATATAACTTACTTATCTTTCATAACATAATCCCGCTTTTATGAGGACGCCTATCTCGCCTGACCAACTGGGACACGATAAAGTCACATAAGTCCGCCCGTAAAGGTATCTTGCCGCCCAACTGGGACGCTATAAAGTCACATAAGTCTGCCCATAAAGGTATACTGCATAAAAATAGGAAGCTTATGATCAACTTAGGGCCACCTGCCCATAGTATCATTTGGCAATCCTACTTCTGGGACTATTTCACCCGCATAGGTCTTGTGGACCCGCAATGAGGTCATCCGTCTCGCATGAGACTATTTCACCCGCATGGGCCCAGTGGGCCCGCAATGAGTACAAACGCCGCACTCGCATCATGGGTAGCAAATCCATAGAAATGTATAATGTCTTGGGGGTTTACCCCGCAATTATACTCAGAAGGTGTATATAAAGGTGTCTAACGACCGGCCCGACCGATAGCCCTTACGGTTTTAATTTCCGGATCGTTACGGTCCGGTTCACCGGACTCTGCCAACCGGTCCGGTCGTTCTGGATTCCGTGTCGCCCGTGCGGTTCGGTCAAACCGTCCCTACTGGTCCTGGTTTCTATTTTTTTAATTTCTAGTATTTATTTTCTATAATATAAACTAAATTCAATTTAAATATGTAATATAATAATATAATATATAATTTAGTTGTATATATTAAAATTGAAACTTTAAAGGTAATTTTTTATTTTATAGTTTATAACTTTATACTTTATACAGTTTATAGTTTATAACTTTATATTGTAAATTTGTAATTATACTTTTATTAATTTATTATATTAGTAGATATAAGTTAACAAATAAGTAATAACAGATTAACAACTAAATAGATAGTAAAATTAAAATTAATGATAAGATGTAAACTTTTGAACTTTCATAACGTTAATAAGAGTACATAATGAAGTAATAATAATTTTATTTACATATTATGCATCCTTTTTGCAAGTTCTTCGTAATCTATAGGTTGATTGAATTGGTTATGCTCCATAGCCTCTAAATCTGGAGTATTAATTCCAGTCCCGCCTCCGCTCCCGCCTTCCAAAATATTGCCTATTTCTTCATCTTCCGGAGAATTAACGTCTCCACATCCTTGATTTCTTCTCTGCGATGCGATCCGATCCCTTGCACTAACCCTTCTAATGTGCTTCCACCCAATGAGTGACGTGTGTCTCCTATTTGATCTCGTGCTTGGCTAAATGCACTTTCAGAAGCCACTGTTGAGATCGACACATTAAGAACATCCCGGGCCATCGCTGCAAGTACCGGGAATTGCCTTTTGTTATCCTGCCACCATTGTAAAGGGTCAAAAATTTTCTTCGGCTCCGCTGGCTTTTGCAAATAAAATTGCATCTCATCGCAAGATCGGCTTGTGGTTGGTTGTGTTGTAAAAGTGCTCCATATGTCTAAAGATTCTTCTTCATCGTCATCATCATTGAATCCTGCAGGTGTAGACACGCAACCGAACTAGAAGGAATATTAGTAGCGAGTTGGTGTTATCATGTAATGTAGCATAATATTCATATAATGTAGTTAAATTAGTATCAAGTTTACTTATGCAATCAAATGAAGATGGAGTTTCGCTTGACCTATTTCCATATAAGTATATAAGCAATTATTAAATTATGACAATCTACTTTTTAATAGAAGGATTTAAGATTGCACCAATACAATAAACATCGGGAATAGGAAAAAATATTTTTAAACTTTTCAAACATAATCAGAATAGCATCTTTATATTTCACATTTGATTTTAAACCATAAAGTAAATATGAAATTTCAGTTATATGAGCTAAAGCATTACAAATTGTTGGGTAATAAGATCACGAAAATTCAACATTGCGATGTAAATTTATGTAAAATTTTTAAAAGTTCACCAATTGATTTCCAATGTTCGATTGTTAACATATACATCACGTTCTTACAATGCGCATTTGCAACATGTGTTATGGGTCTTTATACTTATAACATTCTTTTAAAAATAAATAAGTATAATTCCTTTTGTAATAATCTCTTGGCATGAATTTAGGTCTCAAATTAAATTGTTTACATTTTTCTTTAAATTCTATAATTCTATTTTTCCTATTATTACTGAATAACTCCAATGACTCTTTTGACAAGTTTTATTTGGTGAAAATAAATCAAGACCACTTTTAACAATTAAATTATAAATATGACAAGCACAACGAACATGAAATATATCGAAAGTGGTGGTTGTACTTCCGCTTTAAAAGATCTCTGGCAGTATTATTAGATGCATTATCGAATGATACACAAAGTATTTTATTATAAATATTATATTTTGGGCATAAAACAAATAGTTTCGCATATATATTTTCGGATGACTTTGATCCTCGTCATACGCAAAAGCAATAATACGTTGGTCCATTCTAAAATTTTCATCAATCCAATGACAAGTAATTGTTAAATAATCATAACTGTTTAATGCATGTCCAATGTCAGAAGTAAAACTAACATGGCATGGAAGGTTAACAAACAAATATTGCAAGAAAATAACATAATCATTATGAAGTCTAAAAATATCGGCTCTCGTAGTACTACGAGGAACACCTTTAAAAAGGATTATATACTCTTTGAATATATGTAATTAAATATGAAGAAGAAGCAAGAAAAAGGCAAACAACCTCAGACAATCATTTTTGCTAATTCAATGCGATCTTTTTGGATCGTATTTAGCCAACCCAGGTTAATGGATTAAGTTGTTGTTGACGGGTTCTAAATCGAGACAGCATTCCATTGTGCCGTATGATCGAATTTTATATGTCTAGCTATAGTGCCCGTCCCCGTCACCACCCCGCCTTATGTTTATAAGTTTTCCCACAAATATTACATTTAACTCTATCGGTACCAGCAACTTTATCATAAAAGAGCCACACTTTACTCCTTTTTTCTTGCTCGCAGTTGCGGTAAAGGAGGTATCACGACTACGACTACCACTAGCGGTACCAACATTGTGAAGGAACACTAAGGTGTAGGAGGTTCTTGTTCTTCAAGTTCAACAATATTATCTAATTGAGCGTTATCACATTCATTATCTTCTATTCCAAAATCTTCTTGCATTTGATCATAATCTATATTTTGATTAGATGATGAAGAACTCTGATTTTACCCTTGAACTAGATTTACAGTGATCCGACGCAATTCCTTAGTAAAGACATTATAAAATATTTAAATAATCAACAAATAAATATGACAATTTAATAAAATAATTAGAGAATGAAACGAGTGTACCAAACTTGATTCGAATTCAATAGAAACTCAAGCTCAAGTCTTAAGCCTTGCTACTTTGAATTTGAAAACTAATAATAATAATAACTTGAAAATTGATAATAAAGATGATTAAGAGAGTATGAGAATAAGATAATTGAGAGAAATGTTGTGTGATAAAAATTAAGAAAATGTAGAGAATTTATAGATATTTTAAAGTGTAAAAAAGTAATAAAAAAAAATAAATAAACAAAACAAAAAAAAAAAAAAAATAGGGCCAATCTGAAATGACCACGCCATGCCCCGCCCCACTTCTCCAAGCCCAATGGTGAAATGGCCAGTTGGGCAAAATTTAATTTTTATTTATTTATTTTTTGTTGGTCCGGTCGGTCCGGTTAACCGAATGGAACCGGTTCGTTATCGCCTAACTTGCGGTCGGGCCTTACGGGTTTTTATAACGTGCGGGTTGGGGTTGGAGGCCAATCAACCCCGACCCGATGCTCCTGCGGCCTGGGTCGGTTAAACTACCGGTCAACGGTCGGCTTCGGTCAACCGGACCGGTTGGCGGTATAGGTGTATAACGTCTTGAGGTTTACCCGCATTTATACTCATAACACTAGCACCATTGTTGGCGCTGATTTTGACCCATCTTTTAGTTATTTCTTGCAATTTTAAGCATTTTAGGACACCACGTTTTATCACAATTCTTGATATTTTGTATATTTTTACCTAACATTCTATGTTATTTTATTTTTGTAAATTTGCATCATGATTTTTACTTTTAATTAGGCATTAAACATTTTTCAAATATTGTATTATCATTCATCAGCATTGACACTTTAGTAATTTGTATCTTTAAATAATTTTCCTTTTAAATAATTAATCCATTTTGCATTTTGTGAAACGATCCGGTCGGCATAATCAATCATCCAATCGCGAATCAAACCAAAAATGAAGCCCAATACAATTTCATCCAATACCCAAACCCAATACCCGATAACGATACGATACCCGATACCCGAAGCCCGATACCTATTTCTACCCTAGCAGCCCTCACCCTCTCTATTAAAACCTACCCTATCAGCACACTTCAGCCAGCCGTCCCTCACTCTCTTTAAACCCTAACCTCATCCCTCACACTCAACCCCACTGTCCGCCGAACTTTCAACCCACCAGACACTTCACCGACCACTCCTCACCTCTCTCACCTTCCGCGCGCTCCCTCTTCGCTGGAGCTTGAGCTCGCCAAGCCCCCTTTTAACACCCGCAACCCTCCCCCTCTCACCATCCCTTCCTAACCCTAGCCGTCTATACCCTATTTCTCCCGTCGCCGCTACCCGTCGACCACCATCACTGCCGGCGAACTTCACCAGCAACCCTAGCCGTCGCCGCCGCCTCAGCCCTCACTCAGCCCATCGCCGACAGCACCATCACCCCGTCACCATACACCCAGCGCCGATAACACCATCACTCTGTTACCATACACTCGTTGTCGACAGACCACCCCATCACCATACACTGTATCAGGATTGCTCGCGACCCGGTGTTGGTTACGTCTTTGATAAGCATTATCTCCATGTTTGTGATGTTCTTGGGCTGTTCACACTATTGGACTGCTTCACATTATTTTTTTTACTAATAATACAGTTCTGTGCTCAGAAAATACAACTCCATCGACATTTGAACGAAATGATTTTTGTTTTTCGGTATTTGTTGACTGTTGTTTTGTTAAAAGACTGATTTTTTCTGACTTTTGGTATCTAGCCAGAGTTTTTAAAACTCCGATGAACCTTGTTTGGCTTACCGTTTTTTTTTGGTTTGTTGGCTAATGTTGTTAACGGACTGAACTTTCTGATCTTTGGGTATCTGGCTGGAGTGTCCGGCGACGTTTTGACATCTCTGTCGAAATGCTACTGTTTTGCTATTGTCCGTACTGATTTTGGATAATTCTGCCTTTGATTTATGTATTTACTGATTTAGAACAAATGCTACACTGTTGGTATTACTGATTTGAAACAGATACTACACTTTGGCCGATGAAAAAGTTATCCGTCGATTTTTGAGGCCTCGCGATTGCAAAGACGGAAAAATAAAATAAATGAAGCTTTACAGGCAAGGATGATTTCTTCCACTTACATCGGATAACCAACATGCGCAAGGCGAATTCTATGACCGCACTTGTTTAGGCTGTCATACTTTATATTTTTGCATATCTGAGCCCTCCGTGTTTAAAACTATTACTGTTTTGGCGCGGATCTGAAGGTTTTATTTATTTTATTATTTTTAGCAATATTGGCCGATGAAGGAATCCCCGTCTGATTTCCAAGGCCTCCCCTGTACAAAAGACGGATTTATTTGCTTTGTTTGTTAATTTTTGCTATTATTTTAAAATTTATGTATTCTATTACTAATACTTTTACTAAGTGTTTATGCAGGTATCCGGAGATGCATTTCAAAAGAATGCCCGGAGTTTATTTTATCCGCATTTAATTTCGGTTTATTATTTTGCATTGTATTTTATTTTAATTGTAAATTATGTAAAATGCTTAGAATAGGTAGAATATAAAAAGAGCAATAAATAATTAACCTAGGTTTGAACGAACAACCGCAAGTTAGCGGATCTTAAAGGATGCCTAACCCCTTCCCTTTAGGATAATAAAGAACACGATCCAATCTCACTAATTTATGGACCGTTAAATGGAAGTCAATTGCGGTATTTTTATTGCAATAAACTAAGTGTCCTAATTCACTATAATAATTAGGTGGCGACTCCTTAAAATACATTTAGGAATCAACGATAGCGGTAATCCCGTTTTAGACTCCTAAAATGGGGTGTTCTGACATGGCGACTCATTTGGGATATCGGGTTCTTGATCATAACATACTCGAGTTAATTAAATATAGCACTTTATTTTGCTTTTATATTTGTTGTAAATATTTTATATTGTTTGTTTTTATTTTGTAATTAACTACTGTACTTGCTACATTCGTTTAGTGCTTTCCTTAAATTGTCATTCCGTTCATATTTCCTCCATTACGGAAAATTAACACTATCACACACTACACGCGAGTGCGCTTGGTGCATCACAAAATTCTTTCTTCAAAACCCAAATTTAGGAGAGTTGGTAATAGGCGGAGAATCCGTCCAGCCGTGGCAGCGTAGCCTTCTCGCTCGAGTAGTCCGCTCGGGAACCATTGTGTCTAGTAAGCCAAATCTTAGAAAACTTAAGATAGAACTATACCACTTTTTATTAAGTCATGTGCATAAACCTTAGGTGGGTTAATCCTTGGTATTAACGCCACGATTAGAAATCCACCAAACTTGTCGGCGGTTTCACAACCCAACGACTCATTGGCATACTATGTGTAGCGTGATGATGATAGCGGATCAAGCACGGTCACGACCGTCAAAATTGGAAAAAGTGCACCGTCGTTTGGTCGCCATTTCGACAAAATATTGCGGTTTAACGGCTTGGACCTATTTATCATAATCCCGCGTATTTGGCGTTTAGGCTCGCCTCGGCATAAGAGAGGTCCCAAGCATATTAGGCACGCGCTTGATTTGCATGTTTTTGTTTATTATTGTTTGTCACTAGCAACTCTGTCGTATTGTTTAATTCAATAATCGCTCTTTTGTGATTAGGACTCGAGCATTTGTATTTTTGCATTTTTTGCTTTCACATTGCAATCAGGACTCCTACTACGTAAATCACTCTTGAATAGCGCGACTTGGACTTTGTGAAGCACCAACTACCAGTCCGGTCGAACCAATCAGGGGAGTCTCTGACTATATGTTCACACCCCTTCATTTTGTTATTTTATCATTTTCCACTCTACCTATTTCTCATATTTTTGCGGAAAACGATCCTGCAAATAGTCGGCGTTCGAAAGAAAACAAAAAAAGAAGTCATCACGAGGGCGAGAATTATGTTGACTAATAGAAGTCGGTTATACGCATTCAACAAAGCATTGCTCGGGTCTTATATTTTGCATTTCTATCTGATTCGATTGATTACATAGTTCTTTATCATGCATTTTACAACATAATCATTCGAACTACGCGTGTCGATTCTCACCATGCGGTGATCGTAGGCAACCCATCTAGGGTTCGACCACCACCACCACAAAAAAAAAAAAAAAAAAAAAAAAAAAGTGGTCCATATTTGGTTCACTCATTCATTGCACGGACATTCGTTATTGCATTTCATTCATTCTATCACATTCATTCATTTTTTCATTACATTCTTTTACTTTGCATTAGTCTTATAGTGAACAATCATTTGTTTTGCACAGCTTTTACTTTTGCATTTCTTTCCTGAATAAATTCTTTCAAATCATACGTTTTATAACATATCTGAACGAACTACGCACACCTGATTCTCGTCAAAGATGAGATACGTAGGCAGCCCTATTCGGGTTCGGTACCATTTATTCAAAAAAAAAAATACAAAAAAAAAAAATTATTCGAAAAATACAAAAAAAAGAAGAAATGCTTTATTCAAAAAAATACAAAAAAAAAAAAATATTCGAAAAATACAAAAAAAAGAAGAAATGCTTTATTCAAAAAATATAAAAAAAAAAAACAAGTGATAATCAGTATGGGTTGACTTTGTGGTAAACCATAGATTCTTTTGGTACCTCTTATTCATACCCGCAGATGACATTGTCTTGCATGTTTCCAAGATAAGAATGAAACCGACCTCATCGTTTCATCTGCATTGTGTGGTGAGTTATTTGAATAAGTTCAATTGCATTGCATTGTGATCTAGAACTTGCTTTGAATGTTTGTTGGCGAAATCTGAGTAACACTCGGTGTAGGAAATGATCGTAGGCTTTCTTTGACCCGTTTGAGCCTTTTCAACCTACCAAATAACATTATCCCTAGTACACCCTTTGAGCCTAAAACCTATTTTTGACAACGCATATTACACCTATAACCTTTACGAGCGTCGCAGTATCCTCTCTTGCCCGATCTCATAAGTGCTTTAGAAATGTGCAGTGGTGACAAAATTCTAGTGAAGTTTGCAAAGACAAAAATTGTCAAAGTCTCAAAGAATGAAAGCGAGACGACTTCACGTAAAGAGGAAATCAAAAGCCCCGATATAAAAAAAGGGGAATACATAACCAGAGAAAAAAAGGGCTCTAAATGAAAGATTCAAAAGAAGTCAATGAGAAAAGCGGGACAAAAGAAAGCAAGTCGGCATTAAAACACACAAATATCAAGCATGGGCGTAATCCGACTCTCGAGGAATGATTAGTCACTTTTATCCAAATGATATCCATTCCCTTTCCCAAGCCAGCATTACAAGCCGTGACAAGCCCTACGTGATCTTATGCGAGGGTTCTCGCATTAGTGGATACTTACATGACGCCAAGCCTATGGTATCACAATTGCATCGTTGAACATCTTTTTGAGTGTGGCGCAATTCTCAGCGTCCCAAAATTCAAAATATTGGAATATATGTGTGAGATGGGACCTTAACTTTGAGGCATTTGAAACATGAGATTACGTTTAGTTGAAACCTTGGATGCAAGCAAGTGTCGACACTCGGGTATGTTTGAGTCTTATCTGAAAGCGTGAATTACACCAGAGTCAATCTCGGTTAGACTGAAAACAATAAAAGAACATCCTTATGCACAATACTAATTGTTGGTATCAACTGAAGTCAGAACGTGATGCTGTCTTTCCACTTTTCAAAAAAAATGCATATAAAAATCTTTATTCTTTGCATCATGAACTACGTCTTGACCTGATTCCCTCGGCGGGATACGTGGCAGCCACGTTGGCCGTCCACATTGTTTGAAAACCCGTAAAAATCTTTATTTTCTGCGTTCACGAACTACGTCTTGACTGATTCTCTCGGCGGATCGTGGCGCCTAAATCGCCGGTCACGCCGTTAGAAGTTTTCATTGGCTCGCGTGTCGATAAAATCGTTTGTTTATTACGAAAGAGATATGAGCAATGTCGCGAGCTAAGTCTTGCCCGCGCACCGCATAACTAAAACTGGGACAATTTTAAGAAATGCATTGTGAAGAGATCATAATAAGGATTCCAAAAGCAATCGCATCATTTCGCAGCATCCGACAAGCCCGCGCAGAGCAAGCATTCACTGCATCCAGCAAGTCCGTGCAGAGACTACATCGGCAATCGCGGACATTCGTGGCGTTCGCGATATCCGAGCTTGCGCAAGCGTTCATTAACCTTCACGTCCGAGTCGATGCGAGACTACGTCGTGAATCGCGGTTCGGCAAACCTTCACGGCATCCGGCAAGTCCGCAAAGACTACGTCATCACTCGCAACATTGACAAGTTTTCACAACATTCAACACGCCGCGGTGAGGCGAAACTTCGGCATTTGCGTCGCGTCAATACTGCCGCCATCGCGTTTCACGGGATAACATTTCTACTCGTGCTATTACATTGCTTATAAATTCATGCGTTGTCATTTTGGCTTAACAATTATGCACTAACTTTTGCTGAAGTCTGAGCATGCAAGCGGAAGAGCCAAAGCTACAAGTTGGCGAATCAACCACTCATTTCCCAAAACTCACAAATTTTCTTTGGCGCGAGTTTCTTCGTATTAGCGAGGCGAAAGAACGCAGCGAAGCGAGAAAGAGGCATCGGCGATCGACAATCAAAGTTCAAAATCCACAACTAAGTCTAGCGCGTCACTCGGGCATAAAGTCAAATTTGTAACCCGTGCGCGCCGCAACAAAGCTTGCGGGAGCATTTATTCTACGAGAGCATCGGCGTTGCGTCGAGGCAGCGGCGTTATCGACAATACGTCTGGCGGCGGCGTTATCGGCGTCAACACGTCGAGCGGCGGCGTTAGCGATACGTCCGAACGGCGTCGTCGCGTTGTGTCACGCAGCGGCGCCCGGCATACGTCCGAGCAGCGGCGGCGTCGTGATGTGCGTCACGCAACGGCGCCCGGCAATACGTCCGGCAGCGGCGTCATCGCGTCGGCGTCGCGCAGCGGCGCCGGCGCATACGTCCGGCGGCGGCGTCATCGGCGTGCGTGCGCAGCGGCGCCCGGCCAATCGTCCGAGAAGCGGCGTCGTCGCGTCGGCGTCTGCAACGGCGCCAGCGGCAATACGTCCGGCAGCGGCGTCATCGATCGCGTACGCAGCGGCGCCCGGCAATCGTCCGAGCGGCGGCGTGAGCAGCAATACGTCTGAGCGGCGGCGTCGGCATCAACACGTCGAACAGCGGCGTGATCGGCGTTATGTCTGGCGGCGACGAACATCCGCGTCGGCGTCTATGCAGCGGCGCCATATCATGTAAGTCCGTGCGGCCGTTTAAGCCGTCACGCAGCGACGAACATCTGTCGGCGTCACGCGATGACGCCATCGGCGTCTACAAACACCGTGTCTTTTCCGTCCATCACTGCGATCGGTGTCGATCGTGCCCGACCTTTGGGACAAATTTAATTTGCGTCGGCATTGTCTTTAATTTTGCGGCATCCAACGCACCCGGTGTCGTCGTGATTCGACAACGACAATTTGAATGGCGTCACGCGCCAATTTCCTAGCATCGCGGACCCGATGTCGTCATAATTCGACTTTGGGACAAAATTTGAATCGGGTCGATTTTGCCCGTTCTTTTTCTTAATCCTTGTTTTAATTACGGCGATGGAACAAAATTGGCCACAAGTCAGCGTCTTTGTCAGAAAACTCTCTCATCGTCTCGGTCAAAGAGGACAAGCGTTGACACCCAATTTTGACCCGTCTTTTAGTTATTTCTTGCAATTTTAAGCATTTTAGGACACCACGTTTTATCACGTTTCTTGATATTTTTGTATATTTTACCTAACATTACATGTTATTTTATTTTTGTAAATTTGCATCATGATTTTTACTTTTAATTAGGCATTAAATATTTTTCAAATATTGTATTATCATTCATCAAGCATTGACACTTTAGTAATTTGTATCTTTAAATAATTTTCCTTTTAAATAATCAATCCATTTTGCATTTTGTGAAACCAGTCGATCCAGGCATAATCGAATCAGTCAATCCGCGAATCGAAACCAAAAATGAAGCCCAATACAATTTCATCAATACCCAAACCCGATAACCAATACGATACCCAATACGCAATACTTATTTCTACCCTAGCGTACCCTCTCTATTAAAACCTACCTATCGACCTTGACCGGCCCTCGCTCTCTCTTAACCCTAACCTCATCCTCGCGCTCGACCCCACTGTCGCGCCGCCCTTCCCCGCGCCCGACTCCGTGAACCCCAGTAACTTTCAACCCATTGCCACTTGACCTCCTCACCCTCTCACCTTCCCGCGCCGCTCCCTTCGCGGGCGGAGCTCCGGCGAAGCCCCTAACACCCGAACCTCCCCTCTCACCATCCCTTCCTAACCTAGCCGTCTATACCCTATTTCTCCCGTCGCCGCTACCCGTCGACCACCATCACTGTCGGCGAACTTCACCAGCAACCCTAGACGTCGCCGCCGCCTCAGCCCTCACTCGGCCCATCGCCGACAGCACCATCACCCCGTCACCATACACCCAGCGCCGATAACACCATCACCCTGTTACCATACACTCGTTGTCGACAGACCACCCCATCACCATACACCTGTATCCGTGTTGCTCGCGACCTTGATGTTAGTTACGTCTTTGTTAACTGTTATCTCCATGTTTGTGATGTTCTTGGGCTGTTCACACTATTGGACTGCTTCACATTATTTTTTTTACTAATAATACAGTTCTGTGCTCAGAAAATACAACTCCATCGACATTTGAACGAAATGATTTTTGTTTTTCGGTATTTGTTGACTGTTGTTTTGTTAAAAGACTGATTTTTTCTGACTTTTGGTATCTAGCCAGAGTTTTTAAAACTCCGATGAACCTTGTTTGGCTTACCGTTTTTTTTGGTTTGTTGGCTAATGTTGTTAACGGACTGAACTTTCTGATCTTTGGGTATCTGGCTGGAGTGTCCGGCGACGTTTTGACATCTCCGTCGAAATGCTCTTTGTTTTGCTATTATCAAATGATTTTGGATAATGCGCCTTTGATTTATGTATTTCTTGATTTAGAACAAATGCTACTTTGTTGGTATTCTTGATTTGAAACAGATACTACACTTTGGTAGATGAAAAAGTTATCAAGTCGATTTTGAGGCCTCCGCGATTGCAAAGACGGAAAAATAAAATAAATGAAGCTTTAAGGCAAGGATGATTTCTTCCACTTACATCGGATAACCAGCATGCGCTGGCAAGGCGAATTCATGCACCGCACTTGTTTAATTTGTCATACTTTATATTTTTGCATATCCGAGCCCTCAGTGTTTAAAACTATTCTTGTTTTGGCGCGGATCTGAAGGTTTTATTTATTTTATTATTTTTAGCAATATTGGTAGATGAAGGAATCCGTCGATTTCAGGCCTCCATATACAAAAGACAGTTTATTTGCTTTGTTTGTTAATTTTGCTATTATTTTAAAATTTATGTATTCTATTACTAATACTTTTACTAAGTGTTTATGCAGTATCAGGAGATGCATTTCAAAAGAATGCCCGGAGTTTATTTTATGCGCATTTAATTTCGGTTTATTATTTTGCATTGTATTTTATTTTAATTGTAAATTATGTAAAATGCTTAGAATAGGTAGAATATAAAAAGAGCAATAAATAATTAACCTAGGTTTGAACGAACAACCGCAAGTTAGCGGATCTTAAAGGATGCCTAACCCCTTCCCTTTAGGATAATAAAGAACCCTGATCCAGAATCTCACTAATTTCGCAGACCATTAAATGGAAGTCAATTGCAGTATTTTTATTGCAATAAACTAAGTGTCCTAATTCACTATAATAATTAGGTGGCGACTCCTTAAAATACATTTAGGAATCAACCAATAGCAGTAATCCCGTTTCCGACTCCGGTTAAAATGGGGTGTTACAACCACTGGCTATCATACATAACATAAGTGCTACCGACTTATCATACATAACATAAGCGCTACCGGTTTATCATACATAACATAAGCACTACCGGTTTATCAAACATAACATAAGCAAGTTAAGAAATTCCCTAACTTCTTATTAACCTTATTTATATACACTCTCATTTTAGTTTACTTAAGACACTAACATGTCATTATAAAATTCGGGAATTTAACCCAAAGTACTACGTGCTTCTATTCTTTTAAAAAGATTCATTTTCATATAAAACTTCCAAGATACTAATAACTGTAGTATCAAGTCATATCTACTTTTCAAAACAAGTCACAATACCTTTTAGAACTACATTATAGGCTTCTAAATCAAGTGACTTTCACTTTAAAAATATTTTAGCAATTGATGCCTTTAAATCAAATTGCCCTTCATTATCTCAAGTCATCTCTTTGTTTTCATTACTAGAGAAAAACCATTCTTTTAATCTTTCATAAAGTTGTTATAACCAACTTCCCATAAAGTCGTTATAACTCTTTATGTCTTAGGCAAATTCATTCATTTTTAAACCAAGAGACTTATACTTTCAAATCAAGTTACATAACTTTCAAAATACTTCAAGTCTCTTATCATTAGAAAACAAGTTTCTTACTTAGAAAACAAGTCTCTTATCTTTAGAATGTCAAGAAATCAATACTTTTCAAATCAAGTATTCTATACTTTTAAATCAAGTCATTTCTTCCTTTAAGAATCAAGTCTCATAACTTGAAAAATAAAGTCTCTTAACCTTTTAAGAATTTAAGGTTCATAGTCTTAAAACTTCATACGTAAACTTTTTAAATTAAGAAACATATACTTTTATGCGTTGTGAATAGGTTATACTAGTTTATAACGACCTTATTAAAGCAGCCATGATCTAGAAAATGTAATACAATTTTGTCTTATCTTAGCTTCTATGCAGATGGAGAATTCTACTCATTTTAATTTAATTGATTGCCGATACATTTTCTTTTATTAACGCTGCAGTGGCTTGTTCGATACTTATTCTCATTCGTGCAGTAACTTAGCAAAGTCAACTTGACTCCAAATACCTCCTAATGACTCTTACCAACATCCCCCATAATACTTGGTAAGAACTTAGGATAACTTAGACGTATCTTTTACATAGATTAAATCAACATACATACCTCTTAACTTCTAAGAGTAGAAGGAATCATGAAATAGTTCCACATGTATATTTCATACATAGAATCATGTCAAAAGAAGGAAGAGGTTCACATACCTCACGACGATTATCGACAAGTAGCAAAATGCTCCAAAGTACTTCAACCTTGATAGCTATTCCATCATTCAAGTAGAATACACTATACTTAGTACTTCAACCTATAAGGGTCATAATATGTCTATTAACCTCTAGCTTCAAACGTAGAATATTCTAAGTGTAAAGTCACCAAATTCTACGGAAAATCGGACAGCACTTCCTTTGTTTCTACATACTTTTCCACCTTTTTCAAGGCCCGTAGATCAATAACCAAACACCACTTTTAAGACCCAACAATTCAGCTAACCAAAGGGGATTACACGCCTTAACAGGACGTGTAAAATTCTGACCCACAACTTAATACGAAACTAGTTCCATATTTAAACTCATTCTCGGCTAACATATACAACAACACAAAGTCCATTCCAATTCTTTTTCAATCCAAGTTCTTAGGTCAAACATGCTATATAGTCATAAACAACTTAATGACTATAATTCCTTAACATATAACATGTGACGACTTAAACTAATAATCAAATTGAATTGTAATCTCGAAGGCAAAACATGCTAGTTTTCGGATTAGGGTTCGATAGTCAATACACTTATCAAACTTCATAATATATACCTGCATGCTTGCTAATATCCATAGCTACAACAATAAGTAATCTTAGTCACTAAAACGACAAGAATTGTTACCTTTATAAGCCCTTATAAATTTCAAGATTCAAAGTCGCTCCTTAGCAATTCTTAGCTCCTTTCCTTTACGCTCCAATCCGCTATTTGAAGCCTTTAGAAGTTCATAACCAACCTCTTCCATTTCAATCAAAACTATGAAAATGACTTAGGTTTTCGCCTTGACTAACGTGGCGTCGTTTTTCCGAGATCTTTCTATTGAGATATCCTTACAATACCCTTAGGGACCTTGGGTTAAAGTCTTGTGAATAAAGAACCACAAACTAAAAAAATTCTTGTGGATAATGCTCAAATGCCGAGAGCTCCTCTAATGAACAAGAATGTTGTGAAATTTTCTAAGTGTTGAAGACAAGTCTTGCACTGGTGTGGTATATATAACACAATGGAGGGTCAAGATATCAACATATGTGTGGCTAGGATGAAGAGTAATTAAATAATTATCCAAGTGGCAAGTTGACTTGGTCAATATTCTCAAGCTTGAAGACTTATTCATCTACAATGGTCAATGACCATATTACCCTTGTATAATTTCGTCCAAGAACATGTGGGGGTGCCACGTGTCGCCATCCCATTCGTCCATAAAATTTCGTAACCCTCGTGGGCCCCACAAAACGTAAAATTTCTCGGGTGGGCCCACGTGACCAAATCCGTAAAAATAAATTTCCATAATGATAATACATTCTATAATCCTCAAATAATGCATTTTTGAGAATCTAATTCTCATCAACGAACCTTTTTCCTTTCCGACGTTTGGAAGATTTTCCGTCGGAAAAACAATTCTTCCTTTCGTACCCTTTTTCAAGTCTTGTGTTCGCGCGTCCATTCTCTTATTCATGCCCTGGAATTACGGGGTGTAACATTCTTCCCCCCTTTGAAACATTCGTCCCCGAATGTTCTTTCGGAGTCCAATCTAATTAGATAGCGACATAGTCTCCTTTTACTACACCCTTCATACAACGTATGCCACCCGTAGCGGCATAACAATACTTATACTATAATGTCAACATTGGCACTCGCGAAGCCAACTAGTCCGTATTCATAATGACCTCAAAGTGCATCGTAATCATCTCTACTAGGTCTACTAGGTGCGACGGTCGTATCATCACCGGGAAAATCTCATAAACCCGCTCAGCTACCACCCCAAACACTCACGGGTGTAGTTACCTCGAAAGGTTCTTATGGATTCAGGCTCTATTCCTTTACACTTGGTTGTTATCTTTCTTACTGGTCATACTCTTTCCGTACTTTCAACTCATACTAGCATACATACATAACCTCCATACCGATTCTGGCCTCCAATCTTTTGGAGTCACTCTATTAAACAACATAAGGCCATTTAGGCTCTCGCGACAGTTCATTGGAACGCGTCCACGAACCCGTAAAATAATTAACTAGACTTGGGCCTTGCACCCTCGTGACCCTATCACGTAGCGGAACTACCACCAACTGATCCCACTCCCTTTCAGGCTATGGGGTGACCCGTAATAGGTCCTCACCCCGACCCGCCGTCGCACTTAACTCTTACCCTTAGTCTGAATAAAATCTTATTGCCCGAGAAGGCCTTATATATACCTAAGGTCTCGGCGGTTATCAATACTCTTAGGCTCGCAATTTCCATGCTCCAAGCCTACCACTACCCCCGTAGCGGGTACAATAACTCCTCATGTCTGATAATCATGTTGTCTTGATCACAATAACCATTACTTACTCCATGCGGATCTCATCCGTACAATCCTCTTACGCATACCACGTAGCTTAATCTATCCACATAGTCCTCCATCAAGTACCTTAACATGACTTCTGGGTTCACTACCCTGTCAGAATCTCATCATTTCCCGATTATCTCAAAATAAAACATAAGACCTTGGTGAGAATTCATTAATTGTTCCATACGCTTCCCGATCTAGTTAGTCTTTACCAACTCTTGGTAATCTAAAATCATTCTAGGCGACACGCGTCGACCATACATAACTCCGTATGGCGTATGTCACAATACCAACTATACTACAATCATTACCAACCTGGATACGCAATCCACATAGTCCTTCCTGGGTCACTGCTGCCTTTCTCATAGCTGTAATCAACATAACTCGTTAGGGAGAGACGACCCTAACAACACAGCTCTATCGCACGATCTCAGAGTGAGAATAATGGAAACCAATCATAAATGTCCTACAGCCTCCTGATTATAGATGTGGTGCACAACACGCCGATAATCAAGTCTCTACTAGACACGGTCTGTAGACACTTTCCGAGGACTAACTGC
The DNA here is from genome assembly GCA_029844215.1 of Przewalskia tangutica. Taxonomy (NCBI): domain Eukaryota; kingdom Viridiplantae; phylum Streptophyta; class Magnoliopsida; order Solanales; family Solanaceae; genus Przewalskia; species Przewalskia tangutica. Next base: position 25,747,666 of record CM056720.1, on the reverse strand, counting down.
TCTGATACCATTTTTGTCACGACCCGACCCCGGCCCCGCGACTGGTGCCCTACCTGGGCACCCTTACAGGTATACATCAGAGAATAGTAGCAGAACATACATACATAAACGTAACAAGAAATAAATAATAGGTTAGCCGATAAGGCTACCTTCCTGGATACATATAAATATGCAAAACCAAAAGCAGTTACCTCTTTTTTTTTTACAAAGCGACCCACAAGATATGACTACAGACCTCTAAGATTTTGGACAAATACTATGACGGGACAAGGCCCCGCCGTACCCCTGAATATACATAACCATGATGACAAGCTCTGGAACATTGGAGTCATCTCAAAAATGCTGAACCAGAATCCTAAGTCCGCGGATCCACAACTGTGTACCTAAACCTGCGGACATGAAAGCAGCCCCCCGAAGGGGGTCAGTACAACAGGTACCGAATATGGAACGGAAATAAGGTACAATAACAAATCATAACTGTACAAAAGAATGACAGGGGCAAGTATAAAAAGTAAATACTAGATCTTGCCGTGCCATTACCACTCATGAACTTAATTGCACATTATTATCTTTTCCCATTTTCAATAAGAGTTATCGTCAGATGCTTACGTACATACTTAGGAAAAAGCATCAAGTTCATTACCATATAACTTACTTATCTTTCATAACATAATCCGGCCCTTTATGGAGGGGCTTTATCTTCCTACACTTGGGACACGATAAAGTCACATAAGTCGCCCGTAAGGTATCTTGCCCGACCAACTGGGACGCGATAAAGTCACATAAGTCTGCCCGTAAAGGTATCTTTGCGTTAAAAATAGGAAGCTTATGATCAACTTAGGGCCACCTGCCCATAGTATCATTTGGCAATCCTACTCCAGGGACTATTTCACCCGCATAGATCCTGTGGACCCGCAATGAGGTCATCCGCCTCGCATGGGACTATTTCATCCGCATAGGACTATTTCACCCGCATGGGCTCGGTGGGCCCGTAATGAGTACAAACGCCGCACTCGCATCATGGGTAGCAAATCCATGGAAATGTATAATGTCTTGGGGGTTTACCCCGCAATTATACTCAGAAGGTGTATAACGTCTTGGGGGTTTATCCCGCATTTATACTCATAACACTAGCACCACTGGCTATCATACATAACATAAGAGCTACCGGCTTATCATACATAACATAAGCACTATCGGCTTATCATAACATAAGCACTACCGGATTATCATACATAACATAAGCAAGTTAAGAAATCTCCTAACTTCTTATTAACCTTATTTATATACACTCTCATTTTAGTTTACATAAGGCACTAACATGTCATTATAAAATCTGGGAATTTAACCCAAAGTACTACGTGTTTCTATTCTTTTAAAAAGACTCATTTTCATATAAAACTTTCAAGATACTAATAACCGTAGTATCAAGTCATATCTATTTTTCAAAACAAGTCACAATACCTTTTAGAACTACATTATAGGCTTCTAAATCAAGTGACTTTCACTTTAAAAATATTTTAGCAATTGATGCCTTTAAATCAAATTGCCGCCGTTATCTCAAGTCATCTCTTTGTTTTCATTACTAGAGAAAAACCATTCTTTTAATCTTCCATAAAGTTGTTATAACCAACTTCCCATAAAACCGTTATAACTCTTTATGTCTTAGGCAAATTCATTCCTTTTTAAACCAAGAGACTTATACTTTCAAATCAAGTTACATAACTTTCAAAATACTTCAAGTCTCTTATCTTTAGAAATCAAGTTTCTTACTTAGAAAACAAGTCTCTTATCTTTAGAATGTCAAGAAATCAATACTTTCCAAATCAAGTATTCTATACTTTTAAATCAAGTCATTTCTTCCTTTAAGAATCAAGTCCCATAACTTGAAAAATAAAGTCTCTTAACCTTTTAAGAATTTAAGGTTCATAGTCTTAAAACTTCATACGTAAACTTTTTAAATTAAGAAACATATAATTTTATACGTTGTGAATAGGTTATACTAGTTTATAACGACTTTATTAAAGCAGTCATGATCTAGAAAATGTAATACAATTTTGTCTTATCTTAGCTTCTATGCAGATGGAGAATTCTACTCATTTTAATTTAATTAATTGCCGATACATTTTCTTTTATTAACGATGCAGTGGCTTGTTCGATACTTATTCTCATTCATGCAGTAACTTAGCAAAGTCAACTTGACTCCAAATACCTCCTAATGACTCTTACCAACATCCCCCATAAGACTTGGTAAGAACTTAGGATAACTTAGACGTATCCTTTTATATAGATTAAATCAACATACACACCTCTTAACTTCTAAGAGTAGAAGGAATCATGAAATAGTTCCACATGTATATTTCATACATAGAATCATGTCAAAAGAAGGAAGAGGTTCACATACCTCGCGACAATTATCGACAAGTAGCAAAATGCTCCAAAGTACTTCAACCTTGATAGATATTCCATCCTTCAAGTAGAATACACTATACTTAGTACTTCAACCTATAAGGGTAATAATATGTCTATTAACCTCTGCTTGAACATAGAATATTCTAAGTGTAAAGTCACCAAATTCTACGGAAAATCGGAGAGCACTTCCTTTGTTTCTACATACTTTTCTACCTTTTTCAAGGCCCGTAGATCAATAACCAAACGCCACTTTTAAGGCCCAACAATTCAGCTAACCAAAGGGGATTACACGCCTTAACAGGACGTGTAAAATTCTGCCCCACAACTTAATACGAAACTAGTTCCATATTTAAAGTCATTCTCGGCTAACATATACAACAACACAAAGTCCTTTCCAATTCTTTTTCAATCCAAGTTCTTAGGTCAAACATGTTATATAGTCATAAACAACTTCAATAACTATAATTCCTTCTTTATATAACATATGACGACTTAAACTAATAGTCAAATTGAATTGTAATCTCAAAGGCTAAACATGCTAGTTTTTGGATTAGGGTTCCAATAGTCAATACACTTATCAAACTTCATAATATATAACTCATGCTTGCTAATATCCATAGCTACAACAATAAGTAATCTTAGTCACTAAAACGACAAGAATTGTTACCTTTATAAGCCCTTATAAATTTCAAGATTCAAAGTCGCTCCTTAGCAATTCTTAGCTCATTTCTTTTACACTCCAATCCGCTATTTGAAGCCTTTAGATGTTCACAACCAACTTCTCTTCCATTTCCAATCCAAAACTATGAAAACGACTTAGGTTTTCGCCTTGCGACTAACGTGAAAACGTCGTTTTTTCGAGATCTTTCTATTGAGATATCCTTACAATACCCTTAGGGACCTTGGGTTAAAGTCTTGTGAATAAATAACCACAAACTAAAAAAAATCTTGTGGATAATGCTCAAATGCCGAGAGCTCCTCTAATGAACAAGAATGTTGTGAAATTTTCTAAGTGTTGAAGACAAGTCTTGCACTAGTGTGGTATATATAACACAATGGAGGGTCAAGATATCAACATATGTGTGGCTAGGATGAAGAGTAATTAAATAATTATCCAAGTGGCAAGTTGACTTGGTCAATATTCTCAAGTTTGAAGACTTATTCATCTACAATGGTCAATGACCATATTACCCTTGTATAATTTCGTCCAAGACCATGTGGGGGGGTGCCACGTGTCGCCATCCCATTCGTCCATAAAATTTCGTAACCCTCGTGGGCCCCACAAAACGTAAAATTTCTCGGGTGGGCCCCACGTGACCAAATCCGTAAAAATAAATTTCCATAATGATAATACATTCCATAATCCTCAAATAATGCATTTTTGAGAATCTAATTCTCATCAACGAACCTTTTTCCTTTCCGACGTTCGGAAGATTTTCCGTCGGAAAAACAATTCTTCCTTTCGTACCCTTTTTCAAGTCTTGTGTTCTCGCGTCCATTCTCTTATTCATGCCCTGGAATTACGGGGTGTAACATTTTTGGCCTTGGGCTTCGGGTGAGTTGTAAGTAATATCAAACCTATCGTACCACAACAAAGGAATTACACAGTCTTCATGTTTATTTATTATAATTTGTTTGCTTCTCAAATATCAACAATATGTGTTTAGTTGTTTTTCTCAACATATTTGTTCAACGAGAAGGTAAATGTACTAAGGTAGATCTTTACTACCCTTTTCTTCCCTTTTGTATTTGTAATATTTAGTCAACTTTAATATGTTTCTCTAAAGTTCAATGAATCTAACCTATGTTCAACTATTTAAAAGATCTTGGGAATAAAATAAAATAAAAAATAATTTTAGATTAAACACATTTGAATTTAAGAGTGTGTTTAATTATTTATAATAATATTGTACTGGGTAAAAATGTATTCGGATGCATTAAGAGTATACAAGAAGATTAATGGTTTCGGAAACCCCAATGGATCTTCACAATTGTCTCTCACTCCCAGTGACTCTCGTCACATCGGTCTACCTAGATCAGAGTGTCGCGGCGCGCGTAGGTGTAGTCACGTCAATATGCTCACATCGCCACAACTCTCTAGGGTCATAATAGTCCAAGTTTTGTCATATATATGCAAGACTTAGAAGAGAAGAAAAAGATATTGTATTCTCTCTAAGCTCATACTTGTAAATCAGATCTCTGTCAAGCTAATACACAATTTCAGTTTTGGCTCTTATTTGATTCATAGCTTATTTTCATATCTAACCTGTTAGCTTTCTTTATTTGCTTATTATCATATTTTTACTTGTATTTTTAATCTCACGCATTCGTAACCTAGATATCAATCTCTGACTCAATTAATAGGGTCTCCGTATCGGATACAACCTACTTGTCTTTAAACTCTTGAATACGAATCTCTAACTATATTTTTTTGTTAGAATCATTTTTCGTCTGTGGGGATAGACAGTTGTGGAGTTGTCTCGATCTGTAGTTGATCTTCTTGAGAAAACCTTCACAGAAATTCTATTACTCACAACATGTCAGGCGAAGATGACATGGGGCACAGGGACTTGGAGTGATACCGATACCCGTTGAGCATCAAAACCTAGTGAAACCTTCGGAAACTTTTTGAACAGAGGCAGAAGAGAAGCCCGAACAAGGGCAACGGAGCTGCAAGAGTGGGTCTTCATTAAAACCATCTGAGAAAGAGCATGATGAGAAATTTTTATATAAAGCAGCAGCGGAAGGAACCCGAAGAGAAGCACTGGAGGGAAGGAGCTCGGCCAAATATCAAACTGCCAAGCACCAAACAACTGACATATGAGGATCTCTCACTAAGGAAACGGTCGTGGTTGTCCTGAAAGGACTAAATAAGATAATGTTGCGCATGGAAGCGGTGGTAGATGCTATAGCTACTCATTCAAGGGTCGGGACTTTGGCGTCAAATCAAAACGTTGTGAAGGCCTCGGTTTTCTCTGAACCAGCAAAAAGAATGATGATTGCAAGAAGGACCGGTTGGATGCATTCACAAAAGAATTGCACCGAGTGGAAAAGGAAATGAACGAGCGGATGAGCCAAATACCGGCACGGCCACCAGCATGCGACCTCAAACAACATGAAATTGAATTATTATGCTAAAGAAATTTGGCCAAACACTTATAAAGGGAGCACTCTCCTCGACGTTCAGTGAACATCATCCAGATGTGGGTCCTAAAAGAAATGCAGATTGATGAATCAATCACCGACATGAAAAAGGTACTGACATGATTCAATATGTCTAGCGAACTAAAAAGGGGGGAATTCGAATTGACTGTTTTCGTTAATGGCGTGAATAAGTCACGACCTTTGATGTTGTGTCCGGAGATACGATGTATAATGCAATACTCGGGAGACATATTGAATTCCCTATAACTTATCACCAGAAGGTCAAGGTTCACACATTTTTGGGGATCAGAGAAATTATAGGGAGTAGCAGTTGTTCCCAGTCGGGAGATGCGTTGGCGGTGACAATTCCTCAGAAGCGGGAAACAGATCAATAGCAATTACAGTCATAAGACGCAAAAAAAATGCCTAGAGAAAGGAATGAGAAACTTGCAGATGAATGGTACCCGAATCAAATCATTCCTAAAGGCTACCTTTTGCCATTAGACAAAAATACCGCAAACTCGACCATTGATGAGCTAGAGAGTGTGTTGTTTTAAAGAAATATCTCGAAAAAAGGTATAACTGGGCTCAAAGCTCTGGCTCGGGATCAGGAATGCATTTTTATATTATTTAACAGCAAACCCAGATTGTTTTGCTTGGTCTCACCTTGACATAACGGGGATTTCTCCGGAGATAGCTATTCACCGGTTAAGCGCTGATCCTAATCATATTCCAGTGAGGCAAATAAAGTGGTCAATATCAGTTATCAATGACCAATTCGTGAAGGAAGAGGTGACACGCCTACTTAATATAGGGTCAGTACGGAGGGTCAAGAATCCTACATGACTGGCCAACGTGGTGGTGGCCCCTAAATAAACTCAACAAATTCAGAATGTGCGTAGAATTCAAGAACTTGAATGCATTCCCTAGGGATTCATTTACCTTAACACATATTGATTAGACGATACACGCTACGACCAGACATAAGTTGCTCAGCTTTTTGGACACGTACTTCGGGTACAATCAGATCAGCCTGCACCTAAATGATTAGGAAAAGACCTCTTTCATGGCTAATCATTGTAACATTTATTACAACGTAATGCCTTTTGGTCTTAAGAATGCAGGGCCACTTACCGAAGGTTGGTGAACAAAATGTTTGAAAAGAAAATTGGTCGTACTATGGAGGTGTATGTCGATGACATGTTGGTGAAGTCCCGAGAAGCTGAAATTCACTTGGATTTCTTAACCGAAATCTTGAAAAATGTGCCTTCGTAGTCATATTTGGGAGGTTTTCGGCTTCCTCGTCTCCGTCCGCGTCATTGAGATGAATCATAATAAATTTAAAGTTATCTAGTCAATGCCAGATGCACTGGATAACGTCAAAATGGTATAAAGGCTGACTAAAAAGGTTGCAGCCCTGGAAAAATTCATATCACGATTGACAGATCGTTGTCATGAATTTTTCAAACTCATGAAGAAGGACCATCGCTTCATGTGGACACGAGAGTGTAATAAAATCTTGCGATACCTCAAGGCTTACTTAGCTAGACTTGGAGTAGTGGCCAAGCCTGAAAAGAGAGAGGGACTGCTCACTTATAGGAATGTCTCAGTTGTGTCGATCAGTGTAGCCCTCATATGAGAAAAATGGGAAGAGCAGCTCCCTATCTATTATGCTAGTAACATGATGAGCGGGGCCGAATCACGATATTCGAACAAGGTAAAGTTGGCACTGGCCCTCGTCACTGCCACACGAAAGTTGCGACCATATTTCCAATGCCATCCGGTAACTATCATGATCAACACCCCATTGCAGGTATTATTGCAGGGGGAATCATATGAGCCGACTATCAAAATGGTCAGTCTAAATAAGCAAATATTATCTGACCTACCAACCCCGATCATCTATATGGACACCAAGTCTACCGAAGTTTGCAGTCAATTTCACCTCCATAATACGACCCTGAAAATCTCGAGGTATGAATCCATTCTTTTTTTCCTTTTTATGTTTTTTGTAACCTTTTATGATCGCAGGACTGGGACTGGCATCACTGGGGCAGGTTGTGCGAATTCCTGACCCAGAAGACGTCGAAGTGAAGATCGTAAAATACGGGTTGCACTCTTTTTCTTGACCAGATGTTTTCCCAAATGGGTTCTTGTCGGCAAGGTTTTTAACGAGGCAACAACCGAAAAACATATTACTTAGAAGAACTCATCTTGAGAATACAAACGCAAAGGGAAACAATCTGCTCATAGCTACACGGGCCGAGGGCCATCGTCTTTCTTGTACTTATGTTTTGTCAAAAAACACGCATGTACTCGGGTCTAAATATTGAAACAAAATATATAAGGATAGGCTTGCTTTAAAGCTTCCTACATTTTAACATTGTTGGTATGAACACGTCCTTCCGGACCCGATAATATCTACCTCAATTATGTGACACGGCCTATTGGCCTCAGAGCGTGAAGAAAACATAACCTTATGCCAATATGAGACGAGGTCGAGACATCCTCCTCGTCAGCACCGAACAAAGGGGTCCCTAGACTCCTTTTATTATGAAATAGACGATGTAAATTCCCAATCATAAAATACGCGGTTGAAAGTAATATCCCCATATTGGGGGAAGTGATTTCTCGAAGTCCCGCATATGATGCAAAGAAATAAAAAGCACATCATGGAACTTAAACACAAGCGTTCGAATTCGCCATAGAGCATAGTCCCGGTGAGGAGGTCCTTGGGTGGAAGATACCTATGGTTGAACTGCTCCACTTTAAAGGACTGAGTAATCAACTCACCCAGCCACAGAGCATACCAATATAACCAGAGTGAAAATAATTATCAAATGCCTCCCGCATGGGACTTAGGAAATTTGGTGCAAAAAACTCGACAATTCAAAGACAAGCAAAAAACACTGTCACGAGAAGGCATGCATTCGATAAAGAAAAAGGGCCCAAAAGCACGGGCGATACCAGCAATACAAAATAAATTGTCTTCCAGAAAATTCTAAAGAACATATATAAAAATATTTAAAAACTCCACACAGGAAGTACAAAGGTCAAGCTTCAGCAACCGTAGCATCAGAGTTTCCAACGGGGGCATGCATTTCAGAAGCCACCACAATCGGATGATCCTTCGGAAGGACCATCTCTGCACCATCTCCTCCAGCTTCCGGAGCTATAGAAGGGCTCCCACGAGGGGTCACATCCCCTTTGCCTTTTCTGCTCGCGCTCTCAGCCATGGGAACCTCAGGATAATGTACCTCATGCTCAGATAAGGTTTCTCTTTCTCCCTCCTGAGACCAACTTTTATCATTGGAAGACGTAGCAAGGTCCACAGACGAGGCACACACAGGAAAAACTTTATAAGCTATTTTTTCTACTCTCAAAACATCTGTCAGAGTAGTCTCAATATTTATCGAGCCTTTTCGAACCTCCTGGAGAACTTGCCGACGATCATAGTACACAGTATGGGTCTTTTTAATAATAAAATCTAGCTTCAACTATTGAAATTTGGCATCCGTGTTGGACATATTGACCTTCTGTAAAACCTTCCGGAGGGAAGTATTGCTCTTGGTCAGTTTCTGATTGCACTTAACCTGCCTATCATAATGAGTCAACAAGCCCTCATGTCTTCCTTCCATTACCCTCAAGTCTCTTTCGGCAGAAGCCTTGTCCCTCTGGCAAACCTCGAGCTCAACCCCCATGATTAGAACTCACTCGACCATCTCCATTTCCTTTCGGACTATGCTGGTAAAATGCTCCTGATGCTCGACTCACTTCCCCTTAAGTTCCAAAAGCTCCTTGTGAAATCTCATAGCCTTCTCGCTATAAACCTTCTTATCCTGCAGCGCTTGATACTCCAGCATTATTTCCCTCTCTTTAGCAAGTTTCCATTGAAAGCCCTCCATAGTGAGAAGGCTCTCTTGAGGAATGATAATTTCGAAAAACATTTTATAACAATACAAAGACATGGGAAGCAGGTCAAAAAGAAAGAATAAAGTATACATGCGCTGCCGCATGACCTCCGGCATTAAGCAAACAGTCGCCAGAGACCCTCCCTATTTTCTCATTATCTTTCTCACTCGCCAAAGACCCCAAGTAGCTGGCCACCCCTACTGGCCTCAAAATAAGGTTGCATTCTTGAGGTACAATAAAAGTAAATTATCGGCAAGATGTGGGATTGCGTACTGGGGCAGGATAAGTGTCCACTAGCCATGACCCATGGGAGCTCCACGGACCCTCGATACGTGCTCCCGCATTTGGGCCCTTAGTACGATCCCTAGGCATAATATCTTGAGGGGTGGGGACCCGTCTCTGAAAAAACTAAACTAGGGGGAGCCCGCGATAATGATAAAACGCAGGGGATAAAAGCCGAGCCCGGAGCCATACCATCAATTCAGGCAGGAGCAAGGGAAAAAGAAATGCAGAATTTCATCTTATCAAATAAATCTATTTCCCTAAAAAGGTCGGTAGTAGCAGTTTTAGGCCTGTTAGCTATTTGATGGGTAGGCTCCAAGGCAGGAACCTCTTCTCCACTGGCATCAAACGTCAAATCAATGGCTGCCGAAGGACTAGCTTAAGTAGCTAGGTACAGCTCCTGGGCGTCTCGCTCTCCAGCATCCGTTTTGATCCTTTTGACCAGGGGAGGAGAAGAAGGGGACAATGATCTTTTGGCTATGGTAGAATTTACAGCCTCTGGGCTCCTGCCCAACTATGAGACAACTCTTTAAATCTGCTGAAGGGTCCCATCAGGATCTTCAGGAACCTCCGTGTGCGCTCGGCCTTCGGAATACCATGATATTTTCCTTTCTAATTATAATTCAGAGCGATCTCCTGCCATGTGCGAATGGAAGAGGGTGAGTAGCCAAGGATCTTTTGGACCCACGCTATAGATGACGAAGGAATAAGGGAGATAGTCAGATACACTGATTAAGAAAGGTTAAACAATAAAGGCAAGCCTAAGTAGAGTACTTACGATTAAAATTCCATCGTTCTGGGATAGACGCCTTTGGGGGCTTGACCAGATCGCTCGTCGCGATGACGATATATCTCCTCGTCCACCTACGATCGGAGTCATCATCAGTACTGTCAATCAGCGCATTTTGGCCATGACGGGATAGCTGAGTAACCCCTACTCTAAATGTTTTGGGAGAATATATGTGAATTAAGTGGGTGAGGGTAAAATCTTCCTCACCTAAGAAGAAAGGTATCGGAGACACGCAACCATCCTCCAAAAAGTCAAACCAACTTAGGCCAGGCACACGTCATATTTTCGGTAGAATTCTAAAATCACAGGATCAATAAGTTTGCCCAGCCGCAAGAAAAATGAATACATGTACACGAAGGAGTATCCCTGCCAATAGGAAGTAATGTTCTCTCCTTCCCTAGGGAGAAGCACTTCTATATTGCTCCAGCCACAGTCTACATGTACCTGGCTCAGATAACAGGCAGCCACAATAGATTTGTATGAGCTCACCGGTCGGGATCGTTCTAATTCCATATAGATAGGGCGCTTCTAGAGATCCTTTAGAGAAGATCAACTACTGGGGATATAGGCATGGTCTGTTGAACGGAAGAAAAAGCTCTTGATTTCTTTTTCCTCGACATCCTGATGGTTGTTGGAAAAGAGTCTAAGATAGAAACCTTGTAGATGGGGACTTCTAAATCTCCCCTAGGCTCTGAGCCTGTGTGATGGAATCACCGGCAACCAAAAAAATCGAAGACATGGCAATAAAAATTTGGTTGAGAAAGAAAGAATAACTATTGGATATTTAAAAAAATTGAAGAGTGAAACGTCAAAAGAGCAAAAGGAATGAGCGGGATCCTTATGAGAAAGACTGTACTTAGAAAAAATAAAGAAGGCGTAACGATTGGAAAGAAAATCAAGTCATCATTACGGCATCCCTTCCCTAGGAAGAGTATCAGCGGATGCGTGACACGAGTAAGGTGGATGATACACGGGTAGAAGAGCATTAAATGCTATGGGATGGCATGTGAAAGGAAGATAGACAACCGAATCAGTGCACTATTCCCAAAGGACACCGTGTTACAAGAGAAGATTTACAGTTGACAGGCTCTTCCACTTCCTGATCTCTCGAAGTTCGAAAATCTCGAAAAGTGGGAGACTATCTCTATTGGGTAAAAACGTATCCGGAGGCATTAAGCGTATACAAGAAGATTAGTGGTTCCGAAAACCCCAACGGATCTCCACAGTTGTCTCTCACTCCCAACGACTCCCGTAACATCGGTCTACCTAGATTAGAGTGTCGCGGCGCGCGTGGCTTTAGTGACGTCAATATGCTCACGTCGCCACAACTCTCTAGGGTCATAATAGTCTAAGTTTTGTCTTATATATGCAAGACTTAGAAGAGAAGAAAAAGACATTGTATTCTCTCTAAGCTCATACTTGTAACTCAGATCTCTCTCAAGCTAATACACCATTCTCACATTTGGCTCTTGTTTGATTCATAGCCTATTTTCATATCTAACATGTTAGCTTTCTTTATTTGCTTATTATCATATTTTTACCTGTGTTTTTAACCTCACTCATCTGTAACCTAGATATCAATCCCTGACTCAATCAAGAGGGTATTCGAATCGAATACAACTTACTTGTCTTTAAACATACAAATCACTAATTGTATTTTTAGTTAGAATCATTTTCACCGGAAAATAAATATCCAGTTCGATCCTTGAAAGAAAGGAGAAAAAAATAAGGATTAAATAGAGTAAGTTTTCTAAAAACGCTTGTGTATGTTATTTATAGTAGTAGTAGGTGCTTATGTTTATACTCTCCCTGCTACATAATCATATTTTTACTATATTTTGTTTACAATATATATTTGTACTATAATGTTGTCAATGCCAAGATTTCTTCCATACCATTTTGAAAAATTTGTATTAGAATTTGATTACCTTAAAATTTGCAGATATCATGGAATTGTGAAACCTGCATAAAATTTATTCGCTTAATTAGTCTCTATTCAATATCTCTCGTCGAGAATAGAAAAATAGTTTAGAAAAATATATGTTATGAATTAGATTATGAAAATATATGTATGTCCTAGAGATAATTTGTATTAGGACACAATGTACTTTATACACATACGTATTTATATTAATGATGATTAATATTATGGCATTTGCATTTGTTGAATTATTAGTTGATTGTTTATAATATTCTATAAATGCATCCCTAAAGTTTACGTGTTTATTAATGATGTGAAAATTAATGTTATAACGTAACTCTTAAATTACCTCGACTAATGGTCATCGAGATTGGGATATCGATGATATGTGATACGTCGGCATGTGGTCTGCATCATATCCTTAGGGGATGTAGCACGTCTCACTTGCTACGAGTTATGGCAACTCGTGATGGACATATGGATACTTGTTGAAGTATTGATATGCCCTGTTGATGTACTGTTTTGTTATATGTCTATAATGTCATCGGCGTGTGGGAGATAAAAGTCCTTAGACTTGAGGTCAATGTTTACGGAGTAATGTACTTTGATCCTGACCTAAGCTCAAATGCATTATAGGTTGAGACGCGGCTTGTTTTGGGTACATTACGAAGTAGATTAAAGGTGGTATGTGAGCCAAAAAATAATTCATTCCTTGAATTTATATTCGAGTGAACACTCAGGTACTCATATGGTATTAGGTTGACTAAGTCATTGGCCAATGCAATGGACATGTCTGTGATATGGTCCTGTTGTCAACTAATATAGATGAGTTATAATAATCAAGCCATTTGGATAGACACTTGACAGATCATAAGCTTGATTGAGTGTGTCATGAATGAAATGATTTTATCTTCCCGCATAGAGGTTCAGTCCACATATTTTGTGTAGCTAAACTTTACATATTGGAACCGTCTTCCGGCGCAGTCTAGGAGTTCCGTAAAGATCCTAATGTAATTAGTGATGATATGTAAAGGCCTGAAGGGTAACACTAAGTCAAATGTTCTGTCGATTGAAGGATGTAATTAGAAGGAGATTGTACATATATGTTCGGTTGATGACCGGGACATTAAAATGGGAAAAGACTGAAAAATAGGACAGGACTGCGGTGTCCTGTTTTGGGACCGCGGTGCCAAGAACACTGGGCAGCATCGTGGTGCCCCTTTAGTGGGACCGCGGTGCCTGTACGAATTATGGCAGTCCGAATTTTTGTCAGTCAGATTCTCTGCTGGGCCCAGCCCACAGAAACCCTAAAACCCCTATTTGTAATTATAAATACATGGCGTGCCTCCCATTCTAAAGATACTGAAAACCTAAGAGAGGTAAATCTCTTCTAAAGATCTGTCAGAATTCCTAGCATTCCTGACTTAGCAAATTACATCATAGTTTCCAGAACTTACAAATTGAGGGACTTTTGCGTGTGCACCTTCGGACTACACGAACACAAAGATTCAACTGTTTGGTTGATTGCTGCAATAATGTAAGTCTTCGATCGAAGTTTTACATATTACTTTGTGTTTGTAATTTTTCATTACATATCATACTGCAGTTCGACCGTCGTCGGGTTTGAAACATAAATTTTCAAATTTCGCTGCGTGTACGAACCCGACGTAAACATCAACAGTGGGTATCAGAGTCAGGGCTGTTTCGTGTGATTTGTAGTGAAAATTAATGATAATATGGGTTAAGATTTGTTTAGATCTATATTTTATATTGTTAAAAGCTTTAAACCCTAAAATCTTTAGAACACATGGTCTTTGTGACCAGATCTGTTAATGCAGTTATGTATTCGAACAAGTCAATCCAATATATAACTCTTCTAAGTTGAAATGCGTTATCCGGCTTAAAGCATGGTGGATTGAAACGAAGAACGAGAAGAAAATTGGATTTGATGGTCGATGAACATGTTGTTTTAATGGTGATGGTAATACAAGTGATACATCCGAAGATCCGCCCTAAACCGCTTTTTGGTTCAGAAATTTCGGATTTTGTGATTCTGGAGGAGAGGCACCGCGGTTCCATGATAGAGCACCGCGATGCCTGCTAGGGTTTTGTGGCGGTGCCGGGATTCCACGATGGAACACTGCGGTGCTGCCCAGATGAAGCCAGAGGCACCGCGGTCCTGTTCATGGGAACCACGGTGCTGTTCATCCAGAAGCTTAAAATTAATTTTTGACAATGCGCTTTGAGACCGCGCGTGCGACGCAGATTTATAAGGCATCATTACGCCACCGATTAGATCGGTGCTAATTAATTTGCAAATTCGAGCTTCATCGCTTAAAGGCACTTGCAGAAGCGACGACAATTTTTAAAAAAAAATTGAAAGTCAGAAACAGAGACTTAAAAGTTTCAGATTCTGAATCTAAAGTTTTAAAGGTTTCAGTTTCTGAAAATAATGGTTTTGAATCGAACTGATTTGGTCCTTTCGGGTAAATATGTAATTAAAAAAAGTTTTCTGAAAGTTGATTTTAGGTTCTAAAATTGCAAACAGGTCCCAGAAATTTGAAAATATTTTCTGAAGTTTAGAATTACATTTTTATGAATTTATAAGGGTTCAAAATTGAATTTTAAATTCTTAAGGGACTAAAGTGTAAATTCTAAAAATTTACAGAATTCCCGAAAATCAGAATTTTTAAAATCAGAAAATGTTTAGGGACTGTTTAGCATTTACATAGATTATAGAATTTAGACAAATAGACCCATAGTTATCATTAATAGTATATTATTGAATAATATACAAATGTGCTCAATGTTAAATATGATGCATTCATGACAGAGTCTCTACCACCCTCATCCTGCACTCACTTCCTAGATCGTTTGAGAGTTTCATTATCAATTATAAAATGAATGGAACTAAAGCGACATTTCCGGAATTACATAATATGTTAAAAACTTTTGAATCTTCGACCTCTAAGACCAAGCCTATTCTGATGGTTGGCTCCTCTAGTCGCCCCAAACCGAAAGGTAAGGGACAACAGAAGGGGAAGGGCAAAGTTGTTGCTCCGGCAGCAGCAATGAAGCCCAAGGGAAGGGCGAAGAAGAAGAAGAAACTGTCGGCATCGGATGTTTGCATGAATTGCAACAGGAATGGGCATTGGAGAAAGGATTGCACCAGGTGCTAATGTGCAAAGTATGTTTGTAATTGAAATTAATCTATCTATAAATGATTCTCATTTCTGGGTACTTGATACCGCTTGTGGCTCACACATTTGTACAAATGTGCAGGGGCTAACTGATAGCAAGAAGGTCGGGCCTCGCGAGGTGGACCTGCACGTCAGAAATGGAGCACGAGTTGCTGCTGAGCGCGTGGGAACTTATAGGATAGATTTACCTTTTGGCAAAGTTTTAATGTTGAACAATTGTTTTTATGTTCCTTCTTTGACAAGGAATATTATTTCCATTCATGTACTTGATTCAGAGGGTTTTTCCTCAAACACGTCTAATGACAATATGATTTTGACTTTAGATAATGTTGTGTATGGAATTACGCATCTTGTGAATGGATTGTATACATTAAACTGCCACATGGAAATTTTCAATTTACAAAATAAAAGGGCTAAGTTAAATGAAAGAAATTCTACCTACTTGTGGCATTGCAGACTTGGTCATATCAATCAAACAAGGATAGAACGGTTGAGGAAATTAAATTACCTCGAACCATTTGACTTACAATATCATGGTAACTGTGAATCATGTTTGAAAGGTAAGATGACCATTAAATCTCTTTCTGGAAAGGGGATCCGTGCCAAGGAGGTGCTTGAGTTGGTACATACAGACGTATGTGGACCATTTTCGACTCAAGCTAGAGAGAGTTTCTCTTACTTCATCACTTTCACAGACGACTTATCAAGGTTTGGATATGTGTATCTTATGAGACACAAATCTGAGGCTTTTGAGAAGTTTAAGGAGTTTAAGTGTAAAGTTGAGAAACAACTCTCAAAGAGTATCAAGACTCTCCGATCTGATCGTGGGGGTGGATACTTAAGTAAAGAATTTCTTGACTACTTAAAGCTTCATGGAGTTCATTCCGAATGGACACCTCCTGGAACACCACAGATGAAAGGTGTTGCCGAGAGGAGAAACCAAATCTTGCTTGACATGGTTCGTTACATGATGAGCTTTTCAGCTCTTCCTATATACCTTTGGGTATACACTATTTTGACCTCCATATATGTTCTAAACAGAGTTCCATCTAAATCAGTCGAAAAGACACCATATGAGGTATGATGTGGCAGAAGTCATCACTTAGACACATTAGGCCCTGGGGGTGTCCTGCATATGTCAAGAAGTTAATCACTGATAAGTTGGAATCTAAAAGTGAGAAATGTTACTTTGTTGGGTATCCGAAGGAAACTAAGGGATACTATTTCTATCTTCCTGGAGAACATAAGATATTTGTTTCCACGAACGTAATTTTCCTTGAAGATGAATATGTCTACAAGGATAAGAGTTGCACGGAGATAGAACTTGAAGAAATTCAAGAATAAGGTAACAAAGAAGTTGAATCCTTGCCCGATGATGAAGGCAATAATTCAATGAGAGCTTTTGGCGAAGATTTGGTATTTAGGGTACCCCCTTCGGCCAGTGGGAGTGCTACAAGGAGTAATGCAGAAATGCAAAATCTTCCGGCACATACCTTGGGAGCAAGTGCACCAGTTGCATTTCCTCCCATTCAGAAAAGACATAAAAATGATATTCCTGAAAGCTCTAATGTTGGTGGTTCGACCAGCGCACAAGAACCTACTCACAATGTAACATACCAGAATCGAATCAGAGACAATTAACTCTGTAGGTCTACTAGGTCTCATCGTCCTCCGGAAAGACTAAATCTACTTGTGAAAACACAAAATGAGCTAGATATTCCAGATGATGACGAGCCTAGAACCTATAACGAAGCAATGCTAGACATTGATTCGAAGAGATAGCAAGAAGCCATGAAATCCGAAATGGAATCAATGTATATCAATCAGGTGTGGAACTTAGCTGATTTGCCAAATGAGGTTAAACCCATAGGATGCAAATGGGTCTTCAAGAAGAAGATTGATGCATCTGGCAAGGTTCAGACTTATAAAGCTAGACTAGTGGCTAAAGGTTTTACTCAGCATCCTGGTATGGATTATGATGAAACCTTTTCATCAGTGGCTAAGATAAAGTCTATTCGGATTTTGCTTACGATATCAGCATATTATGATTATGACATTTGACAGATGGACGTCAAAACTGCATTCCTCAATGGTAATCTAATTGAGGAAGTGTATATGAAACAACCCAATGATTTTTCATGTGAGTCCAGACCAAATGTTGTGTGCAGACTACATAAGTCTCTAGGAGTTGGACATTTGCTTTGATAATGCAATCAAATCTTTTGATTTTGTCATAAGCAAATAGGATCCTTGTGTTTATTTCAAACGCAAGGATAAGAATATTGTCTTCATTATTATATATGTTGATGACATATTGATAATGAGAGATAATAAGACCCTCATGCAGTCAGTTAAGGATTGGTTGTCCAAGACCTTCATGATGAAGGATTTAGGTGAAGCCTGCTACATTCTGGGAATTAGGATCTATAGAGATAGACCTAATAGATTGTTGGGGCTGTCACAGTCAGTCTACATAGACAAAGTGCTTAGACTCTTTTCAATGGAAAATTTCAAGAAAGGCGGTCTTCCGATGGGTCAAGGCATCAAGTTATCAAAGAAGGGTTGCCCTTCTAATGCTATTGAACTTGAGCGCATGAAGAAGATCTCATATGCTTCGGCTATAGGATCAATCATGTATGTCATGACCTGTACTAGGCCAGATGTGGCCTTCGCACTTAGTATGACCTGCAAGTTCCAGCAGAATCCTGGCGAGGAACACTGGAAAGCAGTCAAGAGTATTCTCAAGTACCTCAGGTGTACTAAAGATTACTTCTTATTCTATGGTGGAGTTGATGAGCTGGTTGTCACTGGGTATACCGATGCTAGTTTCCAGACAGATGTTGATGATTTCAAATCTCAGTCTGGTTACACGTTTATTTTCAACGGAGAAACAGTGAGCTGGAAGAGTTTCAAACAAAGCTACTCTGCACTGACTCATCAAGCGAGTACATTGCTGGATCGGAAGATGCTAAGGAAGTTGTCGCGATTTCTGAGTTCCTGAAGAAACTAGGGGTTGTTCCTAGTGCTAGTTGTCCAATAACTATTTATTGTGACAACACTGGTGCGATTGCACAGACAAAGGAACCAAGATCAACAAACAGAACAAGCATGTACCGAGGAAGTACCACATCCTGAGAGAGATGGTGGAAGCTGAAGATATCAAGATAAATTATATTCCCACAGACAATAATCTAGCAGACCCGTTTACTAAACCATTAAGCTTAGTGAAGCATAATGGTCATTTTGAGAATATAGGTATTAGATATGTTGGTGATTGGCTCTAGGCCAAGTAGGAGATTGAAAGTATATGTATGTCCTAGAGACAATCTGTATTAGGACACAATGTACTTTATACACATTCGTATTTATATTAATGATGATTAATATTATGGCATTTGTATTTGTTGAATTATTAGTTGATTGTTTATAATATTCTATAAATGCATTCTTAGGACATACGTGTTTATTAATGATGTGAGAATTAATGTTATAACGTAACTCTTAAATTACCTCGACTAATGGTCATCGAGATTGGAATATCGATGATATGCGATACGTCGACATGTGGTTTGCATCATATCCTTAGGGGATGTAGCATGTCTCACTTGCTACGAGTTATGGCAACTCGTGATGGACACATGGATACTTGTTGTAGTATTGGTATGCCCTGCTGATGTACTGTTTTGTTATATGTCTATAATGTCATCGGCGTGTGGGAGATAAAAGTCCTTAGACTTGAGGTCAATATCATCTTGTTTACGGAGTAATGTACATTGATCCTGACTAAGCTCAAATGTCTTATAGGTTGAGATGCGGCTTGTTTTGGGTACAATACGAAGTAGATTAAAGGTGGTATGTGAGCCAAGAAATGATTCATTCATTGTATTTATATTCGAGTGAACACTCAGGTACTCATATGGTATTAGGTTGACTAAGTCATTGGCCAATGCAATGGACATGTCTGTGATATGGTCATGTTGTCAACTAATATAGATGAGTTATAATAATCAAGCCTGTCACGACCCGACCTCGGATCCGTGACTGGTGCCTTACCTCGGGCACCCTTGTGATACAACATCAGAGAAAACCAGCGGAAATAAACTCACAAACAAGAACCATATAAGATAAAATAGGCTAACCCAAGACTGGCTACCTTTCCGTAACACAAATAAAACAGAACTGAACAGTTACATCCTTACATCCCAACTCATGACAGGACTACAAGCCTCTAAGAAGGTATAAACACTATGACGGACAGTGGCCTCGCCATACCCCGAATGTACAAAAATCTACAACCTCGAGGAACTGTACTAAAAGACGAGGCCTCCGAGAAATGGAGCCTTCCGAGAACCGAACGGTGATCCTAAGAGTGCGGATCGCCAGTTATGAACCTCAACTGCGGCATGAACGCAGCCGGCGAGGTCGATCTGATATGTACCAAATATGTAAAACTGAAAATACTGTAGTAATATCATAAGTCCAAAATACACTGAAGTTATAGATAAAAATCAAATTAGGTTGCACTGTGCCTTACTAACAATGAGAGTAACAAGTATAAGTATAATACTGCATAAAAATAGGAGGCTCATGATCAAAACAAGATCTCTCGCCCGTAGTATCATTAAGCAATCATACTCTTGTGACTGTTTCACCCGCATAGATCCTGTGGATCCGCATAAGGCCATCCGCCTCGCATGGGACTATTTCACCCGCATGAGACTATTTCACCCGCATGGATCATGTGGACCCGCATGGGACTATTTCACCCGCATGGGACTATTTCACCCGCATGGACCCAGTGAGCCCGCATGAGTACAAGCGCCGCACTCGCATCATGGGTAGCAAATCCATGGAATACACAGTAATAACAATGATAATACATCAATCAGCACAACCGGCTAGTATACATAACATAAGCGCTACCGGCTTATCAGAATACTCAGTGATAACAATAATAATACATAAATCAGCACAACCGGCTAGTATACATAACATAAGCGCTATCGGCTTATCAGAATACTCAGTGATAACAATAATAATACATAAATCAGCACAACCGGCTAGTATACATAACATAAGCGCTATCGGCTTATCATAACATAAACAAGATAAGAAATCTTCTAACTTCTTATGAACATTAATAATATAAATCCTCCCATTTTAGCTCATTAAGGCACTACATGTCTTTTTAAGAGAAATCCGGGAATTTAACCCAAGTATCACATACCGTAAACCTTTTTCGAAATGACTCATTTTTATATAAAACTTCCAAGATACTAATACCCATAGTATCATGTCACAACCACTTTCAAAACAAGTCACAATTTTCCATTTAGAAAATATCTCAAGCTTCTAAATCAAGTGACTTCATTTCCTTTAAAACCTTAGGCCATTAATGTCTTAAAACAATTTACCTTCCACAAATTCAACTCATTTTCCCCTTGCTTATTTTATGTAAAGTAAACCCTTCTTTATTTACCTTTTTCCCAAACTAATATAACCAACTTCCCATAAAGCCGTTATATTAACATTTTACGTTAGTCAAACACATTTCCCTATGTCCAAGGGACTTATACCTTTAAAACGAAACAAGTATCATATACTTCAAAACAAGTGAAGATTATCAAATCTTGTACGTATACCGTACTACATAGATACAACTACTCATGCTCAAGAGATAGGAAAGCTCTACATACCTCTTCGGTCAATCCACTTGTTAATTCCAACTATCGCACGTAATACGTCAACCTATAATGACCACAATACGTTTATTAACTTCTAGTTTCAAAGTAGAATATTTCCAAGTTCAAGGTTACTAATTCCTATGGAAAATTGGGTAGCATTTCCTTTGTTTCTTCTCACTTTGCCACCTTTTCAAAGGCCGATTTTTAACACTCAAACGCCACATTTAAGGCCCAACATCCAAACCAACACAAAGGGGATTACACACCTAAACTTGAGTGTGTAAAATTCTGCCCCATAAGTTATAACAATTAATCTTAACAATTTAAGGTAATTTTTAGGCTACAACATGCTCACATAACCTCTTTAGCCAAATCTTTCATACCCAAACCACATTTCTTGCATGCAATGATTCTAAGAGCATTATTTACTACCACAAGTTATTTCTTCTTAACATGCAACACTAAAAACTAATTCTAAAGGAAGAATCATTACCTTAGAGCTTTAGCCAAATTTTTCCAACAACTTGCTAGCTTCCTTTCCAAGAACACCACCACAACAACCTTCACAAGCTAGCCACAAGCTTCCTTCTTGCCTTTACTTTTCAGATTTTTCCTAAGGCTAGAATATCTCTTGGAAATTTAGAGAGAAGGAGGAGCTTGAAATTTTTAAGAGAGAAGGAAGAGCTTTTGTCTAAGAGAGAGATGAAAGATGACCAAGTCTTCAAGACTTGGTCAATATAATGCATGCAAAATCAGATGGGGGGGGACACTTGTCACCCTCCCATGGCCTTTTTAAAAGAAAAGATCATATTTTCCTAAGTTTTTCCGCCAGATTCTCGCCACCGCTGCCCTGAATGACGCCATGGCGCCAAAACTCCCGCCACCCGGATCTTCCGGCGCCCTACAATCACTGCTTCGCGCCGCGCCCGCTTACTGCGCGACGCTGAGGCCCCTGATCGCGATTTTTCATCAACCTACTTAAGTCTTAACTCCTTTCGTATGGCCCCATACGCACGGCCTGAACTACGGGGTATAACAAAGTCATTTGGATAGACACTTGTCAGATCCTAAGCTTGATTGAGTGTGTCATGAATGAAATGATTTTATCTTCCCGCATAGAGGCTGTTCACATATTTTGTGTAGCTAAACTTTACATATTGGGTCCGTCTTCCGCCAGCTAGGAGTTCCAAGATCCTAATGTAATTAGTGACGATATGTAAAGGCCTAAAGCGGTAACACTAAGTCAAATGTTCCGCCGATTGAAAGATGTAATTAGAAGGAGATCAGATTTATATGTTCTGGTTGATGACCGACATTAAAATGGGAAAAGATCAAAAATAGGATAGATCACGGCTGCTGCTTTGGGACATGCGTGCATCTGGATTCTCGCAAATCAATTTTTGTCAGATTCTCCGCCCAGCCCACAGAAACCCTAAAGCCTCTATTTGTAATTATAAATAGAGGGCTTGCCTCCCATTCTAAAGATACTGAAAACCTAAGAGAGGTAATTCTCTTCTAAAGCTCTGTCAGAATCTCTAGCATTCCTGACTTAGCAAATTACATCATAGTTTC
Organism: Przewalskia tangutica; assembly: GCA_029844215.1. Lineage (NCBI taxonomy): Eukaryota > Viridiplantae > Streptophyta > Magnoliopsida > Solanales > Solanaceae > Przewalskia > Przewalskia tangutica. The sequence goes on along the minus strand of CM056720.1, from coordinate 25,724,749 downwards.
CAGAACTTACAAACCGAGGGACGTTTGCGTGTGCACCTTCGGACTACACGGAATACAAAGATTCAACTGCTTGGCTGATTGTTGTAACAATGTAAGTCTTCGATCGAAGTTTTACATATTACTTTGTGTTTGTAATTTTTCATTACATATCATACTGCAGTTCGGCCGTCGTCGGGTTTGAAACATAAATTTTTAAATTTCGCTGTGTGTACGAACCCGACGTAAACACCAACAGACTACTCGTTCTATTACATATGAATCAGCAAAAATTTATTACATTACTTTAAATAAGGTGACGTAACTGAATATTAACCGAACCGTATTGATACCAAAAAGAAACCGAGAATGATTGATACGATTTCGAAAAGTTGAATTTTAGTTATATTCGTAAAATAAATAACAAAGTAATATGGTATAATTTTTAAAAATAACCGATCGAATTGGAGATAATACTAAGTAGGCAGCACGAAGAAATGAAACACTCAATTGGAGATAATACCAAGTTTGGCCCTATCAAAATTTTAGTAAAACATGTACCCAGTAAGTTAATTTCCATTTCTCTAACTCTTAGCGGCCAAAAATATTCAATATTTAGAAAATAGCAGGTTCTCAATCAAATAGTTAAGGTGCGTGCATCTAAATGTCATCATTATTATAACAAAAACTAGAAAACATGGAGTACCTAGAGTGTGTTTGGTAGGAAGGATTTTCCAATTTATTCATGTTTGGTTGGTCAAAATATCTTGGAAAATATTTTTGTTAGGAAAATAAATTTCTTAAAAATAAGAAAAATGACTTCTCTAAATAAAGTAGGGAAAACAAGTTCATAAGTGACATTTCAAGTTTATTGTCTCCTCCCCATTCATCCAAAGCCTCAACCCCCCGCTCACTTTCACACCCCCGAAAACTCACTCCCCACCCATCATACCCTCATAATATTTTGGTATATTACATATAAATGCTCTTAGAATTATATTTTCTTGCTTACATACCAAACACTAGAAAATAAGTAAAAATTCTAAATATTTTCCATGGAAAACATTTTCTTTCGTACCAAACACACCCCTGGTACAGTTAATTTCCATATCTTGGCAGGTAAAATTATTCAATATATTAAAGTGTGAGCAAACTAATCTAAATATCACTATTATTAAAAAAACATTAGAAATCATGGCTGTGACCCAATTAGAAGATGTTGAATTTTCTCCCTTGTGTGTGAAATGGTCAATTCCTACACCCTTTTATTGATTCTGGAATTGCAAGCAAAGGTCTTTGGTCCCTCAGTTCTTTTGGTTGGCTCTTCCATACCTGTCACCCAAAACTTTCCTCCTCTTTTCCCTCTTTTTTTAGATTTATCATACACACACATGTACCATTTTCTATTCTCTTGTTAATTTACTACTAGTCTAATGTTGTTTTAGGTCTCTGTCTTTCTTTCTCTCTCACACACAAAAAGTAGTGTTTCCAGAAAATTCTTTATTTTAATTAAGGTTGTCTGTAGACCGGGTCGGTCCGATCCCGACTCAATCTCCTAAAAAAAATTACGGTGTCGAGATTCGAAATCGGGATGGGGTCTGGGCTCGTCCCACTTTGACCCGCCCCACCCCGACCCCGCCTCGACCCCGTCCCGATCCCCCATCCCCCTTTGCAAAACTAACCGTTGCAACAACGGTCAAATTTAGATTTTGGCCGTTGTACAACGGTTCCAACGACCATCCCCCCTCCCCATAAACCCCATACCCCTTAATATTTATTTTTAACTCCTAATATATTTACACTTTAATCCAATTTTTCAACTATAAATATCTCATTTTCTCTTCATTTTTCTCACAAATCTTCCTACAATCTCTCAATCTATCTCTCTACAAGTCTACATTGCCTATTAAATATTTTATTTTATTTGCTAATTGTATCAAAGTTTTAAAATTAGTACTGAAGTTGACAACTAGCTTGAAGATCATCCATCGAGCAAAGTTTCAATTTTCAACATCGATTACGCGTCGATGTTACGTCGGCGTTTGATACCTTCGTTCCTTTTTTAAATTATTATTGTTACTTTATTTTAATTATCGCACTTAATTTCATTATTTTTAATTGTTTATTTGCATAATTAAAATAGAAGGATTAGACGTATGATTAAGGGTGATGGTGCTTCTTCTAGTATGGGTAACAAGGACAATGATACTTCTTCTAGTCATCCTATTCCTAGTCAGAATGATTTGATTGATTACAGTCATATAGATGAAATTGATTTTTTTAATGATATATCATTCGATGATTGATGCGCGATTTATGCACACACTAAACGCAAGTGCACGTGTCGTGACAAGTAATATAATCTAGAAGACCGAGTTATCGTCCTCGGGGATTAGTGTCCAATTATCAACCTCTATTCTATGGTATCTATTTGGTAACCGATAATTGATGAATTGTTTATAACTATAATTATAGATGCTAACTAAATTACTTTATTTTACTTCAGATATGGTGGAAATATGGCTTCCAAATCTCCTCAACTATTCGCTCATCTTATTTGTTAATGCAATTAATTATGGTTCTTCTTCTATTTTGAGACAACAGGTTAACTAAGCCGTTTTATACTACTGTTAAGGTAATATAAACACTCAACCCCAATATAGAACCCTTCTACCTTTCGGTGACAAGATTGACTATAAAGGAGAATTAAGAGCAATAACTTATTAAGCTACACAAGTATCGGAGTACTTTCGTCCACAATTTAACCTATGTTTATTCAACTATAGCATATTCACAATCTCCCCTTTCGGCTTTCGATTAAAAATCGTATAGGTTATGATAATTATTGATCAATTAATTACCAAGCAATCAAGACAAATATTGAATAAATCTCAACAATAATAAGAAGAAACCAAAACATGCATTAATTCATAAGAATGAGTTTCAAGTGATTCGATATGGAAAGCCCTAAATTAAGTTAGTTCCTAGCCATAGAAATGTCAAGAACTAAACTAATATCCAACATAAACTAAAAAGAAATAAAATAAAGACAAAGAAATTACACAAAAGTAGTCTCCAATCTTGATCTCCAAGTTGTGATGAATTGTCAAAAGTGGGAGCCCTTAATCTGACCTAGAAAGGTCCTTTTTATAGCCTAGAAAATGTTTCCAAACTCTTCCTTCGCCTCGCCCATTCCCATTCGATTTGGCGGACTCCCGCCATGCCAGAATCAGCCGCGCCAAACTCCCCGCGACTCAGATTTGACGCCGTGGCGCCTGATGTCGCTGGTTGAGGCCACGCCGCCTGCTTTCGCCGATTTCCAACTTTCTAGCTTTTGAGCTCAAACCTCATATCGCTCTTTTTCGCTCATTTTCACCAATGTGCCACTTTAAACCATTATGACTCAAAAGAAAGAAAATATATCCTAAGACGACACATATTTGTACAAAAATGGGCAAAAGACTAACTAAAAATGACTCAAAAAGTGTATATAAAATACACCGATCAAATACCCTCAAACTTAACCTTTGTTCGCCCTCGAGCAAAGATCAAAAGAAAGAAATAAAGACACGAGGAAAAAGAAAATAGAATGACTCAAAGACACTGATCACTTTGCTTCATCATTGTTACTTAGAAAAGCATGAAGTTTAGCAAAATAATATGCAGGAACATATAGCATAGATTTTTAGCATTCTAAACACATCAAGTTAGATATTTCGCAAATTCACTTTAATCATGCTCAATGGAAGTAAGAATACCTAACTATGCACGTTAATTTCAAAATCATATGGCATGTTTACTTGCTATTCTCCACTAATCATGGATACGCATTTAAGAGATCTTAAGGGTTTTTCAGGGTTGTAATGTAGGCTTAGGCAGGGGTAGATAAAAATAGGCTTTTAGGCTCACCTTACGTACCATAAGCTCTTTTTCTTTCAACTCTTCCCTTTTCTTTTGATTTTCTTTTTCATTTCATACCTATCTTTCATTTTTTTTTTTTGAGAGAATGAAGTGTATGATGAATAGCAGACACCCCCAAACTTAGGTTTTTGCCTATTTATTATTACTTTTTCATTGGGGTGCATCAAAATTATTCACTCTCTTTTTTCTTCTTTTTCAACACTTTATATTCCAATCATCTCAATTTTTCACTTATGACACAAATATGGACTTATAGGGTGTCAAAGAAAGGTCATATTTTTGGCTCAATGGGACTGACTAGTGATACAATTTGAATGTCAGAGATAGGTAAAAATGGTAAGAAAGGGCTAACAAAGAAATGTCTGAATCATCTCCCTAACATGCATATCCTAACTATTTCGCCTCAAATAGCAAGCAAGCAGACACATAGGTTTAATCATTAATAATGCACAAATCAAGCAAGATACTGCACGACCGACTCGGCCGCGATCGTACTACCGGGTACCGCCGTGTATACATCGAGAATAGCAAATGAACATACATAACACATAACCTATAAAAGGTAACATCATCGCCACCGATAAGTGTCGCTTTCCATAAAAACATACTTAATCAAAAGTATAGCAGTACAACTTGCTCTTACATCCCAAAACACATACGTGACCACAAACCTCTAATGATAACAACTGTGGCGGGACAGGGCCCCGCCATACCCCTGAATATACAAAATGTCTATAACATCAGGGAAAAACCGTACCAACAAAATAAGCTTCCGGAGGAATGGAGCTTCTGACACCGGAACAATGATCCTAAGAACGAGGATCCACCACCTGCTTACCCTTACCTTCGGCATGAACGCAGCCCTCGAAAGCGGGTCGATACACATGTATCAAGTATGTAAAATCGAAAATACTGTAATAATGATATCATAAGTCCAAAAATAAGCCGAGTCATGGAAGAAAATCAAAATACAAGACATCGTGCCTTACTACCACTGAGAGTAACAAGTATATACTTTACTGCATAAAAATAGGAGGCTCGTGATCAAAACAGGGTCCCTCGCCCGTAGTATCAATAAGCAGTCCTACTCCTGGGACTATTTCACCCGCATGGGTCTTGTGGACCCGCATGAGGTATTCTCGTGATAGTCAGACTACCGCACGGGACTATTTCACCCGCATAAGTCCATAGGACTCGCATGAGGTATTCCTCGCATCGTGGGTAGCAAATCCACTAATGTGGTATAACGATCTTGGGCTTGCCTCGATATACTCTTACCCCAAGTGGTATAACGATCTGGGACGCACTTCGATATACTCTTATCCCGAAGCATGGTATAACGATTGGGGATGTACCCTTCAGATATACTCTTACCCTGAAGAAGGTGGTATGACGATCTTGGGGCTTACCCCTCATTCATACTCTTACCCTGGAGAAGGTGGTATAACGATCTTGGGGCTTGCCCCTCATTTATACTCTTACCCTAGCTCAATCTGTCATCATATCATAATCATATATACAAGTTACGAAAGCTCATACTTTTTATTAGTCTTGTTCATATACCCTCTCATTTTAGTTTACTCAAGGCACCAACATATTTAATAAAAGGAAATCCGGGAATTTAACCCAAAGTACCACATACTTATATTCTTTAAAAATGATTCTTTTTCATATAAAACCTTTGGGCAACTGATGCCTTAAAATCAATTTGTCTTTCGTAAATCAAGTCATTTGTCCTTACTTATCTTACTTAGAGTAAATCTCTTCTTATCATCCTTTCATAAATCTAACAAACCAACTTCCCATAAAGTTGTTATATTGACTATATACTTTAGTAAAAATGTTACTTTTCCCATAACCAAGGGACGTATACTTCTTAAAACGAAACAAGTATTTATATACTTAAAACAAGTAAGAATACCAAATCTTGTACGTCTACCGTACTACATAGACACAACTACTCATGCTCAAGAGATATGAAAGCTCCACATACCTCTTTGGTCAATCCACTTGCTAAGCCCAAACTACCGCAAGTAATATGTTAACCTAAAATAACCATGATACGTTTATTAACCTCTAATTTCAATGTAGAATAATCCAAGTTCAAAGTTACTAATTTCTATGAAAATCAAGATTTCCTTTGTTTCTACATACTTTGCCACCTTTTTCAAGGCCGAATTTAACATCCAAACGCCACATCTTAGGCCCAACAATCCAAACATTTCAAAGGGGATTACACACCTAAACTTGGGTGTGTAAAATTCTGCCCCATAAGGTACAACAATTCACTTAACAATTCTAAAGTAGTTTGTAGGCTACAACATGCTCATAATATCTTCTTAACCAATCTTTTCATATCCAAACCACATTTCTTACATGCAATGACTCTAAGAGCATTATTTACTACTACAAGTTCCTTCTTCTTCACATGCAACATTAATAACTAACCACAAGAGAAGAAATGTTACCTTTAGAGCTTTAGCCAAAACTATTCCAACAATTTTGCTAGCCTCTTTTCCAAGAACACCACCACAATAACTCCTACAAGCTAGCCACAAACTTCTTTATCATGTCTTAACTTTTCGATTTTTCTTAGGCTTTGAATTCCTCTTGGAATTTTAGAGAGAAGTGAGAGCTTAGCTTAGAGAGAGAGAGGGATTTGAAAGATGACCAAGTCTTCAAGACTTGGTCAATATAAGACATGCAAGAATTCAGATGGGGAGGACACTTGTCACCCTCCCATGGCCTTTTTAAAAGAAGAAATCTGATTTTTCTAAGTTTTTCCGCTGAATCCCGCTGCCCTGCAGCGGCCATGCGCTGAAACATCCGCCACCTCACAGACTTCCGGCCATGCCCTGATTCGGCGCAAGGCGATGCAACTTCAGCTACCCCTCAGTAAATCAGGCGCCGCGGCCCTATCGCTCTTGTCCGAAATACATTTATGTCCGATCACAAGACCGAACTTGTAACTCCCATAACTTTCTACTCGATGTCCTATCGATTTAACAGTCGATTCGCTGGAAACTAGACTCAACGAACTACGCACTAGGCCTTTGAAATACTTAGGAACTCTCAATGTACCAGGTCATAACCCGCCACAAAGTTGACTAAAACCCGTCCGAAACAATCCGTCAACTTATCTTTCGAAAATTTTAAGTCTTACTCCTTTCGCACGCTCTCACACGTATGGCCAGAACTACGGGGTATAACATTCTCCCCCCCTTAGAAACATTCGTCCCGAATGTTCCTTCTAGGCTTACTCAAATCACAATATCGACATAGACCCTCTTAGCTATTCTTTTTGCAATAAAAGATGCTCCACGAGCCACAACAATACTCAAGCAAAATTTCCAATTTAAAACTATCAAGTAAGAAAGTAGGTTACTTGGAGGTATAGGAAATAAGTGAGGATACTTCTTCATCATGTCATCCTCTGCTTCCCACGTCATCTCCTCCCTGTTCTCGTTCCGCCATAATACTTTGACGGAAGCCACGTCCTTCGTCCGAAGTCGTCTAACCTGACGATCGAGTATCGCTATGGGACTCTCCTCATACGATAACTCCTATGTCACCTGGACATCATGAATCGGATGCACTCTAGATGGATCTCCAATAAATTTCCGCAACATAGACACGTGGAAAACCGGATGTACCGCCTCCAAATCGGACGGCAGATCTAACTCATAGGCAACCTTGCCTACCCTACGGACAATCTGATAAGGCCCAATGTACCTTGGGCTAAGTTTCCCCTTCTTTCCAAATCTCATCACGCCCTTCATGGGCGATACTTTTAGGAAAACCCAATCATCTATCTCAAATTCCAAGTGTCGACGCCGATGATCAGCATACGACTTCGCCGACTCAGCCGCCAACAACCACTCTCGATAAGCTTCACCTTATCCATCGTCACGAACTAAGTCCGCCCGACTAATCAGATTTCTCCCACTCGAACCAAATATCGGTGACCGCACTTCCTTCCGTATAAGGCCTCATAAGGCGCCATCCGAATACTAGAATGGTAGTTGTTGTTATAAGCAAACTCCACAAGAGGTAAATGATCCTCCCAATACCCCGAAATCAATAACATAAGCCCGCAACATATCCTCGTTGTCGGATAGTGCGCTGGCCCGTCTGCTTGGCCGAGGGTGAAATGCCAGATCGAGACTCACTCGGCCCCTAGTCCTTCTCGAAAGACCTCTAAGTTAGCCGTGAACTGGACTCCTCTGCTGAAATAATTGATATAGGAACTCGTGCGCACCTCACAATCTCCCGATATACGCCTAGCATAATCTCACTAAAAGTAGTCCCGACTAGAAGAAAATGAGCTGATTTCACACTGTCGACGATAACCCAAATGGAATCATGCTTCTCCGAGTGGAAGGTAACCCGTAATAAAATCCATATTTACCACCTCCCACTTCCAAGTCGGAATATCAATAGCTCGCAATGTTCCACCGGCTTCGTGCTCAACTCGACTCTGGGCAATTAGGACATCAAGGCTATTTAACTCCGCGACGTCCTCTTCGTGCCATCCCACCAATACACGATTCGAGGTCATGATACATCTTAGTCGACCGGATGAATAGAATAACGAGCATTGTGCCTCCCTGAATCTGGACGGTCCTCACCCTGGAACACACAACCGCCTCAAATCTTAGCACCCCATCCGCGCTACCTCAAATAGGCTCTTCTTTCTCAAAAGCGGATCTCGATACCGCACTATAATCGGATCCTCATACGGCCGCTTCACTCTCCTCGACGATGGAAGACTCGCAACCTCTCGAACCCGAACTCCATCACTATCGACCAACCAAGCGAACCCCAAGGCTCGCTAATGATGTAACTCTGACCATATTCCTTTTCTCCGTCAGACATCGCATGCACTACCCATCGACCGCGACTGGCGGCATCTGCAACTATATTGGCCTTCCTGGTGGTATAGAATATCAACATCGTAATCTTGGCTCCAACCACCGCCTCGCTACAAGTTCACTCCTCTGGTCAAGATATACCGAGACTTTGTGTCCGTGTAAATATCCACATTAACTCCATATAAATAATGTCTCTAGATCTTCAAGGCATGAATCATCACGCTAACTCCAAGTCATGTGTGGGATAGTTCTTCTCATGCTTCCTAAGTTGTCGAGACGCGTAGTTATAACCTTGCCGTCCGCATCAAGACGCACTCCAAGCCCGACACTGACGTGTCACAATAAACCACATATCCATCTAAACCTCCGGAAGAGTAAGAATCGGGTGGTCGCCAATTTCTCCTTTAGAAAGCGGAAACTTTCTCACAAGTATCACCATCGAACATAGCCGCTTCGAGTCACTTAGTCAAATCTTTGAAATAGAAGCAAACTTCTCCACAAACCTCCGATAATAACCTGCAAGGCCCAAAGCTGCGCACCTCCGGTGTAGCTGGAGTGCCAAGTCTTGATCGCCAATCTTCGTATCAACCCGAATACCATCGCCCCATAACATGCCCCAAGAAAGCCTGGCTAACCAAAACTCGTATTTCAAGAACTTGGCATACAATCGCGGCCCCGAGTACTCTAATACCGCCTCAAATGATCCAGATGCTCGCTGCGCTGCGCGAATACACCAAGATATCATCAATGAAAACTATAACAAACATATCCAAGAATGACCTGAACACCCTATTCATCAAATCCATGAATACCGCTGGAGCGTTGGTCAATCCAAACGACATCACCCTGAACTCATAGTGCCCATACCGGGTCCTGAATGCAGTCTTTGGGATATCTGTCTCTCTAACTCGCACCTGATGATAACCAGACCGCAGGTCTATCTTGGAAAAACACCTTGCATCCTGCAACTGGTCAAACAAATCGTCAATCCTGGGGAGGGGATATCTGTTCTTGATAGTTACCTTGTTTAGCTGCGTGTAATCAATACACATACACAGCGTCCCGTCCTTCTTCTTTACAAATAACACTGGCGCTCCCCAAGGAGAAACATTTGGCCTGATAAAGCCCTTCTCCAGCAAGTCCTTCAGCTGGTCTTTCAATTCTTTCAACTCGGCAGGTGTCATCCTGTATGGCGGAATAGATATCGGTCGAGTATCTGGCGCCAAATCAATGCAAAACTCAACCTCCCTCTCAGGAGGGATACCCGGAAGCTCATCTGGGAACACGTCTGGAAACTCTCTAGCGACCGGAACTAACTGAAGGTCCGGTATCTCAGCCTCAGTATCGAATACCCGAACCATATGGTAGATATACCCTTTCCGCACCATCTTCCTAGCCTTGAGGTAAGAAATAAACTTACCTACGACGCCCGTATTCCCTTCCACTCGATAACTCGCCGCCAGAAACCGAACCGAACTAATCTCTCTCATACTACATTGGCATAGCAAGACGCTAGCCAATCCATACCCATAATCACATCAGCACGTCATATCCAACTCTATCAAGTTGGCAAGCAGAGTCCGACGATCGCTCACCATCGGGCAAGCTCTATATATCCGCTCGGCTACCACCGAATCACCTACTGGCGTAGCCACCTCAAAAGGTCTTATGGACTCGGGCTCTATCCCTATTATATCAGCAATATGGGGAGATATATAGGACAAGGTAGAACCCGGATCTATCAAAGCATATACATCACAGCAAGAAACCAACAATGTACCTGTGACGACATCTGGTGACGCCTCCTGGTCCTGACGGCTGGACATAGCATAGATGAGGTTCTGAGGACCGCTAGAACTGTGACCCCTACCACGACCTTCGCCGCGCTGCCCGCTGAACACTCGCCTCCGGCGTCGACCATCAAGACGAAGATCAAAGAATCGACCGTCGGCTGAACCATAACGCCCCGCCGCCACGGCGACGGACAATCTTCTTCGATGGCCTGCCGCCACAAGAGTAACACGCCTCAACCCATACGACACTCGCCGGATGAGACCTACCGATCGAACGCACCGAGATGTGGGAGGTCTCGACAGCGACGGCCGCCTCCTCAAACCTCAAGTCTCGAGCCCCGACCGCTTCCCGACAACCGGCCGATCGACTCCCGCGAAAATCGGTAAGAGCACTCAGGCCGGGCCAAATGTGGACCTAGTTCTGCCGTTGAGGCCGCCCGCTAAAATCGCCCGAGACTCGCTGCCCCGCCTTCGGGCCGCCTAAATCTAGCCGACCGCTTCTCTATCTCAATCTCTGCACATACGCCGCATCTCCGCAATATTCATCCTCGGTCAAGAGCCACCCCCAAGCATGCAGTAATCATATGACGGTCTAACCCCATCACATATCAATGAACCCTGTCTTCCATGTCAGCTACAATGGTGTGCGCATATCTAGCCAAGGAGTCAAACTTCAGGCTGTACTCTCTAATAGTCCTCCCGTCCTGCCTCAAGGTCAAGAATCTATCTACGCGGGCTCTCCTCACCTCGTGAGGTAAGAAGTGATCCCGAAAGCCTTTGTGAACTCCTCCCAAACACCGGAAGAGCATCTCACCTCTCGACAACACCCATGACTCAAACCGATTCAACGCAATATCGCAGAATCCCAGATGGTCCAGAATCGCCAGACAAACTCCTCGCGGATCCTCTCGAATCTCGAGCCATAGAACTCGTGGATGACAACCTAGAAATCCCAATCCAGAATCGCTTGATCTAGGGTTGGCCGCTCGCTTCGCTGACGACCGCCACTATCTTTGGTCAATAAGCGGATCTGTTCCCCGTAATCTCTATACTCATCCTCGATCGCGGATCGAGGCTCCTGCATCGCGGTCTCGCAGCCGCTCACGCCGCCGAACTCACTGAGGCCGGCGACGCCGGAACTCGCCGCCAAACATCATCTCTCGTAAAGACTGGTCGTGCCCTCGTGACCTCCGCCCCACTAGCAAGACTCTCACCGCTTGCCTTACGGGTCGCGGTTGCCTTGCGCGAGGCATAATCGATACATAAAAGAAAACATCGAGGAGGTTCAACCTATAACTCACTCTATTGCACGATCTAGAGTGAAAGAATGAAAACCAATCCTAAATATCCTCGCACTCCTCGATTATAGATGGTGCACAACACACCGATAATCAAGACTCTACTAGATACTGGTCAGACACTTTCCGAGGACTAACCGATTTGATACCACTTTTGTCACGACCGACTCGGCCGCGATCGTACTTACCGGTACCGCCAGTATACATCGAGAATAGCAATGAACATACATAACACATAACTTATAAAAGGTAAACATCATCGCCACCAATAAGTGTCGCTTTCCATAATAACATACTTAATCAAAAGTATAGCAAGAAACTTGCTTCATAAATTTCAAAACACATACGTGACCACAGACCTCTAATGATAACAACTGTGGCGGGACAGGGCCCCGCCATACCCCTGAATATACAAAATGTCTATAACATCAGGGAAAAACCGTACGAACAAAACAAGCTTCCGGAGGAATAGAGCTTCTGACACCGGAACAGTGATCCTAAGAACGAGGATCCACCACCTGCTTACCCTTACCCTTACGAAAGCTCATACTTTTTATTAGTCTTATTCATATACCCTCTCATTTTGGTTTACTCAAGGCACCAACATATTTAATAAAAGGAAATCCGGGAATTTAACCCAAAGTACCACATACTTATATTCTTTAAAAATGATTATTTTTCATATAAAATCTTTGGGCAACTGATGCCTTAAAATCATTTTGCCTTTCGTAAATCAAGTCATTTGTCCTTACTTATCTTACTTAGAGTAAATCTCTTCTTATCATCCTTTCATAAAGCTAACAAACCAACTTCCCATAAAGTTGTTATATTGACTCTATACTTTAGTAAAAATGTTACTTTTCCCATAACCAAGGGACGTATACTTCTTAAAACGAAACAAGTATTTATATACTTAAAACAAGTAAGAATACCAAATCTTGTACGTCTACCGTACTACATAGATACAACTACTCATGCTCAAGAGATAGGAAAGCTCCACATACCTCTTTGGTCAATCCACTTGCTAAGCCCAAACTACCGCAAGTAATATGTTAACCTAAAATAACCATGATACGTTTATTAACCTCTAATTTCAATGTAGAATAATCCAAGTTCAAAGTTACTAATTTCTATGAAAAATTGGGCAGCATTTCCTTTGTTTCTACATACTTTGCCACCTTTTTCAAGGCCGAATTTAACATCCAAACGCCACATAAGGTACAACAATTCACTTAACAATTCTAAAGTAGTTTGTAGGCTACAACATGCTCATAATATCTTCTTAACCAATCTTTTCATATCCAAACCACATTTCTTACATGCAATGACTCTAAGAGCATTATTTACTACTACAAGTTCCTTCTTCTTCACATGCAACATTAATAACTAACCACAAGAGAAGAAATGTTACCTTTAGAGCTTTAGCCAAAACTATTCCAACAATTTTGCTAGCCTCTTTTCCAAGAACATCACACGACCCAGGCCAAGGCGATCGTGCCCTACCAGGCACCCTGCCTGTATACATCGAGAATAGCAATGAACATACATGATGTAAAAATATGTATAAACACAATAACATCACAAAGCCGAGCAAGGCCGCTTCCATAATATAAACCAAAAGTACAATCAGATAACATCGCTTCTACACCACCACAAATTTGAATACGCACTTAGGAATAACAATCGTATGACAGGCCCCGCCATACCCCTGAATGTACATAAAATCTACAACACCAGAGAAAAGACTGTACCAAAAGAGACAAACCTCCGCATAAATGGAGCCTCTGACGTCTGATAAGTGATCCTAAGAATGAGGATCCACCACCGCTACCCTCTTTCGCGGCATTTAACGCAGCCCCCGGAAGGGGTCAAGACACATGTACTAAGTATGTAAATCGAAAGTACTGTAATTACAACATAAGTTTAAAACAAAGCCGAGACATGTATGATAACAAAATTTGACACAAAGGCCTTACTAACAATGAGAGTAAATCCAGGAATACGCATAACATCACAATAGAGACTCGATCAAATCATGGGTAGCGAACCCATAGAAACAGTGGTATAACGCCTTGTGGTTCTTACCTCATTTATACTCTTACCCCGAGTGTGGTATAACGCCTGGGGTTTGCCTCATTTATACTCTTACCCGGAGAAGGTAATAAAACAGTGGTATAACGCCTCTTGGGGTTTACCTCATTTATACTCTTATCCCGGAGAAGGTGGTATAGCGTCTTGGGGTTTACCCTCACTTATACTCTTACCCTATCTCAACCGAATTATCATACAAGAAATAAGCAAGTTAGAAATCCCCTAACTTCTTATTAGTCTTATTCGCCTACACTCTCATTTTAGTTTACTTAAGGCACTAACGTGTCTTTATAAAAATCCGAATTTAACCCAAAGTACTACGACTTCAACCTTTAAAAAATGACTCATTTTCGTATAGAACTTCCAGGATACTATAAACCGTAGTATCAAGTCAAAATTACTTTTCAAGACAAGTCACAATACCTTTAAACATAAAGTTAGGTTTCTAAATCAAGTGACTCCTTTTATTATAAAACCTTAGGCAATTGATGCCTTAAAAATCAAATTGCCTTTTCATTAAAGTTAAGTCATTTATCCTTCCATAAAGCAAATATAACCAACTCCCCATAAAGTCGTTACATTCGCTTTATACCTTAGCCATAAACAATTTCATATCCAAGGGACTTATACGTTTAAAACGAACCAAGTATCACATACTTTAAAACTCTTCAAGTCCCTTTACTTTAATAAAACATTAGACATCCTTAATACCTTCAAAGAAGTGAGTTAATCTCCTAACTCACCCATCTTGGCTATTCAATAAACTAGTAGAGGATATCAAGATCTTGTACGTCTATCGTACTATATACGTGCAACTAGTCATGCTCAAAGGATAGGAAAAGTTCTACATACCTCGCCGGGTCAAACCACTTGCCAAGTACAAAGTCCCGGCCGTAGAACGTCAACCTATAATATTCACAATACGTCTATTTAGGGCCTTACTTCAAACGTAGAATATTATAAGTGTCAAGTCGCTAAATTCTACGGAAAATCGGACAGCACCTCCTTTGTTTCTACTCACTTTGCCACCTTTTTCAAGGCCAAATACAATAACCAACCACGCCACATTTAAGGCACAATCAAAGCAATTAATCAATAGGGGATTACACGCCTACTAGACGTGTAAAATTCCGCGCCACAAACGATAACAAACTAATACAACTACTAGTCCAATTTTCGGCCATAAAGAATACAACAATACCAATTCTTATCCAATTTCCATTTCAATCCAAATTGGTAGCATAACATGATATCAAGTCGCAATTGATTATAACTACCATAATCTTCAAATAAGTGACATGCGACGATTTCTAATAAACGACCAATTTGTAATCCAATCTTCAAGTGGCTTGTATAACATTTCGGATTTAAGCTACAAGCAATCCATAATACTTATTAACTTCAACATATCAACTTCATGCTAGCAACATGTAAAGCTAACAACAACAATATGAATATATAATCTTGTAACACATTTAAAAGACAAGATTATACCTCAAGGAAACTTAATCCAACTCCAATCCGAAGTCGCTCCTTAGTAGTTTAGAGCCTCTCCAATACACTTCAATCCGCTTGTTGAGACCCTTAGAACAACACCAACAAGTATCCTTCAAATCTCCAAACAAAACCTAGAAAGACAACTAGGTTTTCGTTTTTGACTAACCCGTAAACTATCTTTTCCAAGATTTTTCTATTGAGATATGTTTACAATACACATAAGAACCTCGTTTAAAGCTGGGAGCTAAAAGAACAAGGAACAAAGATTTTTCTTTTTCTTCGACAAGAACCCGAGAGCTAAGCTTTGTGTTCTTCAATTTTTGTGAAATTTTGCTAAGTGTTAAGCTCACTCTTGCTACTAGTAGTAATATATAGCACATTGGATGGTCAAGATATGAACAATTGGGTGGCTTGGATAAGCTCTTAGTAAAAATTAAGACTTTGTGGGTCCTTTGACTTAGTCAATATTATCAAGCTACAAGTTGCAAGACTTAGTCATCCAAGACTATGGTCAATGACCATCTTAGCCATGGCATTTCGTTCAAGGCATCACTAAGGGGGGGTGACACATGTCGCCCTCCCATTCGCCACAATAATACATTTTCCGACAATTTCATATTTCCGATAAATTTTTTTACAAGTCTCAAATCTTAACACTTGTGAGTTCTTACTTACGTTCTTATAACATGTCCTGTAATTACGGGGTGTAACATTCTTCCCCCCTTAGAAACATTCGTCCCCGAATGTTCTTTCGGAGTCAATTAGCGACATAGCTTCCTTTCACAACCCCGACATACCAAAAATGCCGCACATGGCCACATAAAAGCATTTAAGCAGAAGAGATACTTCAATTAAAACCTAACAAGTAAGGGAAGATGAATTACCTGAAGGTATAGGAAATAAGTGAGGATACTTCTTCAACATGTCCTCCTCCGCTTCCCAAGTCATCTCCTCCCGGTTATCATTTCTCCACAGGACTTTGACGGAAGCTACATCCTTGGTCCGCTAGCCGACCGCGATCGAGCATCGCTATGGGACTCTCCTCATACGATAACCCCTCTCACACCGGACCTCACTAGTAGGAAAACTCGCCGATCACCGATACACTTCCGCAACATAGAAACATGGAAGACCGGATGTACCGCCTAACTCGATGGTAGATCCAACTCAGAGGCAACCTTGCCCACTCTACTGACGATCCGTAGTGGCCCAATGTACTTGGGCCGAAGTTTCCTTCTTACCGAATCTCATCACACCTCACGGGTGACACTTTCAAGAAGACCCAATCGCCTCACCCGAACTCCAAATGCCGACGCCGATTATCCGCATATGACTTCTCGCCGACTCGAGCCGCTAACGCCTCTCGATAAGCTTTACTCTATCCACACCACAACCAAGTCCGCCAACTAATCGCATTTCGCCACGCCGAACCAACCAATCGGCGACCGCATTTCCGCCATATAAAGCCTCGATGGCGCCATCTCAGATACTGGAATGGTAGCTGTTGTAAGCAACCTACAAGAGGTAAATGATCCTCCCAACTACCTCGAAATCAATCACGCAGCACGCAAAGATATCCTCGTTGTTCGGATAAGACGCTCGCCCGCCGCTACCGAGGATGAAATGTCATCGAGACTCACTCGGTCCTAAACCCTTCTCGAAAGACTCCGCATTTAGCCGAATCGGGCTCCCTATCGATATAATCGATAGCGGACACCGCACCTCACAATCTCTCGATGTATAATCCGCATAGTCTCAACCAAAATGTCGCCCCGATCGAAGGAAATGGGCTGATTTCACACCACAACAATAACCCAAATGGAGTCGCATTTCCTCCGAGTACGAGGCAACCTCAGAATAAAGTCCATGTTGATCACCTCCCACTTCCAAGTCGGAATCTCAATAGATCGCAATAATCCGCTGGCCTCGTGCTCGACTCGACCTGGTAATTTGGACATCGTGCAACAAAACTCGCCACGCCCTTCTTCGTGTCATCCCACCAATACAAACATCGGAGGTCATGGTACATCTGGTCGACTTGATGAATAGAATAACGAGCACCGCAGGCCTCCTAGAATCACGATGAAGTCCTCGACACATCGGAACACACAACCGACCTCAAATCTCAAGACCCATCAGCGCTACCGAATAGACTCTTCTCCTCCCAAGAGTCGCATCACGATACCGCATCAACATCGGGTCCTCAAATCGCCGCTTCTTCACCTCATCAACGATGGAAGACTCGCAACCTCACGAACCCGCACCCGCTATCGCTTCAGATCGATTAAACGAACCCCAAGGCTCGCTAATCGTGGATCCGACGACCATGTCCCGCCTCTCCTGCATTCTCCGATGTGCTCCCATCGATCTACGACTCAAGGCATCAAGAATTACGCTGCCTTCCCGATGGTACGTAATATCAACATCATAGTCTTTCAAAGAACTCTAACCACCGCCTCTCGCCTCAAGTTCACCTCCTCTGCTCAAGATATACCTGAGGCTCTGTGGTCTGTATAAATATCCACACGAACCCCATACAAATAATGTCTCCAAATCTTCAAGGCATGAATAATCGCGCCAACTCTAAGTCATGGGTAGGTAATTCTCTCATGCTTCAGAATCGCCGAAGCATAGGCTATAACCTGCCGGCCGCATCAAAACACACCCTAGCCCGATACCCGAGGCATCACAATAGATCACGCATCTGCCTAACCCTCGTGAAGAGTAAGAACCGGGTCAGAGTCAACCTCTTTCAAAGAATCGAAACCCCGCCGCAAGCTCGCCCATCGGAACTTGGCCGCTTCCGAGTCACCAGTCAACGGTGAAATCAAGCAACCGCTTCCACAAACCTACGATAATACCTCGCCACCTAAGAAATCGCGCACTTTGGCCGGAGTAAGAGGTCTCGCCAAGACTTGATCGCTCAATCTTTGCCGTATCCACGCGAACACCATCACTCCAATAATATGCCCCAGAATGCCATCGAGGCCAACCAAAACTCACACTCGAGAACTTGGCGACAATCACGGCCCGAGACCCCAAGTACGCCTCGCCGATTCGCATGCTCCTTCTCTCGTCCGCGAATAAACCAGATGTCATCGATGAATACTATCACAAATGTATCCAAGAATGGCTTGAACACCCGCTCATCAAATCCATAAATACCACGAAGCGCTGTCAAACCGGAAGACATAACCCTAAATTCATAGCGCGCCTTTCGATGTCTCGCTCGAACTCGAACTCGATGATAACTGCATCGCAGTCTATCTTGAGAAACACTCGCACTCGCAAATCGTCAAACAAATCATCAATCTCGGGAGGGTACCTATTCTTAATGGTTACCTTATTCACCGTAATCAACACACATACGCAGCTGCCCCATCCTTCTTCTTCTTACAAACAACACCGCGCCCCTGCGGAGATACACTAGGCCTCGATAAATCCTTTTTCCAAAGAAATCTTTCACTGGTCCTTCAGCCTCCTCAACTCAAGAAAGCCATCCTCAGATGGCGGAATGGAAATAAGCCGAGTGTCCGCAACGTGTCAATACAAAACTCAATCTCCTCTCGTGAGGATACCCAAGATCATCCGGGAACACATCCGAAACTCCTAACCACTGTATCGATCAAGAACCGCACTCACCTCAGACAAATACCGAACAGATGATGATGTATTCTTTCCGCACCATCTTCCTAGCCTTGAGGTAAGAAATAAACCTACCTCTACGACGCTGTTGCTTCTTCCACTGGATAATCGCTCGCCAGAAACCGAACCGAACCAACCTATCTCATACCAACGCTGCATAACAAGAAGCCAACCACCCATACCCATAATGACATCAAAATCACATCTCCAAATTTATCAAGTCTGCAAGGATCTCGACGATCAGAATATAAACCTGACAACCTTCAGACACCCGCCGCCTAACACCGAATCTCCCATAGGCGTAGCTACTCAAAAGGCTCTATCGACTCCATTTATCCCGATTCTACCCGCACAAGGGGACACATAGACAAGTTAGAACTCGATCTATCAAAGCATAAACGCTACAGCATGAAATCAATAATGTACTGACGACGCTGGAAGCCTCCGATCCCGCTTACCGGCTAGAGAATATACGCGCTCGCGACCGCTAGAATCGAACCACCACCACGACCTCTACCGCGCCCGCCGGCCCGCGAGTACCGCTTCTCCGGCGCATAACCACGTAAGGAGAAGACCCAAAGAACAGATCCCGCTGGCCGCATCAGACCACCCATGCCGCCTCTAGACGGACAATCTCTCCTCAAATGGCCTCGCTAGCCACACGAGTAACAAGCTCCCGGCTCGCGACACTCGCTCGTGAAACCTACCGCGACGAGCACACCGAGGCGCGTGGTCCCGACGTGACGGCTCGCCTCGCCTCGAAATCTCAAGTCCCGAGCCCCGACCGCCTCGAATGACTGCCGCCGCACTTCTGCCGAAATCGCAAGGAGCACTCGGCCGGCCGGAAAGTGGACTGGTTCACGGCCGAGGTTCGCCTTGAAAATCGCCTCGAGACCTCGATGTCCCGCCCTCGGGCCGCCTCGAGCCAATATGGTCCTCCTCTCTATCCTCTATCCTCGCACATAGCTCGCATCCGGCGATGTCCATACCGGCCAAGAGCCACACCTAAGCATGCGGTAATCATATGACGGCCAAGCCCCATCACAAAACGATGAACCCTATCCGCCATGCCGCCTACAATAGTATGCGATGTCCGCCAAGGAGTCAAACTCCAAGCTATACTCTCCGATAGTCCTCCCGCTCGCTCAAGGTCAAGAATCTGCCTACCCGGCTCTCTCATCTCGTGAGGCAAAAGTGAACCATGAAGGCCTCTCAGAACTCCTCCCAAACAGCCGGAAGAGCATCATCACCCTCGAAAGCAACCACGACTCAAACCGCCAACGCAATATCGCGCAACCCAGAGGAGGCTAGCGTAATGCACTGCCTCAAGCCCTAAGAACTCGCAGGTCCATTGTAGTCGCCGAATGAACTCTCGCGATCCTCATCCGACTAACCATAAAACTCGTGGATGACAACCTAAAATCCCTAACCCGCAAACCGTCGGCTCAAGTGGTCGCCGCTCGCTCGCTTGCCGCCCGACTACTATATCGCCGGCATCGACCGCTTCTCGTAGTTCTATACTCGCACCCGGCCGCGGAATCGAGGCTCGCACGAACCTCTCGAGCTACCGCCGCCTCCTCTAATACCGCCGTGGCTGAACTCGCCGACCCGCCTACTACCTCGTATAGTCCAGGCTCGAGCCCGTAACCTCTCGAGTACCGCTAGCGCCTCCCGCCGCTTTGCCCTTCGCCTCGGCCGCTCCGCGAGGCATATCTGCTTTCATAAGACTAGGTCGCAGAGGATTCAACCTAATAAGACATTTCATCGCACGATCTCGAGAGAAGAATGGAAACCAATCCTAAATGTCTCAGCCTCCTGACATAGATGTGGTGCACAACACACCGATAATCAAGACTTACTAGACACGGCCTCAGACACTTTCCGAGGACTAATCGCTCGATATAACTTTTGTCACGACCGACTCGGCCGCGATCGTGCCCTATCTCGCACCCTGCCTGTATACATCGTAGAATAGCAATGAACATACATGACAGAAAAATATGTCTAAACAATAACATCACAAAGCAGCCGATAAGGCCGCTTCCATAATATAAACTAAAAGTACAATCAGATAACATCGCTTCTACAACCAACCACAAATGTGAATACGCACTTAGAATAACAATCATATGGACAGGCTCCCGCCATACCCTCGAATGTACATAAATCTACAACACTGTGGAAAAGATCGCACTAAAAGAGACAAACCTCCTGATAAATGGAGCTCGACGTCGATAAGTGATCCTAAGAATGAGGATCCACCACTCGCTACCCTTTCTCGCAGATGAACGCAGCCTTCGAGGGGTCAAGACACAATATGTACTAAGTATGTAAACCGAAAGTAATCAGAATTACAACATAAGTTTAAAACAAAGCCGAGACATGTATGATAACAAAATTTCAAGACACAAAGGCCTTACTAACAATGAGAGTAAATCCAGGAATACGCATAACATCACAATAGAGACTCGATGAAATCACGGGTAGCGAACCCATAGAAACAGTGGTATAACGCCTTAGGTTCTTACCCTCATTTATACTCTTACCCGAGCAGTGGTATAACGCCTCGGGTTTGCCCTCATTTATACTCTTACCGGAGAAGGTAATAAAACAGTGGTATAACGCCTTGGGGTTTACCCTCATTTATACTCTTATCCCGAGAAGGTGGTATAGCGTCTTGGGGTTTACCCTCACTTATACTCTTACCCTATCTCAACCTACTATCATACAATAAATAAGCAAGTTAGAAATCCCCTAACTTCTTATTAGTCTTATTCGCCTACACTCTCATTTTAGTTTACTTAAGGCACTAACGTGTCTTTTATAAAAATCCGAACTTAACCCAAAGTACTACGCATTTCAACCTTTTAAAATGACTCATTTTCGATAGAACTTCCGTGATACTATAAACCGTAGTATCAAGTCAAAATTACTTTTCAAGACAAGTCACAATACCTTTAAACATAAAGTTAGGTTTCTAAATCAAGGGACTCCTTTTATTATAAAACCTTAGGCAATTGATGCCTTAAAAATCAAATTGCCTTTTCATTAAAGTTAAGTCATTTATCCTTCCATAAAGCAAATATAACCAACTCCCCATAAAGTCGTTACATTCGCTTTATACCTTAGCCATAAATAATTTCCTATCCAAGGGACTTATACGTTTAAAACGAACCAAGTATCACATACTTTAAAACTCTTCAAGTCCCTTTACTTTAATAAAACATTAGACATCCTTAATACTTTCAAAGAAGTGAGTTAATCTCCTAACTCACCCATCTTGGCTATTCAATAAACTAGTAGAGGATATCAAGATCTCAGACGCTCACCGCACTATATACGTGCAACTAGTCATGCTCAAATGATAGGAAAAGTTCTACATACCTCGCCGGGTCAAACCACTTGCCAAGTACAAAGTCCCGCCCGTAGAACGTCAACCTATAATATTCACAATACGTCTATTTAGGGCCTTACTTCAAACGTAGAATATTATAAGTGTCAAGTCGCTAAATTCTACGGAAAATCGGACAGCACCTCCTTTGTTTATACTCACTTTGCCACCTTTTTTAAGGCCGAATACAATAACCAACCACGTCACATTTAAGGCACAATCAAAGCAATTAATCAATAGGGGATTACACGCCTACTAGACGTGTAAAATTCCGCCCCACTAACGATAACAAACTAATACTACTACTAGTACAATTTTCGGCCATAAAGAATACAACAATACCAATTCTTATCCAATTTCCATTTCAATCCAAATTGGTAGCATAACATGATATCAAGTCGCAATTGATTATAACTACCATAATCTTCAAATAAGTGACATGCGACGATTTTTAATAAACGACCAATTTGTAATCCAATCTTCAAGTGGCTTGTATAACATTTCGGATTTAAGCTACAAGCAATCCATAATACTTATTAACTTCAACATATCAACTTCATGCTAGCAACATGTAAAGCTAACAACAACAATATGAATATATAATCTTGTAACACATTTAAAAGACAAGATTATACCTCAAGGAAACTTAATCCAACTCCAATCCGAAGTCGCTCCTTAGTAGTTTAGAGCCTCTCCAAGACACTTCAATCCGCCATTGAGACCCTTAGAACAACACCAACAAGTATCCTTCAAATCTCCAAACAAAACCTAGAAAGACAACTAGGTTTTCGTTTTGCGACTAACCCGTAAACTATCTTTTTCCAAGATTTTTCTATTGAGATATGTTTACAATACACATAAGAACCTTGGTTTAAAGTGGGGAGCTAAAAGAACAAGGAACAAAGATTTTTCTTTTTCTTTGGACAAGAACCCGAGAGCTAAGCTTTGTGTTCTTCAATTTTTGTGAAATTTTGCTAAGTGTTAAGCTCACTCTTGCTACTAGTAGTAATATATAGCACATTGGATGGTCAAGATATGAACAATTGGGTGGCTTGGATAAGCTCTTAGTAAAAATCAAGACTTTGTGGGTCCTTTGACTAAGTCAATATTATCAATCTACAAGTTGCAAGACTTAGTCATCCAAGACTATGGTCAATGACCATCTTAGCCATGTCATTTCGTCCAAGGCATCACTAAGGGGGGGTGACACATGTCGCCCTCCCATTCGCCACAATAATACATTTTCCGACAATTTCATATTTCCGATAAATTTTTTTACAAGTCTCAAATCTTAACACTTGTGAGTTCTTACTTACGTTCTTATAACATGTCCTGTAATTACGGGGTGTAACAAACACCACCACAATAAATCCTACAAGCTAGCCACAAACTTCCTTCTTGTCCTTAACTTTTCAGATTTTTCTTAGGCTTTGAATTTCTCTTGGAATTTTAGAGAGAAGTGAGAGCTTAGCTTAGAGAGAGAGAGGGATTTGAAAGATGACCAAGTCTTGACATGTAAGAATTCAGATGGGGGGGACACTTGTCACCCTCCCATGGCCTTTTTAAAAGAAGAAACCTGATTTTTCTAAGTTTTTCCGCCAGAAATCCCGCTCGGCCATGGCACAAACTTCCGCCACCTCACAGACTTCCGCGCCGCTGCCTCGCTTCCCAGGCCAAGGCGCTGCAACTTCAGCGACCCTCGCAAATCCGCGCTGCCAGCATCCGCGCCATGCCCTATCGCTCTTGTCCGAAATACATTTCGTCCGATCACAGACCGAACTTGTAACTCTCATAACTTTCTACTCCGATGTCCTATCGACGAACAGTCGGTTGCGTTGGAAACTAGACTCAACGAACTACGCACTAGGCCTTTGAAATACTTAGGAACTCTCAATGTACCGGGTCATAACCCGCCTCAAAGTTGACTAAAACCCGTCTGAAACAATCCGTCAACTTATCTTTCGAAAATTTTAAGTCTTGCTCCTTTCGCACGCTCTCACACGTATGGCCAGAACTACGGGGTATAACAATACCCCAAGTTGACTAAAACCCGTCCGAAACAATCCATCAACTTATCTTTCGAAAATTTTAAGTCCCTATGTTTAGATGGTTGCTTCTAATTCCATTACATTATGCAACCTTACTTCACTAGGCGTTTCCAGTAACTACAACATGCATGATCTTAAAAAAAATTAAGACTAAAAAAAATACTCAAAAATACACAAAACAAATAAAAAAACTCAAAAATAATAAAACACCCCCCAAACTTAAATCACACATTGTCTCCAATGTGTGAAGACTAAAAATAGGGACAACTTACTGACACAACATAGCGATCATAATGGAGGTCCGGAGGAAAATTCGAATTTGTATGGAACTGGTTTCAACCTTCGCGCCACGACTCGAGATTCGGCGCCGTGGCGCCCAAGCATCGCTATCAAGTTCCGCGCCACGACGACATTCGGGCGCCGTGGTGCTGACGACGGCTTTTCTTTTTTTTCAGCGTTTTTGCTCCTTTTTCCTCAGAGTTAGCTTTCAGTCCACCTGTCATCCAACAACACAAAACAAGAACCCAAGATCGTGAGACTGTTCAAGACAAAATAAAACAAACTAAAGACAAAAATCAAACTAACATAATTAAAAATATTGTGTTGCCTCCCAACAAGCGATGTCTTTAACGTCTTTTAGCCGGACGCAGTTAACCTTTACTAGTGCCCGGCTGATCCTTCTGCGAACTGCTTGCAATCCGCACAGTGTTTGTTGCAGGTCTCACTTTTCCTACGACACTTTTTTCAAACAAGGGCCTCAGACATAAGATTATCCCCCAAGTACACAAGACGGGCTTGTATTTTAGGCTCTCTATGTAGGGATCAGTGAAATTCCCTATATCTCTCAACTCTAGGGGGTGCCCTTGATGGTATGGACTTCATATTTGGGGATCAACAGTGACCGCTGGTGGTATTTATTTTGCAATAGGTACAGGAAAAAGAATTTCCAAAGAATCCAAAAAAGTGAATAATTGGATCTCAGTAATCTTTTCCTTCTCTACACCAACTATCTCGTCAGATTCCTCAACAGCTGGGTGTGGTTCAGGTTCCATAATTTGCTTATCACTTCCCACAACAGTGTCGCTAGGCAGACTTTCTTGAAGTGTATTGCTCATCCTATCCATTAATTGCCCTATTTGTGTCTCCAAATTTCTGAAGGACACTCTTGTCTCATCCATGAACTGAGACTGGCACTTGGTGAGCCTGAGTATGACTGCCTGCAACTCATCTAGATCTTCTTCCAGAACCTGTGGGTTAAGCTGTTGTTGATGAATTTGCTGCCCCTGATAGAAGTAGTAGTCCATGGACCTGTATATATTTTTTTTCGATTTTTTTTTTTAATTTTTTTTCCCGAATTTAACCTGCAAAATAAGAAAACAACAAAAGGTGATAAAAAGATGCTCGCAGAGTTCTTGGAGCAACCAAATTAGAAATAAGAATAGATAAATCGATATTGAAAGTACGCCAATGTCACGACCCGAACCCGGGCCCGTGACTGGTGCCTTACCCTGGGCACCCTAGTGATACAACATCAGAGAAAAACCAGCGGAAATAAAAACATAAAACATACAATTAGATATGGATCAAGATAAACGAAAATAGGTCAACCAAAACGGTTGCCTTTCTGCAAATATATAAATATCGACATTTGAATAAAGCATAATCCTTACAACCCCGCCACAACAAAGGTTACTGCACTTAAGATTTTTACAACAACTATGACGACAGTGGCCCCGCCATACCCCCGAATGTACAAGAACCTGCTGCACTGTGTGGTAACATACTAAAAGATAAACCTCCAAGGAACGGAGCTTCCCAATACGCTGAAATGTGATCCTATGCGGGGATCGACAATGATGTACCTTCACCGCGCATGAACGCACTTCCAAGGAGGTCAAGACAACAGTACTGGCATGCGAAATCAAAATATCAGAAATGAAATCATAATAGTCTATATAAAGCAGGAGACATGTATGATAACCAAACTACAGTACACAACGTATAAGCAGTCATACCAAGTCAGGGACTCACACCCTCCAAGTCATCACTTAAATATAACAATGGGTCTCATGCCCACAACAACACTCGTGCCCGTGGAATTCCTTCCTCACTGCCAGCAGTCTGTGATGTAACAACACCAAGGGGTATACATGAACCCCAGGTCCCACCCTACCAATAATACTGAACAACCATATCATGAAGCTGACACGTGGCAAGTGCGAGAGCCTCCACCAGATCCTGCGCCACGTAGGGACGGGGCAAGTAACCAGCTAACCACCGATCACAACCGTAAGTCACGGCTCCATCCAAACACCGACTCGCTGGCGACACGCGGAAAGTGCGATAGCTCTACCAGATCCTCCCGCGCCACGTGGCCGACGGGGCAAGTAACTGTGCTAACCACCGATCACAACCGTAAGTCACGATATTCGCCGCGGTCGACACGCGGCAAGTGCGATAACCTATACCAGATCCACTGCCACGTAGCCGACGGGGCAAGTAACAAAGCATGCACCCGATCACAACCGTAAGTCACGATACTTCGCCATAAATAACCATAATGGTCACATACCCACAGAATCCATCATCGGTGTAGACATGCCCATGTAACAATAATAATGGAAGCATACCCGTGGAATCTTCCGTCACTGCCGGTACGTCCAAGTAAGTTCTCAACAAATCAACCTACTCCATCGAGACGCGGTGGTATAGAAACACAATTCTTGCACAACAAAGGCTATCACAACAAGCATAGGCAAGTTACACAACAACAATCATAGGCAAGTTATACACAACTCAAGGTACTTTCATTTTATGTTAAAGTCCGTGTTTTAACCCTAAAGTACTACGTACGTTAAATTCCTTTTAAAGATCCATTTCTTTTACAAAGGTTACCCGATACCCGTAGTATAAAAATAGAGTGACTAACATTGTTAAGTAAACCAAAACACTTCCTTTTGTAAAATCAAGTAACAACATTATTTTCCAAACGTTCAAGTTTGCCTTATTTCAAATGCTCAAGTTTCTCAATTTCGAAAAGGTTTCGTAGTTCATAGTTTTAATCACTTAATAATAAAATTCTCTTTTAAAACCATTTGAGAAACGTATGCCTTATGTGTGAGTAGTTTATTCTTGTTCATAACAATCTTATTAAAGCAGCCATGATCTAGGAAATGTAATATCATTTTGTCTTATCTTAGCTTCTATGCAGATGGAGGTTTCTACTGGTTTTAATAATACTTAATTATTCAATACATTTCCCTTTATTAGCGCTGCAGTGGTTTGCTCGATACTTATTCTGATTTCCGAAATCAGTAAAACATTATACCTTTTAAAAACCAAGTACTCATTACTCACGAATGAGGTTTCACACTTTTAACAAAATTCATATCATTTCAATTAAGTCAAGTCTCTTATCTTTTAAGATCAAGCCTCTTAACTTCTAAAATCAGTAAACCATTCTCTTTACCTCTCTTAAGACGTTATACCTAACTTCCCATAAAGCTAGTATAACTCTTATGTTTTCCAAACCAAGTATTACTCTTCTTTCAAAAAGGTTTCTTAATTCTTTTGAAATGCTTCAAGATTCTTTATTATTCAGGCTTAAGTCGAAAGACATTGTAATTATTATTCAGCTTAAGTCAAAAGACATTGCCGTAATTATTATTCGCTTAACACACGCACGCTCACCGCATTATATATATATACTTCAAAATATCATGCTCAAGAGTATAGGAAGAATCACATACCTCGCGACGATTATCGACTATTAGCAAATAGCTCCAAAGTACTGTAATACGGCTAGCCCTTGCTACTTGCAGTACTTCAACCTATAACGGTCATATAAGTCTATCAACGTCTAGACTTATCTGTAGAATACTTCTAGATACAAATTCCTTATTCTACGGAAAATTGGGCAGCACTTCCCTACCCGTCAAATTATACAAGTTCATCAGAAATACATCATATGTAAGTACGTCACTTTCTTCTTTAATATTCTTCCGATGTGATTCCGCTTAAATTCTTTTCTCAGAATATCCTTCTATTACAGTTCAATTCTCTTCTGTAATATCCTTCTATGAATCTTATATTCATTTCTATACTACTACAGTATGTAATTTCCAATTACAATAGAAGGTCAAGAGTATTTACCTCGATAAGCCCAAAATTATCCAAGTTTAAAGTCGATCCTGAGCAAGGCTTAGCTCCTACTCCGTGCGCTCAAACCCGCTCCAAATAACCCTTAGAAGTTCTAACCAACTTCTACTCAACTACTTCAACTTCCTATGAAGATTTCCTTAGGGTTTCGTTTAGTGACTGAAGGGAAGTATAATGGTATTTTCCGGGCTTTTCGTAAAGAGGGTACTTGGAAACACTACAAAGGTTTTGGGCTAGAGTATTTTGGCATTATAACAATACTTGGAGAAGTATTTCTATACCACAAAAGGGGGGGTGTATTTCTCGAAACCAACTAGGCAAGGGGGAGGGGTTCTCAGATGGCCTCTCTGGGAGGGGAGAGGCTTGGACGAGAGCTCTACTAAGAGGGGAGGATTTTAACACTTAGAAAACATTTTGTGGATGAAAAAGTTCATCAACTAAGGGGGGGTATTTATAGGCCAACCAATGGCCAACCAATGGCCAAGATGAAGCCAAGTGCCATGCAAGTGTAGGGTGAGGATTTACCCAAGTGTCCTTATCCATCTACTATACAAAATATCCTATCTAACCCTTGACCAAGAAAAAACACAAAAAATGTGCCAATGTATGCCCATTGCCGTCCACTTTTGAGGGTGACACATGTCACCCTCCCGTTGGTCCAAAATATTTCATCTCTCGGAAAAATCCGCAAAAATAATAAATGACATAGCCGTATTTTTCCCTTCGCAAAGTTTGGAAAACGTTTCGTCGGAAAACGATTCTTTTCGGTAGTTGTGTACAAAATTTCGGTCCTTAGCCTAACCTAAGGCTTAAACTTTTATACGTACGTCCTCACGTACATACTCTGGAAATACGGGGTATAACATTCTCCCCTCCTTAGAAACATTCGTCCCGAATGTTCCTTCCACGACGGATAATGATAAAGTTCTTCTTTAACTTAAGCAAGTTGCCAATGCCACTCATGGCCACAAAATAACACACGCACAAATACTTAAATCCAGGCCAACGAGGAATCACCTCGACGATGCAAAACAGTACCAACTCTCGCTTCTGGTCCAAAGGATACTCCCTTCGCACATTCATTTCACAAAAAAATGATCACTTCCATGTTTCAGCACAAGTTCACTTCTTTCCTTTCTCGTCGCACTTTCTCGAACACTCGAACTCTTCCTAGTATACGCATTCACACTTCACCAACGCTTTTGTTGCCAAAACTTTGAGTCACTACCTCCAAACTTGGTCATCTTACTAGCTTCACTTTCTCTAAGGCCATTCCCTACTTCACGAACCGATTCTGGTCGAACGATCCACGAATTCATACGATGGTTACCTAAACTTGGGCCTAGCACCTCGTGATCCTACCACCGCGACCACCTCGAATCGACCCAACCCCAAACCGCCACAGTTGACCCGCAACATGGCCCCAACCCGACCCACTTAACGCATCAAGCTCTTGTTCTCGATCCTAACAATCTTATTTATACAGTCGCGAAAGCTACCACTTCCATTATACACCACCCAAGGAATTTTCCCACAATTACTCCACGATACTTATACATTCGACAAGGATCACCCGCAAAATCTTGTACTCAAGACTTTTACATCTAAGGTCTCAACTGTAATATTCTAAGGTACATCATTTTCTCACCCTGTGCTTACCCTTTTCACTAACTGCAGTTTCTAAATCACATTTTAGCACAAAGCTATCCGAACATAACACTAAACACATCATCAAAACATCAATATATACAAATCTCTGTAGGTTAAGGATATACTGAAAATAGGCGCTCAAAGGACCGCTAAAATCGAACTTCTACCGCGACCTGCCGCTGGCTCACGGCAGATGAGCATCCCGCCTAGCTGGAAGGTGAAGAACCCGCAATCGATCCAGAGTTCAGGCTATCCCACCAGCATACCCTGGCCTGACAAGCCGCCAAATGGCCCTGCTGGCGCAAGCATAACAATCTCCCAACCCAAGACGACATTCCCCATGGGCTTTACCACAACGACTACACGAGATACGGTGGCCTTATCCGCGAGCACTTACTCCCGAAAATCAAACCCGAGCCACGACTTACTCGAACATACCGGCGTCCCGGCGTTGCGAGGACCACTCAGATCGGGCGAGGTATATAACTAACTCCGGCCGAGGCGGTCCGCCGAAGTCGCCAAAAGACCTGCTGCTCGCCCTCTTCGCTGATCTCGCCATTATGTCGACCTCTCCGCCTCACATCCCAGGTCATAAGCTCAGATGCGGCAATGTCCATGCCCGGTGAAGAGCTACACCAACAAGCTCGCCAAGTAGTCATCAAGCCCGTGACGTAGCGGTGCACTCGCCCTCCATGCCGCTACTAATGCGGGACGCAC
This sequence comes from Przewalskia tangutica, assembly GCA_029844215.1. Lineage (NCBI taxonomy): Eukaryota > Viridiplantae > Streptophyta > Magnoliopsida > Solanales > Solanaceae > Przewalskia > Przewalskia tangutica. The sequence goes on along the minus strand of CM056720.1, from coordinate 25,693,693 downwards.
GAGCTAATGAGTCAAACTCCACATTGTACTCCCGAACCAGACGCCCGCCGCCTCAACGCTAAGAATTTTACCGAGCCCTTCTCATCTGGAGGCAAGAAATGTGCAAGAAATGCCCCGAGAACTCGTCCCAAATCACTGGAAGTGCATACTCTCCCGACAGCTCCACGAATCAAAACCGGGCCGATCGCAGATCACGCAATGGACGCGACTTAAGACCACCGACTGTCTTCAAGCCTTGATCACTCACGATCCGTCAGAATCGCTTGATGAACTCCTCGCGATCATCCTCGTGCCTCGACCAGAACTCGGGCGGCTACAACTCGTAAAACTCGTAGCCTCAAACTATCCGATCTCGTGAACCATGGGCGCTATCGAATCGCTGCGTCACTTATCCTCACGTCCGCCACGATCCTAGCGAATCGGGCCATCTCTTTGTAACCCATCTCCTCCGCTTCCAGCCGTGGAACCGAGGCTCGTATCGTGGTCTCAATACCATCGCCGCGCTCTAAACTCGCTGGCCGGGCGGCTACAAAACTCGCCGTCAAGCACTATCTCGTAATGTCCGGCTCGCGCTCGCATTCTCTCAGATCATACTAGCAGCCTCCTGCCGCCTTGCCCATCTGGGCCGGGTTGTCTTGCGCGAGGCATAATCGTAAGAACGCAATACGCAGGGTCCAACTTATAACATTTTCTAAGGCACGATCTCGTAATGAGAAGAATGGAAACTAATCCTAAATGTCTCGACCTCTCGATTATAGATGTGGTACACAACACATCGATAATCAAGACTCTACTAGACACGGTTCAGAGACACTTTCCGAGGACTAATCGCTTCGATACCACTTTTGTCACGACCGAACCTGCCCGTGGATCGTGCCTACCCCGCACCCTAGTGATACAACATCGAGAAAACCAATAAATAAAAACTTAAAACATACAATTAGATATGGATCAAGATAAACGAAAATATGCCAACCAAAACGGTTGCCTTTCTGCAAATATATAAATATCGACATTTGAATAGTTACAATCCTTACAACTCGCCACAACAAAGCATGCACTTAAGATTTTTACAACAACTATGACGGACAGTGGCCCCGCCATACCCCTCGAATGTACAAGAACCTATGCACTGTGGTAACATACCAAAAGATAAGCCTCCAAGGAACGAGCTTCCCAATACGCTGAAATGTGATCCTATAAGTCGGATCGATGACGACCTCTACCGCAGATGAACGCGCCCGGGCGAGGTCGATAACAGTACCAAGTATGCGAAATCAAAATATCAGAAATGAAATCATAATAGTCTATATAAAGCAGAGACATGTATGATAACCAAACTACAAGACACAACGATAAGCAATATACAAGTCGTGGACTCACGCCCTCCAAGTCATCACTTAAATATAACAATGGGTCTCATGCCCACAACATCACTCGTGCCTGTGGAATTCCTTCCTCACCGCCAAATTGCGATGTAACAACACCGGGTATACATGAACCCCGTGTCCCACCCTACCAATAATATCGAATACCATATCACGAAGCCGACACGCGGCAAGCACGAGAGCCTCCACTGATCCTCCTCGCGCCACGACGAATGACGGGGCAACCAAAGCTAACCACCAGATCACAACCGTAAGTCACGAAGCTCCATCCAAACACTGACTCGTGGAGCTGACACGTGGCAAGTGTGATAGCCTCCACCAGATCCTCCCTGCGCCACGTAGCTGACGGGGGCAAGTAACCAGGCTAACCACCAGATCACAACCGTAAGTCACGATACTTCGCCGCGAAGCTTACACGGCAAGCGCGATAACCTATACCAGATCCACCGCGTCACGTGAATGACGGGGCAAGTAAACAAAGCATGCACCCGATCACAACCGTAAGTCACGATACTTCGCCATAAATAACCATAATGGTCACATACCCACAGAATCCATCATCGGTGTAGACATGCCCATGTAACAATAATAATGGAAGCATACCCGTGGAATCTTCTCACACGCTGACGCCCAAGTAAGTTCTCAACAAATCAACCGGCCCTCCATCGAGAGACGCGGTAGTATAGAAACACAATTCTTGCACAACAAAGGCTATCACAACAAGCATAGGCAAGTTACACAACAACAATCATAGGCAAGTTATACACAACTCAAGGTACTTTCATTTTATGTTAAAGTCCGGGTTTTAACCCTAAAGTACTACGTACGTTAAATTCCTTTTAAAGATTCCATTTCTTTTACAAAGGTCACCCGATACCCGTAGTATAAAAATAGAGTGACTAACATTGTTAAGTAAACCAAAACACTTCCTTTTGTAAAATCAAGTAACAACATTATTTTCCAAACGTTCAAGTTTGCCTTATTTCAAATGCTCAAGTTTCTCAATTTCGAAAAGGTTTCGTAGTTCATAGTTTTAATCACTTAATAATAAAATTCTCTTTTAAAACCATTTGAGAAACGTATGCCTTATGTGTGAGTAGTTTATTCTTGTTCATAACAATCTTATTAAAGCAGCCATGATCTAGGAAATGTAATATCATTTTGTCTTATCTTAGCTTCTATGCAGATGGAGGTTTCTACTGGTTTTAATAATACTTAATTATTCAATACATTTCCCTTTATTAGCGTTGCAGTGGTTTGCTCGATACTTATTCTGATTTCTGAAATCAGTAAAACATTATACCTTTTAAAAACCAAGTACTCATTACTCACGAATGAGGTTTCACACTTTTAACAAAATTCATATCATTTCAATTAAGTCAAGTCTCTTATCTTTTAAGATCAAGCCTCTTAACTTCTAAAATCAGTAAACCATTCTCTTTACCTCTCTTAAGACGTTATACCTAACTTCCCATAAAGCTAGTATAACTCTTATGTTTTCCAAACCAAGTATTACTCTTCTTTCAAAAAGGTTTCTTAATTCTTTTGAAATGCTTCAAGATTCTTTATTATTCAGGCTTAAGTCGAAAGACATTGCCGTAATTATTATTCAGGCTTAAGTCAAAAGACATTGCCGTAATTATTATTCAGTTAACACACGTACGTCTACCGTACTATATATATATACTTCAAAATATCATGCTCAAGAGTATAGGAAGAATCGCATACCTCGCGACGATTATCGACTATTAGCAAATAGCTTCAAAGTATTGTAATACGGCTAGCCCTTGCTACTTGCAGTACTTCAACCTATAACGGTCATATAAGTCTATCAACGTCTAGACTTCTCTGTAGAATACTTCTAGATACAAATTCCTTATTCTACGGAAAATTGGGCAGCACTTCCCTACCCGTCAAATTATACAAGTTCATCAGTAAATACAAATTCTATGTAAGTACAGTTCAGTCTTCTTCTTTAATATTCTTCTGATGTGATTCCAGTTAAATTCTTTTCTGTAATATCCTTCTATTACAGTTCAATTCTCTTCTGTAATATCCTTCTATGAATCTATTATTCATTTTTATACTACTACAGTATGTAATTTCCAATTACAATAGAAGGTCAAGAGTATTTACCTCGATAAGCCCAAAATTATCCAAGTTTAAAGTCGATCCTGAGCAAGGTTTAGCTCCTACTCCGTGCGCTCCAAACCGCTCCAAACAACCCTTAGAAGTTCTAACCAACTTCTACTCAACTACTTCAACTTGCTATGAAGATTTCCTTAGGGTTTCGTTTAGTGACTGAAGGGAAGTATAATGGTATTTTCCGGGCTTTTCGTAAAGATGGTACTTGGAAACACTACAAAGGTTTTGGGCTAGAGTATTTTGGCATTATAACAATACTTGGAGAAGTATTTCTATACCACAAAAGGGGGGGTGTATTTCTCGAAACCAACTAGGCAAGGGAGGGTTCTCACGAGGGCCTCTCAGGGAGGTTCTCGGCGGCCTCTGGGGAGGGGAGAGGGCTTGGACGAGAGCTCTTACTAAGAGGGGGGAGGATTTTAACACTTAGAAAACATTTTGTGGATGAAGAAGTTCATCAACTAAGGGGGGATATTTATAGGCCAACCAATGGCCAAGATGAAGCCAAGTGCCATGCAAGTGTAGGGTGAGGATTTGCCCAAGTGTCCTTATCCATCTACTACACAAAATATCCTACCTAACCCTTGACCAAGAAAAAACACAAAAAATGTGCCAATGTATGCCCATTGCCGTCCACTTTTGAGGGTGACACATGTCACCCTCCCGTTGGTCCAAAATATTTCATCTCTCGGAAAAATCCGCAAAAATAATAAATGACATAGCCGTATTTTTCCCTTCGCAAAGTTTGGAAAACGTTTCGTCGGAAAACGGTTCTTTTCGGTAGTTGTGTACAAACTTTCGGTCCTTAGCCTAACCTAAGGCTTAAACTTTTATACGTACGCCCTCACGTACATACTCTGGAAATACGGGGTATAACAGCCAATCCCCGACAACGACGCCAAAAACTTGATGCGCGATTTATGCACACACTAAACGCAAGTGCACGTGTCGTGACAAGTAATATAGTCTGGAAGACCGAGTTATCGTCCTCAGGGATTAATGTCCAATTAGCAACCTCTATTCTATGGTATCTATTTGGTAACCGATAATTGATGAATTGTTTATAACTATAATTATAGATGCTAACTAAATTACTTTATTTTACTTGAGATATGGTGGAAATAGGGCTTCCAAATCTCCTCAACTATCCGCTCATCTTATTTGTTAATGCAATTAATTATGGTTCTTCTTCTATTTTGAGACAACAGGTTAACTAAGCCGTTTTATACTCTTGTTAAGGTAATATAAACACTCAACCCCAATATAGAACCCTTCTACCTTTCGGTGACAAGATTGACTATAAAGGAGGATTAAGAGCAATAACCTATTAAGCTACACAAGTATCGGGGTACTTTCATCCACAATTTAACCTATGTTTATTCAACTATAGCATATTCACAATCTCCCCTTTCGGCTTTCGATTAGAAATCATATAAGTTATGATAATTAGTGATCAATTAATTACCAAGCAATCAAGACAAATATTGAATAAATCTCAACAATAAAAAGAAGAAACCAAAACATGCATTAATTCATAAGAATGAGTTTCAAGTGATTCGATATGAAAAGCCCTAAATTAAGTTAGTTCCTAGCCATAGAAATGTCAAGAACTCAACTAATATCCAACATAAACTAAAAAGAAATAAAATAAAGACAAAGAAATTACACAAAAGTAGTCTCCAATCTTAATCTCCAAGTTGTGATGAATTGTCAAAAGTGGGAGCCCTTAATCTGACCTAGAAAGGTCCTTTTATAGCCTAGAAAACGTTTCCAAACTTTTCCTTCTTGGCCTTGGCCCATTCCCATTCGTATTTGGCATAATTCTCGCCGGCGCTGCCATGTTCAGAATCAGCGGCGCCAAAACTCTGCGGCTCAGACTTTAGGCGCCGTGCGCTCGATGTCGCTGCTGGTTGGAGCGTCGCTGCTTTCTCGCCCGGATTTCCAACTTTCTAGCTTTTTGAGCTCTGGAACCTCTGTTTCTACCCTCTTTTCGCTCCTTTTCCCCAATGTGCCACTTTAAACCATTATGAGTCTCAATCTCAAATTGAAACGTCTCATATTCCCCCTAGTATGAGTCGAGGCCCCACACAACGAAAAATAAATCAGTTGCATGAATTATTTTATAGGGACCAAGAGAATCAAGTAGTTAGATGTAAAATTTGTAAAAATGTTTATAAATTTAAAATCGAAAAAGGTCAGTGTGGACGGGAGGTTTATTGAGACATGTAAAAGGCTTTCACAAAGCTAGGTGGGATGAATACGAGGCTACAAAGTCGGATGTGCCAATGCGCTCTGAGTCGGGACAAGATTCACATAGTGTCCTAGACCAAGTACAGAGTCAAATTAACCCGACGACGGGGATAATTGTAGGTCCTAAATATGATAAACACAGAGATAGATAATCAATAGCAAAATTAGTTGCGGTGGAGGATTTGCCTTTTGCATTTTCTTCCTCTCCTGATTTTATTCATTATGTAAGAGATATGTATAATCCTGTTTTTAACAGGTTTCCTAGATCAAATGTTAGGAGAGACGTTTTTAAATTTGCACATGAATATCAATAATATTTACGTTATGCATTATATCATTTTCCTGAAAAACAAATATCTATCACTTCTGATATAGGCCGTAGTACTAACGGCAATGATTATTTAAATGTAACATGTCATTGGATAAATCATAATTAATCTATGCAAAAATATATTTTAGCATATAGATATATTGATGATAGGCACACTAGAACTTTTATCGCACAAAAATATTCATGAAGTTTGCGATTATTATGGTATAACTGAGAAAATTATGATTGTTATGTTAGATAATGTTTCTTCTAATAATTATATTGTGAAACTTTTAAAAGATCTATTAACTCCATCTTTTCCTAATCATTTTCATATAAAATGTGTTGTCGTATTTATGACTTAGTTGTAAATAATGGTCTATCATTTTTTGAAGACATTCTTAATAAATTACAATTTGCTATAAACTTTATTTTTAGAAGTAATAAAATACAAAGAAAAAAAGAATATAAAAAAAACTTGTCACGATTGTGGATTACCTTTTAGAAAAATTCCTAAAGAAGTAGCGACTAGGTGTAATTCTCTATATGAACAACTACTTGTTGCTTACAATTATAGAAGACATATAACTTTATTTTTTAACGCCCATAATCGAAATCCAACTGATATGCTTGTAGATAATGATTGGAAAAACAATTCAGAACTTATTGAATTTTTAGAGAAATTTTTTCTAGTAACTAAAGAATTTTCTGGTATATATTATCCTACTATTTCAACTATGTTATTTTATATAGCTCTAATATTTTTGTTATTTAGTGAATATATGAAAAACCATCTTATAAGGCACCTATTAAAAAATGTTTATCAAATTTTAAAAATATTTTTTCATTCCCACTATTTATATTATTAGAGTTGTATTAAATCCGACTATTAAAACAGACGGTTGTAAAACACTTATTGAAACGATTTATGATTGTATAGCGGTACTTTCACCTCCAACTCCAAAAAACCTAAATGAACAACCACCTAAAAAAGAAGTTTTGTCTAGCATACACGATAAATGCAAAAAAGTATATATGCATTACCAACAAGAAAGTACTAGAAATCAACCAGCTTTTATACCATCTTCTTCTTCTTCAATACAACCTTATAAAAGACATGTTGTTTCTGCGGCTAGTATTGAAAGCCTTAGAAATAGAATGCTTAGTGGTTCCATTGCTAATCAAGTTAGCGAGTTTGATGTTTTTGTTTTGCAGGGTGTTATATCGTACCAATCAGTTCTCAATGAAGAAGTACGTGAAGACTTGCTTAAATACTGTAAGAAAAATGAGAAGACATTTCTGATACTAGCATAGATGGCCCGAGATGTGTTGAACATTCAAGCGTCATCAACAACGTCTAAAAGCACTTTTTTACTGGAAGATTTCAAATAAGAGAGCATAGACACTCATTAGCGGGAGACAGCTTGGAGATCACAATTCTATTCATAGATTGGATACGAACGAAGTGTAGAAGGTGTGGTCAACCAGAAATCAACGAAGAAGACGATGACAAATACAACGAAATTTTGTCCAATGGAACTAGAAGCGACGTCGATCAATTTGACCAACAACTTCCAATTCCAACTGAAGAACCACGAGACATTGTGAAAAAATTAGAAAAAGATGTTTTTAAATATGTAATTAAAACCAATTTTACTATGTGATTTGTAACTTTTGAACAACACCACAAAATTGCAAGTTTGAAATTGTATTACAAAAAATCGCATTTTTATTAAATAATATAAGAAGCACAAAAACAGTCTTGAGATGTTTTTATTACACTATCTTGTTCAATTATTTAAGTGTTTATATTCACAATTTTTTTTGAAATTAAATATCTAAAAACATGAAATTCCTGATCCGACCCTGCCCCGCCCCACCACACCACACCCCGCCAACATCGGACCCCTTTTTCGGCGGGATGTGGGACTGAACGAGACATCGGCATGTCCCGCCCCGAACCCGGTCCCTTGGACATCCCTAATTTTAATTAGTCATCATGATATAATGAAACCAATATGGTGCGATAAGACTAATTTTTTTCTAGACCACTCCATGTGTGACGAGGCTAAATACTTTTTCCTAGTCATTAGTCAAAATATTGACTGAATGTTGAGACTAAGGAATTTATTAACGAATTTAGTTTTCAGAATTGATCAAATCGGATATATATCATATGGATGTTTCATTTAAGTGATTGGTTGATAAAAGCGTCATCAAATCTAAAACTTGCATGATTTAATATTTTAAATTAATTAAAAAGAGTGTAGAGTAAAATGGAAAGGAGAAGAAAGCACTAACCCACAATTATATAAATAGGTATAGTTTGTAAATATTGATTCAGAATTTAAAATAAATGCCAAATAACCCACAATGGGTCAAGGGATAAACCGATTTAATTGACTTTCTACACCAATATTGGGAATCTTTCTATATACTTGAATTTTGTTATTTAATTAGGGTTTAAGTCGTTGATATAAAAAACAAATGATAGAAAACACAGTCCTACACAATATAAATTTAAATATAATCGTGTTTACTAGCAAACCAATTTCTTTTTATTGTGTTTCTAAAATGCCAAGCCCAACCAACGCTCTCACCTTTCTTCCCTCTGGCCCCCTTCTTGTCTTCCTCTCTCACACACACAAACACACGTAAACATCATTATAGCCCCCTTCTAGCTTTCATTCCATAAACTTCCCTTCAATATTCATGACATTTTTTCCTTAATTTCAGCTGACCAGAGATTTGCTTTTGCTTTGTTTTCTTTTGTTTCTTAAGAAATTCTACAGTTGACCCTCAAAGATTTGTCTTGGGTGAGTTCAATTAGCAAAAGATTGTATCTTTGTTTGTTATTTCATTGACCCTTTTGAGTTTTTGGGCTTTTGAAGGGTATAATGGAGACACCGAATGATAGCAAGTCAAAGATAGATGATTATCAAGTGGTAGAGCAAATTGGAAGAGGAGCTTTTGGAACTGCATTTCTTGTTCTTCATACAACTGAAAACAACAAGTAAGTAACAATTTTCCTTTTTTTTTTTGGACTACTTTGTCTATTTCTTGTGTAGTTGCTGTAATCTTTCCTAGTTAGATGGATTTTTGCTTCTTTAGGTTGTTTAACCGTGTTACCAAAGTCATATGTTTTTCTTTTTCTTGTTAAGAATTTGAGGGATAACATATGTAGGTCCCTGGTTAAGAAATTTAGTAGAACCACTTCATGCAAAACTTGTTTTTTGGTTCTGGAACTTCTATGGCAAGTGGCTTATAGCATTTTTTAAAAAACACTGGTAACTATAAGTGGCTTATAACATTTTACAGAAGCGGTGTCGGCCTATTGTCGCAATTTAGCTTGTAAGTGAGCTTGAGTTTGAGACTCTGGTAGTTTAAAGACTTCACTTGCTGTCCTAAATTAATATTTAGTTTGTATTATTTCCGAACAGTATTGGCTTATTGTATGTGCTCATATTGTTTTTAGAAAAATATTCATAGAGAGTACAGACATATATACTGATATTTTTTTCCAAGTGGTATTAAAGGGTGTGTCTGCAACTATACATGTCAATCTTTTAGTAGCTAGTTTCAGGAGGATATGTGCTTTTATCACTTTTGAGGACTATTGGTATATGCTTCTTTCTCATCTCTAATAGTCTTGATGGAGTGTTTCTAACTACTTAAAGTTAAAACAAGTATAGGAAACTTGTTACGTGATGATGAAGATCTTATTTCCCTCTAAAATTCTAGTTTTTCAATGCAGTGTAAGAGAAAGTAAAGGAATTGAAAATGAATTGATTTGTGCTGGCCATTAGGTACTCTTAGATAGAAACCTCCAATTAATATTTCTTGCATTTGCAGTTTTGAAGTGAGCATTTATGTGACATGGCTTTTGTGGACTGTGTAGTTGGCTTTAATTATGGAAATGTAATGATACAACTGTAAATGGCCCTTTTCTGATTGAGTTAAAGCTCATGTGTAGTACTGAACCATTGTGTAGATCATACAAGTTATTGACACTGGTAAAAAAAATTGAAAATTATTTTGACTAACAAGGAATAGATATGTTATTCCATTTGAATGGGTAATTTATTTCGGTATTCATTTTTCTCCCTTTTAGGTATGTTCTGAAGAAGATACCTTTAGCAAAGCAGACAGAGAAGTTCAAACGCACTGCACATCAAGAGGTCACTTTAAATGCTTCTTTATATTATGTCCTTTTATATGGCTTTTATAATCAATTTGGTTCATTCTGAGCCTAGATTGCCTCATTTTGAGGTTGGTTTGATCAGAGCCTTCAGCTGCCTATTGAATGCACGGGTACATGATTCAAATGCTTAAATTAAGAAACCTAAAGTTAGGTTGCCTGTTTTAATGATCCTTTTTGTTTTTATATTGGGAAGCTATACTATACAAATGTGTTACATCATAAAGACTAAACAGAAGTGATATGTATCATTTGTGTCTCTTATCCAATATCTTGTGTGCCTAATCGAGGCCAATACATCCATTGTCTTAGATTCTTGTGCCCACGTCTTTCCTCGTCAGCCATCAGTGTCCTTGCCTTACAATCCTTAATTTGGTTCTCAACCTAATTTTATTTCCAACTGCTGCATTTGCTTTCTATTATGAGATAAAAACTCCACAAATTTAAGTTGAGCCTTTCCTTAATTTTCCCTTTAAATTGGTCTTCAGTCATGAATGTCATGAATGTTACTGAGACAACATTCTCAAGAAAAATATACATTTCAAAAGTGAATGTTACTAGGGATGTCAGTGGGGCGGGTAAATGCGGGTACCGCCCCGCACCCGCTCCAGTTGGGGCGGGTATGGAGGATGGTTTGGTGGGTGGTGGGGCGGGTATGGGTATCAAAAGTGCTATCCGTCATGGGTAGTGGGGCGGAGGTGAATTTCATATAAGACCCGCACCGTACCCGCCCCGCCCCGCTACCCGCACCGTACCCGCACCGTCCGTACCCGTCTTTCTTCCTTTTTAATACCATACGTGTATTTCTCTCTCAAGTTTAGCATCCTTTCTCCTTCTCCAGTAAGTAAAACTCACTATATTTGCCTTACAAAAATCTGCTCTATACCACTTATTTACAAAGTACCAAACAAGTAGAGATATAAAGTATAACAAGACGAAGTGTTGCATAAAAATGGAATCGATTGGGCGCCATCGATAATAGCGGTGGGATTATTCATATTATTGTCACCGGCCGCTATTCCAGATTGCCTTCAAGAACAAGATTCTGCGAGTTCGAATATGTACACCGTGAGATTTCAAGATTTGCTCATGCCATCTTATACTTTTGTATATTTACCCTTTGTATTATCGCCTTTAATCTCCACATGGTCCGATTTTTCCTTCCCTCCAATCAAGATTTAGTAATAAACTAATAATCGTAACTTTTTTTTGTGTTTCTTCCCCGTATAGTTATACTATTTCACAGGTAATTCTAAAAGTGTTTTTCAGGGTGTTATCATGATCAGTTCATGCAAATGAAATCAACATTTTTTGGATCAGCTTTTGATCATGAGATACTCTCTATATCTTCAAGATACTACATAGTATCTTTAAACTAGCTACTTAGGTTCATAAATGTTAGAGATTCACTACTAAAAAAAACAAAATTCTGCTATGCAGTTTCATTCAACTTATTCAGGTGGGTACCCGCCCGGGATAGATGGGGCGGAGGCGGGTGGAGGAATTACTATCCGTGATGGGTGGTGGGGCGGGGATGAGGGTGGGTTTTAGGTGGCGGGTACGGGTATGGGGTACCCTTCCCCGCCCCCGCCCCGCCCCATTGACATCCCTAAATGTTACTGAGACAAAGTTCAGTTCATAATAGAAGGCAATTTTTTCTTCAAAAATAGAACTTAGTTAAACTAGGCCTACAAAAATAAGAGCATTTTGAACAAATGCCAAGGCCTTGATCATCATTCTCATATCACAGAACTGCTATTTCTTTTGGCACGTCATTTTTCACTATTTTACTCTTGTACATTTGAAGGGGCAGTCTTCAATTCAAACCCTTCTTTGTATGGGAAGTCGTCCTTAGTAGTTGAGTCATGATTAGGCAAATCGTTAAGTAGATTGGAGATCTTCAGTGATATCCCCAATGAGTTTCCTGCGACCTCTGTTTTTGGAAACCTCTAATTGTTACTGTAGATATGGATAAATATTTCTTGGAATCTTCTCGACAGGATGACGTATGGGATCAATGTCCAATAGTAACTACAGACGAGGCTGAAGTAGAAAGAGAACTTTTTAATTGCTCTTTTGTTTTTGGTTTCATGATTAGTAGAGCTTTGGTAACAAGAGATACATAAGGAAAAACGAAATAAGTGCAAGGTAATAAATGGAACTTCAAAGGTGGCATGAGCTGATAATTTGGGGTCCAAGAGGAGTAGAAGTGGATTATCCATAATTTTTGGTAGAGAAGAAAAGTAGAAAGCTATTGTGAGTGACCATCCAAACCAAAATCTTATAGCAAAAGTTCGCAAACTTCAGAACTTAGTTGAAGGAAACTCTTAGATTGGATAATTATCTGCGCATTTTGCTACTTGTGGAACTTGTAATAAATGCTAAAATCACTTGCTTTTAGGATGAGGAGCAGATTTCATACGTCGTATTATTTAGCTGACTACTAAAAAATTCTTGTGAAGAACTTTGTATTATACCTGTACTGCCGAACTGCGGGACCAGTAGCCCTCACGGTTTAACTGTTCGGACGTTACGGTCCGCTTCAGGACTACGCCAACCGGTCCGGTTCATTACCGATTTCAGTCGGCCCGTATGGTCCGGTCCGGTTCAACCGCCTACTGTCCGCTTTTTTTTTTAATTTCTAGTATTTATTTTCTATAATGTAAACTAAATTCAATTTAAATATGTAATATAATAATATAATATATAATTTAGTTTTATATATTAAAATTGAAACTTTAAAGTTAACTTTCTATTTTATAGTTTATAACTTTATACTTTATAGTTTATAGTTTATAACTTTATACTTTATCTTTATTTTATAGTTTACTTTATAGTACTGTTATAGTTATACTTTATAGTTTATAACTGTATATTGTAATTATACTTTTATTAATTTATTAGATTAGTAGATATAAGTTAACAAATAAGTAATAACAGATTAACAACTAAATAAATAGTAAAATTAAAACTAATGATAAGATGTAAACTTTTGAACTTTCATAATGTTAATAAGAGTACATAATGAAGTAATAATAATTTTATTTACATATTATGCATCCTTCTTGCAAGTTCTTCGTAATCTATAGATTGATTGAATTGGTTATGCTCCATAGCCTCTAAATCTGGAGTATTAATTCCAGTCCCGCCTCCGCTCCCGTCTTCCAAAATATTGCCTATTTCTTCATCTTCCGGAGAATTAACGTCTCCACATCCTTGATTTCTTCTCTCTGATCTGATCTAATCCCTTAAGCAGACTAACACTTCTAATGTGCTTCCACCCAATGAGTGACGTGTGTCTCCTATTTGATCTCGTGCTTGGCTAAATGCACTTTCAGAAGCCACTGTTGAGATCGACACATTAAGAACATCTCGTGCCATCGCTGCAAGTACCGGGAATTGCCTTTTGTTATCCTGCCACCATTGTAAAGGGTCAAAACTTTTCTTCGGCTCCGCTGACTTTTGCAAATAAAATTGCATCTCATCGCAAGATCGACTTGTGCTTGCTTGTGTTGTAAAAGTGCTCCATATGTCTAAAAATTCTTCTTCATCGCCATTGAATCAACTCGGTGTAGACACGTAGGTAACTAGAAGGAATATTAGTAGCATAGTTGTTGTTATCATGTAATGTAGCATAATATTCATATAGTGTAGTTAAATTAGTATCAAGTGTACTTATGCAATTAAATGAAGATGGAGTTTCTGTTTCACCTACTTCCATATAAGTATATAAACTACATATTAAATTATGACGATCTACTTTTTTAATAGAAGGATTTAAGACTGCACCAATACAATAAATATCAGGAATAGCGAAAAGATATTTTTTAAACTTTTCAAACATAAGTGTAACTGCATCTTTATATTTCACATTTGATTTTAAACCATAAAGTAAATATGAAATTTCAGCTATATGAGCTAAAGCATTACAAATTGTTGGGTAATAAGATCCTGAAAATTCAACAGTAGCAGTGTAAAATTTACGTAAATTTTTTAAAAGTTCACCAATTGATTTCCAATGTTCGTCGGTTAACATATACATCACGTTCTTACAATGCGCATTTGCAACATGTGTTATGGGATCTTTATACTTATAACATTTTTTTAAAAATAAATAAGTATAATTCCACCGTGTAATAAACTCTTCTGGCATGAATTTAGGTCTCAAATTAAATTGTTTACATTTTTCTTTAAATTCTATAATTCTATTTTTCCTAACAGCTCTTTTGACAAGTTTTATTTCAGGTGAAAATAAATCAAGACCACTTTTAACAATTAAATTATAAATATGACAAGCACAACGAACATGAAATATATCAGGAAGTGGTGGTTGTACTTCCGCTTTTAAAAGATCTACAGCAGCAGTATTATTAGATGCGTTATCGAATGATACACAAAGTATTTTATTATAAAGATTATATTTTGGGCATAAGAACAAATAGTTTCGCTTATATATTTTCCAGTATGACTTTGATCCTCGTCATACGCAAAAGCAATAATACGTTTTTCCATTCTAAAATTTTCATCAATCCAATGACAAGTAATTGTTAAATAATCATAACCGTTCAAAGCATGTCCAATGTCTGAAGTAAAACTAACTAGGCATGGAAGGTTATCAAACAAATATTGTAAAAAAATAACATAATCATTATGAAGTCTAAAAATATCGGCTCTAGTAGTACTACGAGGAACACCTTTAAAAAATGGATTATATACTCTTTGAATATATGTAATTAAATATGAAGAAGAAGCAAAAGAAAAAGGTAAACAACCTCCGACAATCATTTTTGCTAAATCAATGCGATCCTTTTTTGGATCGTACTTAGCCACCCCCCAGTTAATGGATTAAGTTGTTGTTGACCGGGTTTTAAATCAGAGACAGCATTCCATTGTGTCGTATGATTGTGTTTTATATGTCTACCTATAGTGCCCGTCCCCCGTCACCACCCCCTGTCTTATGTTTATAAGTTCTCCCATAAATATTACATCTAACTCTATCAGTACCCACAACTTTATCATAAAAGAGCCACACTTTACTCCTTTTTTTTTCTTGCTACTGGTTCTGGTAAAGGAGGTCTACGACTACGACTACCACTAGCACCAACATTGTGAAGGAACACTAGTAGGTGTAGGAGGTTCATTTTCTTCAAGTTCAACAATATTATCTAATTGAACGTTATCATATTCATTATCTTCTATTCCAAAATCTTCTTGCATTTGATCATAATCTATATTTTGATTAGATGATGAAGAACCTATAGATTTTTTACCCCTTGAACTAGATTTACGACGCAGTCCCGACACAATTCCCCTTAGTAAAGACATTATAAAATATTTAAATAATCAACAAATAAATATGACAATTTAATAAAATAATTAGAAAATGAAACGAGTGTACCAAACTTCGGGATTCAGAATTCAATTGAAACTCGAAGCTCGAAGTCTTGCGTCTTGCTACTTTGAATTTGAAAACTAATAATAATAATAACTTGAAAATTGATAATAAAGATGATTAAGAGAGTATGAGAAATTGAGAATAAGAGAATTGAGAGAAATGTTGTGTGATAAAAATGAAAAAAATGTAGAGAATTTATAGATTTTTAAAGGGTAAAAATATAATTAAAAAAAATAATAAACAAAAAAAAAAGGAAAAAAATGCAGCCAAACGGTCGAAATGACCGTTGGCACCCCCCCCCAACGGTAACAATACCGTTTGGGTCACTGTGCAATTTTTTTTATTTTTTTTGTGTTACCGGTCCGGTCCGGACCGGTTAACCGGTAATGGAACCGGTTTCCGTTACCGGGTCTAACCGGTCCGGGCCTTACCGGGTTTTTTTCTAACCCGTGCGGGTTGGGGTTGGGGGCCAACCCAACCCCCAACCCGGTAAGCCCTTACCGGTCCGGATTTTCTACCGGGTCAACCCGAACCGGTAGACAGGTTTACTTTGTATGCCCCAATGGGTCAAAGAAATATTCTCTTTGCTCTAATCCATTCTCTTGTCAAAGTTGGGTTGACCTTTAATAAGCAAACCTTCTGCTGCAGCTTTAGATTCTCTTGAGTTTATGGTAACAAATAGATAGTGCTGTGGTAGCACCTTTTGACTTTTAGACTGCAAGTAGTCCATTGCATTCAAGAAAAGTTAACTTTAGTCTTACCTTATACTTTTCTATTTGAGGTTTTTATTTATTATTAATAAGATAAGCCATCAAGGACTTCACCTGGTGGTATATTAGCTTAAAAAAAGTCTAGTCTTACCTTTACCGATCAAAAAAATTTAGTCTTACTTTCGAAACCACACAAGTTCAACTTGTCTTATTATTTAGTATTCTCGTCAAGTTAGGCCACTCAAAATGGGACGATACTATGTTGAGTAGATAGGTTTGCACAGTATTATGCTAATTGCTATCTGATGATATTTGTGTACGTTTCATTCTATGGCAGATGAATCTGATAGCTAAGCTAAGCCATCCATATATCGTGGGGTACAAGGATGCTTGGGTCGACAAGGTATTATGTTATTCAGTTTCTAGCACAGGATTTGGAACTACAATAATTATCCTTGACTTGAGAAAATTTCTACATCGAGTTGCCTCAAAAAAGAGTTGACCTTGTTTTTCTTTCAGGGGAACTGGATATGCATCGTTACCAACTATTGTGAAGGTGGAGATATGTGAGTGGTTATCCTAGCCTAGCTAGCATTTTTATGCTTTCCTTATTGACACTTCAACTTAACGTTTCTTGCAAAAGATGGTCAAAACATATTTGTAGAGTGAACTACCCTATGATGCTAGTATATGAAGAATATTTAGCCTCCTTTTCCTAATCACAAGGTTGAAAGCAATAAGAAGATCATAGGAATGTTTTATGGTGTAATATGAGGATGATGACTTCCTTTTTTTGGGTGATCAGGGCAAAGATGATAAGGAAGTCTAGAGGAGCTCTCTTCCCAGAAGAGGTAGTTTAGATACAACTTCCATCATAATAGGTTCTCTGTAATAGCATGGTTCACTTAAGTTTATGTGTTCACCCTCCTTTTCCTCCGCAGAAACTCTGCAAATGGCTGACTCAGCTGTTACTGGCGGTGGATTATCTGCACTCCAACCGTGTTCTACATAGAGACGTGAAGGTATAAACAGGCCCTAATCTATTTATGAGCTTTCCTAGTATGACATGTTTTAACATGAACTACTTCAATTTCAGTTATCTAACATTTTTGTCACAAAGGACAATGACATCCGGCTAGGTAAGAATGACAACCAAGTGCTTGATCCGCATCCTCCTTGCTTCAATCTTATCTGCAATCAAATTTGTTTACTTTATTTACGCAGGTGATTTTGGATTAGCAAAACTTTTAGATGGTGAAGGCCTTGCTTCGTCGGTACGAGTTCTTTTTATATTCATACAACTGTAGTGGAAAAATTAGCTCCTGCTTGTTAGCAATGAACTATGATCGCCTAGATAAATGATACAATGTACATAGTGACTAGCTAGAGGGCACCCCATCCCCCTCCAAAGTTGAGAAAACCAGGTGTTCTTTTAGTTATAGTATGTCATTTTGTCGTGAATTCTATGTTACGGTACTTGTCAATTACAAAAAACCCTGCCTTCATGTGTTTGAGGAACATGCTATTAGTTCTTACTTCGCCAACTAAAGGAATATGTTCTCTTGATTGTATTCATCAATAGTGTACAATATATATAGTAGTACAAAAATATTTAAACTAGGTAACTAGTCAACCTAATTACAATAGGAAATATAATTCTACCTAAAATAGGAGACCTAATTACAATAGGAATACAATTCTACCTAAAATAAGAGATATACAATTAATGACAGTATATATTCTATTAGTGACTTCTTGCCTCCAAACAGGTTGTTGGTACTCCAAACTATATGTGTCCTGAGCTCCTTGCTGATATACCATATGGCTACAAATCTGACATATGGTCTCTTGGTAAGAGAATTGGCAAAGCAACACATTTCCTTTTTATTGTTTCCTTAATACTGGAACTATAGTTTGATGTGATTGTAGGATGCTGCATGTTTGAGATTGCTGCACACCAAGCGCCATTTAGAGCTCCAGTAAGTTGACCTTTCAGCTACCTGTGGACATCATAATACATCCATTACCTTTATATATTTCTGTGGTATATTGAAAGTTTTTATTCGGCAGGACATGACAGGACTTATCAATAAAATAAACAGGGGTTCTTTATCACCACTTCCAATTATATATTCCTCCAACTTGTAAGTAGATTCCAACCATTGTTAAGAAGTGGTTCTTATCTCCTACTAGCACTTATGATTGTTCTTTAGCCACAAATACAACTAATCCCTGAACTGACAAAATGGATTACTGCTTCCAGGAAACAGATTATTAAAAGCATGCTAAGGAAAAGCCCTGAACACAGACCAACAGTGAGTGCAAGCTGCATATATTTAAATGCAATTAAATCTGAAATCATCATTCTTTCTGATTTCTTTCTTCGTCTTCACTTTCAGACTGCAGAGTTGTTAAGGCATCAACATTTGCAACCATACCTCCTTTGCTGCCGCAACCCTTCATCTGCTTTTCTTCCAGTGAAGTCCCCAAACAGTCCAAAGGAAAAAACAAAGCAATCACCTGGGAAATCTGGCAGTCCTAGATTCATAAGAGACAGACCTCTACGGCTAAAAGAGAAGAGTCCTATTTTTTACTTTGATGAAAGTGAAAAACCTCTAAGGCTTAAAGAGAAGAGTCCTGTTTCTCACTTTGATGAAAGTGACAAACCTCTAAGGCTAAAAGAGAAAGGTCCTGTTATTTATTTTGATGAAAGTGACAACATTCGGCCACGAAATTTATCCGACAACTATGACACATTTAAAGCCAAACTCGAGACTAAGAGAGTTGATCCCACTAGCTACTCAGCAAAGATCTTTGTAGATGCTGTGGATTCTAAATGCTGGGACACTAGTGAGGCAGCCATTTGCAATGGAGGTGATCCGCCCGACTCTCTATTGCATAAAGGAAGTACAAATACACCAAAGTCTTCAAGATTCACGTCAAACACTCACTCTGAGGAGCATGTTCAACAATCTGAAGAAGGTGACGGGGAGGGTGACAAAACAAAAGACCTTGAGGTGTTGAGCACTCCAAGTGGCAGTGGAGAAGCATACTTGAATGAACTAGATTGTATCTCCGCAAAGCCTAGCAGAATGACTCTGTCTAGTGGAAACTCCGCTGAGAAAACACGGTCCTTTGATGACGAAAGCACTTCATCGACTACGCGACCTGCAAAATCTGATACTGATGCTGAACTAAGGTGTCATGCATCTGAAAGTGAAAATATTGGCGAGTTTAAAGAAGTTGCTGTTGACTGCATCGCTTCTGAAAGAAATGGGTCAAGCCCACTTAAAGATGAGGCAAATATGGTTGAAGATACTAAACAGACAGATAAAGATGCTCGTCAAGCACTAGATGATAGGGTTTCACTGCTTAAGGCACTAGCTGCATTAGCTGGTGATGGGCACAAAAACGACTGGGAAAATCCCACTCAAGAAAGAGCTGAAGCTCTGGAATCCCTTTTAGAGGTTTGTGCACGACTACTCAAGCAGGAAAAGATTGATGAGCTTGCTGGTGTGCTGAAACCATTTGGTGATGATGCAGTTTCATCTAGAGAGACGGCAATCTGGTTAACTAAGAGCCTCATGAGTGCACAAAAGTTGGCCAAGTGATCATGATTATGTGATTGCAGTGAAATACTACTGTACAGAGTGATTTGTTTGCCTTCTGTGAGTTGACATAGATGTTTAGCTTGACTGTTTTTTGATTTCCTTCTGAATGATTTGATTTATGGGAAAGCTTACTTTTGATGGTATTTTTTCATCAAAGGAGCTTCTCTGGTGTGTAACATGAGAGTGGGAACTAAGTTATTGTTGGAGGCTTGATGGATTGAGGTTTCCTTAGTTTGAGTGTATAATTATAGGAAATCTGATGGAATTGTGAAGATTTTAAATTACTCCTAACTTAGTTTGCTAATGTTTCCTGTTTTGGTTTTTGCATTATTTTTTACCAAGTGTACTGCTACCTGCTCCTTCTGACCAGAACACATTTGGTCACAGAGCAGAACATTACTTCAGCTTCTTGCTTTTGAACTTTTGATGATGCTTTTACAATTGTTCTTTTTTATGAAAATTTCTTGAAAATTTATCATTGTTACGCTCCCGGCTTCTTAAATTTGGGAGTTGTGTTGGAAAAGTTCGTGTAAATTTGTTTGATTAAGTGAACTGTTGTTACGGAAAGTGATTGTTAGAGAGACTTGACCGTACAGGATCCAACGACTGTGAAATTAATTTACGCTCCCTAGTTTGCCTTAGTATTGTCTCTTTGATTTTTTGGTAGATAATAATGATATAGTTAATGTAAATATAAAAGGTAAAGCTAAAAGTTCCCACAAAAACGGTCTCTTATGTTTGGAGGTAGGTTCAAAATAATCCCTTAAATATACTCTCAAGTGGTTTTGGTCCGTTAAACTTGTCAAACTAAGTGAACACTTTTGGTCGTGGTCAATTATTTAACAAAGAAGATCTGTTAGACTTGACGGGTACTAAAAAAAAATACTAACCAAAAACATTATAAAAGTCATGTCTAATGATAGAAGTTGTGGTACAAACTAGGGGTGGTCAGTGGGCCGGGCCGGGGCGGGACGGGGGAAGAGGTCCCGTCCCACGTCCCGCCGGAAGGGGGGCGAGATTTGGAGGGACGGGATGGATCGGGTCACGAGATTCGGATTTTTAAAAAACTGATTTTTCAACACTGAAATTGACATTCACACATACATTACCACGAAATTTCGATGTTGAAATCTATTGTATATTGTGAGATTTTTTTATCTCAATGCTTCCGTGATATGTTAATTAAGTTCATGCCGCATTCGACTTCCATAAAAGCTTCATAGATTGGCTTCAATCTAGCCACTCAAAGACATATGTACCATTAAATGCCAATAAGACTTCATAAATTGGCGTTCATAACATATCTCATGTTGCTATTTTATTTGTTCATAATATGATTATTGTATGGTGTTCTGTAACAATTCTTACATGTTATTCAAGTTTCCCGAGTCCTCGTAAGCTCTACGAACAATTATCTACGTTATATAAATGATAGCAATACTGGAGTCAATAATTTAATTCAAAAACATTGACAAGTTCACTATTCACAATTTACATCTTTTGAGATGGTAGGAACATTTGTGAGAAAAAAGATGAGAAAATGAGGTATTTATAGATATACAAATTTAGGTGTTAAAAATAATATTAAGGGGGTAGGGAGAGTTTATAGGGTGGGGCCAAAAATATTAAGGGGGAGGGGGGATCGGGATGAGGTCGGGTTGGGGCAGGTCTGGACGATCCCAAGCCCCGTCCCGAGTTCGAACCCCGACATCGACAATTTTTTTATGGAGGATCAAGGCGGAGCGAGTAGTGGGCCGGGCCGGGTTGGGATCGGGCCGACCCGACCCACTGAACAACCCTAGTACAAACACAAAAGAGACCAAATAAAGCAAAAATCAGACATCAACAAATTGCACCACAGTTTACTGATGGACATGATATAGCAAAATTTGCACCTCCAAATGTGAGTTTACATTAAACCTTTTTTTTTTGTTTTCACAGAGATGAAGTTTTTGTTAAATATTTAATAAAGATCAAAAGTGTTCACATTAGATAAATTTGGCTGATCAAAACTAAGGTAGTCCAACGGGGCGGGTCGGGTCCCGACGGAATTGGGGGAGGGCCGGGATGCGGGATCCGGCGGGCCGAGATTGGCAGGACAGGAAGAGGTCTCGTCCCGTCCCACATCCCGTAGGAAGGGGGCCGGGATTTGGTGGGCGGGACGGGTTAGGTCGCGGGTTTCAGGTTTTTTTTTGGCACTTAATTTAAAAAAATAATATATATATATAAACACTTCAATAATTGAACAAGATGGTGTAATAAAAATATCGCAATGCTGTTTTTGTGCCTCTTATATTATTTAATAGAAATATAATTTTTTTGTAATACAATTTCACAATTGCAACTTTGTGGTGTTGTTCAAAAGTTGCAAATCACATAATAAAATTGCAATTAAAAAAATTTCATACGCAACTATACTTTTTCGAATTTCCACACAATGTTTTGATGATCTTCTGTTGGAATTGGAATTTGTTTTTCAAATTCTTCAACGTCGCTTCCTGCTCCCTCGAACAAGATTTCATTGTAGTTGTAGTCTTCTTATTCGTTGATCTCCGGTTGACCGCACCTTCTACGCTCCGCTCAAATATAGTCTATGAATAAAACTGCGATCTCCAAGTTGTCTCCCGCCAATGAATGTTTGTGCTCTCCTATTTGAAATCTTCCCACATAAAAAATGTTTTCAGACGCTGTTGATGACGCTTGAATGTTCAACACATCTCGGGTCATCTTTGATAGTGTCGGAAATGTCTTCTCATTCTCCTTCCAGTATTTCAGCAAGTCTTCATGTCCTTCAGCATTGACAATTGATTCATACGGTACAACACCCTGCAAAACATAAACATCAAATTCGCTAACTTGTGAAGAAGTTGAACCACTAAACATTTTATTTCTAAGGCCTTGAATACTAGCAGCAGAAACTACATATTTTTTATAAGGTTGTAGCGAAGTAGTAGAAGATGGTACAGAAGCCGGTTGATTATTTGCACTTTGCTCTTGGTAATATGCATAGACTTTTTTGCATTCCGAGTGTATGATAGACTTAACTTCTTCTTTAGTTGATGTGTGAGTTGGTTCTTCAGTTGAGTCTGTTGGAAGTACTTCTATACAATCTTAAATTGTTTCAACTAGTGTTTTACAACCGTCTACGTTAATAGTTGGATTTAATACAACACCAACAATATAAATAGTGGGAATAGGAAAAATATATATTTTTTAAACATTTTTTAAATAGATGTCTTATAAGATTGTTTTTGCATATATTCATTAAGTAACAAAAATATTAGAGCTATATAAAATAACATATTTGAAATAGTAGGATAATAAATACCGGAAAATTCTTTAGTAGCTTGATAAAAATTCTCTAAAAATCCATTAAGTTCTAAGATTTTATCCCAATCATTATCTACAAGACTACAAGCATATCCCTTGAATTTTTATTATGGGCGTTAAATAATAAAGTTATAAGTTGTCTATAATCGAAAGAAATAAATAGTTGCTCATACAGAGAATTTCACATAGTCGAAACTTCTTCTGAAATTTTTCTGTAAGATAATCCACAATCATGTCATGTTTTTTTAAACTCTCTCCGTCTTTATTTTTTTTACCTTTAAAAATAAAGTTTTATAGCAAATTGTATTTTATCAAGAATATTTTCAAAAGTTTTAGGCCATCATTTACAACTAAGTTATAAATATGACACGCACATCTTATATGAAAATGATCAGGAAAAGATGGAGTTAATCTAAGTTTTAAAAGTCTATAGCATGATCATTAGAACTATCATTATCTAATGCAATAGTCATAATTTTATCAGTTATTCCATAATATTCACAAATTTCATTAATATTTTCTGCAATAAAACTTTCAATGTGTCTATCATCTATATTTCTATATGCTAAAATACATTTTTGCATAAACTAATTTTGATCTATCCAATGACATGTTACCGTTAAATAATCATTACCGTTAGTACCACGACCTATGTCAGAAGTGATAGTCACTTTGCCATTAAAATGATACAGTGCATAACATAAATATTGTTGATATTCACTTGCAAATTTAAAAAATCCCTTCTAACAGTTTATCTAGGAAAACCATTAAAAGCAGGGTTATATGTTTCTTGAATATAATGAATAAAATCAGGAAAGGAAGGAAATAAAAAAGGCAAACCCCCACCGCAATTAATTTTGCCATATTTTCCTTTTCTTTGTTTTAATCATATTTAGGACAAAAACTCCTCATCGTCGGGTTAATTTGACCCTGTACTTGATCGGGGAGACTATGTGAATCTTGTCCCGACTCAGATGGCATGGGCACACCCAATTTTTTAGCCTGATATTGATTCCACCTAGATGTGTGCTCGCCTTGTACATGTCTCAATAAATCTCCCGTCCCACCTTTACCTTTTACCTGTTTTAAATCTATAAATGTTTTTACAAATTTTACATCTAGCTAGTTGATTCTATTAATCTAAAATTAAAGTCTGCTTCATCTACCTCATTTGGTGATGGTATATCATTAAAAAATGCAGTATCATCCATATGACTGAAATCAATCAAATCATCGGGACTAGGAGTATGATTACTAGAAGAAGTACCTTTATCCTTGTTACCTCTACTAGAAGAAGCACCCTTACACTTACCCTTAAACATACATCTTAACTCTTACATTATAAGTATACAAATAAATATTTAAAGTAAATGAAATTAAGTGTGATAATTAAAATTAAGTAACAATAATAATTTAAAGAAGGAACGAAGGTACCAAACGCTAACGTAACGTCGACGTGTAACAGAAGTTGAAAATTGAAACTTTGCTCGATAGATGATCATCAAGCTAGTTGTCAACTTCACTCCCAATTTTAGAACTTTGATATAAATGAGCACAAAAAATGTAATAATTAGTAGGCAATGTAGAAATGTAGAGAGATAAATTGAGAGATTAGAGAAATTGTTGGAAGATTTGTGAAAAAAATGAAGAGGAAAATGAGGTATTTATAGTTGAGAAATAGAGTTAAAGTATAAATATATTAACTTAGGGGTTAAAATAAATATTAAGGGGTAGGGGGCCAAAAATAGCCGTTATTGTCGTTGCACAACGCCAACATCAAAATTTGGCCGTTGTTGCAATGATTATTTTTGCAAAGGGGGGCTGGAGGGTCGGGATGGGGCGGAACGGGATGGGTTCGGGACAATCCCAGGCCCCGTCCCGAGTTCGAACCCAGACTTTTTTTAGCGGGATCGGGAATGGGGATGGCGGATAGCAAGACGGTCCGGGTCTGGATCGGGCTGACCCGCTCCACTGGACAGCCCTAATCAAAATTACTCGGGCTTATATTTAAGGAATTATTTTGAACATACCGAAACATAAGGGACCATTTTTGTTATTTTTTCTAAAATTGCTTTTAGGATTTTGTAACTTGAACCTTCATTGGAGCTCTCATATCTCGGCCGTTGCTCCTCCAGTTGTTCAGCAATCTCCGGCGCAGGTAAACTCTCTCTGTATTACTATTTGATTCAACTGCAGAAGAAATCTTGAAATGTTCTGCAATCTTCTGATTTCTGGGGCTTGTTTGTGGGGTTTAATTTGTTAGTTTTATTTATGCTTTTGTGGACCGTAAATACAATAACATCCAATATTTAACATATCAAATGATTCTTCAGTTTCATTTTCTTTCTACAACTTTAGGCTTTCAAATGGATAGAAGATGGTTTTGAAAGAAATTCTATTGTTTTTTGTAAGTTTTTAAATGCTTTCGTTTGGATAAAAAGTAACTTTTGAAATAAATTTGGAAGTTATCTATGCTTCTGAATGATTTGATTTAACTAGAAGTGGCGATGGGCGGTAAGACCGAGATCGGGGCCGTGGGATCGGAATGGGTCGGGGTGGAGAGAGGCGAGTCGGGTGGGGTGGGCCAGGCGGGACTAGCGGGGCGATCTGAGTGTCGTCCGTCCGATCCCCGGTGGGCGGGGGTGAGAGGCGAAGGCGGCGAGATCGAGTTTCTTTTTTTTAAAATTTTTTCACTAAATTAAAAATACTAAATTACTAACAAAGTAACATTAACATATAGTCATATAGTGATAGTCATAGACTCATATTATACTATTATAATATTATAATTATACTCATATATATAATATATTTATAAAGTATAAACTAAATAATTAAACAAAGACAAGAAGAGTGTAAAAAAAAATATCCAAGGTTGTTTTTGTGCCTCTTATATTATTAATTATTTCATTGAAATATACAAGATTCAGAATTACAACATTGTAGTGTACTGTTGTTGAAAAAATTTAAAAGACATAGAAAAATTAAAAATTGCAATGAAATAAATTACCAATTTGAAAATACTTTTCTAATTTCTTTATAATTTCGTGTGGTTCTTGGTTGGAATTGATATATCTTAGTCAAATTGTTCCACGTCATTACTCGTGCCTTTAGATAAAATGTCGTTGTAGTTTTTCGTCTTCTTCGTTAATCTACGGTTGTGCGCGCCTCGCCCGCTCGCTCGTATCCAATCTGTGAATAATCTGCCGTCTCAGTGTCTCCGGCTAATGAGTGTACGTGCTCTCTGTTGAAATCTCCTGCGAAAAAGCGCTTTGGCGATTGATGACAGAATGTTCAAAATATCTCGGGCCATCATTGAAAGTGTCGGAAATGTCTTCTCGTCTGCATCGATATTTCACAAGTCTTCATTTCCGTCTTCATTGATAAGCGCTTGGTAAGGTAAATTACCTGCAAAACAAAACATCGAACTCACTAATTTGGTTATGCTTACTGCGCACATTATTTACGAGGCTTTGATAGAATCAATACTAGCGCGAAACAACATGTCTTTTTTTGGTGTGTTGAAGAAGAAGATTGTACGAAAGTTGGTTGGTTACTAACACTTTCTTGCTGATAATGCCGATATACTTTTTTGCATTCATCTTCTACGCTATTCAACACTTCTTCTAGCGTTTGTTCAATAGGTGGCTCAACATTTAAATTTTTGGGAGTTGGAGGTGGTAATGCGTCCATCTGATTATAAATATTTTCAATAAGACTTTTACAACCGTCTACTTTAATAGTCGGGTTTAATACAACACCAATAATATAAATAGGGGGAATAGGAATAAAATATTTCTTTAATTTCATAAACATTTTTTAATAGCTGCCTTATAAGCAGGTTTTTTCAAATATTCTTTAAGAAGTAAAAATATTATAGCTATATAAAATAACATAGTTGAAATAGTAGGATAATATAAAGTAGAAAATTCTTTTGTTGCTCGTTGAAAATTCTCTAGAAATACAATAAGTTCTTTAATTTTGTCCCAATCATTATCCACAATCATATCATTTGGATTTTGATTATGGGCGTTAAAAAATAAAGTGATAGGTTTTCTATAGTCATAAGCAACAACTAGTTAGTCATATAAAGAATTCCACCTAGTAGGTACTTCTTCGAGAATTTTTCTGTAAGATAGTCCACAATCGTGACAAGTTTTTTTTATATTCTTTTCTCTGTTGAATTCTATTATTTTTAAAAATAAAGTGTATAGCAAATTGTATTTTTTCAAGAATATCTTGAAAAAGTGAAAGACCATCCTTTACAACTAAGTTATAAATATGACATACATTTGATATGAAAATGTTTTGGAAAAGACGGAGTTAAAACTTCTTTTAAAATATAAATAGCGACATTGTTAGAAGATCGTTATCTAATGTAATACTCATAACTTTATCGATTATTAAAGTAATGTCCTTGATGAATAAATATTTTACGAAATAAACTCACCATTATGTGCCTCTATCTATATATCTATATGCTAAAATACGTTTTTGCATAGACCATTTATAATCTATCGATGACAGTTCTGGTTAAATAATCATGACCGTTAGTACTACGACCTATATCAGAAGTTAGAGCGATTTTGCAATTTAAATGATATAATGAATAACACAAATATTGTTGATATTCGTGTGCAAATTTAAACACGTCTCTCTTAACCGTTGATCTAGGAAAACCTTTATAAGCAGGATTATACATATCTTTAATATAATGAATAAAACCAGGCGATTCAGGAAATGAAAAAGTCAAACCCTCCACAACAACTAATTTTGCTAGTGCTTCCCTATCTTTATATCTTTATATCTTTATATTTATTGTATTTAGGGCCTACAACTCCCCCCGTCATAGGGTTAATTTGACCCTGTACTTTGTCCGGGACAGTATGTGAACCTTGTCCCGATTGAGAGGACGTTTGCTCACCATCTTTTTCAATAATGTATTGGGCATGCAAGACTTTGTGTTTTTGCAATAGGTGTCTTCCTAAACCCCCGTCCCACCATGACCTTGTCTAGTTTTAAAAGAATAAACATTTTTACAAGTTTTACATATAGCTACTTGATTCGGTACGTCCGTGTCAAAATATTTCCATACAACTGATTTTAATGGTCGTTTTGTCGGACCTCGTCTCATCTTAGGGGATATGAGGCATTTCAGTGAGTGTATCATCATCTTCATTAGTAGGTGTATCATCATCTAGAGTGTCATCTAAATTAAAATCTTCTTCATTTTGAGGATAAACATTTGTGTCAAGATCATATGGTATTTCAGAAAGCGATTCGGGATCTATAAAATCACTTGTCTAGGAATACTAGAAGAAGTACCACTTGCACTTGTTACATACTACTAGAAGAAGTACCACTTGAAAAGACTTTTGTTCTTTTCATTTTAATTATGATAATAAATAATTAAATAGTTAAAGACTTAAAGATAATAAAATTAAATGTGCTAAATGAAATAAAAACAAAATAATAATTTAATGAGGAGCAGATGTACCAAGCGACGTAAGTCGATGTGTAATCGAGAGGTTGAAAATTGAAACTTTGCTCGATAGATTAATCCTCAGCTAGTTGCCAACTTCATCCCGATTATCAAATTAATAAATAGAGTGAATATGTAGTACCAATGTTGTATATAGAAATTAGAGAAAATGTAGGAAGATTTGTGAGAAATAAGAAGAAAATGAGGTATTTATAGTTGGAAAATTGGGTTAAAGTGTAAATATAATAACTTAGGGTTAAAAATAAATATAAAGGGGTAGGGGTTGGGAGTGGGGAAGCCAAAATGGCCGTTGTCTAACGGCCAAAATATAAAATGGCCGTTAGACAACTATTTTTGGCAAATGGCGGGACTGGGGCGGGATCGGGGCGGGATCGGGGCCTGGCGGGACCGGGTCGGGCGGGACCATACCACTGTCCGGTTGAGCCCCGATCCGTTTTTTTAACATGGGGTCGGGATCGGGTCGGTCGGGATCGGGATGGTGTCGGATCGGCCCGGCCCACTGGCCAGTCCTAGATTTAACCATTTCAAAACCTCAAGTTGGTGACGATGGTGTGGGGCGCGATGGCGGGCGGGCCCATCGAGTCGGGTTTAAGCGGGATCGGGGCGGGTCGGGCGGAGAAAAGGCGGGAGTCGGCTGGGCGGGCTGGCGAAGTCGGGTCGGGCGGGACCATCAGTGTCCGTCCGGTCGATCCGTTAGGTGAAGTCGGTCGGGACGGGTCGGGACGGGACGGGTCAGGCGGGTTTTGTTTTGTTTTTTTTTTTTTTAAATTTTTTCACTAAATTAAAAATACTAAATTACTAACAAAGTAACATTAACATATACTTGTCATATAGTCATAAATGTCATATACATATACTATAATATTATAGACTTATAGTATTATAATTATAGTATTATACTCATATATATAATATATTTATAAAGTATAAACTATAAAGTATAAACTAAATAATTAAACAAAGACAAGAAAAGTGTAAAAAAACATCCCAGAATTTGTTTTGTGCCTCTTATATTATTAATTATTTCATTGAAATATACAAGATTCAAAATTACAACATTGTAAGTGTCTTTGTTGTTGAAAAAATTTGCAAAAGACATAGAAAAATTAAAAATTGCAATGAAATAAATTACCGATTTGAAAATATTTTTCTAGTTTCTTTATAATTTCTTGTGGTTCTTGGTTGGAATTGGTATATCTTGGTCAAATTGTTCCACGTCGCTACTCGTGCCTTGAGATAAAATGTCGTTGTAGTTGTCGTCTTCTTCGTTAATCTCTGGTTGGCCGCGCCTCCTTCGCTCGCTCGTATCCAATCTCACGAATAGTCGCCATCTCAAGTTGTCTCAGGCTAATGAGTGTACGTGCTCTCTATTTGAAATCTGCTGCGAAAAAGCGCTTTCGAAGCGATTGATGGCGCGAATGTTCAAAATATTTGGGCCATCATTGAAAGTGTCGGAAATGTCTTCTCATTCTGCATCGATATTTCAAGTCTTCCTTTCTTCATTGATAAGCGCTTGGTAAGGTAAATTATCTGCAAAACAAAAATATCGAACTTCGCTAATTTGGTTAGCATGCTACCACGCACATTCTATTTACGAGGCTTTCAATAGAATTAATACTAGCCCCGAAACAACATGTCTTTTTAAGGTGTGTTGAAGAAGAAGATGATACAAAAGTCGGTTGGTTACTACTAGCACTTTCTTCTTTGGTAATCTTAGATATACTTTTTGCATTCATCTTCACGTCATTCAACACTTCTTCTAGCGTTAGTTGATAGGTGGCTCAACATTTAAATTTTTGGAGTTGGAGGTGGTAATGCGTCCATCTGGATATAAATATTTTCAATAAGACTTTTACAACCCTCTACTTTAATAGTGGGTTTAATCTGACACCAATAATATAAATAGGGGAATAAGAATAAAATATTTCTTTAATTTCATAAACATTTTTTTAATAAATTTGCCTTATAAGCGAGTTTTCCATATATTCTTTAAAAGTAAAAATATTATAGCTATATAAAACAACATAGTTGAAATAGTAGGATAATATAAAGTAGAAAATTCTTTTGTTGCTCGTTGAAAATTTTCTAGAAATACAATAAGTTCTCTAATTTTGTCCCAATCATTATCACAATCATATCATTTGGATTTTGATTATGGCGTTAAAAATAAAGTAATAGGTTTTCTATAGTCATAAGCAACAACTAGTTGATCATATAAAGAATTCCACCTAGTTGGTACTTAACCGGGAATTTTTACGTAAGATAGTCCTGATCGTGACAAATTTTTATATTCTTTTCTCTGTTGAATTCTATTATTTTTAAAAATAAAGTGTATAGCAAATTGTATTTTTCAAGAATATCTTGAAAAAGTGAAATACCATCCTTTACAACTAAGTTATAAATATGGCATACATTTGATATGAAAATGTTTTGGAAAGACGGAGTTAAAACATCTCTTAAAATACTAATAGCGAATTGTGAGAAGATCGTTATCTAATGTAATACTCATAACTTTATCGATTATTAAAGTAATAATCATGATGAATAAATATTTTAAAATAAATTCACGATGTGCCTACTATCTATATATCTATATGCTAAAATACGTTTTTGCATAGACCATTTATAATCTATCGATGACAGTTCTGATTAAATAATCATGGTAGTTAGTACTACGACTATATAAGAAGTTAGAGCGACTTTGCAATTTAAATGATATAATGCATAACGTAAATCTTGTTGATATTCGTATGCAAATTTAAATACATCTCTTTTAACAATTGATGTAGGAAAACCTTTATAAGCGAGATTATACATATCTCTAATATAATGAATAAAACCGGAGATTCGGGGAAATGAAAAGGCAAACCCTCACATCAACTAATTTTGCTAGTCTTCCTATCTTTATGTTTATCGTATTTAGCCTCTGACTCCGTCATAGGGTTAATTTGACCATGCTTTGTCGGGACAGTATGTGAACCTTGTCCCGATTGAGAGGGCGCTTGCTCACCATTTTTTCAATCATGTATTGGCGTACAAGACTTTGTGTTTTTGCAATAGGTGTCTTCCTAAACCCCGTCCAGCGTGGCCTTGTCGATTTTAAAAGAATAAACATTTTTACAAGTTTTACATACAGTTACTTGATTCGGTACGTCCCTGTCAAAATATTTTCATACAACTGATTTTAATGGTCGTTTTGCCGGACCTCGTCTCATAATAGGGGGATAGGAGACATTTCACTAGTGAGTGTGTCATCATATTCATTAATAGGTGTATTATCATCTAGAGTGTCATCTAAATTAAAATCTTCTTCAATTTGAGGATAATTATTTGTGTCAAGATCATATGATATTTCAGGAAACAGTTCAGGATCTATAAAATCATCTTGTCTAGGAATAGCTAGAATACTAGAAGAAGTACCCTTGCCCTTGTTACCCGCCCTACTAGAAGAAGTACCGTTGCCAAAAATATTTTTTACTCTTTTCATGGTAATAAATAGTTAAAGACTTAAAGATAATGAAATTAAATGTGCTAAATGAAATAAAAATAAAATAAAAATTTAATGAGAGAACGAATGTACCAAACGCCTACGTAGAGTCAACGTGTAATCGAGAGGTTGAAAATTGAAACTTTGCTCTATAGATAATCCTCGATAGTTGCTTGACTTCAATTCTCAAATTAATAAATAGATTGAATATGTAGTAGACAATGTTGTATAGAGAATAGAGATTTATTGATTGAGAAATTAGAGTGTAGAAAGATTTGTGAAAATAATAAGAGGAGGAAATGAGGTATTTATAGTTGAAAAATTTGGTTAAAGTGTAAATATAATAACTTAGGGGTTAAAAATAAATATAAAGGGGTAGAGG
This sequence comes from Przewalskia tangutica, assembly GCA_029844215.1. NCBI lineage: Eukaryota > Viridiplantae > Streptophyta > Magnoliopsida > Solanales > Solanaceae > Przewalskia > Przewalskia tangutica. Next base: position 25,660,987 of record CM056720.1, on the reverse strand, counting down.
GTTGGGGGGAGGGGGAAGCCAAAAATGGCCGTTGTCTAACGGCCAAAATGTAAAATGGCGGTTAAACAGACTATTTTGAGGCGGGGCAGGGGCGGGTCGGGGCGGGATCGGGGCACAGCGGGGTCGGATCGGGCGGGACCATCACTGTCCATGGTTCAACCCGGTCCGTTTTTTCTAGGGGTCGTGTTGGGGTCGGGTCGGGTCGGCCCGGCCCTGGCCAGCCCTAGTAATTATATATAAATTAGGGTACCACTTTACCTATTTGTCAATGATGAAGAGGGTCTGGAGAATCCCAGATGCTTTCCATATGGAACCAATTCTCCAAAGATCTTCTGAAGATTATAGAAAACTTTCATCGGGTTATACAATTGCACGAGGTTCAGCCAATACGTTGTGGGTCCGAGGACTAGCAGGCGGGGCACCTTCTTCGCAACCCGCCTGGCCACAAGTATTTTCTTTGTTCGCAGACAAGTGGAGTCACACTGATTCGTTGGTCAAACAGGATATGAAAGAAAGGGTTTCAGATTTAAGGGATGAGTTGCTAGCATACAGTGGTGATGCTGATAAGTTTGAGAAAATATTAGCTGATAGAGGGGTTTTGTTGTTTAGGAGGTATGCGGATGGTTCTGCAGTTGTTGAGCTCTTACAGCAGCTACAATCTACGCCCGGATTAGCTCTTCAGGTGACTTTCTTTCTGTATGTAATATACTTAATATCTGTACTTTAGCAACGTACCATAATATCCTCATTATAACTGAACCAATTTTGTTTTGCGATGGTTGACTTGCTTATTATTTTGTTTGGTGGATATTGATTATTTGTCAGTTAGAAACTACATAAAAACTCTACTAACCATGAATCTTTGAACATAAAAATACGATATAACAAATTAATGAATGGAGTTGTGGTCAAAGATGACTTGTTGACCTTGCAAAGGTCAATTAAATTGGGACCTCATAGAGTCATTGTGTGAGAATAACTTATATGATTAGGTTATGTAAATTAGGCGTGGAGAATAAAATGGAGCTAAGTTTGTGGATGAAACAAAAATGAGTGGTTGCTCTTCTTTTGGCAATATCAAACAATTCTCCTTTCGATTAATCAGTAGTAATTTCATGCCTTTCTACTAGTCACAGTTGAAGAATTGTCTTGTGTGCCTTTACTGTTTTAAGTAATTTCGTCTCAATGTCTTTTACCTAAGAGCAGATGTTAAGTCTATGACCACTGCCATTTTTTCTCGTTGAGGAAGTAACATACTTTGACTCTTTTCTATCAGGCTTTTGACTGGAGAAGAAGACAATTAGATTACTGTACTCCCATGACACCTGAGGAGTATTCCAAGGCTATTGTTGTGGCTGGAAGGTTAAAGAACGCTGATCTTGCAGCCCAACTATTCAAGGAGGCTTCCAACAAGCAACTCAAGTCGACCTCTTTATATAATGCCCTTATGACTGCATATATGGTCAATGGTTTGGCTGTAAAGTGTCAATCAGTTTTTCGAGACTTGAAGAGGGAAGAAACATGTACTCCAACTATTGTTACATACAACATACTTATCTCAGTGTTTGGAAGATTAATGCTAATAGATCACATGGAGGCAACCTTACGGGAAGTAAATGATTTAAATATCCACCCAAATGTTAATACGTACAACTATTTAATTGCTGGGTATATCACAGCTTGGATGTGGGATGATGTGGAGAAGACGTATAGAATCATGAAGGCAGGAAGTATCAAGCCTGAACTTACTACCCATTTGTTGATGCTTCGAGGATATGCACATTCTGGTAAGTTGGATAAGATGGAAGAAATCTATGAGCTTGTCAAAGGACATGTTGATCAGTATGGAATCCCATTAATTCGATCGATGATATGTGCTTACAGTAAAAGTTCTGACGTAAATAAGGTTCAAAAGATTGAGGAGTTGATGAGGTTGATTCCTAAAGATGATTATAGGCCTTGGCTGAATGTCATATTGATATGTTTGTATGCAAAGGAGGATTTATTAGACGAGATGGAAGATTCTATAAATGAAGCATTTAAACGTAACACATCTGTCACAACAGTTGGTATTATGCGTTGCATCATTTCAAGTTACTTTCGGAACAACGCAGTGGACAAACTTGCTAATTTTGTTAGCCGCGCAGAATGTGCTGGTTGGAAAATATGCAGGTCCCTTTACCACTGCAAGATGGTTATGTATGGATCTCAAAGGCGACTCATTGAAATGGAGAGAGTTCTTAGCGAGATGGATAAAGTGAATTTGTTCATCTCAAAGAGAACATTTTGGATATTACTTAAAGCCTACAGAATATGGGGGGAAAAGGATAAATTTCATCAGGTCTTGGGTATGATGTGCAAGCATGGATATGGAATGCCTATGAATGGATGAAGTTGGTAGTTCATATTTCAGTTTCCTTCCATCATTGTTCATGGCGGTTAACCAATTGTAGTACTGTTGGAATTTGGGATTTTGATGGAGCAGCAGATGACACTCTTATTTAGTTCTTCTCCTTTTCTTGTTGTTGCTGATATACGACAGACTAAAAGCTCAAGTGACGAACGCATTTCTATGATATAGAAGAGTTAATTCAAGCATCTGTGAACAACATGTCTGCTTATAGTCAATATAATTCCAATTGACGGTATTTTAGACTTCTCATTGTACTTAATTGTGTAACTTGTCGTGTCTTTTAACGTGAAACTGAATTGCCATGTACCATTTCTCTGTTTTGCTTTATTTGTGGCTCTAAACCTTCTACGTCCTTTTCTGTTCATCGCCATCCAGCTTGTCTTGGTTTAAGCATCATCTCTCAGCTATTAACTTTGTATGTTTTTTCTTCTGCTGTCCCATTTTTCTCTTGTAGTATCCTTTATATATACGCTTCTGGTGCTGGTGCTGGCAATAACTGCCCTCTTTTCTTGGTTGTTCTTGCTAGATTCTTCGTCGCTACACTCGCTTGGAGATTTATGTTTTTCTACTGCCTCTGATCGGTGAGTCTCACTGATATTCTATCACGTTTATTTTTCTGCCTGCTTTCTAAATTTAAATCTGGGTTAATAGTTTTGATTCTAAGATTAAAGCAAGTAATAACATAGATGAGGCTATAGTAAGATAGATGATCTTGTTTCATGAATCAGGTATTTTAATGGCCTTCGAAGTAGTTGTTGTTATCCAGTCATTCATATGAAACTTCATGAATGTTTGGAAGAGTTGCACTCCTTCAATTCTCGTTGTTTCCCTCTTTATTGATGGAAATACTAAAATCGGTGTTGCATCTATTCAAGTGCTGGTTTACACACACACACACATAATGGAGTACAATGATTCACTTGTACAAAAACAAAGGTGATATCCAGAGTTGCAACAACTATAGGGGTATCAAGCTGCTGAGCTACACTATGAAATTTTGGGAAAGGGTCGTGGAGATGAGGGTCTATTTCCGATTGGGAAAGGGTCGTGGAGATGAGGGTCTATTTCCGATAACCAGTTTGGATTCATGTCGGGGCGTTCGACTACTGAAGTAATTCATCTTATTAGGAGGTTGGTGGAGCAGTATAGAGAGAGGAAAAAAGTCTTACATATGGTTTTCATCGACCTCGAGAAGGCATACGACAAAGTCCCTATGGAGGTTTTATGGAGATGTTTAAAGGTTATAAGTGTACCTGTGGCGCGTACATTAGGGCGATCAAGGATATGTATGATTGAGTCAAGACTAGGGTACATATAGTAGGAGGAGATTCGGAGCACTTCTCAATGATGATTGGGCTGCACAAGAGATCAACTCTTAGCCCATTCCTATTTGCCTTGGTAATGGACGGATTGATGAGACTCGCAATGGAGTGAACGCCAAGTTAGAGGTTTGGAGACAGACTCTGGAGTCTAAAGGGTTTAGGTTGAGTAGGACCAATACATAATATTTGGAGTGCAAGTTTAGCAATGGGAGCGACCATGAAACAGGCGTGGAGGTGAGACTTGGTATTCAGGTTATTCCAAAGAAAGGAAGCTTCAAGTATCGTGGGTCTATTATCTAAGGTAATGGAGATATTGATGAAATGGAGGTTTGTGCGATTAAAAGGTGAAATGGAGTGTACTCCCACATCGTATTGGGGCATGGTTGATGAAATGGAGGTTCACATCTGGAGTTTTGTGCGATTAAAAGGTGCCACCAAAACAAAGGCAAGTTCTATAGGGTGGTGGTTAGACCGACTATGTTGTATGGGGCGGAGTGTTGACCAGTCAAGACTTCGCACATTCAAAAGATGTAAGTTGCGGAGATGAGAATGCTGAGATGGATGTGTGAGCATACAAGGATAGATAAGATTAGAAATGATGATATCCGAGACAAAGTGGGAGTGACCTTAGTGGAGAATAAGATGCGGGAAGCGAGGTTGATATGGTTCGACGTGTGTAGAGAAGAGACACAAATGCCCCAGTGCGGAGGTGAGAGGTTGGCTATGGACGGGTTCAGAAGGGGTAGAGGTAGGCCGAAGAAGTATTGAGGAGAGGTGATTAGACCGGATATGACGCATGTGCAACTTACTGAGGACATGACCTTAGATAGAGGGTTCTGGAGGACACGGATTAAGGTAAAAGGGTAGTAGGTAGTCGAGCGTAGTCCTACTTACGATTACAAAATAATAGTTGTAGTGTTATTACTGTAGGCCCGATTAACATATCACACTTATAGGCGCAATATTGCTTTATGGTCCCTTGTAGTTTGATTTCTGCTGCTATGTGTTCTTTAGTATACTTTGTTTCTCTTATTTAGCTGCGTTAGCTATTGCTTCATTTTGTTAGAATGCGCTACCCTGACGTATTCGATTTTGTTATCATTGTTTCTCTTACTTTGCTTTGCTTGTGATTATGCTTTGTCTTGAGCCGAGGGTCTCCTGGAAACAACCGAGATGTAAGGTCTGCGTACACTCTACCCTTATCGGACCCCACGTTGTGTAATTTCACTGGGTATATTGTTGTTGTTGTATGTGTATATATATATATATCTTCTTTTACTAGAATAAATGTTCCTTTTCTCGGATGACAGTGTTGCTTTTCTATTTTATTTCGAGAATCAAGTATTTTAACGGCCTTTGTGGTGGTTGTTACTGGAAAATATTTACATACTTGGCTTCAAAGATGCATTGTGTGTATTAGTTAGAAGAATTTTGCTAAAGGATCCACACTTCTCTGTTTGTCCCATTTAGTTTCTAACAATGCCGAGCCTTGATATCGATATTTTATCAAGGAAAAGGATAACTTTTTGAGTTCTATTACCTCAGAATCAGTATTAATATTTGCCTTAGTGAAAGTTACTCATTCCTTTTACTTGAGTCGAGGGTCTATATAGACAACCTCTCTACCTTCAGGGTAAGGTTTGAGTACACACTACTCTCTCTCCAGACCCCCCCACTTGTGGGATTACACTGAGTATGTTGTTGAAAGTTACTCATTATCATAGACGGGCATAAAACCAAAAAAGCGATCAAACCAAAATTTTCCGTTGTGGTTTCAGTTTTTGGTTTACTCAGGTTGTTCACAGTTAATTTTTTCATAATTCGGTTTCTTTGGTTCGGTTTTTCGGATAATCAAATAACCAAAGTTTTCTAAAAGCTTTTGGGCCCCTTAGTCCCTCACCCAGTTACACTTGGCTTAGCCTAAGCTCAAAACAGTTCTCATTCTAAAGAGGCCCAAAGCCCCAAATCCAAATTCAAACCATTGCTGATGGGTCGCCTGCTCTGTGCCGCTGCCGTCAGCCCTCATTCTGACTCACAATCTCATCTCGTCTCACAATCTCTTCCTACTAAGGTCATCTCATGCTTCAATTTTTTGGTGTTCCGGTGTAGTAATTCTGTTCGTTTTCTTATGAAGTGACAAAGTACCAAATATAGCAGTGAAATTTGAGTTTTACTTGGAGAAATAGTAGTTTACTCCGGTAGATTTCATAAACTCTTAAACGAGTTGAAAAAAACCCAACAGTCCACTTTGTCTTCTTTTCACAGCTGTAGCCAAAAAAATGTATGCTCTAAAAGAGCAAAGATGCAGCTGTGCTTCTCAATTCTGACAGAATGGTTTCACCATTTTCTCATTCTTATTATTTGTTTTGGCTTGAAGTTCTGTCTTTTTGCTGATAAATATATGTGAATAGAAAGAGAACCAGAGGCTATTTACAGCCTTGCGTGATTTTCTTTATGACTTGTAGTAAATCCTCTTTTGCAAAATATTAATCTTGAGACCCATTTTTTGGTCTAAAAGAAGCACAATTTGACAGGCCCGAAATCGAAAAACCGAACCAAACATGAAAAATCAAACCGAACCGAAGTTATTAATCATATATGGGTATATAAACATGGTTTCAATTGCCTGATGAATATGCAGACAGCTGTACTAAGGCCAATTAACACCCACGTGATGCTGGTTGATTCTGTATAAACCATTGTGAGTTTGGGTTTTCCATCTCTCGCTTTCCTGCTACTGTGCTAGCATAATGGTCAATTCTTCCATCAGCACTTGTATGAAAACCTGTGTTTCCCGAGCAGACATGCGCAGAGACAAATGACAAGCCATTTCTTGATTATTTTCTGCAAGCACCAGAATTCGTTGCGGTTTTGTATCTCAACCAAGCCTCCAAAATTCCATTATTCTACTCTTTCTGCATCCAAGGCAAACATCTCTCATCTACAATTCAATTTGAGGGGTCCCAAAGAAGATCTTTGGGTCTAGTATCTCCAATCTGAAGAGCAGCTGCCACTTGTTAATGTTTAGAACTGCACGAGTCCCAGAATATGAGGCTTTTCTTTCCCAATCAGTCGAAGGCTCATAAGAAACAGATGCTGCGACGTTTTGCATCTGTTGGTTTATTTATTGGATTGTTGGTCTGCTATACAGCCTTTAAACGCATCTGTTGGTTTATTTATTGGATTGTTGGTCTGCTACACAGCCTTTAAACAAGTGCATACTGAGGTGAAGCATCAGGAGAAAATAGGGAAATAATGGTGCTTCCTCAAACAGCGGCTATTCACATGGAAAGAAGATCTGTACTGACTACTCTGTAATGGGTGAGTGGGGCATTCTGGACTTTTAGGTTTTGTTTCCTTCCTCTTTCCGGGTTTGTTGATAAACTACCAGAGCACCTGCTGATTATGTGAAAGCATTATACCGTAACTTTAAGGCCCTTGTTTAGAAATACAAACTTAACGATAGATGCGGATCCGGAATTTAGAGTTAGTGAGGCGGGAGGTGGTGTGGTGATACATATGTACATATTTTTTAAGAATCTTTTACATGTGTATACATGGTTCCAAGTCAAGAGCATTGTGTTTTGGTTGAACCTGCTACAAAGGGCTAGATCTGCCTCTATGAACTAGTAGTTACAGTAGGTGTTTTTGATGGAAAAGACTGCTTCATATCATGCAGTCTGAACCTACAGCGACAATTAGCAGATGAAATGTTGGACAGAGTATGTTTGTTTCTAAGCCTGTTGTTCCTAGATTTATTGTCGGGAAGCCTGAAAGTGTAGTAGTTTAAAATATTTTGGCACTTTGCAGACTAAGAACTGAAACTTTAAAGTGATAAAGTTCAAAAAGATTAAAGTGATTGGCATATAATCTTGCTCTGACTGTTGTTTCTGCAAGGGCGTCTTCGTTCTAGCAATTTTAAGGGTCTAACGTTTCTTCTCTTCTTCTGTTTCATTCCCTTCTATAAGGTCTTGGTAATCGGTTCAAATATGCTTCCAAAGCAATCTTAACAGAAATCAAAAGAAGGGGAAGGAAGAATTTACAACTTTTATTTTTCTTTTTCTGGAAAGCAAAAATTGCAGCAGTTTCTGCTTACTAAAGTTCATTTTTATATTAGGGGTGGCAGACAAATTCGTAAAGAGGCAAGAAGAGATAGAATGGTAAGTATCTGAACCGTTTTGAGCTTAAAAAGATTGATATAAGCACATAAGCAAGTTTGAGTTCTTAGTTCTGAGTAATTTTGTTATAGGTAAAACGGTATTGAACAATAAAATCACTAAATCCCTACTCTAAAAACCACTATAAATCATTGAAAAATTTATGATGTTATTATTTGTTTTATTTATACTAGTTCCTATTAGAGGTGGCAAAACTAGCATATTAAGCCGCTCAAGTTTTGGTTGATTATTGGCGTGCCAAAATCAACCCATTTAAAAGTTAGGTTGAGATATAGACCAAACTGATCCATAAAAAGTCTTGGCAGAATATTTTCTTGTTTGGTATGTTATCTAATCATAATAATTTTTTTACTTAAATTAATTATAAAAAAGCAAACAAAGAAATTAGGACGTGGCAAAATATTTTCTTGTTTGGTATGTTATATCTAATCATATTAATATTTTTGTTAGGTATTTAAATTAATTATAATAAAGTAAAGAAAGAAATTAGGACTTAGTGAGAGTTGAGTTATGACTCATCGATTAGCTCATTTTAGTTTAAGTAATTGTTGGAAGTTTTTGCACGGGTTTCCCTTCGAACACATTGATATTTAATTTCTACCCCTCATCTGTGGTCTTTATTTTTTCCCTCGTATTTGTGGTCTTTATTTTTTTCCTACTGCTCGTTTAATGAAAATATCCAAACTTGATTCACTCGACATAAGTATTGTAGAAATTAAGTTATGCGGCATAAATTGTGTAATATTTTTTAGATTATATTGAGTGTCGAAAATGTTGTTGTGTTCGACATAACTTGTGGGATGTTATGATACACATGCCGTGTGAAATGTAAACTTTGCCGAGTGAATCTAAACTTATGCCGCGCCAAAGAGTTGAAGGGCAAAAAATCAAAGACCATAAATTTCAGGGGTAAAAATTAAAGACTCCCGAGATGGGGGCATTTTTGTGAATGACCCTAATTGTTGAGCATGTCAATTTTTCACCTATTTATTAACTCAATCCATTTTAAAAGCCCAAGTGTAACTCTACCTACCCATTTGACATCCTTAGTTCATATGTATGTGCGTTGCAGGTAAATGACATGTTATAAAATTATCAAGTGCATGTAAAATTTAAATGGGTGCTAGATGAGTTTGTTAGATTTGTTCTTATTGTTGTTGTTTTGATAAATTGATGATTGGAGTTTGTTCTTTATGATTTATGAAACTTAACGTTTTAAATTTTCAACTTATTTGGATAGATTTGAGTGTTCAATCATGTTTGGATTGTTGAATTCGAAGATGATTTTTTTTCCAAAAAAACTCAGACACGCATTACTGAAATTTTAGTCATATTTTACATGTACTTCAGTCATGTACGACTGAAGTGCAGACATATTCAAACACATTACTGATTTTTTTGTCAATTTGTACATACACCTGTCGAATTTTTTGAAGTTAGCAGTGGCAAGCCAGGTAAAACTTCAGTCGAAAATTTCTAAAATTCATCCTTGTCAAGTCCACAATTACAATGAAAAATGTCTGAAGTGGCAAGCCATTTGCATGTTTTATTACTCAGATATTGTTCATGATATATTTGTGTTTTCTTGTGATATCTGTTAGTTGCTTAGCATATGTTATCACTGTGTTAGTGGGTCGAGCTTGAGTGACATCCTCATGGCACCATTGTGGGGTCAAGCTTGCCACATGAGGTTGACGTTGAGTAAGCACATTCGCAGCACATAATTGGGTAGAGCTAAGTCTGTGTACCCTTGTCTCATTGGATGAGTTCTAGCTTGGGTGATATCTCATGGAACCATCATAGATTAGCAGTTATATGTCATGTCTACTTTATTCGTATGTACTCATGATATCAGTCCAGTTCTTTACTTATATATTTTTTATACCTCTGTTGCTTTTATTGCGTTGCATGCGCGTGATTTCGAAAGACTTGTCCCAGATGTAGGCTGGAAGGGCGAGTTCATAATCTTGTTGGGTCTTAGACTCTCAGTTACTGCTATGTGCAGGTGTAGTAGGTGGAGATCTCGTTGATGATGAGCGACTCTAGCTTTCAATTAGTCTTTTGCGATAGAGACAAGCCATTATTAGACCATGACGGGAGTTTCTTCTATTCTAGAAAACTTTAGTATATCTCCCTTTTGAGTTGCGTCTTATACTTTGTATTCAGATTTAAATACGTAGTTGCATGACTTGATTTGTTTTAGGTTGTATTGGCAGACTTTGTTACTATGTATTTACACTTCCGCACTTATTAGATATTGAGTTTGTTCTTCATTAGTCTTCATTATCCGCATGTCCTAGTTTAGATGGGTAGTGGCTCGTTAGGTATCCTGTCGCGGTCCAGGTGTCAGATTTTGGGTCGTGACATAGGTTAATGCTCTTTTTCGTGAGTGTTCCCCAAATTATTTGACTAACACCGACTCTATTTCTGTCTTTGTCAGGTAATGCCTTTGATCTAAGCTGTATAGATTGTGACGTGGTCCCACGAAGCTATAATTGTATCATACTTTGCAAGAATTAACATTCGGAACTTCTTGGGTATAGGTACAGGAGAAGCACTTGGTTTTCATGGTTGTCGAGAGTAACTTTCCACATCTATACCTTTGAGTATGGGCGGAGCCCCTGGGATCTAATTAATTCACTCATTTTGCTCTTTAATCTGTCTTAGAAGGGTCTCCCAGATTGGGTTTTGCAGTTCGGGGACACCAGTGCCTTGACCTACTCTACCAAGCCTTGAGTCTCCAATTCACGAGTTGTTGGAAAATCCCTAGATACCAAAACTTCAGGGCATGTTGTTTGGAATATCCCTAGTTGGTTCCACTCTCGGTTGCATACCTGATTTCGTATTCACATTCTCGGTCAAGGCCAAAATGCAACATTGATCTGGATATTCCAATTCTGTTGGGCTATAAAATTATTCTGCTGAGTGATCTATCCTTGCACCGCTTCTTCCCAACCGCATTGTGCCCTTTCCTTTACTTGGATTTCTGTGAGGTGAAGCTTTCTTGGATTAAACTTGTTGAACCCCTAGGAGAATGACATGGAGTAGATTGTGGCGCTTTTTTACCTGCTTCGTTCTCCTGTCATATTTTGTACTCTGGCCACTTTTTGTTCTCTTGCCAAGTCATGTTCTTTTGCCGTTATACCTTACGAAAACGACAAACACAAGATATCAGTAGACCAGAAGTGTTGCGGAACAATTACAATTATTAGGGGCCCATGGTGGACGCTAAACTATTTAGCTTAAAATTCATTTATTGGGTCAATTAGTTAAATTGTTAAGATTGATGTCACAAGCAATATGTGATTAATCCAAATTCTTATTGATACGGTCCATGGAGAAGATAGATCAACAACGTTATTTTGCCACAGAATTTGTATAACAAGTGTGACTAGATGATCCATAATGATAGGGAGACATGAGTATTTATAGGATCGGCTAACTGTAACCGACCACGTGATTATCGCTCGTTACAATTGTTATATGGATGATGTCATGGGCATTAATATAGTTAAATTTTGAAATAGGTTGAGATGTCGACTGTACGGGTAGCTATTATTCAAGTTCTCGGAAGGTCCTTCGATCGCTGGCATTGATTGATTCGCTGTTGTGTTTGCCAGGTGTCTGATCAAATAGTCTTGTTTCTGTATATTTTTACCGATACAAGGAAGTTAAAATTTAGATTTGCTTTCTTTGACATAAGCCTTAAATATGGCCGACGCGACCATGAATGAGGAAATTATCAAAAGCAAATGGAACTTGAACGCTTGAATATTCAATGGGAACAATTAAAATTTGTAATTCTCACAATCAACAAACCTTATATGAGAACTTCATTTGAATGTTGAAACTGTATCAGATGTTACTATAAATTAAACAAAGAAATAGCTAAGCACTAGAGGACTATGAGTTCCAATATTTAAAGGTTTTATATCTAAAAGTAGGTAAGACCTAGAGCAACTAGTTAGTAGGGATGTCAATTGGGCGGGGCGGGTGCGGATACCCCCTCCCCGCATCCGCACCCGCCAAAAAAATTCATATCCACCACCTACCCGCCACCCGTGGCGGGTACAATTTCAACATCCATATCCGCGTTGGCGGGTATATTTTTAAACCCACACCCACTCCATTACCCAAGTGGATATCCGTCACCCGTCAATACCCGCTTGTACCCGCCAATGACATTAATACATTTCGGAACAATATTAAGTTAAATAATACTATATTGGAATTTTCTCTGTTATACATCTAGCTGTATAAATGCACGTTTTGTAAGCTATCACAGAAAGACACACATAGCATACAAAATTAATTTTTGGAAGGACTACCAACAGTACAGGGAATGAGGGAATGTTTTATAAGGACTGCCAACACTTCACAAAATAAGCTAGCAACACTTCACAAAATCAGCTAGCAACACTTCACAATACAAGCATCAAACAATGACAAAAAAACAATAGCCAAACCAGTAAGAACTGCCAAACCAGTAAAAACCAGTAACAATAATAATACATTCCAGATTTAAATTTAGCTATCTTTGCTTCTAAATGGAAAGAATATGATACAACAAGAACTGTAAAGAATCTCCTCAGTTTTCAACATCTTTAGCAGCAACACTTTTTTAGCAACATCAGTTCTCCTCAAGATCACACATTTCTATCTCCTTGACATCAACACCACCTGCATAATGTATAATCAAAGTAAGTAGAGTTTACCTTCAATTTAATACAACATAAATAACTTAATCGAATTAATGTTACATTTGATATCAGCCCAAATCCAGTTTTGAGCACACATCAACGCCTCGCATTTCGGAAGAAGTCGACTACGATAAGGATCAAGTACACGTCACTAGTGCTAAATGCGGATTACGATGGGGCGGTGAAAGCGGAATGCTCAATATATCCCTTGCTATTTGTTGGAGAATAGGATAATTATTTTCATTTGTTTTCCACGATTAAGAATATCGAAATCATCCACAAGTGGTGCGATTTGACTTCAAATACTTCTTCAAATCGGTTTTTAGTCGACTTTACTATTGTCTGTGACCAAATTGTGCAAACTCTTGCATGTACCTCATTCCATTACTACTTGTTGAACATCGGAAGACACTGCTCTTACTAATGGATTATTGTCATTTTGTGCCCGTACTCATCCACGATTCCTTTAGAGAATCATAAATCTTTTTTACTTCAACATCAACAACAAGCGCATCATAAATTTTAGCAAAGTAAAACCGAATAAGAGCCATCTTGAACCTAGGATCAAGTATAGTTGCCACACCCATAAGCCCATTAACATCTAACGATACTTATTGTATTTCTCTAACATTACCTCGACCATTTTTCCTATATAAATGGTAGGTGAGGACAACCATTTGGTTAATAAGATTCTAATCTCACAAATTCTAGGAAATAAATATTGTGATGAGGATACGTCGGCGAGAATATTGATGTGTAATATCATTAAACAATTTCAATAGTTCACATATTTTCACAACCTTATCCCAGTCTTCACTAAGTGGTGGATCTTTGTACAAATTATCCCTTGCACTTAAAACAACAAACACCTCCCTAAACTTGATAGCTTCTGGCGTATGTCATATGTCGAATTCCATCGAGTTTTACAATCAAGTATTAGCGATTTTGAACAATCAGGAACAACTTGCTTAGCTACTTGTTCAAATTTTTGAGTTCTCTTATCTGATGAAGTCCAAAAGACAACACTTGCCCTAATTCTTTCAATACCCTCTTTAAACACGACACATAAGCCATCTTGAACAATCAAATTAAGTATGTGTGCACAATAGCGCATATGAAGAAAACGCCCATGCAACATCAACGAACCATAAGGAAACTCCTCACGCAATAAATTCATCATAGCATTATTTGTAGTGCAATTATCAACTGTTATAAAAGACAATCTAAGATCAAGATTCCAAGATTGAATGCATTCTTTTAAAGACTCGGCAAGCACCTCAGCTGTATGCGATGCCGGGACATACAAGAACCTATTAAATTGATATGAACATAATAACATCATCATACACTAGATATGAATTGCAGCCAGCAACAAAAGAATTTAAATGCCAATGTTTACTCTGGTGTATGAAAAAACAAATTTAATCATTTCAATGATTTACTAATCTTCAGATCTTTTCATTTCAACCATCTTAGCATATTCTGGAACCAAAACATAGAGCAAAGCCATCATATAAACAGGAAAATAACCATTTACCACCAAAATCAGCCACTAAAAGTAAGTACAAATTGACATATAGCAAAATGCTACCAAGCAACACCAAAGAAAAAAAACACATCAACTAATCAATCTCCAAAATTACAGACAATTTTTTTTACTTCCTTTGTAACTTTCAGTTGTTATATATTCGGTTGAATACTTAAATATCCAATATTCACATTAAAATTTGCATAATCATACAAGAAAGAGTACCTGATGATCCGGCTTTGGAGATTCCATGAATTATCAATGAAGTGTGCGGTGACAGCCATGTATCCTTTTTTCTGATAGTTTGCCTTCCACATGTCGGTAGTCAATGCTACCCTTCCTTTGACTTTCCTTAACAAAGCACTTAAACTATCTTTTTCGACACTGTGTCGTTGGAGAATGTCTTTTTTTGTTATGTTGCGACAGGGAACCTTGAAACCTGGTTGAAGATTATTGGAGTACTTTCTAAAGTCATAATGCCCAACCATGCTTAGTGGGTATTCATGGAGAATAATCATTTCCGCTAAGTCTTGTCTCGCATTATCCTGGCGGAACTCATACGGAGACAATGTTAGTGTCTCATTCGTTTCAGAAGGGCTAGTGTCACGACCCAGCCCCGGGGCCATGACTGGTACCCTACCGGGGTACCCTGTCAGGTATATGTCAGAGAATAGCAGCGGAACATACAATATACAAAATCTGTATAAGGTAAACATCACTATGGCCGATGAGGCCGCTTTCATAAAATAACTTAATCAAATGTGAATCAGTACAACTAGTGTCACGACCCGGCCGGGGCCATGGCGGTACCTGCAGGGTACCACATCAGTATATGTCGAGAAGAATAGCAGCGGAACATACATAACACATTACTTAGAAAAAAGGGTAACCATTGCGGCGGTAGATAAGTGCCTTACATAAAACATACTTAAACAAAAGTATAGTAATACAACCGGTTCTTATAGCCCAAAACACCAACGTGACTCTGCACCTCTGGAATAACAATCGTGGCGGGACGGGGCCGCCATACCCCACTGAATGTACAAAGTCTATAACCTCGAGAATCATACCAAAAGACAAGCCTCACGAGAGATGGAGCTTCCCGAAATGAGCGGTGATCTAAGTGCGGACCAAAGCTACGTATCTCGACTGCGGCGTGAACGCGGCCCGAAGGAGTCGATAACTGGTACCAAGTATGTGGCCGAAAATCGTAATGAATTCATAATAGCATATATAAAGCGGGAGACATGTATGATAGCCAAACTACGATTACACAACATATCTGCAGCCGTATGAGTCGGGGACTCACGCCTCTAAGTCATCACTCAAATATAACCATAGGTCTCATGCCCATAATATCAATCGTGCGTGGAATTCCTTCCTCATCTGCGGCGATCTATGATATAACAACACTAAAGTACATATGAATACTAGATCCCACTATCATAAGAAATGCGAGGCAAATCTGAAGGCATAGCTACGAATCCACCTGCGTCCTCAATGGCGATCGGCAATGCAAGCCACTACGGATCCACGTGCAACAATACTATAATCGAAATCACGGGCGGCCGGGCAAGTCGATAGCCTGCGAGATCCACCTGCGTCACGATTGGCCAAGGGGTAATCTGTGAGCTAACCACCAGATCCACCTGCGTCACACCACTTCGCCCAACCACGGCCGGCAAGTACGCAGCCAACTACGGATCCACCTGCATCACGTCTCGGCCGGCGGTGCGAGCTAACTACTAGATCCACTGCGTGATGAACCTCATGGAGCTAATCCATGGAATAATCATCAGCGAGGAAAGCGAACCCTCATCGTGGCGCATACGTGGAATCCTCCATCACCGATGCGCCCAAATAGACTCGTAATTACATGCTTTTAATTCGAATTGCAATACCATGCCTTTATATAAACCAAGACAATTACCATGCCTTCTTTTCACATAAACCAAGAGAATTCTTATTTAAGCAAGCCAAAGTACTTTTCAAGGCACACATAGAATAATTCTCAATTAAACAAGCCAAAGTACTATGTGCGTGCATTCTTTCGAAAGCCTCCTTTTATGTAAAATCCAAGATACTAACACTCGTAGTATCGGCGTGTCTATTTTTCAAAGTAAGTTACTACACCTTTAGAAAAATCATTTCATAGCTTGAAACCAAGTAACTTCAATTTTCCCACAATCTAGACAACTTATGCTCATTAATCAAAATAGACAACTTTCATAACCTTCCATAAAGTTATTATAACCAACTTCCCATAAAGCCGTTATACTAACTTTATGCCTTAGAAATTCTGACATCCTTATCCATTCATAAGGCCGTTATAACTAACTTCCCATAAAGCCGTTATAACTCCTTATGAACCATTTCGTTCTTTTACTAGCCAAGAGGCTTATACTTGAACAAATTCATACAATTTTCAAAATACTTTAAGTCTCTTATCTTTTATAATAATTCAATATTCAATACTTTCACACCAAAAGTACTCAATACTTCATTAGGTCAAGAAAATCCTTGTCTATCCTATTTAGGATAAACAATTCATTAAGAACAAGCGGGTTAACTTCTTAACCCAACCAACTAGACATTTTCTTAAAACAAGTCAAGTATAACAAAAGGATTTACTTCATTCAAAACACGTACGTCTACCGTACTATATAGTTATAACTACTCATGCTCAAAGGATAAGAAGGTTTCCACATACCTCTTCGGTCAATCCACTTGCTAAGCTCAAACTACCGCAAGTAATATGCCAACCTATAATAACCATAATACGTTTATTAACCTCTAATTTCAATGTAGGAATAATCTAAGTTCAAAGCCACAAATTCTATGGAAAATTGGGCATCATTTCCTTTGTTTCTACATACTTTGCCACCTTTTAAGGTCCGATTCAACATCCAAACGCCACTTCTTAGGCCCAACAATCCAAACAACCTCGAGGATTACACCTAAACTTGGGTGTGTAAAATTCTGCCTCAAAAGGTAAAACAATTAACTTAACAAGTCTAAGGTAGTTTTTAGGCTACAACATGGTCACATAATTTTCTTAACCAATTCTTTCACATCCAAACCATATTTCTTACATCTGATGACTCTAAGAGCATTATTCACTACCACAAGTTCTTTCTTCTTAACATGCAACACTAGAAACTAATTCTAAAGGAAGAAATGTTACCTTAAAGTTTTAGTCAAACTTATTCCAAATATTTTTGCTATCTTCCTTGCCAAGAACACCACCAACAAGCTAGCCACACGCTTCCTTCTTGTTCTTAACTTTTGATTTTCCTAAGGCTAGAATTTCTCTTGGGATTTTAGAGAGAAGGAGGAGCTTGAACTTTTAAGAGAGAAGGAGAGCTTTTGTCTAAGAGAGATGAAGTATGACCAAGTCTTCAAGACTTGATATAGTGCATGCAAAATCGGATGGGGACACTTGTCACCCTCCCAAGGTCTTTTAAAAGAAAAATCGACTTTTCCTAAGTTTTCGCCCAGAATCCGCCTCGGCGCCGCAACTCTGCGGACCTGGGATCTTCGGCCGAATCTTCGTGATGCGTCGAGCCGCCATCGCCTCTGTCAAACACATTTTTGTCATTGCGATCACTTGAACTTGTAATTCTCATAACTTTCTACTCAGGCGTCTATCGACGAGCGGTTGGTTGCGTTGGAATCTAGACTCAACGAACTACATACGGGCCTTTGAAACACTTAGGAATTCTCAATGTACCGGGTCATAACCCGCCTCAAAGTCTACTAAAACCCGTCGGAACAATCCGCCAACCTATCCTTTGGAAATTTTAAGTCTTACATGCTTTAAATGCGCTCTCATACGTAGGGTCAGAACTACGGGGTATAACATTCTCCCCCCCTTAGAAACATTCGTCCCTGAATGTTCTTTTGGAGCCAACTACTATTCCTCGGTACATCCTCGTACTATATACTAATGGAACTTCATTATGCCACCTATGACCTAAGATATCGCACACGCATACCCATTCACCGTAAGTCAAGCGAAAGCGAACCCAACATATGAACCTTTACTACTTACTCTCATTCCGGCCTATGTAATTTCGTTCGAATTTACCACTCATTCTATCACGTGTACGCAGTCTCAATATCCTGCTCATAACACTAAATCATACAACAATCCTATCATGCATACTAATCTCTAAAGGGTCAAAGATATACCTGTAATTATTGCTTCACATTCCCCTTGTCGTTCTAGTCATGATCCTGCCCTGCACGGCGCATAACAAAAGAAGGCGATGAACCAGCCACTGATCCTGAAGGCTGAATCTCTACATCCGTGCTATCTCTGGTCGG
Source organism: Przewalskia tangutica (assembly GCA_029844215.1). NCBI lineage: Eukaryota > Viridiplantae > Streptophyta > Magnoliopsida > Solanales > Solanaceae > Przewalskia > Przewalskia tangutica. Next base: position 25,642,520 of record CM056720.1, on the reverse strand, counting down.
ACAGTTCCTCGCATAATGGCCCTGTTGGCCGCATGCATAGCAATTACCCAAACTAGCACGACACTCTCCATAATGGGTGTTACCACATCGCTACAGAGGTAGAGGTGGCTTCCTCAGACTAACACCCTTACTCTCCGAAAACACGAACCGCGGCTCGTCACTGCTCCGAATCTCGAGCGTCACGAAGATTGTGGTGGAGTACTCCGTCTTGGTGAGAGCATAACTAACTTCTTCTTTGGCGGTCCGCCTCGAAAGCGCCACGAGATCCTGCTGTCACGGCCTCTCTTGGTGGCTCGATCAGCCGGCCCTCGCTTTCTCTGTCCTCATCCCTGCGCATATGCGCATCTGGCGATATCCATACACGGTGAAGAGCCACTCCCAGCAGCGATAATCATATGGCGGTCTAGCCCCATCACATGCGATGAACTGCATGCGCCATGTTGGCTACAATAGTGTCGCATACCGCCAAAGAGTCAAACTCGGTGTACTCTGCGATGGTCCTCCCATTCGCCTCGAGGTCAAGAATCTATCCACGCGGGCTCTCTCAACTCGGGAGGCAAGAAGTGATCGGGAAGGCCTCTGCGAACTCCTCCCAACTGCTTTGGAAGAGCACCCTCCTCTAGACAATTCCGCATGACTCAAACCGGTTCAACGCAATATCGCGTAACGGTAGAAGCTAACACAACGGACTCCGTCTCAGGGCCCTAAGCACTGCGTAGTCCGCGCACTGTCGAATAAACTCACGAGGATCCTTCCGGACCTCGAACCATAGAACTGGGTGGATTACAACTCGTAAAGTCCGAATCCTTAAAGCCATCGGCCTAGGGTTGTAGCCACGGCGGTCTTTGCCGCCGCCACGATGCTAGTCAACAACCCGATCGCTCTCCGTAATCCCTATACTGCCGCGCGGCTGGTGGCTCGGGTGCGAAACCTCTGGAGCTCTGCGGCTCTCGGCTCTTTCTTTGCCGGCGTGAACTCGCCGACCGCCATCGCCTCGGGCATAGTTTGTGCCGAGTCACGGTAACTCTCTGCGTGCCACTAGCGACTCCTGCGATGCCTTGCCCCACGGGCTCTGGTGCTCCGTGGAGGCATAAGCGGTACATAAGAATAGGTCGAGAGGACTCGACCTACTATGACGACTCTGCTGCGATCTCGAAAGAGAAGAATGGAAACCAACCCTAAATGTCCTGCGACCTCACGATTATAGATGTGGTGCACAACACACCGATAATCAAGACTCTACTAGACACGGTGCGTAGACACTTTCAGAGGACTAAGCGCTCTGATACCACTTTTGTCACGACCCGGCCGGGGCCATGGTAGTACCCTGCAGGGTACCACATCGGTATATGTCGAGAATAGCAACGAACATACATAACACATTGCTTAGAAAAAGGGTAACCATTCTTGGCGGTAGATAAGTGCTTCTATAAAACATACTTAAACAAAAGTATAGTAATACAAGGTTCTTATAGCCCAAAACACCAGCGTGACTCTGGACCTCAGGAATAACAATCGTGGCGGGACGGGGCCCGCCATACCACTGAATGTACAAAAGTCTATAACCTCGAGGAATCATACCAAAAGACAAGCCTCGGAGAGATGGAGCTTCCCAAGAAATGAGCGGTGATCCTAAGAGTGCGGACCCGGTAGCTCGTATCTCGACTGCGGCGTGAGCGGCCCGAAGGAGGTCGATCTGTGGTACAAAGTATGTGGCGAAAATCGTAATGAATTCATAATAGCATATATATACAGCAGGAGACATGTATGATAGCCAACCTACGGTACACAACATATCAGCAGCCATGTCAAGTCAGGGACTCACGCCCTCTAAGTCATCACTCAAATATAACCATAGGTCTCATGCTCATAATATCAATCGTGCCCGTGGACTTCCTTCCTCCTTGCGTGATCTATGATATAACAACACTAAGGAGTACATATGAATACTAGATCCCACTGTATCATAAGAACCGTGCGAGGCAAATGCGAAGGCATAGCTACGAATCCACCTGCGTCCTCAATGGCCGGCAATCGAAGCCGGCTACGAATCCACCCGTACCAATACTATAAGCGAAATCACGAAGGCGGCCGGGGCAAGTCGATAGCCTCTACCGGATCCACCATGCGTCACATCGGCGGCCAGGGCAATCGCGAGCTAACCACGGATCCACCTGCGTCACACCACCGCCTCAACACGGCCAGGCAAGTCGAAAGCCAACTACGGATCCACCTGCATCACGTCTACGGCCGGGGCGGTGCGAGTAACTACTAGATCCACCTGCATCGGTGAGACCTCATGGAGAGCTAATCCATGGAATATCATCGGCGGAAAGCGAACCCTCATCGTGGCGCGTACGTGGAATCCTCCATCACCGATGCGCCCGAATAGACTCGTAATCACATGCTTTTAATTCGAATTGCAGTACCATGCCTTTATATAAACCAAGACAATAACCATGCCTTCTTTTCACATAAACCAAGAATTCTTATTTAAGCAAGCCAAAGTACTTTTCAAGGCACACATAGAATAATTCTCAATTAAACAAGCCAAAGTACTATGTATGCGTGCATTCTTTTCAAAGCCTCTTTTTATGTAAAATCCAAGATACTAACACTCGTAGTATCGGCGTGTCTATTTTTCAAAGTAAGTTACTACACCTTTAGAAAAATCATTTCATAGCGAAACTAAGTAACTTCAATTTTCCACAATCTAGACAACTTATGCTCATTAATCAAAATAGACAACTTTCATAACCTTCCATAAAGTTATTATAACCAACTTCCCATAAAGCCGTTATACTAACTTTATGCCTTAGAAATTTACGACATCCTTATCCATTCATAAGGCCGTTATAACTAACTTCCCATAAAGCGTTATAACTCCTTATGAACCATTCGTTCTTTTACTAGCCAAGAGGCTTATACTTCAAACAAATTCATACAATTTTCAAAATACTTTAAGTCTCTTATCTTTTAGAATAATTCAATATTCAATACTTTCACACCAAAAGTACTCTATACTTCATTAGGTCAAGAAAATCCTTGTCTATCCTATTTAGGATAAACCATTCCTTAAGAACAAGCGGGTTAACTTCTTAACCCAACCAACTTAGACATTTTCTTAAAACAAGTCAAGTATAACAAAAGGATTTACTTCATTCAAAACACGTACGTCTACCGTACTATATAGTTATAACTACTCATGCTCAAAGGATAAGAAGGTTTCCACATACCTCTTGGTCGATCCACTTGCTAAGCTCAAACTACATGAGTAATATGCCAACCTATAATAACCATAATACGTTTATTAACCTCTAATTTCAATGTAGGAATAATCTAAGTTCAAAGCCCTAAATTCTATGGAAAATTGGGCATTTCCTTTGTTTCTACATACTTTGCCACCTTTTTAAGGTCGAATTCAACATCCAAACGCCACTTCTTAGGCTGACAATCCAAACAACCTCAAGGGATTACACCTAAACTTGGGTGTGTAAAATTCGTCCTCAAAAGGTAAAACAATTAACTTAACAAGTCTAAGGTAGTTTTTAGGCTACAACATGCTCACATAATTTTCTTAACCAATTCTTTCACATCCAAACCATATTTCTTACATGCAATGACTCTAAGAGCATTATTCACTACCACAAGTTCTTTCTTCTTAACATGCAACACTAGAAACTAATTCTAAAGGAAGAAATGTTACCTTAAAGTTTTAGTCAAACTTATTCCAAATATTTTGATATCTTCCTTGCCAAGAACACCACTAACAAGCGAGCCACAAGCTTCCTTGTTCTTAACTTTTGATTTTCCTAAGGCTAGAATTTCTCTTGGGATTTTAGAGAAGGAGGAGCTTGAACTTTTAAGAGAGAAGGAGAGCTTTTGTCTAAGAGAGATGAAGTATGACCAAGTCTTGAAGACTTGGTCAATATAGTGCATGCAAAATCGGATGGGGGACACTTGTCACCTCCCAAGGTCTTTTAAAAGAAAAATCGACTTTTCTAAGTTTTCCGCCCAGAATCCGCCTCGGCGCGCAACTCCTGCGGACCCTCGGATCTTCGGCGCGACCCTGCATCCGGGCCGCGGCCTGTCGCCTCTGTCAAAACACATTTTTGTCCGATTGCGCCGAACTTGTAATTCTCATAACTTTCTACTCGGCGTCCTATCGTGAGCGGTTGGTTGCGTTGGAATCTAGACTCAACGAACTCATACGGGCCTTTGAAACGCAGGAATTCTCAATGTACCGGTCATAACCGCCTCAAAGTCTACTAAAACCGTCAGAACAATCCGCCAACCTATCCTTTGGAAATTTTAAGTCTTACATGCTTTAAATGCGCTCTCATCGTAGGTCAGAACTACGGGTATAACATTCTCCCCCTTAGAAACATTCGTCACTGAATGTTCTTTTGGAACAACTACTATTCCTCGGTACATCCTCGTACTATATACTAATGGAACTTCATTATGCCACTATGACCCTAAGATATCGCACACATACCCGTTCACCGTAAGTCAAGCGAAAACAGACCCAACATATGAACCTTTACTTACTCTCATTCACGGCTAATGAATTTTCCGTTCGAATTTACCACTCGTTCTATCACGTGTACGATCTCAATATCCTGCTCATAACACTAAATCATACAACAATCCTATCATGCATACTAATCTCTAAAGGGTCAAAGATATACTGTAATTATTGCTTCACATTCCGCTTGTCGTTACAGTCGTGATCACGCCTGCGGCGCATAACAAAAGAAGCGATGAACCACCCATCGATCACGAAGGTGAATCTCTACATCCGTGCTATCTCTGGTGGACAGTTCCTCGCATAATGGCCTGTTGGCGCGTGCATAGCAATTACCCAAACTAGCACGACACTCTCCATAATGGGTGTTACCACATCGGCTACACCGAGGTAGAGGTGGCTTCGCCGGACTAACACCGCCTCTCCGAAAACTCAACCGCTTCGAGCCTGTCCGCTCCCGAATCTCGAACGTCACGAAGATTGTGGTGGAGTACTCCGTCTTGGTGAGGAGCATAACTAGCTCTTCTTGGCGGTCCGCCTCAGCGCCACTGAGATCCTGCTGTCACAGCCTCTTGGCTTTGGCCAATCAGCTCGCCCTCGCTTTCTCGTCCTCTATCCCTGCGCATATGCTGCATCTGGCGATATCCATACGGTGAAGAGCCACTCCCAAGCACGCGATAATCATATGACGGTCTAGCCCGTCATAGCGATGAACTGCATGCGCCATGTGGGCTACAATAGTGTCGCATGCACGGCCAAAGTCAAACTCAGTGTACTCTCGATGGTCCTCCCGTTACGCCTCGAGGTCAAGAATCTATCCACGCGGGCTCTCCTCAACTCGGGAGGCAAGAAGTGATCCGGGAAGGCCTCTGCGAACTCCTCCCAACCTTTGGAAGAGCACCTTCCCTCTAGACAATTCCATGACTCAAACCAGTTCAACGCATATCGCGTAGCGGTAGAAGCTAACACAGCGGACTCCGTCTCAGAGGCCCTAAGCACTGCGTGGTCGCGCACTGTCGAATAAACTCACGAGGATCCTCGCCGGACCTCGGTCATAGAACTTCGGCGGATTACAACTCGAGAAAGTCCGAATCCTTAAATCGGCCCTAGGGTTAGCCCGGCCACTGGCGGTCTTTGCCTGCCACGATGCTAGTCAACAACTGATCGCTCTCCGTAATCCCTATACTGCCCCGGCCACGCAGGCGGTGGCTCGGTGCAGAAACCTCTGGAGCTACCGCTCTGGCTCTCTATCTTGCGGCGTGTTGAACTCGCCGACCAGCCTCGCCTCGGGCATAGTTTGTGCGAGTCTGGTAACTCTCTGCGTACCACTAGCGACTCCTGGCGATGCCTTGCCTACGGGCTCTGCGTCGCCAGTGGAGCATAAGCGGTACATAAGAATAGGTCGGAGAGGACTCGACCTACTATGACGACTCTTGCGCGATCTCAAAGAGAAGAATGGAAACCAACCTAAATGTCCTGCGACCTCCACGATTATAGATGTGGTGCCTGACACACCGATAATCAAGACTCTACTGAACAGTGCGTAGACACTTTCCGAGGACTAAGCGCTCGATACCACTTTTGTCACGACCCGGCCGGGGCCATGGCGGTACCTGCAAGGGTACCATCGGTATATGTCAGAGAATAGCAGCGGAACATACATAACACATTACTTAGAAAAAAGGGTAACCATTACTGGCCAGCCGATAAGGCTGCCTTCTATAAAACATACTTAAACAAAAGTATAGTAATACAACTGGTTCTTATAGCCCAAACCACAAACGTGACTACAGACCTCTAGGAATAACAACTGTGGCGGGACAGGGCCCCGCCATACCCCCTGATTGTACAAAAGTAAATAACCTCAGGGAATCATACCAAAAGACAAAGCCTCGGAGATGGAGCTTTCGGAAAATGAGCAGTGATCTAAGAGTGCGGACCGGCCAAAGCTACGTATCTCGACTGCGGCATGAACGGCCCCAGAAGGAGTCGATAACAGGTACCAAGTATGTGAAACTGAAAATACTGTAATGAAAACATAAGTCTGAAAACAAGCTGGGATCAGGGATGAAATCAAATTACCTTTTACTGTGCCTTACCATCAATAAGAACACCAATCATATACTACACGGCATGAAGAATAGGAAGCTCATAAATCAAATACAATGGAAGCATACCCGTGGAATCCTTCATCACTGGCGGTACGTCCAAGTAACTCATAAGCGCCTGATGGAAACATACGTGGAATCGCCCGTCGCGGCGATGCGTCGAGTAACTCATAATCGAACAATGGAAGCATACGTGGAATCGCCGTCATCGCGGCGATGCGTCGAGTAACTCATAATCGAACAATGGAAGCATACGTGGAATCGCCCATCGCGGCGATGCGTCCAAGTAACTCATAAGCGAACAATGGAAGCATACGTGGAATCGCTTCATCATGGCGATGCGTCGAGTAACTTTAATCGAACAATGGGAGCATACGGTGGAATCGCTTCATCACCGGCGGTGCGTCCAAGTAACTCATGGCGAACAATGGAAGCATACGTGGAATCGCCGTCATGCGATGCGTCAGTAACTCATGGCGAACAATGGAAGCATACGGTGGAATCGCTTCATCATGGCGATGCGTCGAGTAACTCATAATCGAACAATGGAAGCATACGTGGAATCGCTTCATCGGCGATGCGTCGAGTAACTCATAGCGAACAATGGAAGCATACGTGGAATCCTTCATCATCGCGATGCGTCCAAGTAACTCATAATGAACAATGGAAGCATACGTGGAATCCTTCATCAGCGGTGCGTCGAGTAACTCGTAATTGAGCAATGGAAGCATACGTGGAATCGCCTTCATCACGGCGATGCGTCCAAGTAACTCATAACTTCTTTAGGCTTTCATTAACATACAAAATGAATCTCATTTTCATGACCTTATTCAAGAAAAACCAACTCTTTAACCTTTCATAAAGTTATTATAACCAACTTCCCATAAATCCGTTATACTAACTTTATGCTTTAGAAAAATTCTGACATCCTTATCCATTCATAAGGCCGTTATAACTAACTTCCCATAAAGCCGTTATAACTCCTTATGAACCATTTCGTTCTTTTACTAGCCAAGAGGCTTATACTTCAAACAAATTCATACAATTTTCAAAAATACTTCAAGCCTCTTATCTTTAGAATAATTCAATACTCAATACTTTCACACCAAGTACTCTATACTTTTGTAAAATCATACTTTTTCCTTAACCAAGGGACTTATACTTCTTAAAACAAAACAAGTCTTTGTTTATACTTAAACAAGTAAAAATACTAAATCTTGTACGTCTACCGTACTACATAGATACAAAATACTCATGCTCAAAGATAGGAAAGCTTCACATACCTCTTCGGTCAATCCACTTGCTAAGCTCAAACTACCGCAAGTAATATGCCAACCTATAATAACCATAATACGTTTTTAACCTCTAATTTCAATGTAGAATAATCTAAACTCAAAGCCACTAAATCCTACGGAAATTTGGGCAGCATTTCCTTTGTTTCTACTCACTTTGCCACCTTTTCAAAGGCCGATTTTTAACACTCAACGCCACATTTAAGGCTCAATCAATCCAACATTTCAAAGGGGATTACACACCTAAACTTGGGTGTGTAAAATTCTGCCCCAAGTTACAATAATTCACTTAACAATCCTAAGGTAGTTTTTAGGCTTCAACATGCTCATAAACTCTTCTTAACCCATTTTTCATATCCAACACACATTTCTAGCATGCAATGACTCTAAGAGCATTATTTACTACCACAAGTTCTTTCTTCTTAACATGCAAAACTAAATCTAAAGGAAGAATCATTACCGTAAAGTTTTAGCCCAAACTTATTCCAAATATTGCTAGCTTCCTTGCCAAGAACACCACCACAACAATGCCAACAAGCTAGCTACAAGCTTCCTTTGGTTCTAAACTATTCGATTTTCTTGGGTTTTTAGAGAGAAGGGGAGCTGATTTTTAGAGAGGAAGATGTTTGAGAGATGACCAAGTCTTGTAGACTTGGTCAATATAACCATGCAAGCAAAATCAGATGAGGGGACACTTGTCACCTCGGTACCTTTTAAAGAGAAATCGGACTTTTCTAAGTTTTCCGCCCAAAATCCGCCTAGGCGCGGCCACCTTCCCGGCGCGCGGCTGCAACCTGCGGACCCTCAGATCTTCGCCGCGGCCTGCTTCCGGCTGCGCCCTGCGCCTCTTTCCGAAACACATTTTGTCCGATCACAGCGCCTTGTAATTCTCATAACTTTCTACTCCGACGTCCTATCGACGAACGGTTGGTTGCGTTGGAATCTAGACTCAACGAACTACGCCCCAGGCCTCTGAAACACTTAGGAACTCTCAATGTATCGGGTCATAACTCGCCCCAAACTTGACTAAAACCCGTCCGGAACGATCCGTCAACCTATCCTTAGAAAATTTTAAGTCTTACCCCCTTTCGTACGCTCTCAAACGCATGACCTGAACTACGGGGTGTAACAGCTAGCAAGTTTACCAAACAACCTTGTTTGTCGGAGATCCATGCATTTCTTCTTTGGACATTTACTTGCATGCTCTTTCAAGTGACTTGTTCCTGCTCTCGGTCCTCCGACAAGTTGCTTCAAACAATGGATGCACTCAGCTTTTATTTCTTCCCCTACTCGTTTCCTTGTAAAATTATTCCAAACTTTTGATGTATGTCTGCTAGTTCGGGGCAAAACAGAAGGATCTACAGAATTAGTTTGTTATTGACTCTCTTCAATTTCGTCACATTTTTTCACCATATTTGGAGTACAACTTGCCGTAGATGGATCTGATGTTGACTTAGTAGTGGCATTACCCTTGCTTGTCATTCTTACCCATGCATTTACATATATACATATTAGGACACCATTGAAGAAAGTTAAAAATAATCCTTTAGTTCAGATTTTTCTAAAACAGATATGACCAAATATCTTTCACGCTTCCTCATTCAGTGCTATATTTACACAACACTTGCACAAGAAGATAATACAAAGAGGTACATTTTAACAGAACACAAACTTGTTCTCAGTAGCAAAGCAGAAACTAGGATCAAATGAAAATAAAGGGGACTAGTGCCCCAACAAACCAGTTATTACATATAACAAGATGCAAGCAGAGGTTGAAAATGTCATCAAATAAACCAAAAAGTAGTTGCTACACTCTTGATGAGATAAAGCTCTCGAAAACTATCAAATACAGAGTAGAATTAGAAACCAATAATCAATACATGTTGTTAGAGTCTTAGCCTCTCAGGGACAGGGAGGCGTGACGGTGACGATCGGGAGAGGGAGGAGAGGGTGATGGTGGCTTGAGCGTGAGTCGTGACAGTGTTGAAATGAGAAAGAGAGGGAGAGGGAGAGGGAGGCGGAGGTGTAAGTGAAAGGAAGAAAGGAAAGGGAAAACCCTAACTTTGGCGTGAGAACAGAGAGAGTGAGATGTGAGAGAGGCTGCAGATGTAATGAGAAGTGAAGGGGAAACCCTATTCTTAACTTATGTACAATTTTTATATTGGGCTTGTATGGGCTTGCAGATTAGAGTAATATTAGACTAGGTTTAGCGGGCGGGTAGGCGGGCGGGTAGGCGGGTATAACTGCCAATCCACCACCTACCCGCGTACCCGTGGCGGGTACATTTTCAATACCCATACCCGCCTATTACCACCAAAGTTATACCCATACCCGCTCCAACTGGGACGGGTGCGGTGCGAAATCCGTAAAATTATACCCACCTGCCATCCCTACTAGTTAGTCAGGTCTCTAATTGTTCGGTTGCCTGACTAAATTTAGAGAGGCACCTAACTAATTTAAAGGACTCTGGTAAACTTAAATGGACATTAGAATAAAAGATTTGACTTTAATTTTCTTATTAACGTCTTGCTGAAATGTTAAATTTAACATTTTGTAGAATGTTACTACACCACATCTAAGACTCACATTCTTCACTTCCCTGCTAAGAAATTAGTTGAACTCTACTTTCTTTGTATATTTTCATTTAATTTGAAAATACCGACTTTAGGACTCACCTCCCTAAAGTTTTATTAGTGCAGTGATATACAAACTTTATTACATTTTTTTATTGAACTACCAAATAATGAAATACTCCCGCTACACATCACATAAGCTGATTCTCTAACATCCTGTTTGAATGGTAATTTTATAATGTATTATATTATATTGCATTGTATCATATTGTTGATGAATATAATATTTGGATAGATTGTATCATTTCTCGTATATAATGACATACATTAGCGAGTAAATGTGAAATATATGATCCAAACATCTTCTCCTCCTCCCCCCCGAAGCTCTTACTTCTAACGGTAACAAGCCATCTTCCTATCGTCGACGGTACCATCCCAGCGACCAGGTAACTCACTCCGGCCGGCGATCAGGTAACTCCGCTGGACTACTATGCCGGTGACTTTTTCCAGCATATTCTCTTCTTTACCTCGGTTTCTTTTATCTTTTCCTCTTCTTCTTCTTCTTCCAATCTTCTCTATTTTTCTAATCTTTTACTAAGCAAATCTGGCGCCGGCGAGAATAGCAACGCCGAAGGTGAACAAATCCCGGTAGTAAACAAGCCAGATCTCCATCCTCACCTCCCTACCCCGACACCACCCCGGTGACCAGGTAACCCACTATGGTCGGCGACCAGGTAACACCGCCGAATTACTACGCCGACTATTTGTCACAACAATTCCATCAGTGAATAGTGTCAGTGAACAGTGTCGGTGAAAGTGTTGTCTGTCCCATGTTCTACCACTCATGATTTGCTATTTATCTGGTATTTGTCATTTTTGTGTAGTAATTTTAACTATCTTTTTCGGATATTCCCAGTTACTATTAGGTTGAAATAACTTAATTTCTTTAGGTATTTGATTTGCTAGGTCTTGCTTTGTTGTTTTCTGCTTTGATATTTGTTACTTTTTTATTTTTATTTTATATATTATTATTACACCCCGTATTTACAGGACATGTATTAAGAACGTACGTAAGAACTCAGAAATGTTAAGATTAGAGACTTGTAAAAATTTATCGGAATTATGGAATTGTCGGAAAACGTAATATTGTGACGAATGGGAGGGCGACACGTGTCACCCCCCCTTATGTAGCCTTGGACGATTTTGGCATGGCCAAAAGGGTTATTTGACCTTTGTTAGGATGACTAAGTCTTGCAACTTGAAGAGCTTGACAATGTTGACTTGGTCAATGGGACCACAAGTCTTGATATTTAAAGAAACTTCATCCAAGCCACACATTTGTGCACATCTTGACCCTCCATTGAACTATATAGTAGTACTAGTAGCAATACAAGCTCAACACTTAGCCAAATTTTTCAAGAATTTGAAGAACTCCAAAGCTTGCTCTCGGGTTCACTACCAACAAAAAGAATTTTTTTTTGTTTGTTGTCCAGTAAGCTCCACACTTTAAACCAAGGTTCATGAGTGTATTGTAAGTGTATCTCAATAGAAAAATCCCGGAAAAAGATAGTTTTCGTGTTAGTCGCAAGATGAAAACCTAGTTGCTTTTCTAGGTTTTGTTTGGAAGATTGAAGGAAAGTTGTTTGTGTTGTTCTAAGGGTCTCAAGTAGCGGATTGAAGTGTCTAGAAGAGGCTCTAAGTTGCTAAGGAGTGACTTCGGATTTGAAGTTGGACTAAGAATCGTTGAGGTAATAATCTTGTCTCTTAAGTGTTACAAGATTATATATTGTTGTTAGCTTTACATGTTTGCTAGCATGAAGTATATATGTTGAAGTTTCATAAGTGTTATGGATTGATTGTAACCTAAAAACCGAAATGTCATTTAAGCCATGTGAAGTTGGATTACAATTTGGTCGTTTATTAGAATCGTCGCATGTTACTTACTTGAAGATTATAGTAGTTATAATCGATTGCGACTTGATATCATGCTATACTAACAACTTGGATTGAAAAGGAAATTGGATAAGAATTGGTATTGTTGTATCTCAATGTGGCCGAATTGGCCTAGTAGTTTGTATTAGTTTGATATCTTTTGTGGGGCGGAATTTTACACGTCTAGTAGGCGTGTAATCCCCTATTGTTAATTGCATTGATTGAGCCTTAAATGTGGCGTGTTTGGTTATTGAATTCGGCCTTGAAAAAGGTGGCAAAATATGTAGAAACAAAGGAGGTGCTGTCCGATTTTCCGTAGAATTTAGTGACTTTACACTTATAATATTCTACGTTTGAAGTAAGACGTTAATAGACGTATTGTGGACATTATAGGTTGACATACTACGGGCGGGATATTGTACTTGGCGAGTGGTTTGACCCGAAGAGGTATGTAGAACTTTCCTATCTTTTGAGCATGAATAGTTGACTTATATAGTACGGTAGACGTACAAGACCTTGATATCCTTTACTAGTTTTATGAATAGCCAAGTTGGGTGAGTTAGGAGATTAACTCACTTCTTTAAAAGTATTAAGAACGTCTTAAGTTTTTAAAGTTAAGGGACTTGAAGAGTTTTAAAGTATATGATACTTGTTTCGTTTAAACGTATAAGTCCCTTGGATAGGAAATTGTAATTGGCTAAGGTATAAAGTTAATATAACGACTTTATGGGAAGTTGATTATATTAGCTTTATGGAAAGATAAATGAGGATAAATGACTTGTTTTAATGAAAGGCAATTTGGTTTTAAGACATCAATTGCCTAAAGTTTTTATGAGAAAAGAAGTTACTTGATTTGGAAGCCTAATTTTATTTCTAAAAGTATTGTGACTTGATACTACGTTTATTAGTATCTTGGAAGTTTTATACGAAAAAGAGTCATTTTTAAAAGAGTGGAAGTATGTAGTACTTGGGTTAAATTCCCGGATTTTTATAAAAGACATGTTAGTGCCTTAAGTAAACTAAAATGAGAGTGTATATGAACAAGAATAATAAGAAGTTAGGGGATTTCTTAACTTGCTTATATATTGTGACGCCCCGAACCCGAGCCCGTCACTGGTGCCTTACCCCGGGCACCCTAGTGATACAACATCAGAGAAAATCAGCGGAAATAAAAAAACATGAACATGAATTAAGAGACATGATATATAAGCGAGCCCAAAGCGATTGCCTTGGTAAAAATACATAAACACGACGGTTATCCTTTTACAAACCACGCCTGGCGGTCTACAGACCTCTAAGATTTACAACGACAATGACGGGACGGGGCCCGCCATACCACAGAATGTACAAGAACCTGACTCGGGGACACATACCAAAAGATAAGCCTCGGAGAAGCGGAGCTTCCAATCTGTTGACGTGATCATGGCGGGGATCCACGGCCGATGTACCTCTACTGCGGCGTGAACGCGGCCGAAGAGTCGATGCAGTACCAAGTATGTGGCTGTCAAATCGTAAATGAAATCATAATAGCTTAAAAGCGGGAGACATGTATGATAACCAAAATACAAGACGCAACATAAAGCGATCAAGTCGAGGACTCACGCCTCAAAGTCACCACTCAAATATAACTATGGGTCTCGCCACAACATCAATCATGCGGTGGAATGCCTTCCTCATCTGGCGATCTATGATATGATAACACAAGAAGTACACGACACCAAGTCCTACACGATGCGAAGTCAGATTAACAATTCAAATGGAAGCATACGTGCGCTACGCGTCGTGTCGGTATGTCGAAAAGGGAACCACGAGCGGCAATCAAAATGGAAGCATATACCTGCGCTACGATCGTGTCGGTATGTCCAAAAGGAAACAATAAGACAAAGATTCCAAATGGAAACATACGTGCGCTACGCATCGTGTCGGTATGCCCAAAGGAAACAATAAGCGATATCAACATGGAAGCATACGTGCGCTACGCATCGTGTCGGTATGTCCAAAGCGATTAGCAAAAGTAACACAATCAGCGAGGCGTGCGGTGGAATTTCTCCATCGCTGGCGTGTCCATGTAACATCAACAATAATAACAAGGCGCGTGGCCACATGCCCCGAATCTTTGCGTCGGTGTAGACATGCCCGTGTAACCTCAATAACAATATCTTGGGTGGTCAACCTGCGCGTGGCCACATGCCGGAATCTTGCGTCGGTGTAGACGCGTCCATGTTGCGGTAATAACCATATATCGGGTAATCAACCGACGCGTGGCCGCGTGCCGAATCTGCGTCGGTGTAGACATGTCCGTGTGACATCAACAACAAGCGATAATCAAAATGGAAACATACGTGGAATTCTCCATCACCCGGACGCGTCGAGTAAGTTCTCAACAAGTCAACCGGCCTCTGTCGAGAGCGGTAACGAAATACCGCACTTGCACAACAAAGGCTATCATCACAAGCATAGACAAGTTTCACAACAACAAGCATAGGCAAGTTTCACAACAACAAGCATAGGCAAGTTTCACAACAACAAGCATAGGCAGGTTTCACAACAACACGCATAGGCAAGTTTCACACAACTCAAAGTACTTTCATTTTATGCCAAAGTCGGGTTTTAACCCCAGTACTACATACGTTAAGTTCGTTTAAAGAGATCCATTACTTTTATAAAAGTCACGATACGTAGTATTAGAATGACCAACCCATTCCTTTTCAAAATCAAGTAACAACATTCTTTTCCTAAGTTCGGTTTGCCTAGTTTCAATTACTCGAAACACCATTTTCAAATGGTTTCATAGTTCTCAAACTTAATCACTTGATTCCTTTTTAGAACAATTGAGTAATATATGTCTCGCGTGAGTAGGTTATTCTTGT
Organism: Przewalskia tangutica; assembly: GCA_029844215.1. Lineage (NCBI taxonomy): Eukaryota > Viridiplantae > Streptophyta > Magnoliopsida > Solanales > Solanaceae > Przewalskia > Przewalskia tangutica. The sequence continues at coordinate 25,627,217 of CM056720.1, read as the reverse complement.
TTACAACATTCTTATTACAGACCATGATCTAGAAAATGTAATATCATTTTGTCTCATCTTAGTTTCTATGCGGATGGAGGTTTCTCTGGTTTTAATACAATTCATCATTATTCAATACATTTTCCTTTATTAACTGCGGTGGTGCTGTCGATACATTCGATTTCGAAATCGGTAAAACATTATCCCTTTAAATAAAACCAAGTACTCATTACTCACGAATGAGGTTTCACACAAACATTCACATTAAAACAAATAAGTTAAGTCTCTTATCTTATAAGATCAACTCTCTTAACTTCTAACAACACTAAACCATTTTCTTTACCTCTCTTAAGACATTATACCTAACTCCCCATAAAGCTAGTATAACTCTTTTTAAAACCATTAAAACCAAGTGTTACTCTCCCTTCACACGATTTATAAATCTTTTGAAATACATCAAGTTCTTTATTATAACTAGCCAGTTATAATTCACATCAGTTACCTTTTAAAACCACAAAGTATTTTCTTACCTACATAAAGTATATAACCAACTTCCCATAAAGCGTTATAACACTTTATGTTTTAAACAATCAAACACGATTAACACGTATGCGTCTACCGCACTACATAGTTCACACATACCATGCTAGAAGAGATAGGAAGAGGTTCACATACCTCGCGACGATTATCGACAATAAGCAAAAGCTCCAAGTACTACAACGCGCTAGCCCTTTCCACTCCTCGAGTAGAATACGCTACTCTTAGTACTTTCACCTAAAAAGGTCACAAACGTCTATTAACTTTTAAACACACGGTTCCATTTCTCTACAGAAAATTCGGCTCTCCCCGCCAACGTAAATCTCCTCTCTATCGAGGCTGCAAGCCAACCGTGGGGTTTACACGCCTAACGGGCGTGTACAATTACTCGATGTCTTACACAAGTCTACTGCAATACATCGATGTAAATCTGATTCGATTCTTTTCTTTATTCTTGAGCTTAAGTCAAAAGACATTGCCACAAACTAGGTTCAGTTCTATATATAGTATACTTCAACTATATATTCTTAACAACATGTAATTTCCAATTACAAATAGAGGGACAAGATAATTACCTCGATAAGCCCATAATTATCCAAGTTAAATGTCGGTCCTTAGCAACGTTTAGCTCGACTCGGTGCTCCATCCCGTTCCAAACAACCCCTTAGAAGTTCTAACTAACTTCTACCTAAATACTTCAACCAATCAACGAAGATTTCCTTAGGGTTTCGGTTTGAGACTAAAGGGACAAAAGGTAGTATTTCCTGCTCTACGTATAGAGGTATCTTTGGAATACTACAAGGTACAAGGCTAAGGTATTTTGGGCATTATAACAATACTAGGGAGTATTTCTATACCACAACAAAGGGTATTATACGAAAACAACTAGGCTAGGGGTACCCACCAAGGCACCATGAGGGGAGGAGGAGGCCTCGGCAAGACTCTCAAAAGAGGGGATGAGTTGGACGAACTCAACACTAGAGGAGGGAGGGATTTTAGGCTTGGAAGGTTTCATTTGTGGATGAAGAGTTCATGAACATAAGGGGGGTATTTATAGCAAAACCAAAGGCCAACCAATAGCCAAGATCTAGCCAAGTGCAAGGCAAGTGTAAGGCGAGATCAAGCCAAGTGCACCTAACCCCACTCCACAAAACATTGCACCAAACAAGCCACAAAACAAGGCCAAAACAAGGCACAAAACAAGGCACCAATAGGACACAAAGCGTGAGCCAAAAGATCAAGCCAAAGCGTGAACCACTTCGTGCGCGGACGCCCACTGCTTCCAATGTGAGGTGACACATGTCACCCTCCCGTGGGTCCAAATTGTTTCGTCCCTCGGAAAAATCCGAAAAATTTAAAAAGGACATAGCCGAATTTTCCTCATGAGTTATGTAAAGCGTTTAGTCGGCGACTCTAGCAGGGTGTTGTGCACAAATGTCATTCGGCGAGCCACAGGCGGGGTGACACGTGTCACCCTCTATTGGCCCAAAATAAAACATCTTAGAAAATATCCACAATGGCCAAAATCTCAAAACAAAGTGGGCCCAAAGCCAGTAAATTTCTCCGTGGGCCCACGTGACCATTCGAAAATAAAATTTCATAATTCTCTAATATTCCAGAAGTCGAATACCGTCTGGAATCAATTCCCATTAACGAACCTTTTCCTTCACAAAACGGAAACTTTTCCGGAAAAATCACCTCTTTCTTCCTTTCCAATCTTTACGCCGTATTCTAAATGCGTCGCCCTACGTCATACTCCGGAAATACGGATATAACATTCTCCCATCCTTAGAAACATTCGTCCGAATGTTCCTTCTCAATCTCGCACAACTGCGCTAGTATAGCCTTCACCGCTATACGTCTGAAAACAATCATGCCACGCGCCATAAAAAATAACAAACGCACAATACTTAAAACCAAGTCAACGAGGAAACACCTAATCATCACAAAAACCCCACGAGGTCTAAAATATACTCCTCACACCTTCATTTCACAAAAGAAAGCGATCACACACGTTCACTTCTCCTATCTCGTTGTCCTTCTCGAACACTCGAACTCTTTCTAGTATTCGTACCACACTTCCGTCAACACTTTCCAACCGCGAGTCACTACCTCGAACTTGGTCATCTCACTAACCGATCTTACCAAGGCCGTTCCGGCCTCACGATCCGCTCGGTTGAACATATCCACCAACTCATACGATGGTCATATAAACTTGGGCCTAGCATCCTCGTGACCCTACCACTGGCGGGACTACCTAACCGGCCACCTTGTCAAGGCTGCGGTTGACCGTATCACGCCCTCCACCCGACCACAATCGCGTCAAGCCCTTTGTTCCCGACGGAACAATCTGCTAAATCACATCATGAAAGCTACCACTTCCATCTCACATTACCCGTGGATCATCACATATAAAACCACGTATACTACGCGCGATAAAGGTCAAACGTAAAACTAATCTTTTACTCAAGACGACCTACCTCTAAGGTCTCAATCGTGATGATCTAGGGTTCACACTTACCACACGATCTCGTAACGAGAAGAATGGAAACCAATCCTAAATGTCCTATAGCCTCACGATTATAGATGTGGTGCACAACACATCGATAATCAAGACTCTACTAGACACGATCAGAGACACTTTCCGAGGATTAAGCGCTCACGATACCACATGGCGCCCGAACCGGGCCCATCAGTGCCTTACCCCGCACCCTAGTGATACAACATCGAGAAAATCGTGAAATAAAAAAACATGAACATGAATTAAGAGACATGATATATAAGCAGACCAACCAAGCGGTTGCCTTCGTAAAAATACATAAACACGACGGTTATCCTTTTACAAACCACGCCGGCGATTACTCTGCACTTAAGATTTACAACGACAATGACGGACAGGCCCCGCCATACCACGAATGTACAAGAACCTACAACTCGGGGACACATACCAAAAGATAAGCCTCAGAAATGGAGCTTCCCAATACGCCGGCGTGATCCATGAGCGGGGATCCACGATCGATGTACCTCTACTGCGGCATGAGCGGCCCGAAGGAGGTCGATAACAGTACCAAGTATGTGAAATCACAACATCAGAATGAAATCATAATAGCTTAAAAGCGGAGACATGTATGATAACCAAAATACGACGCAACATAAAAGCGATCAAGTCGGGGACTCACGCCTCAAAGTCACCACTCAAATATAACTATGGGTCTCGCGCCACAACATCAATCATGCGTGGAATGCCTTCTCACCGCGATCATGATATGATAACACCAAAGTACACCAAAGACACCAAGTCCTACCGATGCAAAGCAGATAACAATTCAAATGGAAGCATACGTGCGCTACGCGCATCGTGTCGGTATGTCCAAAGGAACCACGAGACAATCAAAATGGAAGCATACCCGCGCTACGCGTCGTGTCGGTATGTCCAAAGGAAACAATAAGACAGCACTCCAAATGGAAACATACCCGCGGCGCTACGATCGTGTCGGTATGCCCGAGGAAACAATAAAGCGATATCAACATGGAAGCATACCCGCAGCGCTACGCGTCGTGTCGGTATGTCCAAAGCGATTAGCAAAAGTAACACAATCAACAGAACGTGCGTGGAATTTCTCCATCAACTTGACGTCCATGTAACATCAACAATAATAACAAGCGCGTGGCCACATGCCGAATCTGCGTCGGTGTAGACATGCCCATGTAACCTCAATAACAATATCTTGGGTGGTCAACCTGCGCGTAGCCACATGCCGGAATCTGCGTCGGTGTAGACGCGTCCATGTTGCGGATAACCATATATCGGGTAATCAACGCGGCGTGACGCGTGCCCCGAATCTGCGTCGGTGTAGACATGTCCGTGACATCAACAACAAGACGAGAATCAAAATGGAAACATACGTGGAATTCTCCATCATCGCCAAAGACGCTCCACGTAAGTTCTCGACAAGTCAACCGCCTCTATCGAGACGCCGGTATACGTAAATACCACACTTGCACAACAAAGGCTATCATCACGCATAGACAAGTTTCACAACAACAAGCATAGGCAAGTTTCACAACAACAAGCATAGGCAAGTTTCACAACAACAAGCAGGCAAGTTTCAACAACAAGATAGTAAGTTTCACAACAACTCAAAGTACTTTCATTTTATGCCAAAGTCCGGTTTTTAACCCCAGTACTACATACGTTTAGTTCGTTTAAAAGAGATCCATTACTTTTATAAAAGTCACCCGATACGCGTAGTATTAGAATGACCAACCCACATTCCTGTTCAAAATCAAGTAACAACATTCTTTTCCTAAGTTCCAGTTTGCCTAATTTCAATTACTCAAGCTTCTCATTTTCAAATGGTTTCATAGTTCTCAAACTTAATCACTTGATTCCTTTTTGGAACAATTGAGTAATATATGTCTCACGTGAGAGTAGGTTAGTCTTGTTTAAAACATTCTTATTACAATGACCATGATCTAGAAAATGTAATATCATTTTGTCTCATCTTAGTTTCTATGCGGATGGAGGTTTCTTGGTTTTAATACAATTCATCATTATTCAATACATTTTCCTTTATTAACGCCGCAGCGGTGTCTGTCGATACACATTACGATTTCCAAATCGATAAACATTATCCCTTTAAATAAAACCAAGTACTCATTACTCACGAATGAGGTTTCACACAAACATTCACATTAAAACAAATAAGTTAAGTCTCTTATCTTATAAGATCAAGTCTCTTAACTTCTAACATCAAGAAACCATTTTCTTTACCTCTCTTAAGACATTATACCTAACTCCCCATAAAGCTAGTATAACTCTTTTAAAACCTTTAAAACCAAGTGTTACTCTCCTTCAAACGATTTATAAATCTTTTGAAATACATCAAGTTCTTTATTATAACTAGCCGCTTATAATTCACATCGATTACCTTTTAAAACCACAAAGTATTTTCTTACCTACATAAAAAAGTTATAAACAAATTCAAATAAAGCCTTTATAACACTTTATGTTTTAAGAACAATCAAACACGCTTAACACGTACGCCGTCTTCACTACATAGTTCACACATACCATGCTAGAAGAGATAGGAAGAGGTTCACATACCTCGCGACGATTATCGACAATAAGCAAAAGCTCCAAGTACTACAACCTTGCTAGCCGCTTCCACCTCGAGTAGAATACGCTACTCTAATTACTTTCACCTAAAAATGTAACAAACCTATATTAACTATTAAACACACGGTTCCATTTCTCTACGTAAAATTCGCAGACCTCCCGCCACAACAGAAATCTCCTCTCTATCGAGGCCGCTACCAAGCCAACCGGGGTTACACGTCTAACCGGACGTGTACAATTCTACTCAGTAATACTACACAAGTCTACTGCAATACAGTCCAATGTAAATACAGTTCAGTTCTTTTCTTTATTCTTCAGGCTTAAGTCAAAAGACATTTCCACAAACTAGGTTCAGTTCTATATATAGTATACTTCAACTATATATTCTTAACAATATGTAATTTCCAATTACAAATAGAGGGACAAGATAATTACCTCGATAAGCCCATAATTATCCAAGTTAAATGTCGGTCCTTAGCAACGTTTAGCTCCAACTACGGGTGCTCCATCCCGCTCCAAACAACCCTTAGAAGTTCTAACCAACTTCTACCTAAATACTTCAACCAATCAATGAAGATTTCCTTAGGGTTTCGGTTTGAGACTAAAGGGACAAAAGGTAGTATTTGCTCTGCGTAGAGGTATCTTTGGAATACTACAAGGTACAAGGCTAAGGTATTTTGGGCATTATAACAATACTAGGGAGTATTTCTATACCACAACAAGGGTATTATACGAAAACAACTAGGCTAGTGGGTACCTGCGCCAAGGCACCACATGAGGAGGAGGAGGCTACCAAGACTCTCAAAAGAGGGGATGAGTTGGACGAACTCAACACTAGAGGAGGGAGGGATTTTAGGCTTGGAAGGTTTCATTTGTGGATGAAGAGTTCATCAACATAAGGGGGGTATTTATAGCAAAACCAAAGGCCAACCAATGGCCAAGATCTAGCCAAGTGCAAGGCAAGTGTAAGGCCAAGATCAAGCCAAGTGCACCCTAACCCCTACTCCACAAAACATTGCACCAAACAAGCCACAAAACAAGGCCAAAACAAGGCACAAACAAGGCACCAATAGGACACAAAACGCGAGCCAAAGATCAAGCCAAACGCGAACCACTTCGCGCACTGACGCCCACTTGCTTCGATGTGAGGTGACCCATGCCACCCTCCCGTTGTTCAAAAATTTTTCGTCACTCGCAAAAAACCCAAAAATTTAAAAAGCACATCGCCGTAATTTTCCCCTCCCATGTTATGAAAAACGTTACGTCGAAAAACGACTCTAACCGGGTGTTGTGCACAAATGTCATTCGGCCAAGCCACAGGCGGGGTGACACGTGTCACCCTCCTATTGGCCCAAAATAAAACATCTTCCAAAATATCCACAATGGCCAAAATCTCAAAACAAAGTGGGCCCACAAAACCAGAATTTCTCCCGTGGGCCCCACGTGACCATTTCAAAATAAAATTCCATAATTCTCTAATATTCCAAGATGTCCGAATACCAAATCGGGAATCCAATTCCCATTAACGAACCTTTTCCTTCACAAAACCTAAACTTTTCCGGAAAAATCACCTCTTTCTTCCTTTCCAATCTTTCGTCAGATTCTCGCGACGCACGCCCCACGCATATACTCGGAAATACGGGTATAACATATATTGTATGATAAGCGGTAGTGCTTATGTTATGTATGATAGCCGTTTGTGCTAGTGGTATATTATTTATTACGGTCATTCCGGGTTTGTGTATTGCATATTCCGTGGATTTGCTACCCACGATGCGAGGAATACCTCATGCGAGTCCGTAAGGGCTTATGCGGGTGATATAGTCCCATGCGGGCGGGTACAGCCTATGCGAGGAATACCTCATGCGAGTACGTAAGGACTTATGCGGGTGAAATAGTCTCATGCGATGAATACCTCATGCGGGTCCACACGACCTATGCAGGTGAAATAGTCTCAGGAGTAGGATTGCTTAATGATACTGCGGGCGGGTGGTCCTGCTTTGATCGTAAGCTTCCTATTTTTATGTTGTAAGTATACTTCTATTTACTCTCATTGTTAGTAAGGCACAATGTACTATAATTTGATTATCATACATGTCTCCGGCTTTGTTTTAAACTTATGATGTAATTACAGTATTTTTCAGTTTTATATACTTAGTACATATTGTGTACTGACCCCCTTCCTCGGGGGCTGCGTTCAAGCCGCAGGTAAGGGTAAGCAGGTGGTGGATCCTCATTCTTAGGATCACTTATCGACGCCGTAAGCTCCATTTCTCGGAGGCTTGTCTTTTTAGTACGCCTTTCCACGATGTTGTAGATTTATGTACATTCAGGTATGGCGACGGCCGCCCCGCCACAATTGTTATTCATGAGGTGCAGTAGTCACATTTTGTGCTTTGAACAAGAACCGAAGTTGTACAATTTTGCTTTTGATTATGCATATTTTATGGCGCGGCCTTATCGGCTAGCGTGATGTTATTGTCTAAACATGTTGTATGTTGTGTATGTTCATTGCTATTCTCGATGTATACGAGCAGGGTGCCGGGTAGGGCACCGCCGCGCCCGGGCCGGTCGTGACAAAAGTGGTATCGAGCGCTTAGTCTTGAAAAGTGTCTGACCGTGTCTAGTAGAGTCTTGATTATCGGTGTGTTGTGCACCACATCTATAATCGGAGGCTGCAGACATTTAAGATTGATTTCCATTTTCTCTCTTTGAGATCGTGCGATGAGTCGCCTTATTAGGTTGAATCCTCTCGACCTATTCTTATGAAATGATTATGCCTCCACGGAAGCGGCGAGGCGAAGGGCAAAGCGGCGGCGAGAGTCGCTAGCGGTACTCGAGGGTTACTCGCACTGAGCACAGACTATGCCCGAGGTAGTAAGCGGTCGCGAGTTCACCACGCCGGCGGTATTAGAGAGTCGAGGCGGCGGTAGCTCCGAGGTTCGGTACTAGAGCCTCGATTCGCAGACAGTCGCGAGTATAGAGACTACGAGGCGAATCCGGTTATTGACCAAGATAGTAGCAGCGTGGCAAACGGAGCAGATGGCTAACCCTAGGGCCGACAGTTTGCGGATTCGGGATTTTCTGGGTTGTCATCCACCCGAGTTTTATGGTTCGAGGTCTGAGGAGGATCCGCATGAGTTCATTCGGCAGCTACATAGGACTATGCAGGTTCTTAGGGCTTCGGAGACAGAGTCTGTTATGCTAGCCTCTTACCGGTTACGCGATATTGCGTTGGACTGGTTTGAGTCATGGGAGCTGTCGAGGGGTGAGGATGCTCTTCCAGCTGTTTGGGAGGAGTTCACAGAGGCCTTCATGGATCACTTTTTGCCTCCTGAGATGAGGAGAGCCCGCGTAGATAGATTCTTGACCTTGAGGCATAATAGGAGGACTATCGAGTATAGCACAGAGTTTGACTCTTTGACGAGCATGCACACCATTGTAGCCGGCATGACTGATAGAGTTAATGGTTATGTGATGGGGCTAGGCGTCATATGATTCGTGCATGCTTGGAGTGGCTCTTCACCGGTATGGACATTGTCAGGATGCAGGCGTATGCGCAGGGGATAGAGGATAGAGAGGAGGATCAGTTGACTCGGGACAACCCAAGAGGCTGGACAACAGGTCTCGTGGCGATTTTGGCGGACACCTCGGCAGCGAACTAGGTCCACGTTCGGCCAAAGACAGAGTGCTCCTTCACGGTTTTTACGGTAGGAGGTCGATCAGCCAGTCATTCAGGAAGCGGTCGTGGCTCGGGACTTGAGGTTTCGAGGCGCAGATCGTCACCGATCGAGACCACCCACATCTCGGTGTGCTCGATGCGGGAGATCTCACCCAGGCGAGTGTTGTGTTCCTACAGGAGATTGTTACTCTTGTGGCCAGCTGGGCCATTTGAGGAGAGATCGTCCACTAGGCGGCATGGGTGGTGCGGTCGCGGCCGGATCGATTCTTTGGGTCTTCCTATTCTTCCGTGGTTATGCGCCCCGGAGGGCAGAGTGTTCACGGACCGGCAGGCTGCGGCAGAGGTCGTGGTGGTGGTTCCAGTTCTAGCGGTCCACAGAACCGCATTTATTCTTTAGCTACGCCCGGGATCGTGAGGCTTCCACGCCGTCGCAGTACATTATTGATTTCATGTTGTGACGTATATGCTTTGATAGATCCAGGTTCTACCTTGTCCTATGTGTCCCCTCTTATTGCGGGTAGAATCGGGATAGAGCGGTCTCGATAGAGCCTTTTGAGTAGCTACGCCGATGGGTGATTCGGTGTTAGGCGAGCGGGTGTATAGAGGTTGTCAGGTGTTTATTCTGATCGTCGGACCCTTGCGAACTTGATAGTTGGAGATGACAGATTTTGATGTCATTATGGGTATGGGACTGGTTGGCTTTGTTATGCCAACGTTATTGTAGAGGCGAGTTGGTTCGGTTCGATTTCTGGCGAGCCGATTATCGAGTGAAAGGACAACACGGCGTCGTAGGGTAGGTTTATTTCTTACCTCAAGGCTAGGAAGATGGTGCGGAAAGGGTACATCTATCATCCGGTTCGTATTTGATACGGTGAGGTGCAGTTCTTGATCGATGCCGATGGTTAGGGAGTTTCGGATGTGTTCCCAGGCGATCTTCCGGTATCCTCCCGAGAGGAGATTGAGTTTTGTATTGATACGTTGCGGACACTCGACTATTTCTATTAGCCGTATAGGATGGCACCTTGAGTTGAGGGAGCTGAAGGACCAGCTGAAAGATTTGCTGGAAAAAAGCTTTATCAGGCCTAGTGTTTCTCCCTGGGGAGCGCCGGTTTTTTCAGAACTTGTTGTATTTTTAGAGAAATTTTTTCAAGCAACTAAAGAATTTTCTGATATATATATTATCCTATTATTTCAACTATGTTATTTTATATAACTCTAATATTTTTGTTATTTAGTGAATATATGGAAAAACCATATAATAAAGCATCTATTAAAAATGTTTATCAATTTTTTTTCTATTCTCACTATTTATATTATTAGTGTTGTATTAAATCCGACTATTAAAATAGATGATTGTAAAACACTTATTGAAACTATTTATAATTGTATAGCAGTACTTCCACCTCCGACTCCAAAAAATCCAAATGAACGACCAACTAAAGAAAAAGTTTTGTCTAGCATACAAACTGAATGCAAAATAGTATATACGCATTACCAACAAGAAAGTGATAGCAACCAACCAGCTTCTATACCATCTTCTTCTATACCATCTTCTTCTTCAGCACAACCTTATAAAAGACATGCTGTTTTGCGGCTAATATTGAAAGACTTAGAAATAGAATGTTTAGTGGTACCACTACTAATCAAGTTAGCGAGTTTGATATTTTTGTTATGCAGTGTGTTGTACCGTACCAAACAGTTTTCTAAATACTGGAGGAAAAATGAGAAGACATTTCCTACACTAGCAAATATGACCCGTGATGTGTTGAACATTCAAGTGTCATCAACAACGTCTGAAAATGTTTTTCCGGAAGATTTCAAATAGGAGAGCACAGACACTCCATTGGGGAGACAACTTAGAAATTACAGTTTTATTCAGAGATTGGATACGAGCGGAGCGTAGAAGGTGCAGTCAACAAGAGATTAATGAAGAAGACGATTTAAACTACAACGAAATCTTGTCCGACAGAACTGGAAGCGACGTCGACCAATTTGACCAACAAATTACAATTCTAACCGAAGAACTACAATATTTTGTGAAGAAACTAGAAAAAATATTTTTAAAAACGTACTTTTTTAATTGCAATTTTACTATGTTATTTGCAACTTTCAACACCATAATTGTATGATAAAAAATATTATATTTCTATTAAATAATATAAGAGACACAAAAACAGTCTTGAAATATTTTTATTACACTATCTTGTTCAATTATTGAAGTGTTTATATATGTTATTTTTAAAAAAATTAATTGTCAAAAAAATAAAAGATCACTCGATCCCAACCCTGCCCCGCCAAGACCGGTCCCCTTTTTCGATGGACCGAGAAACGAACGGGACATCGGCGGATCCTGCCAGTCCCGCTAGGGACCGGTCCCGTCCTCTCTAGACCCGTCGGGTCCCGGCCCTCCGGGACCCGTCCGAACCCGGCCCACTGGCCACCCTTACTTTTACATCTTTAATTTTTATGACGAGCTGGGACCCGCTTCAAACCCGGCCCACTGACCACCCTTACTTGTACATCTTTAATTTAAGGTTATAAAATTTTAAATTTTATTTTTATTTTTTAAACTACATGTCATTTAATTTTAAGGACTCGTTTGATGTGAAAAATATGAGATATTTAATTCAGGACTAAATTTAAAATATGTTTGTCTCATGCTTGATTGAGAAAAAATCATACGATAACTAATCCCCTGAAATTATAATATTATTCTTAACTCCATAAAAGGATAAAATAACTAATTCAAAAATAATTAATTTCGAGATAACTTATTTCCAATTAAACCCTTAAATTGAGACTGATGGAGTACACTATTCTCGGCGCCGCAAACTCCCTTCACCGTCCATCACAAGTTTTCCAGAGTTCACATTCTCTGTTCGGTTACCTACACCAATCAATACTCTGTCTCCAGCTGTCATTTACCCCACCCACCCCCAATCCTTCTCCCATTATCTCCATCATCAAAAACCCTAATCTTCTATCCTTGCATTTTCATCCTCATTTCTCTTCTACAGCAACAACAATGGCACAAGTTAGCATTGTCAATGCATTTCTTTCTTTGTTGCGGCTTTTGCAGCCGCAGCTTCCGCTCAAGCGTTTGGAATGGCTCTGGCGCCGTCACCTGATGCCGGAGCAGCCTTTTCTCTCCCAGCCTCCGGTTCTTTTGTCGGAGCTTCTCTCCTCTCCATTGTTGCTCTATTGAGGCACTGAGTATATTGTTGTTTGCTTTGAGGATTTATGACTAGTATTATTTTGGTCAGATGATATTATAGGTGTCTAACGGGTCAGCCCGGTCCGGACCGGTAGCCCATTACCGGGTTTAAGTTGCCGACGATTACGGTCGGTTCACTCACCACGCCAACCGTCCGGTCGTTACCGGATTCCATGTTGGCCCGTGCGGTTCCGGGTCAGAACCGGTCCAACCGGTCCGGTTTCTATTTTTTTTTTTTTTTTTAATTCTAGTATTTATTTTCTATAATATAAACTAAATTCAATTTAAATATGTAATATAATAATATAATATATAATTTAGTTGTATATATTAAAATTGAAACTTTAAAGTTAACTTTTGATTTTATAGTTTATAACTTTATACTTTATAGTTTATAACTTTATACTTTATAATTTATAACTTTATATTGTAAATTTGTAATTATACTTTTAATAATTTATTAGATTAGTAGATATATCATATAAGTATATAACATTATAACTTATAAGTAATAGATTAACAACTAAATAGATAGTAAAATTAAAATTAATGATAAGATGTAAACTTTTGAACTTTCATAACGTTAATAAGAGTACATAATGAAGTAATAATAATTTTATTTACATATTATGCATCCTTTTTGCAAGTTCTTCAGAATCTATAGGTTGATTGAATTGGTTATGCCCATAGCCTCTAAATCGAGTATTAATTCCGATCCGCCTCGCTCCCGCCTTCCAAAATATTGCCTATTTCTTCATCTTGGGATAATCAACGCCTCCACATCCTGGATTTCTTCACTCTGATCTGATCCAATACCTGAAGCAGACTAACACTTCTAATGTGCTTCCACCCAAGGAGTGACGTGTGTCTCCTATTTGATCTCGTGCTTGGCTAAATGCACTTTCAGAAGCCACTGTTGAGATCGACACATTAAGAACATCCCGCCATCGCAAGTACCGGAATTGCCTTTTGTTATCCCGCCACCATTGTAAAGGGTCAAAATTTTTCTTCGCTCCGGCTTTTGCAAATAAAATTGCATCTCATCGCAAGATCGGCTTGTGGTTGGTTGTGTTGTAAAAGTGCTCCATATGTCTAAAGATTCTTCTTCATCGTCATCATCATCAATCCTGCAGGTGTAGACACAGAACCAGAACTAGAAGGAATATTAGTAGCAGAGTTGGTGTTATCATGTAATGTAGCATAATATTCATATAATGTAGTTAAATTAGTATCAAGTTTACTTATGCAATCAAATGAAGATGGAGTTTATGTTTGACCTATTTCCATATAATTATATAAACTAAATATTAAATTATGACAATCTACTTTTTTAATAGAAGGATTTAAGACTGCACCAATACAATAAACATCAGGAATAGGAAAAAAATATTTTTTAAACTTTTCAAACATAACTGTAACTGCATCTTTATATTTCACATTTGATTTTAACCCATAAAGTAAATATGAAATTTCAGCTATATGAGCTAAAGCATTACAAACTGTTGGGTAATAAGATCCTGAAAATTCAACAGTTGCAGTGTAAAATTTACGTAATTTTTTTTAAAAGTTCACCAATTGATTTCCAATGTTCGTCGGTTAACATATACATCACGTTCTTACCATGCGCATTTGCAACATGTGTTATGGGGTCTTTATACTTATAACATTCTTTTAAAAATAAATAAGTATAATTCCACCGTGTAATAATCTCTTCTGGCATGAATTTAGGTCTCAAATTAAATTGTTTACATTTTTCTTTAAATTCTATAATTCTATTTTTCCTATTATTACCCTGAATAACTCCAACAACTCTTTTGACAAGTTTTATTTCAGGTGAAAATAAATCAAGACCACTTTTAACAATTAAATTATAAATATGACAAGCACAACGAACATGAAATATATCAGGAAGTGGTGGTTGTACTTCCGCTTTTAAAAAATCTACAGCAGCAGTATTATTAGATGCATTATCGAATGATACACAAAGTATTTTATTATAAAGATTATATTTTTGGGCATAAAAACAAATATTTTCGCATATATATTTTCCAGTATGACTTTGATCCTCGCCATGCAAAAAGCAATAATACGTTTTTCCATTCTAAAATTTTCATCAATCCAATGACAAGTAATTGTTAAATAATCATAACCGTTCAATGCATGTCCAATGTCTGAAGTAAAACTAACATGGCATGGAAGGTTAGCAAACAAATATTGCAAGAAAATAACATAATCATTATGAAGTCTAAAAATATCGGCTCTAGTAGTACTACGAGGAACACCTTTAAAAAAGGATTATATACTCTTTGAATATATGTAATTAAATATGAAGAAGAAGCAAAAGAAAAAGGCAAACAACCTCCGACAATCATTTTTGCTAATTCAATGCGATCTTTTTTTGGATCGTACTTAGCCAACCCCCCAGTTAATGGATTAAGTTGTTGTTGACCGGGTTCTAAATTAGGGACAGCATTCCATTGTGCCGGATGACCGAATTTTATATGTCTACCTATAGTGCCCGTCACCACCCCGCCTTATGTTTATAAGTTCTCCCACAAATATTACATTTAACTCTATCAGTACCCACAACTTTATCATAAAAGAGCCACACTTTACTCCTTTTTCTTCTTGCTACTGGTTCTGGTAAAGGAGGTCTACGACTACCACTAGCAGTACCAACATTGACAGAAGGAACACTAGTAGGTGTAGGAGGTTCTTGTTCTTCAAGTTCATCAATATCATCTAATTGAACGTTATCACATTCATTATCTTCTATTCCAAAATCTTCTTGCATTTGATCATAATCTATATTTTGATTAGATGATGAAGAACCTCTGATTTTTACCCGCTGAACTAGATTTACTGTGTGATCCGACGCGATTCCCTTAGTAAAGACATTATAAAATATTTAAATAATCAACAAATAAATATGACAATTTAATAAAATAATTAGAGAATGAAACGAGTGTACCAAACTTGATTAATTCAATAGAAACTCAAGCTCGAAGTCTTGCGTCTTGCTACTTTGAATTTGAAAACTAATAATATTAATAACTTGAAAATTGATAATAAAGATAATTAAGAGAGTATGAGAATAAGAGAATTGAGAGAAATGTTGTGTGATAAAAATGAAGAAAATGTAGAGAATTTATAGATTTTTTAAAGGGTAAAAATGGAATTAAAATAAATAATTAAACAAAACAAAAACAAAAAAATTAAAAATGACCAACTGGCCGAAATGACCGCTGGCACCGCCCCAATTTCTCCAAGCCCAACTACGAAATGGCCGTTGGGCAATTTTTTTTATTTTGTTTTGTAATCGTCGGTCGGTCCGGTTAACGTAATGGAACCGTTTTCCAATCACGCCTTACCCGGTCAGGACGGGTTTTGAAATGACGCATGCGGGTTGGGGTTGGGGAATCCGACTTCAACCCAGATGTCTTACGGTCCGGCCGATTACATCATTTTGACACTTTACGCTAATTAAGTCAAATATGTAAAGGATGTGAAACACACTCGCTGATAACATGTTAAAGTGACGAATTAAATGAAAACACGTCTCATTTGAGTTCGAAATAATAGTTAAAATAAATTATGACAAAAAATAAATATATTTTTCAGCAAAAGCTAAGATGTTCTTGTACTAGTGACACCAGATTTTTAGAGTTGTAACACTTATTTCGTATTTTGTACTTACAAGACTTGCTTAATCGGTTGTGGATTATTCGCTTACCGGGAGGGGGTAAGTGCCTTCACGGCTTTTACCTTTGGGTCGTGACACCTCTTTAGCCCTTACCCATTTTCTATTTAGTTAGCAAAAACATCCCTCAACAAGTCTTAGCATACCTCGAATGCCGAGTATACGTGCTACGAACTCCAAGAGTTTACCTTTTCTTTACGCAAAGCTCGAAACGTTCTTAATCTATCAAATATGCGTTATTCGTAAGAAAACGAGTCAGTAGACACCTATATCACTATAATTTTATTTCAGGTCAAAAACCAATTTCAAGCACCTAATAGCAAAATTAAAATTTTATTAAAATATTGCTTACCCATAGCCTAAAGTATAAGAATCTCAAAAATCATCGAAATTCGATCACAAATCGATAATCAATTTCATATTTTACTTGAAAACTCATTTCCATGAAAAACCCAAATTTTAAGATCAAATCACGAATAAAATCGCAAAATAATGAAAATAATCATGAGAAAATACTTAGACTGAGGTTAGTGTTATACCCCGTATTTCCAGAGTATGTACGTAAGGACGTACGTAGAAAATTTTGAAGTGTAAAGTGGCTTGGCCGAATTATTTTGTTCACAACACCCGTTTAGAGTCGCTTTTTCGAAACGCTTTTCCTGACTTTCGTAGGGAATTTCCGCTATGTCATTTATATTTTTTGGATTTTTCCGAGACGAAACATTTTGGATCAACAAGAGGCGACACTTGTCACCCTAATTGGTGAGTGGCGGAAATGTGTGATGGACGAATTGGCCTTGTGGTCGGGGAGTTGGTAGGATATTTGTGTGCAAGTTGGCTTAGGACACTTGCCCAAATCTTGGCCTTACACTTGCCTTGCACTTGGCATAATCTTGGCCATTGGTTGGCCTTGGCTTGTAGTATAAATACCCCTTAGTTGATGAACTTTCTTCATCCAAAATTGAGCTATCTACCTAAGTCTCAAAATACTCCCTCCTCTTGTGGTTCTCGTCCAAAGCCTCTCCTCCTCCTAGTGGCCTTTGGCGAGAGTTTCCACTCCCCTTTGTGGTGTTTTGCCACGTGGTACCCACTAGCCTAGTTGTCTCGTATAAATACCCTTGTTGTGGTATAGAAATACTCTCTAGTATTGTTGTTATGTCCAAATACCTTGGCCCAAATACCTTGTAGTATTCCCAAGGTTACACTTATACTAGCCTGAAAATACCGTTATACTTTCCTCACCACTAAAACGAAACCCTAAGGAAATCTTCACCCGTTGTTGAAGTATGGAGTAGAAGTTGCGTAGAACTTCTAAGGGTTGTTTGGGCGGATTGGAGCCCTCGGAGGAGAGCTAAACCTTGCTCAGGAGCGACTTTAAACTCGGATAATTTTTGGGCTTATCGAGGTAAATATCTTGTCCCCCTATTGTAATTGGAAATTACATAAGTGTTGAATATATAGTGTTGTATACTATATATAGAACTGAACTTAGTATTGTGGCAATGTCTTTAACTTAAGCCTGAAGAATTAAGAATTGAACAGTAATCACATAGAAGGATAATAAAGAGAAGAACTGAAATGTAATTACCTAGGGTTGTATTACAGTAGACTTATGTAGCATTACTGTGTAGTAGAATTGTACGCGTCCGGTTAGACGTGTTAACCCCCCCCCCCCTGGTTGGCTTGGTAGCCGACCTCGATAGAGGAAGAGATTTACGCTGTTGCGGGGAGAGGTCTTTGAATTTTCTGTAGAAAAATGGGAACGTGTGGTTAAGATTTAATAGACGTTTGTGGCCTTTATAGGTGAAAGTACTAAGAGTAGCGTATTCTACTCGAGGAGTGGAAAGGGCTAGCAAGGTTGTAGTACTTGGAGCATTTTGCTTATTGTCGTTAAATCGTCGCGAGGTATGTGAACCTCTTCCTATCTCTTCTAGCATGATATGTGTGAACTATGTAGTATGCGGTGAGCGTACATGTGTTAATCGTGTTTGATTGTTCTTAAAACATAAAGTGTTATAACGCTTTATGGGAAGTTGGTTATAACGACTTTATGTAGGTAAGAAAATACTTTGTGGTCTTAAAAGGTAATCGATGTGAATTATAAGCGGCTTGTTATAATAAAGAACTTGATGTATTTCAAAAGATTTATAAATCGTTTTGGAAGGAGAGTAACACTTTGTTTTAAAAGGTTTTAAAAAGAGTTATACTAGCTTTATGGGAAGTTAGGTATAATGTCTTAAGAGAGGTAAAGAAAATGGTTTACTGATGTTAGAAGTTAAGAGACTTGATCTTATAAGATAAAAGACTTAACTTATTTGTTTTAATGTGGATGTTTGTGTGAAACCTCATTCGTGAGTAATGAGTACTTGGTTTTATTTAAAGGGATAATGTTTCTTGATTTCGAAATCGTAATGTGTATCGACAGCACCACTGCAGCGTTAAGAAAGGAAAATGTATTGAATAATGATGTATCGTATTAAAACCAAAGAGAAACCTCCATCCGCATAGAAACTAAGATGAGACAAAATGATATTACATTTTCTAGATCATGGTCTTTGTAATAAGAATGTTGTAAACAAGAATAACCTACTCTCACGTGAGACATATATTACTCAATTGTTCTAAAAGGAATCAAGTGATTAAGTTTATGAACTATGAGACCATTTGAAAATGAGAAGCTTGAGTAATTGAAACTAGGCAAGCGGAACTTAGGAAAAGAATGTTGTTACTTGATTTTGAAAAGGAATGTGGGTTGGTCATTCTAATACTACTGCATCGGGTGACTTTGATAAGTAATGGATCTCTTTTAAAGAATTTAACGTCGTAGTACTTTAGGGTTGAAACCTGACTTTGGCATAAAAATGAAGGTACTTTGAGTGATGTGAAAACTATGCTTGTTGTGGTGAAACATTCCTACGCTTGTTGTTGTGAAACTTGCCTATGCTTGTGATGATAGCCTTTGTTGTGCAAGTGTGGTGTTTTACGTGTTCTGGCGTCTCGATAGAGGCGGTTGGTAGTTGAGGTTTCTTACCGCTCGCCCGGGTATCCGGTGGTGGCTCTCGTACTTGCCGCCTCGCGATGATTCGGCCTTGGTATCGGTAGTCACCGCACTTGCCCGCTCAAGATAGTGACGGTTTCGTGATACGCTTGGTCCCGGTGGTCACCCTCGTACTTGCCGGCCACCGCGTGGCCGGCCTTGGTATCCGATGATCGGCTCTCACTTGCCCGTGTTTTGGTTGCATTGTATTATTGGTACGGTCGGATTCGTAGTTATACTTGTCCAGACGGTTTTATAACACAGTGGGACATGGTGTTCGTGTATAATCCTTGGTATTGTTATATCATAAAGCTGATGAGGAAGAAATTCCACGCACGAGTGATAATTTGGAGGCGTGAGTCCGCTCTCTTGAATCGTTATATGTTATATCAGTAGTTTGGTCATCATACATGTCTCGCTTTATATAGACTATTATGATTTCATTTACGATATTCTGATTTCACATACTTGGTACTGTTGTCTTGACCTCGCCCGGCTGCGTTCACTGCGCGGTAGAGGTGCGTCATTGCCGATCCGCGTTTAGGATCTCATTTCAGCGTTTGGGAAGCTCCGCTCCGTGGAGGCTTATCTTTGGTATGTTACCCCAGTGTAAGTTCTTATGCGTTCAGGTATGGCGGGGCCCTGTCCGCCATAGTTGTTGTATAAATCTTAAGTGCAGGTAATCTTGCTGTGGGCGGGGTTGTAAAAGGATTAAAGCTCTAGCTTTATGTATATACCGAAGGCAACTGTTTTGGTTGGCTTTGTTTATTTACTATATCTCTCATTTCATGTGTAAAGTTTTTATTTCCGCTGGTTTTCTCGATGTTGTATCACCAGGGTGCCCGGTAAGGCACGATGTGGGCCCAATTTTCGGGCGCCAAGTGGTATCGAGCGATTAATCCTCGGAAAGTGTCTACGCATCGTGTCTAGTAGAGTCTTGATTATCGGTGTGTTGTGCACTACATCTATAATCGTGAGGCTATAGGACATTTAGGATTGGTTTCCATTTCTTCTCATTCGAGATCGTGCCTTAGAGGCGTGTGATAAGATTGGACCCTCCGACGTGTTTCGCTTTTACCGCTTATGCCTCTGCGAAGGCAACCCGCCCGTGGCGAGGCAGCGAGGGATCTCGCGAGTAAACGGCAGAGACCACAAGACTGAGCCTCGATCCGCGATGCAGGCGAGAGGAGATGAGTTACTGAGTGGGCCCGCTAATGGCGTGGTTGTGGCGAACTTGAGGATAGCCGACGCAGCAGTTCGGTAACACCGATGGTTCACCCTAGATCGAGATAGTTCGAGGCTACGAGATTTTTACGAGTTGTAGGCGCCAGAGTTTTATGGGTCGAGGCACGAGGATGATCCGCAGGAGTTCATCCGGCGATTCTACGGATCGTAGAGTAATCAAGGCACGGAGGCCGAGTCGGTGGTCCTAGGTTCACATCACCGCGTGATACCGCCAATGATCGGGTTTGATTCGTGGGAGCTGTCGGGAGAGAATGCACTTCCAGGTATATGGGACGAGTTCTCGAGGCATTCCTTGCACATTTCTTGCCTCACGCGAATGAGAGGGCTCGCGCGACATTTTTGGTGTTGCGGCGAAGCAGGCGTGCGGTTGAGTACAATGTGGAGTTCGACTCATTGGCGTCGTCCCGCGTTAGTAGCTAGTATGGAGGATCGAGTGCACCGATATGTTCTGAGGCTCGATGATTGCCTTGCAGAGTTGTTGGGTGTAGCTCTTCACCGGGCATGGACATCGCCGCGCAGCGTATACACTTGGATGTGAGCGGATAAATCGACGGAATGACGACCAAAGTCGGCGAAGAGGGCGAACAGCAGGTCCTTTGGTGACTTTCGAGCGGACCGCCTCAGCAGACTAGTTATGTACCTCGTCGGTCTGAGTGGTCCTCCCGACTTTGGGACGCCGGGATATTCGGGGAAGCGAGTGCTCGCCGGATGAGGTTGCCACTTGTCTCGGTGTGGCCGTTGTGGAAAGCTTCATAAGGGAGAGTGTCGTGCTAACTCGGGAGATTGTTATTTTGCGGCCAGCAGGCTATCCGGCAAGAGATCGTCCACCGAGTAGCAATCGGTAGATAGCATGGACTACTGCAGCGATTGCGGGTTCTTCACCTTCCGTAGCTGAGCAGATGTTCGTACACCGGAAGGCCGGTAGAGGTCGCGGTGGGAGTTCCCGATTTTAGCGGTCCTTGAACCGCCTAGTTTGTGTATATCCTTAACCTCTGAGTTTTGTTTGTATTGATGTTGTTGATGTGTTTAATGTTATGTTTGGATAGCTTTGTGCTAAAATGTGATTTAGAAACACAGTTAGTGAAAGGGTAAGTCCACAGGTAGTGTGAGATGGAAGTGGTAGCTTTCGCGATGTGAAATAGTAAGATTGTTCGGATCGGGAACAAGAGTTGCGCGGTTGGGGTCGGGTTGAGGACCATTTCGGGTCAACCGTAACCGGTTTGGGGTGGGGTCGGTCTGGGTGGTCCCGCCAGTGGTAGGTCACGAGGGTGCTAGGCCCAGTTTAGATGACCATCGTATGAGTTCGTGGATGCGTTCGATCGAGAATCAGTTCGTGAAGGCCGGAATGGCCTTAGGAAATCGAGGTTAGTGAGATGACCAAGTTTCGAGGTAGTGACTCGCGGTTGGAAACGAGCGTTGGCGAAGTGGGAATGCGGATACTAGAACGAGTTCGAGTGTTCGTGACGAGTACTACGAGAAAGGGAAAAGTGAACGTATGTTTTGTGGCGGTGTGGCATGATTGTTTTAAATGCGTATAGCGGTGAAGACTATCTCGACGCTGTTTGTTTGAGACCTTGAAGGAACATTCGGGACGAATGTTTCTAAGGGAGAATGTTATACCGTATTTCCAGTATGCGTGGGGCGTGCGTAGAAAATTTTGAAGTGTAAAGTGGCTTGGCCGAATTATTTTGTTCACAACACCCGTTTAGAGTCGTTTTTTTAAACGTTTTCCACGACTTTCGTAGGGAATTTCGGCTATGTCATTTATATTTTTGCGGATTTTTCCAGAGACGAAACATTTTGGACCAACAAGAGGCGACACTTGTCACCCTAATTGGTGGGAGTGGGCGGAAATGTGTGATGGGCCAATTGGCCTTGTGGTCAAGGGAGTTGGTAGGATATTTTGTGTGTGCAAGTTGGCTTAGGACACTTGCCCAAATCTTGGCCTTACACTTGCCTTGCACTTGGCATAATCTTGGCCATTGGTTGGCCTTGGCTTGTAGTATAAATACCCCTTAGTTGATGAACTTTCTTCATCCAAAATTGAGCTATCTACCTAAGTCTCAAAATACTCCCTCCTCTTGTGGTTCTCGCCCAAAGCCTCTCCTCCCCTCCTAGTGGCCTTTGGCGAGAGTTTCCCCACTCAGGTGGTGTTTCTTGGCCGGGTACCCCACTAGCCTAGTTGTCTCGTATAAATACCCACTTGTTGTGGTATAGAAATACTCTCTAGTATTGTTGTTATGTCCAAATACCTTGGCCCAAATACCTTGTAGTATTCCCAAGGTTACACACTTATACTAGCCCGTAAAATACCGTTATACTTTCCCTCGATCACTAAAACGAAACCCTAAGGAAATCTTCACCCGTTGTTGAAGTATGGAGTAGAAGTTGCGTAGAACTTCTAAGGGTTGTTTGGGCGGATTGGAGCCCTCGGAGGAGAGCTAAACCTTGCTCGTGAGCGACTTTAAACTCGGATAATTTTTGGGCTTATCGAGGTAAATATCTTGTCCCTATTGTAATTGGAAATTACATAAGTGTTGAATATATAGTGTTGTATACTATATATAGAATCGAACTTAGTATTGTGGCAAAGTCTTTTGACTTAAGCCGGAACAATGATGAAGTGAACAGTAATCACATAGAAGGATAATAAAGAGAAGCGAATCAGTAATTACCTAGGGTTGTATTACAGTAGACTTATGTAGCATTACTGTGTAGTAGAATTGTACGCGTCCGGTTAGACGTGTTAACCCCCCCCCTGGTTGGCTTGGTAGCCGGCCTCGATAGAGGAGGAGATTTACGCTGTTGCGGGGGGGGGAGGTGCTGCCGAATTTTCTGTAGAAAGATGGGAACGTGTGGTTAAGATTTAATAGACGTTTGTGGCCTTTATAGGTGAAAGTACTAAGAGTAGCGTATTCTACTCGAGGAGTGGAAAGGGCTAGCAAGGTTGTAGTACTTGGAGCATTTTGCTTATTGTCGTTAAATCGTCGCGAGGTATGTGAACCTCTTCCTATCTCTTCTAGCATGATATGTGTGAACTATGTAGTACGGTAGACGTACATGTGTTAACTGTGTTTGATTGTTCTTAAAACATAAAGTGTTATAACGGCTTTATGGGAAGTTGGTTATAATGACTTTATGTAGGTAAGAAAATACTTTGTGGTCTTAAAAGGTAATCATGTGAATTATAACGCTTGTTATAATAAAGAACTTGATGTATTTCAAAAGATTTATAAATCGTTTTGGAAGGAGAGTAACACTTTGTTTTAAAAGGTTTTAAAAGAGTTATACTAGCTTTATGGGAAGTTAGGTATAATGTCTTAAGAGAGGTAAAGAAAATGGTTTACTGATGTTAGAAGTTAAGAGACTTGATCTTATAAGATAAGAGACTTAACTTATTTGTTTTAATGTGGATGTTTGTGTGAAACCTCATTCGTGAGTAATGAGTACTTGGTTTTATTTAAAGGGATAATGTTTTACTGATTTCGGAAATCAGAATGTGTATCGACAGACCACTGCAGCGTTAAGAAAGGAAAATGTATTGAATAATGATGTATCGTATTAAAACCAGTAGAAACCTCCATCTGCATAGAAACTAAGATGAGACAAAATGATATTACATTTTCTAGATCATGGTCTTTGTAATAAGAATGTTGTAAACAAGAATAACCTACTCACGTGAGACATATATTACTCAATTGTTCTAAAAGGAATCCAGTGATTAAGTTTCTGAACTATGAGACCAGTTGAAAATGAGAAGCTTGAGTAATTGAAACTAGGCAAACTGGAACTTAGGAAAAGAATGTTGTTACTTGATTGTGAAAAGGACTGTAGGTTGGTCATTCTAATACTACGATCGGGTGACTTTGATAAGTAATGGATCTCTTTTAAAGAATTTAACGTACGTAGTACTTTAGGGTTGAAACCCGGACTTTGGCATAAAAATGAAGGTACTTTGAGTGATGTGAAACTTGCCTATGCTTGTTGTGGTGAAACATTCCTATGCTTGTTGTTGTGAAACTTGCCTATGCTTGTGATGATAGCCTTTGTTGTGCAAGTGTGGTGTTTCTGTGTTACCGCGTCTCTCGATAGAGGGCCGGTTGACTGGTTGAGGTTTCTTCTTGTTCGCCCGGGTATCCGGTGGTCGGCCTCGTGCTGCCGCCTCGTGGTGATTCGGCCTTGGTATCTGGTAGTCACCCTGACTTGCCCGTTCGAGATAGTGACGGTTTCGTGATCTGACCTTGGTCCCGGTGGTCACCCTCGTACTTGCCCGGTCGGTGCGTGGCCGGCCTTGGTATCCGATGATCGGCTCGCGCTTGCCGTATCGGCCGTGTTTTGGTTGCATTGTATTATTAGTACGGCCGGATCGGTAGTTATACTTGTCACAGTGCGGTTTTATAACACAGTGGGACATGGTGTTCGTATAATCCTTGGTATTGTTATATCATAAATCACTGCCGGTGAGGAAGAAATTCCACGCACGGTGATAATTTGGAGGCGTGAGTCCTGTCTTGATGAATCGTTATATGTTATATATCGTAGTTTGGTCATCATACATGTCTCGCTTTATATAGACTATTATGATTTCATTTACGTATTCTGATTTCACATACTTGGTACCGTTGTCGACCTCCTTTGGGCCGCGTTCACGCAGTAGAGGTGCATCTACCGTCGATCCCCGCGTTTAGGATCTCATTTCTTTTGGGAAGCTCAGTTCGCCCGGAGGCTTATCTTTGGTATGTTACCCAGTCCGTAAGTTCTTATGCGTTCGGGGTATGGCGGGAGCCCCGTCATAGTTGTTGTATAAATCTTAGAAGTGCATGTAATCGTTGTGGGCGGTGGTTGTAAAAGGATTAAAACTTAGGTTTTATGTATATCCGAAGGCAAACCGCTTTGGTTGCTTTGTTTATTTACTATATCTCTCATTTCATGTGTAAAGTTTTTATTTCCGCTGGTTTTCTCTGATGTTGTATCACTAGGGTGCCCGGGGTAAGGCACCAGTGACGGGCCCAATTTTCGGGGCGTCACAGTTAGAAACTTACCCCGAACAAGGACGGGAAAATTTCCCTTGAAATCACCCAAAATCGAGATCTTTAGATCAAGATATGAAATTATGAAGTCTAAGTATGGTTTTAAAAGAAAGAAATCTGCCCATGCCCGCTTTGTACGCGATCGAAGGGCCCTTCATGATCACTGTTCTAACCCGTCCCAATCATCGCGAACACGAAGCGGGCATCGCAATCGCGATGTTTCACCTTGATTCGGCCCAGCTCCCCCTTTCCTTTTACGCCATCATAACACGTCGCACGCGATCGCGAAGGACACCAACATGCCTGGTAATCGCGATCGCAGTCTTCCTCACCCGATCACGTAAGAGGAAACCAGATGCCAAATAGATTTTTCTGGTGTCTCCCAAACTTGAATTCATCAGCTTAAATTCATTCGGGGCCTCCCAGATCAAATCAAATATGCATTTCAATCATAAAACACACTCCAGACCTAATCGCGCACTCAAAATACCCAAAAGAGGCCCTCTTGACTCGATATTAACCGTGATCGATTCCAAATTCTTAACCTAACTATTTTCTCAACCAACGACTCAAATCACACTCGAACCCCTTGGGACCCGAACCAACGACTCGAATAAGTAAAAAATCACATTGTGGACCTCATGAAATTGATGAAACTTTCATTCCATCTCATTAACCCCCAGTGTTAACTTTGATCAAACTTCATCATTTTCTTAATTATGAAATTTCTAATTTCATTAATCCTTCTTGGATACTCACCCGATTGCCTATGAAACTGTGCCACCCATCCTGCAAGTCACGAATACCAATTTATAGCTACGGAAGGGTATTTAAAGAAAAAAAGTCCAAAAGCTCAAAACAACCTAGAGAGTCATTACAATGACAAGGGTATATAAGAAATAATATCTACAAAGAAGAGATATATCATGAGAAAATAAATCTTTGTCGCGATAATGTGTGATATGATGATATCACTAGTTATTTGTCATATTAAACGTACTACATGAATATTTAACAATAATTTTAAGACCTCATTTGCTTGCACTTATGTAAGTCTGAATCTGAATGGTTCATACCTTAGACTATTAAGTGCATATGTTTACATTAAAATTTTAGCACTTATTTGATCAGAATAGGTCTCAATCATTAAGATCATAAATAAAGACTTAATATCATTAAGAGCTATTTCTGTGTGGATAATTTTCATCACTACTAACCACCTACCATCACCAACCACCATTACTGTTGTCAACCACCAGTCGCAGCCACCAACTACATCTGTCATCACAAGCATCACTGCTGCCAGTCACTATTGTTAGTCGCTATCACACCTTCCAGCTCCATCACTATAACTATATCCACTGCCACCATCATTGTCATCATCGCCACCTCCGCTCTCACTATCATCCACTACGACCAATCCTTACTACCAACCACATCCACCATCACAACTAGAACGCCGCCAACTACCATTAAAACATAGTCAACCACCACACATTATTTAGCCATCACCACCAACTACTAACATCAACCAACTCTACCATCACAACCACCACCATCACATTAATCGTCACCATCGCACCAGTGACTACAAGTCTACAACACCGATCACATCCACCATCAAAACTATCACCACCAAAATTACTAGCCAAGAACACCAACTATCACCACCACCACCACTACAAACCATCCACTATCACTAGCGAATATAAATATTTTATTTTTTTAATTGAATAATGATTTTATTTTATTAATTTAATATATTTTTAATATTTAGTTACTTTTTATTTGAATTGTATATTAATTATATTTAAAAATAACTAAATTTTGCACATTTAAATGTTTTTTATTAATCAAAAGTGAGGCGTAAGACTCGTCTTGTAGGTGATGGAAAGACTCAGCAGGTTGGAGTGAACTGTAGGGAGACATTCAGTCCTGTTGTTAAACCGGCCACCATTCACACTGTTCTCAGCCTTGCACTTTCGAAATCTTGGCATATTCATCAGTTAGATGTGAAAAATGTTTTCTTGCATGATGATCTTCAGGAGACTGTCTACATGCATCAGCCATTGGGTTTTCGAGACACCACTTATCCACATCATGTCTGTTTGGTGAAGAAATCCTTATCTGATCTTAAGTAGGCCCCACGAGCTTGGTATAAGCGGTTTGCTGATTATGCCTGTACTATTGGGTTCTCACACAACATGTCTGATAATTCATTGTTTATTTATCGTAGTGGATCTTCTATGACCTATATTATGTTGTATGTGGATGATATTATTTTGATTGCCTCCTTTGATGAGTTATGCCAGTCGATCATAACACTGTTCTGTTCTGAGTTTGCTATGAAAGACTTGAAACCTTTGAGTTATTTCTTGGGTATTGCTATCACTCGACATGCATGAGGGTTATTTTTGTCACAGAGAAAGTATACAGCTGAGATTATTGAGCGAGCCAGTTGTCATCTTATAAGTCTACTTCTACGCCAGTTGATACTAAATCTTAGCTCGGTGTTGCGGTTGGCGTACCATACGAGGACCCCACACACTATCGCAGTCTTGTAGGGGCACTTCATTATCTCACTTGTACACGACCGGATATTACGTATGTCGTACAATAAGTTTGTTTGTTTATGCATGATCCTCAGATTGAGCACATGAATGTGCTCAATCGCATTATCCGCTACCTCCAAGGCACTCTTGATTATGACTTACATATATATCCGTCGTTGGTTTCTACACTTGTCTCTTACACAGATGCTGATTGGGGTGGTTGTCCGGACACCAGACGCTCTACGTCTGGTTACTGTATATTTCTTAGTGATAACTTGGTCTCATGGTCTTCCAAATGACAATCTACCTTATCACGCTCTAGTGCAGAGGCCGAGTATCAAGAGGTAGCCAATGTGGTTTCTGAATCATGTTGGCTCTGTAATCTCCTCTTAGATCTTCACTTTCCAGTTCACAAAACTACCTTGATTTATTGTGATAATGTTAGTGCTATATACCTTTCTGGCAATTCGAATCAACATCAGCGCACTAAACATATTAAGATGAATATTCATTTTGTTCGCGAAAAGGTAGCTCGTGGACAAGTACACGTCCTACATGTCCCTTCCAGGTATCAAATTGCAGACATCTTTACCAAAGGCCTTCCATCGGTTCTATTTGAATATTTTAGGGACATTCTTAACGTAAGAAGACCGCCCGCTATGACTGCAGGGGTGTGATAAATACCCGTGATATACATGAAATATACACCATGTATATCACATGCAGAATGACATAAAAGTGGGTTGTTACGTCCGTGGTATACACGGTATATTCATACAACATGTATATATCACAGTTTAATGACATAATTTTGGTAGGTTTAGTTGTTATTAAATTAGAGTTGTACACTTACCATAATTGTATAATTATTGTACAAGTAGAATAAGGTTTTGAGAGTAGAATATGAATACAATTTTCCTGTTATGGAAATTGTAAATTGTATATATACCCTTTCATTAATGAAAATAATTAAGAGATTATTTCTTTCAAGGTGTACCTGTGGCATACATTATGACGATCAAGGGCATGTATGATAGAGCCAAAACCAAGGTAAGGACATACTCGGAGCACTTCCCAGTTGTGATGGGGTTGCACTAGGGATCAACTCTTAGCCCATTTTTATTTGCCTTGGTGATGAATGGATTGACACGACAAATATAAGGTGAGGTGCAGATAAGAATCGAGTTACTTTAACATTACTAGTTTTTTTTTTAAAAAAAGAATCGAGTTACTTTAACATTACTAGTTTTTTTTTTAAAAAAAGAATCGGGTTACTTGACTAAACAAGAAAATAACGCAGAAGCAATAATATGAAGATTAAAGACAAAAGTTAAAGATATGTGAAATTCGAGAATAAAATTCCCAAATTTCAAAATTAAGTGATAAGAATAATAATTGATCTTAGTATTCAAAATTAGCGGATTAAGACTAATTTTAACGATACTAATAGAATCAATTCAAGAACTTATATAAAAAAGTGATCTAGATCCTTATCTAGAAGAAATTAGAAACAATAATTAGTACTCTCTATCACAATTTATATGACACACTTTTCGTTTTAATCGGTCAAAAAAAGAATGACACATTTCCTTATTTGACAAAAAATTAACTTTATCTTTTACGCTTAACGAGATGATTTAGAACGACACAAATATCTTTAGCTTATTTTAGATCACAAGATTCAAAAGTCTTTCTTTATGTCTTAAATTCTGTGTCAAATCAAATACATTCATATAAATGAGACGGAAGGAGTATAAGACTAATTACCTTCTTTAATTTTCGAATAAGAACCAAATATATCAGTTAAAGAATTAATCTTACCTCTTAGAAGAATCGTTCTTATAAGGTTGTAAGATAAATTCAAAATAGCCACACATAAAGGTGTAAAGAAGAAAACTCTCAAATAATAATAATGTTGTCTATCTAAAAATAACAAAGTTCACCCCTATATATAAGGGGAATCTATCCCAAATAGAATGGAATTAGAATCCTACTTTTATGAAAATAATAAATACTAAAACCTAACTTGGAAAATTTAAACTAGGAAAGCATGAAAAAAATAATGTCAAACTTCTCCCTAACAAAATAAGGAAAAGTGACAACTTTTACACCAAAAGTCACGCCTATTCCAAGTGAATTGGACGTGACTTTCCACCAATTTTGATTTTTGGGTGAGGATTTAGCTCATATTTTGGGCAGAATTTCCAGCCACAAAACAATCACTTTTTGGGCCTGAATTGCTGCTACTATAGACGTGAGTTGCAGCCCATTTTTGGGCCGAATTTCAGCCCCTTTATGGGTTGGAATTTCAGTTCTTTGGGCTCTTTTTTGGGCTCAATATTTCTCCTGTTGGATTTGTATTTGGACCATGAAATATGGTAGCACTTAGCCCACTCTTCGCAAGGATTTTTGGGGTCTTCTTCCACGATAAATATCTTCTTGATTTTTCATTGACGCTCGTAATCTTTAATGGATATATGCCACCGTAGATACTATCATTCCTCTCTTCTTGAAAATAATTCGTCCTCAAATTTGAATCTTGCAAAATCAAGAAGACATGAATTAGTAAGCACCGTCCATTAATAGAAAACAATAATGGTAGGAACAGACCATGTGTTCACTTAACCAATTGAAGCCTAGCATATATAAATATATCCTTATAAAGCATATGGATAGTGATGTCAATGGGGTGGGGCGGGGGCGGGGGAAGGGTACTCCATACCCGTACCCGCCATCTAAAACCCACCCTCATCCCCGCCACACCACCCATCACGGGTACTAATTCCCCCATCTGCCCCCGCCCCACTTACCCCAGGCGGGTACCCCACCTAAACAACTTCCACAAATTACAATATTATATCATCCCTTCAAACTAATATTCCACAACGATATTTTTTCCTCCTAGAGATTAATTCATGCATTTGGCTCTCATATGCAGCAAATGACAGGCAGTGAACCGCCAAACCATAGACAACAATTCAAGATCCTCAAAGCACAACAGTTTACCAAGATGCAACAACAAGTTTCAACTCAAAATGGATATCAAAATGCAGTAACAAGTGTATCAATTTGCACCACCCAAAATGCAATAATTCATCTCAATATATATAACATAATGGCAAAAAATGCATCAGCAATCAGAAGAACAGGGCAGCAAAACATGCCTCATCTTCGGCAAAACATGGCAGCAAACCCAGTGTCTCATTGCGTGCATCATAATACAATAGATGGTACTCCATCTTCAGAAAGGGGGATACATGGATATGGTGAGAGAGGTATCCTGTAAACCACGAGGCAAATCAAAACCAGATATGAAATTATCTTCAAATATCATGGCACCAGCTGCTAATGCCCCATGCACCTACTCTCATTCCAAAACCAGATCTTGCATTTCGTGCTGCTGAAGGTCCAGTTTGTGGCATGTTAAAATAACTAGGTAATGCTGCTATCAGTATATTATCACAACAAATATACTGATCAAACATCAATTAACATCACTAACACAGAGTAATTATGTATAAACATGGTGATCATACACACGCAATGCATAAAATTATTCCTTATAAGTCTTAGCAAGGAAGATCCGTTAAGAACAGAGATCAATTATGATGACAAACCTTCAAGTGAGAAGCAGCCTTGCCTTTGCTGAGTTGTAGCTGTAGCATTTTTGCCCTTTTTTGCAGTCGAGTATGACAAGTATTGTAATGAGAATATGAGATGTAGGGTTTTTACTTTTTGCCCTTTTGCTGACTGTTGAGTTAACTGAATTGGGCTTGGGCTTGGGCATGGGGGCATGGGCTTGGGCTCTCTCGCCTGAATTAATAAAAAGGAAGGGCCCAAGTCAGTGAAGTAAAATTTTAAATCAAGAAATGACCAAATAGATTAGTAAGTAGCCTAATTAAATTAATAGGCGGTGCGGGTATTGACGGGGCGGGTATGGACGGTGTGGGTACGATGCAGATAGTGGGGTGGGGAGGGTACGGTGCGGGTCTTATATGAAATCCACCCCTCCCCACTATTCATGACGGGTAGCACTTTTGATACCCATACACGCCCCACCACCCACCAAACCATCCCCATACCCGCCCCAACTGGAGCGGGTGCGGGGTGGTACCCGCATTTACCTGCCCCACTGACATCCCTACATGTGGACATCATCATCCCAATAGCAAATCTTCATACTTATATAAGCAAAGCAAAATTCTCCTCTAGATGCCATTGATAATGATACGTCTCTCTCCAATTTATTTCAATCAATAAAGTATCTCAATGGCTATGGCAAAGACGACATAAGATCCCTAAAACATGCATCAAATTGAACACTTTTATTATATAGCCAAACATCCTCAATTACACCTCCCACATAATTTTTCACATAAAAGTTATTCACATAAGCACTAGAATTTTCATGAAAGTTAGAAGAATCTTTAAATTTCAAAATCGAATCTTCACCAAAATCAAGTTCATTATCATATTAGAAATCATTCGACACTAGAGTAAAGAAGAAGAATTATCTAATTCATTCGCAAGCCTCCTCTCACCAACATCATACCTCTTTTCAATGAGTGAGAATCCATAATTGAACTTAGAGGTTATAGTTAATGACTTACTATATAGCAAAATATCATCATCCTCAAAATTAATAAAGTCACCAACATAAGAAATATGAGAGTAGTTCATTACCTCCAGAAAGACCTTAGGTATTCTAGGAATTTCAAGAATGTGAATAAATCAATTATACATGTCGTACTTGGTCTTATGTAGAAAAGGGATAATATCACTTAATATTTCCTTGTTCATTGGTGTTAGATTCACAACTTTATCCTTCTCATTAACATACACTTGCTCAATAGGATATATAATATTGACCACATCAGGATTAAGTTCATCCAATGATGGTTCTTCAATGCAAACTTTTTCACGAGTACCTATAAGAGGGTCAAAATAACTAGAAGAAGTAGTAATGTTAGAGTTAGAATAAGAAATAACCTCACTCAAACTCTTTTTTTTTTCTTAATCTCATAACCATTCATCTCCTTTTCTATTTCATGGTCATCTCTCTTTCCTCTCAATCTCACTTTTTTTCTCACTTGACATCCCATTCTCTTTACAAAACACATTCTCTCCTTTTCCCTCTCTTGAGATGTCAACATGCACTCTCGTACTCCTCTCAATCTTTTCTCTCTCGTGTGTTAGCCATGGATTCCTTGGGGTTGTAGTAGATCGATATCTCTATGAGCTAGCTTGTTGCTTCCTTTTGTTATGTTTTCTACTTTTATATCCAAATCTACTAGCTCATTTAAATTAAC
This sequence comes from Przewalskia tangutica, assembly GCA_029844215.1. Taxonomy (NCBI): domain Eukaryota; kingdom Viridiplantae; phylum Streptophyta; class Magnoliopsida; order Solanales; family Solanaceae; genus Przewalskia; species Przewalskia tangutica. The sequence continues at coordinate 25,593,813 of CM056720.1, read as the reverse complement.
ATATTGTTGAAATTCTACTCATCATATATTTCTCTATTTAAACCATTAAGAAATCTAGCCCTAGTGGCCTCCTTTTCCTCATTACAATTTACTTGGATCATAGCCATATTTATAGATTTAAAATAAGCATCTAGAGACATAGAACCTTGCCTAAGATTTTGAAGGTGTTGTTGCAGATCTCTTTAAAAGTGCGATGGCACAAAATGCTTCCTCATAATCCTTCCCATCTCGTCTCATGTCGCAACAGGCGATTCTCCATTGTCTAGTCTATCTCTTCTAAATTTCTTCCACCAATTAGCAGCGTAGTCAGAAAATTCAACCACAACAAATTTAATCTTCTTACCTTCAGAGTAGTTGTGACGATTTAAGTTGGTGAACACCTTTCTCTCCCAATCATGGTACGAATCTGAATCTCTTATCCCCTTGAAAGTAGGAATCTTCATCTTAACGCTACCAATACTATCATCCTTAGCCTTAGCTCGTGGTGTCCTTCTTTCGTCCATCCTTTGGTATGCTTTCTCAAATTCGTCCTCATCTCTAAACAAATCCTCACCTTTTTCGGACTTGAGGAGCTCGAGCAACTTGTCTCATATCCTGAGGAATCAGGTGCTGATGGATTCTCCTCACATCAATCATGTTCATCGGCTTATGTGTATTTGGGAGGCCTCTATCGCATTAAGTCGGGCGATATCATTCTGAGCATCTCGACTAAGTTGTTTTGAGTTCTACCTTCAGTTTCCTTACTTGTTAGAGACATCTCTAAAAAAATATTAAAGTAACAAATCCCTCTCAATTTATTTTCCCCCTCTAATGATCTCTCTCTCTCTTACCTTTTTCACTCAAATTACTACCTTTGGCTAGTTCCTTTAGGATTTATATAAACCCTAGTAGTAACAACCTTATAGAAGTAAGTTGTAAATTGAAAAAGAATTTACCAACTCCCGGACGAATTGGGTTTGATGAGACAAGAAAAAGTCGAATTTGTGTAAAAAGAAAAAAAACTCCAAATTTTCTCTTTTTGATGTTGTAAAACATGCCTCATCTTCGGCAAAACATAGCAGCAAACCCAGTGTCTCATTGCGTGCATCATAATACAATAGATGGTACTCCATCTTCAGAAAGGGGGATACATGGATATGGTGAGAGAGGTATCCTGTAAACCACGAGGCAAATCAAAACCAGATATGAAATCATCTTCAAATATCATGGCACCAGCTGCTAATGCCCCATGCACCTACTCTCATTCCAAAACCAGATCTTGCATTTCGTGCTGCTGAAGGTCCAGTTTGTGGCATGTTAAAATAACTAGGTAATGCTGCTATCAGTATATTATCACAACAAATATACTGATCAAACATCAATTAACATCACTAACACAGAGTAATTATGTATAAACATGGTGATCATACACACGCAATGCATAAAATTATTCCTTATAAGTCTTAGCAAGGAAGATCCGTTAAGAACAGAGATCAATTATGATGACAAACCTTCAAGTGAGAAGCAGCCTTGCCTTTGCTGAGTTGTAGCTGTAGCATTTTTGCCCTTTTTTGCAGTAGAGTATGACAAGTATTGTAATGAGAATATGAGATGTAGGGTTTTTACTTTTTGCCCTTTTGCTGACTGTTGAGTTAACTGAATTGGGCTTGGGCTTGGGCATGGGGGCATGGGCTTGGGCTCTCTCGCCTGAATTAATAAAAGGAAGGGCCCAAGTCAGTGAAGTAAAATTTTAAATCAAGAAATGACCAAATAGATTAGTAAGTAGCCTAATTAAATTAATAGGCGGTGCGGATATTGACGGGGCGGGTATGGACGGTGTGGGTACGATGCAGATAGTGGGGTGGGGAGGGTACGGTGCGGGTCTTATATGAAATCCACCCCTCCCCACTATTCATGACGGGTAGCACTTTTGATACCCATACACGCCCCACCACCCACCAAACCATCCCCATACCCGCCCCAACTGGAGCGGGTGCGGGGTGGTACCCGCATTTACCTGCCCCACTGACATCCCTACATGTGGACATCATCATCCCAATAGCAAATCTTCATACTTATATAAGCAAAGCAAAATTCTCCTCTAGATGCCATTGATAATGATACGTCTCTCTCCAATTTATTTCAATCAATAAAGTATCTCAATGGCTATGGCAAAGACGACATAAGATCCCTAAAACATGCATCAAATTGAACACTTTTATTATATAGCCAAACATCCTCAATTACACCTCCCACATAATTTTTCAAATAAAAGTTATTCACATAAGCACTAGAATTTTCATGAAAGTTAGATTTATGGGCTGGAATTTCAGTTCTTTGTGCTCTTTTCTGGGCTCAATACTAAACCTGTTGGATTTGTATTTGGACCATGAAATATGGTAGCACGTCGCCCACTCTTTGCAATGATATTTGGGCTCAATTTTGGGCTCTTCTTCCACGATAAATATCTTCTTGATTTTTATTGAAGCTCCCAATCTTTAATGGATGTATGCCACCGTGGATGCTATCAGGTGACATGATGTATGTTATTCGAAAATGACATAGTCCTGATTGATGAGACTCGCAACGGAATTAACGCTAAGCTAGAAAATTGGAGACAGACTATGAAGTCTATAGAGTCCAAGTTGAGTAGGAGCAAGACAGAGTATTTGGGGTGCAAGTTCAGTGACGCATCACATAAGGCTGACGTGGAAGTGAGACTTGTTATCCAGGACATCCAGAAGAAAAGTAGTTTCAAGTAAAGGAGAGAGAAAAAAGCTGTTGTCGAGGAAATGTCCTAAAATCCCATTAGTCTCTCTCTTTTCTCTTCCGGTGATCATTTCTTTCTTTCTTTTCTCTCTCTTCTTTTCTTCCTCGACAAAGCTGTAGATGGAAGACACCATTTATTTTGCGGTAGGATTCAAATCTTATGATGTCATGAAAATCACTGGGACAGCAGGAGAATGATACGACTGGATTGAAAGAGGCAGAAATTCTATCACGAGAACAACGTTCAACAAGAAGACTATGGAGTGGATAATTCAAACCCCGCGAGAAGCTTCCAAGACAAGGGGGAAGCTGGTGACAAGATGGAAGAAAGATAATTTCTCAGAAGTTTTTTGCGCCGGAAATATTAGCAAACATGGATGGTACATCAGTCTGATCAATGTGAGGGACAGAAGGAGGTCGGTTCTAATCATTCCAGAACTGACATTTAGTTCAGGATTGGGGTACATAGCACGAAAGATTAGAAGATTCATTAATAGTCATAAGTAGGACTGTTAGCGGTCCGGATACTCCCGGTAATTACTCGAGAACCGGACCGGTAAATCCGGATCGATATTGGGACCGAAAAATTAACGGTCCGGATACGAGTATTAAAAAATTACTCGGACCGATAAGAGGCGGACGCAGAATCGTAAAATACCCGATAACCCCACGCCAGTCCCTCCCGCAAATTTCACCCCCCATTCTCGCAAATTTCAAAGAAGCCCTTTATATTTAATTGCAATATTCCCTAATGTTGGACTATTTTACATGTTTTAAATATAGTGATGTAGACTTTATGTTTTAATTTGAAGCATTGACCAATTCTTGTTTAGATATTTTAAAAAATGTGAAATAACAATACAAATATTCTTAGAAGAATTACAAGCACCATAGTTCAATTTTTTTTTAAGTGAATGAGATCTCGTGATTGTATAGCATAAAGAAACAATATGTCATTTTCTCAAGTAACCAAAAAGACAAAAAAGAAAAGACTCAAACTTTTTAATTGAAATACAAAAATGAAGTGTATTGATATAATTTGATGAAAATGACTATAACTTTGTAAGAATTTGTACATTGATTGCAGTAAAAATGGTTTGATCAGTCCATGGATCAAGCACGATGTTGATTTCTCTTTTCAAATCAAGGTCTTCTTCGAAAGAACCAGAGTTAGCCGAGTAGCTCGAGATCATTCCAGTTTGATTTCCATGCCTGCAGGAAAGAATATCGAGAATGCCGAACTAGCGAATGCAGAAAGCAATTGAAGGCGTTCTAGTTTGTTCAATATAGTTTGAAGACATTTTCTTACTGACTTTCCTAGTTTAGATAACGTATTGAGAATCATGTCAAAATACACCAAGACCTGGGCAAAGAAAAAGCGAGATGATCCATCATAACGAGAATTTCCATTTGCATTACCAAAAGAAAGAAAGATGCGCTAGATTTTGGGGATATAGACTAGGAAAAAAAGGGAAAGAAGGATATCGTATCGGGTGCTCTCTTCAGGTGTTTGCAATTCCTGTGGGAACCGCACCACTTGAAGCCTTTGTATCCACATAATGAGAAGCTCTCCTTTTCCACCAAGGTTGCTATATTCCCGTTTGCCTTTTCGGCAACTTGAAGACCAAGTCAGAGACTACTAGAAATCTCGCTGAGCGACTCTCAACGAGGACGTTGAGACCACTATATTCTCGACTTCTAATAAACGTGATTGACCCAATTCTAGATCATCTTCTGGAATCGTATAATGATCGGTGTATTTTATATACACCTTTTGATTCAGTTTTAGTTAGTCTTTTGTCCCGTTTTGCACATATAAGTGTCGTATTAGGATAGTTTTTCTTTCTTTTGAGTCAAAGTGGCTAAAATGGCCAAATGGCGGAAAAGGAGCAAAAAGAGGGCAAAAGAGGAGATGCCAGAGCCGAAAACAGAGAAAGTGGCGAACGAGGGCGAAATCCAGACCAGCGCCGCGGCGCCTCCTGCAGCGAGGCCGCGCGCCCACTATTCGAAGCGAAGACTGTGCGCGGCCTCGCAGCCAGATGCGGGCGCGGCGCTAAACATCCGAGGAGCTACAGAAGATACAGCACCGCGGCGCCCTCAGAAAGAAGATAGCAGGGCCGTGGCTCCAAAACACCCGACGGATTGCAGAACTTCCCGCGCGCACTGTCTGCGAGCGCCGACGCGAAAAATTAGGTTTTGGACGAATTTACGGGCCGAACGAAGGAAAAGAGGAGGCGGTTTTGCGCCTATAAAAGGAGAACCCTAGGCAGTTTTTGGGGGTTCCCCTTCTTGCACAACTCAAGATTTTTGCTTGGAGATTGGATACCACTAATTTAGTAATTTCTTTTACTTTTCTTTATTTTATTTCAGTTTTGTATGATGAACATGGAATTAGTTCTTGTCATGTCAATGGCTAGGAACTAATTCTCTTATAGGGCTTTCTATGTTGAATTGCTGAAACTTATGTTATAAATTAATGCATGCTTATGGTTATTGTTCTTATTGAGAGATCTATCCAATAATTGAGTTGAATTCTTGGTAATTAATTGACAACTAATTATCACTATATGTTTTCTAATCAGTTACGAAGGGGATTGTGAATATCTTTGTAAGTTGGGTAGACATTCTTGGATTGGGGATGAAAATACCTCAATTATTTATGTAGCGTTGATGAGAGGCTTAACAACCCTAATTTTGCGCATTGTGCGTGACAGTCAACTAGGTTTTTGTTCTTAATCCTCCTATAAAGTTACCCTTATCACCGAAAGGTAGGTAAGGAACGATACTGGGGTTGAGTGTTTATATAACCCTAACGGGAGTATAAAACGATTTCGTAAACCTGCTTTCTCCAAAAGAAGAATACCATAAGTAATGCATTAGTAAGTAGCATAAGCGGATAGTGAGGATACATAGAAGCCCTATTCTCATCACAACTGAAGTAAATCTTTTAGTTAAATAGCTTTTATAATTCTTAGTCATAAACAACCAATCAATCATTAATCCACCAAATAGATACTAGAAAATAGATCATTGGTACTTGAACCCTAATCCCAGAGGACGATATTCGGTCTTATCTAAGACTATACTACTTGATACGATAACGTGCACTTGCGTTTAAGTGTGTGCATCTTAACGCGCATCAAGTTTTTGGCGCCGTTGCCGGGGATTAGGCATAGTTCAATATCAAAGTTGTCTATTTTTAATACCTAATTTGGTTTTTAACTTTTCTTTTAATTTTTAATTTTTACGTTTTTCTTTTGAAAATTCGAGGTGCCGTGATTTGTTGTCTGTTTTTGATCTATTTCAGGAAGTCAGTTTATGCGAAGGAGAAGAGGAGCAGACACTCTTGTTCCCTTCAATCCAGAAATTGAGAAAACCTGCAAGCGAGCGAAAGAATCAATAGTGCAACCTTGTTAGAGATGAACGACGTTCAGAACAACAACGGGATGGGAGAAGGGTTAGGAGAGAATCAACCCCATCCAGGAATACCTAGGCAAGCGCCAATAGACGTGGAAGAGAGAGTCCAAATCCAGCCAGAAAGAAGTTTGGGAGATTATGTGCTGCCAAGAGTGAATGGAGCACAGACTTGCATTAGGCTCCCTACAATAGGAGCCAACAATTTCGAAATAAAACCGGCGATTCTGAGCATGGTACAGCACACAGTGCAATTCGGAGGACTGCCATCGGAGGATCCACATATGCACATAGCTAATTTCTTGGAGCTATGTGCCACTTTCAGATATAACGGCGTTACTGATGATGCCGTCAGATTGAGGCTCTTTCCCTTCTCACTCAGGGATAGAGCAAAAGTATGGTTGAATTCCCTGCCAGCCGATTCGATATTCACATGGCACGAGCTGGCACAGAAATTCCTAGCCAAGTTCTTTCCCCCATGTAAAGCAGCAAAATTGCGAGGGGAGTTGAACAACTTCTACCAAACTGATGGAGAGTCCTTATATGAAGCTTGGGAAAGGTTCAAGGATCTACAAAGGAAGTGTCCACACCATTGCATTGAGTTATGGAACTTGGTCCACATCTTCTACAACGGGCTGAGCAGTACAACCAGAACCATCATAGATGCAGCAGCAGGTGGAGCATTCATGAGGAAAACAGCCCACGACGCTCATGAGTTATTAGAAGATATGACCACTAACAACCATGTCATCAAGAGAGCGACTAGTGGGAGAAGAACCGCGAGTCCACGAGATAGATGCTATTGCGCCGAATGCCCAGTGGCTCTTCTAGCGAAACAATTCAAAGAACATACTGATGTCGATAAATGCCGCAGATGCCTAAAAGGCGCGAGATATGTGGTGGCCCACATACATTTGATAGGTGTCCTTCAATGATCCCAACAATATACCAATGGAGCAGCGAGTGTCAGCGGTAGGTAATTACCGTGAGGCAACAAAACAACCCCTACTAAAACACTTATAATCCAGTTGGAGGAATCACCCAAATTTCATGCGAGATCGGGGCAGCAGAATCAATATCGAGCGGCGGGAGATCAGTAGCAGCGAGAACCAATATCGTGCGATGAATCGGTATAGGGCGATGTAACCAGCAGCACGAATCAATGCCCTTCACTCAAGCCCCCACAAAGATCAACGGTCAATGCACGATTCGAAAGAAAGCGGGCGAGCCGAAAGCGTGATAAAGACGCAATGCCCGGACCCGATTCATGACAAGCTAGATCCTCATTCAGAACACGAAACTTCAGTGGTCGCCGCAGCAAGCAAACATCGAGCCACAGGCATCGCCAAGCAATCTGAGGTAAATCAGAAAGCGATGTCGTGCATCTTTGAGAAGTGGAAGGCAGTTGGGCGTGATCACCTCAACTTGATGGTTGAGAAGCAATCAGAGTTAGAAAAAGAGAAGGTGATTGAGCCTAGCCCAACAGTAGAGAAAACTCCGGAGAAAGAGTATACAGAGAAGATCCCTTTCCACCAGAGACTACAGCGAAAGGCGGTTGATAAACAATTCTCCAAATTTTTGGAGACATTCAGAAAGCTGCATATCAACATACCTTTCATAGAAGCATTAGAGCAGATGCCCTCCTATTTCAAGTTTATGAAGGAGATTTTGGGGAAGAAGAAAAAGCTGGCAGAGTACGAAATAGTAGCACTAACAGAAGAGTGTAGTGCTATCTTGCAGAAGAAGTTGCCACCTAAGCTAAAAGATCCAGGGAGCTTCACACTACCTTGCACAGTGGGCAGGGTAACTTGCAACAGAGCGCTATGTGATTTAGGGGCAAGTATAAATCTAATGCCCCTATCAGTATTCAAGAGATTGGAGTTGGGTGAGGCCAAACCAACCACAGTAAGCCTGCAGTTAGCCGACAGGACAGTGGTGCATCCAAGAGGCAAGATCGAGGACGTAATTGTGAAAGTAGGGAAATTCTTCTTTCCTGCAGATTTCCTCATCCTCGATATGGAAGAAGACGCGGAAATCCCGATCATATTGGGGAGGCCATTCCTAGCAACGGGGAGAGCTTTGATTGATGTTGAAAGAGGGGAACTAACACTAAGGGTGGAGAATGAAGAAATGGTGTTTAAAGTTTTTAAACACATCATTGAGCCACCAACAATAAGTGGGTGCTTTGCAATCAGCACCATCAAACCCCCATGCCAGCCATTACAAGTCAACCAAAGAGCGATGAGCCCAAGAAAGCAAGCATGGTTTGCCGAAATACCACTAAAGGAGGTAAGTGTTCCTGAACTCCCTATTACTGATAATGCCAAAAAGAAAAGAAGAAAAAGAAAACGCCAAATGTGGAGGAAATGGATAGGTTGGGGGCTTAATCATCCCCAAGGTTATTAAAGCTAAGGAACTTGCGTCTGGCTAAAAGACGTTAAAGACAACGCTAGTTGGGAGGCAACCCAACGTTTTTCAATTATGTCATTTTAATTTCTGTCTTTAGTTTATTTTATTTTATCTAGAACAATCTCACAGTCTGGGGCTTGTGTTTGGTGTGATTGGCAGTGCGGAAATGAACTAAAGATAAGCAAGGATTTCGAAGCGGTAGCCTTGCGCGGCTCGATGCGAAGTGCGGCGCGCGAAAAGAACGAACAGACACGAAGTTAAAGAGCGCGGTTCCGGGAGGCGGCGCGCAGCGGTAAATTACTGAGGTTAGCGAAGCGCCGCGCAGAGCGCGGCGCGCGCCAAAATATCTGAAGAGTCTTTGAAGTTTAGCGAGCTGCGGCTGAATGGCCGCGCGCAGAAAGTCCCGAAGGCGCAGATTGATTAGGCGCGGCTAGCGAAAGCGGCGCCGGCGAATCCAGAAACTTAAAACTCCCAAAAATAAGATTTTCCCCAATTCAAAAATCAAAAACCTAACTTTCCCTCTTCAAAAACCCACGAAATCCCAGAAGTTTGCCCACAAATCCTCCACAAATCCAACACAACCACAACCTAAACTCTTAAATTCCTCAAAACCCCCAACTATCCCAAACAACAAAGTTCCATTCCATACCCTCAAGCCAACCAATTGAAACAAGAACAGCGTGAAGCTCTCATAAAAAGGTAATCCCTTTCCTTGTTCTTGAATCCTTCTACTGAAGTTATAGAAAGTAGTCGTATGGAGGAGTATTATAGTTGGAGTAGTTTGGGTGCTGAAAAGTGATTGCGAAGGTTGTGGGTGTTGAGTAGAAAGGTTGAAGTTTGGGGGTGTGGTATTCGCTGCTAGTGTTGAGTGTGTAGGAAATAGTTGTGCCACTAAATTGGAAGCTCCAGAAACTGTTTTAACCATGGCCACCAGAAAAAGAAGAGGCTCCACATCCACCCCAACCCCACAATATGACGAAAGTAGGTTTGTAAGCTACGAAGCCTCTCAAAGATACAAAAAGCTTGATACCAGACCCTTAATACCAGAAAGGGGAATGGACTACCAGAGGGCGTCATTTGGAGAAGGAGATGTTTATGAGCCCATTCAGGCGATGATTGAGTTAAGGGAGTGGAGAAAATTTGTGAACCGGAGAAGATAACACCAAAGAAACACAACAATAGTGCGAGAATTTTATGCCAACTTTCGGAGAAGGTGGAAAGGGTTGCTTTGTGGGAAGCTATGTCGTGATGAGAAAACATTAATATACAATTGAAAGCGAGTTGATGTTGAAGAAAGAAGTGATTGAAATCACTTTAGAACATGGTCTAGAAGCATTGACCACGTCGACGGAATCCGATTGCGGACACCGTGAGCTACGAGGAGCTGCTTTTGAGATTGGAAGAAATGGATCGAAACGGCGGTGGCCAATTCAACAAGGTAGCCAAGACTTGTCAGTATTTTATCGGTGCGCGTGATTCCATCCACGCACTTCACCGCAGTGCGAAGATAGGATTAAGTTGGTTTATGGAATTATGGGACCGACAATTGATGTGGGAAAGAAATAGTGCGAACATTGAAGAAATCAGCGAGTTGGTGACAACGGTGGATTGGGACACTCTCTTATTACGATCTATGCCACATGGCGCGATCCACAACTACGCGGATACTCGTGAAAGAAACCAACTGCGGTGTCACATGGGATAGTGCACTCCTTTCCGACCACTAGCCCCAGCTGACGGAGAGTACAACCACCACCGCAGCAGCAGAGGCCGCCATGGATGAAGATGAGCACGAAATAGGGCTCAATGAGGCGAGACCCACCACCGCCAACCACGAGCAGAACCTTCAGAGCCCACAATGGGCAATTGTACCAACATCGAGGAGATGATGCAGACCTTGCAAACAGTAGTACAAGGACAGCAAGAAACGAGGCAACAAATCAACGAACTGAGTGCCTTGTTCAACCAATGGTCGATGCATTATCCACCGCCACCACCACCATTTTAGCCAAAGTCTGTAAGTGTTTTTTTTCTTTTATTTTCTTTGAGTCTTGCACACATTGGGGACAATGTGTGATTTAAGTTTGGGGGTGTTTTATTTGTGTGTCATGTTATGTTTTATTTAAGTCTTTTTATTTGTTTTATGTTTATTTTGAGTCACCAAAATTTTTTCTTTTTTGAGTCATAATTGCCTGTTAAAGATCATGTATGCTGTAGTTGCTAGAAACACCTAGTGAAGTAAGGTGGAATAATGTAAATGAATTAAAGCAACTATCTAAACACTTAGGTTAGATATGCCAAAAACTCACAGAATCTGTCTATTTGGAGTTTCTTGCTTGAGTTATGCATGTTAAATGATAAATGCCTATGTGTTATGATTGCTTGCTATTTGAGGCGAAATAGTTAGGATATGCATGTTAGGGAGATTGTTATACAAAGAAAGAAAGATGTGAGTTTTAAATTACGGAAAAGTTTGTTATTTGTGAAGAAAAGGTTCGTTAATGGAATTGGATTCCCGATTTGGTATTTGGACTTCATAGATTATATTAGAATTTTGAGATTTTATTTTGGAAATGGTCACGTGGGGCCCACGGAGAAATTTGTTTTGAGATTTAGGTATTTTGGATATTTTCGGAAGGCGAAATGCAGAATGCAGGCGAATCGGCGTGTCACCCGAAAATTAGTTGGGCTTGATATTTGTGTAGATATTTGGTTTTAAGGGTCTTGAATCCCTCACTCCCTCTTGTGTAGACTCCGTCCAAAGAGCTCCTCTCCCATGAAGGTGGCCTTTGGCGAGGTCTCCTCCCATTGAGGTCTAGCTAGTTGTTTTAAGTATAATACCCTTGTTGTGGTATAGAAATACTCCTAGTATTGTTATAATGCCCAAAATACCTTAGCCTTGTACCTTGTAGTATTCCGTAGAGTCGATACTACCTTTTGTCCTTTTTAGTCTCAAGGAAATCTTCATAGTTGGTTGAAGTATTTGAGTAGAAGTTAGTTAGAACAGGGTTGTTTGGAGTGGTTTGGGAGCTAAACCTTGCTCGGCGACATTAAACTCGGATAATTTTGGGCTTATCGAGGTAATTATCTTGTCCTCTATTGTAATTGGAAATTACATGTTTGTTAGGGTATATAGTTGAAGTATACTATATATGGAACTACTTAGTATTCGCCAATGTCTTTTGACTTAAGCACAAGAATAAAGAAGAAATGAACATTTGCATAGTGCGTGTGCAGCGAACTTGTGTAGAATTGTACACGTCAGGTTAGCGTGTAAACCACACAGTTGGCTTCTCGATAGAGAGAGGAGATTTCTGTTATTGCGGGAAATCTTGAGGTACTTTCGAAAGATAGAAAACTTGTGTTTTGGGGTTAATAGCGTTTGTGACCTTTATAGGTGAAAGTACTAAGAGTAGCGTATTACTAGGAGTGGAAAGAGCAGTTGTAGTACTTGGAGCATTTTGCTTATTGTCGATAAATCGTCGCGAGGTATGTGAACCTCTTCCTATCTTTCTAGCATGATTGTTGTGAACTATGTAAATGCTAAGTGATTTGGTTGGTTTAAAACATAGGGTGTTATAATAGCTTTATGGGAAGTTAGTTATAACGACCATGTAAGTGAAAATGGTTTCTGATGTTAGAAGTTAAGAGACTTGATCTTATAAGATAAGAGACTTAACTTATTTGTTTTAATGTGAATGTTGTGTGAAACCTCATTCGTGAGTAATGAGTACTAGTTTTTAAAGGAATAATGTTTTTGATTTGGAAATCGAATGTGTATCGACAGCGTTAATAAAGGAAAATGTATTGAATAATGATGTTGTATTAAAACCAGAAACCTCCATCTGCGTAGAAAGATGAGACAAAATGATATTACATTTTCTAGATCATGGGCTGTCTTTTAATAAGATCGTTATAAACAGAATAAACTACTCACCTATATGACATATGTTACTCGATTGTTCTAAAAAGGAATCAGTGATTAAGTTTGGGAACTATGAAACCATTTGAAAATAAGAAGCTTGAGTAATTGAAACTAGGCAACGGAACTTAGGAAAGGAATGTTGTTACTTGATTTTGAAAAGGAAGATGGGTTGGTCATTCTAATACTACGGTATCGTGACTTTTATAAAAGTAATGGATCTCTTTAAAAGAACTTAACGATGTAGTACTTTGGGGTTAAAAACCGGACTTTGGCATAAAATGAAAGTACTTTGAGTTGTGTGAAACTTGCCTATGCTTGTTGTTGTGAAACTTGCCTATTTGTGATGATAGTCTTTATTGTACAAGCGTTGTGTTTCGTATTACCGCGTCTCGATGAAGGTCGGTTGGTAGTTGAGAACTTACTTGGGCGTCGTGGAGAAATTCGATAGTATTATTGTTGTTAATCGCTTTGGACATCGACACGATCGTAGCGCAGGTATGCTTCCATTTTGGTTAAGGTCTTGTAGTTAATCGCCGATATGAGCGCGGCGGGGTATGTTTCCATTTGATTATCGCGCTTGATGATTTCCGCTGGACATCTAGACACGATCGTGCGCTGCGGTATCGTCCATTTGGAATCTTGTCTATTGTTTCCCTTTGGACATACCGACACGATCGTAAGCCGCATGCACGGGTATCGTCCATTTGGAATGTTGTCTTATTGTTTCCTTGGACATACTTCCATTTGGATTCTTTGTCTTGTTGTTGAGTCACATGGACATATCTACACGAGTGCGGGGCATGTGGCCCAGGACATTGGTATTATTGTTGCATCGTGGACGTATCTACCGCCGTCTTAGGGGCGTACACGCGCCATGCCACGAAGATTGATGTTGTGGGCGTGAGACCCATAGTTATATTGGAGTGATTTATGTTGTAGTTTGGTTATCATCATGTCTCCGCTTTATATAGGTATGATTTCATTACTTGGTGATCGCGCGCATTTGAAGCTCCGTTTCTCGGAGGCTTATCTTTTATAGGTGTTCCACTGTTGTAGGTTCTGTACATTCGAAGTATGGCGCGTCATAGATATCTTAGAGGCACATATCTCTTTGTGTAAGGGGGTTGTAAAAGGATTAAACCTGTTTTATGATATATCTTGAAACCAAAGTTTTTTTTGGCTTTTTATTTATTATATCCCTTGTTAAATGACTCATGTTTTATGTTCCGCTGATTTTCGATGTATGTAAGGCACGATGCGAAGCGCAGTCGTTACAAAGTGGTATCATTAATCCTCGGAAAGTGTCTAGTCTTGATTATCGGTGTGTTGCACCACATCTATAATCGAGGCTATAGGACATTTAGGATTGGTTTCCATTCTTCTCATTATCTCGTTTTTACGTTATGCCTCTCGCGCGAGCAGCGAAGCCGGCAAGGCACTAGTGCGCGGCGATGGGTGCTGAGACTCTGATACGAGCCTCGGTATAGTTTGAGGCTGACTTTCTCGTTGTAGCCCCCCGTCAGTTTATGGGTCGAGGCACGAGGATGATCAGTTCATGTGATCGAGGCTTTGAATGACCTTTGTTCGCGTATTGGTTTGATTCATGGGAGCTTTCCGGGAGAGCATGCATGGGATGAGTTTTCGGGCTTTCTTTTTTATTCTTGAGGCGCGTACAATGTCGAGTTCGATTCTTTGGCTCGATATGTCCACTGCGCTGGCGGTATGGAGGATAGGTGCATCGCTACGTCGCGCTTGATGATTATATGGCGAATCTTGTGCGGTGTTTCTCTTGGCATGGACATTCTGGATGTGAGGCACGGAGGGTCGCTGGTGGCTTTCAAGGCGGACCGCCTGGCCGAGCTAGTTATATACCCAATGGTCCTCCACCGTCTTGAGGCGATCGGGCTCGAGGTTCAGATTTTCGCAGAGCGGGTGTTAACGGTGAAGCCACCCCTACCTCGTTGTGACCATTGTGGTAGACTCCATTTTGGAGAGTGTCGTGCTAGATTGGGAGTTTGTTTTGCATGCGGAAGCGCGGATGTTACGACGGTTCATCACTATGATTAGAGGAGCGGTAGCTTGGTATATCCTTAACCCTCTAGAGTTTTGGTATGCTTGTTATGATGATCTCATTATTGTGTGCTATGTGCGGATAGCATTGTGATATGTGTGAGTTAGAATGCATGGTTAGTTGGAAGGATACGTGTGGGGCATGGTAAGTGTGAACCTTAGACTATGTCACGGCGAGACCTTAGGGTAAGGTCGTCTTGAGTTAAAAATTTATTTTTGACCCTTATCGAGTAGTAGTGCGGGATTTATTTGTGTGATAAGTCCGTGGGTAGTGTGAGATGGAAGTGGTAGCTTTCGTGATGTGAATTAGTAAGATTGTTCGGATCGAGGAACAAGAGTTTGTGCGGTTGGGGTCGGGTTGAGGACCATTTGCGGTCAACTTGGCCCGGTTTGGGGTGGGGTCAGTTAGGTGGTCCCGGTGGTAGGTCACGAGGATGCTAGGGTTTGTATGATCACCGTATGAGTTCGTGGACGCGTTCGACTGAGCGGTTCGTAAAGGCGGGAATGGCCTTAAAGTTGAGGTTAGTAAGATGACCAAGTTTGGAGGTAGTGACTCCGGAGATTTTCGAGCAGAGTAATGATCAAGTATGGTACGTCTTGGGAGAGTTCGAGTGTTCGGAAGAAAGTGAGTAAGGGAGGAAGATAGCGTGTGTTATTTCGTGGCTGGCATTGGCAACTTGTTAGAGGAACTTTATCGTTATTCGACTTGAGAAGGAACATTCGGACGAATGTTTCTAGGAGGAGAATGTTATACCCGTAGTTGCGGTATGTATGTGAGGGCGAAAATTTTGAAAAGAAAGAAAGATGTGAGTTTTGGAAAAGTTTCCGGTTATTTGTGAAGAAAAGGTTCGTTAATGGGAATTGGATTCCCAGATTTGGTATTGGACTTCATAGATTATATTAGAATTTTGAGATTTTATTTTCTAAATGGTCACGTGGGGCCCACGGAGAAATTCTGATTTTGTAGGGCCAGCTTTGTTTTTGAGATTTCGGTATTTTGGATATTTTCAAGGCGAAATATGCAGGAGAATCGAGGCGACACGTGTCACCCCACGTGGCACCCGATTTTACATTTGTACACAACACCCGGTTGAGTCGTTAACCGTTTTGCGTAACTTGCGAAGGGAAAATTCCGGCTATGTCGTTTTGTATTTTTGCGGATTTTTCCGAGAGACGGAACGTTTTGGACCAACGAGAGGGCAACACTTGGCACCCTCTCGTTGGTGGAAGGCGGTACAAGTTGGGCTTGATATTTGTGTAGATATTTGTGAGGGTTTTAAGGAGTAGGGTCTAGGGTGCACTTGGCTTGATCTTGGCCTTACACTTGCCTTGCACATGGCTTGGTCTTGGCCATTGGTTGGCATTTGGGTTTGCTATAAATACCCCCCCCTTTGTGAAGACTTCATTCATCCACAAATGTTTCCAAGTCTTGAATCCTCCTCCTCTTGTAGACTCTCGTCCAAGAGCTCCTCTCCCTTGAAGGTGGCCTTTGGCAGGTCTCCTCCCCTTGTGAGGTCTCTAGTTGTTTTCGTATAATACCCTTGTTGTGGTATAGAAATACTCCCAGTATTGTTATAATGCCCAAAATACCTTAGCCTTGTAGTATTCCAAAGATACCTCTTTACGTAGAGTCGATACTACCTTTTGTCCTTTAGTCTCAAACCGAAACCCAAAATCTTCATAGTTGGTTGAAGTATTTGAGTAGAAGTTGGTTAGAACTTGGTTGTTTGGAGTGGTTTGGAGCGCACGGTGGAGCTAAACCTTGCTCGAGAGCGACATTAAACTCGGATAATTTTGGGCTTATCGAGGTAATTATCTTGTCCTCTATTGTAATTGGAAATTACATGTTTGTTAGTATATAGTGAAGTATACTATATATGGAACTACTTAGTATTCGATGTCTTTTGACTTAAGCTGAAGAATAAAGAATCGAATGTATTTACATAGTGATTGCGATGAACTTGTGTAGAATTGTACACGTCCGGTTAGGCGTAAACCCCCGGTTGGCTTAGCCGGCCTCGATAGAGAGGAGATTCTCTGATTTAACGGAAGGAGAGTCTTAATTTTCTATGTAAAGATAGAAAACTTGTGTTTTGGGGTTAATAGACGTTTGTGACCTTTATAGGTGAAAGTACTAAGAGTAGCGTATGCTCGAGGGAGTGGAAAGGGCTAGCGGTTGTAGTACTTGGAGCATTTTGCTTATTGTCGATAAATCGTCGCGAGGTATGTGAACCTCTTCCTATCTTTTCTAGCATGATTGTTGTGAACTATGTCGTACGTGTGCTAAGTGATTTGGTTGGTTTAAAACATAGGTGTTATAATAGCTTTATGGGAAGTTAGTTATAACGACCTTATGTAAGTGAAAATGGTTTACTGATGTTAGAAGTTAAGAGACTTGATCTTATAAGATAAGAGACTTAACTTATTTGTTTTAATGTGAATGTTGTGTGAAACCTCATTCGTGAGTAATGAGTACTTGGTTTTAAAGGAATAATGTTTGATTTGGAAATCGGAATGTGTATCGACACGTTAATAAAGGAAAATGTATTGAATAATGATGTGTTGTATTAAAACCGTGAAACCTCCATCTGCATGAAGCTAAGATGAGACAAAATGATATTACATTTTCTAGATCATGGCTGCTGTAATAAGATCGTTATAAACAAGAATAAACTACTCACCTATATGACATATGTTACTCAATTGTTCTAAAAAGGAATCAAGTGATTAAGTTTGGGAACTATGAAACCATTTGAAAATGAGAAGCTTGAGTAATGAAACTAGGCAACCGAACTTAGGAAAGGAATGTTGTTACTTGATTTTGAAAAGGAAGATGGGTTGGTCATTCTAATACTACGTATCGGGTGACTTTTATAAAAGTAATGGATCTCTTTAAAAGAACTTAACGATGTAGTACTTTGGGGTTAAAAACCGGACTTTGGCATAAAATGAAAGTACTTTGAGTTGTGTGAAACTTGCTATGCTTGTTGTTGTGAAACTTGCCTATGCTTGTGATGATAGTCTTTATTGTACAAGCGTTGTGTTTTCGTGTTACCGCGTCTCGATAGGGTTGGTAGTTGAGAACTTACTTGGACGTGGCGGAGAAATTCCACGTCGCAGTGCGTGATAGTATTATTGTTAATCGCTTTGGACATACGACACGATCGTAGCGGGTATGCTTCCATTTTGGTTAAGGTCTTGTAGTTAATCGCTTTGGATATATCACTTGACGCGCGTAGCGCGGGTATGTTTCATTTTGATTATCGCCTTGTGATTTCCCTTTGGACATACCGACACGATCGCATGCGCGCGGGTATGCGTCCATTTGGAATCTTTGTCTATTGTTTCCCTTTGGACATCGACACGATCGTAAGCGCGGGTATCGTCCATTTGGAATGTTGTCTTATTGTTTCCCTTTGGACATACGACACGATGCGTAGCGCGGGTATCGTCCATTTGGAATGTTGTCTTATTGTTTCCTTGGACATACCGACACGATCGTAGCGCGCGGGTATGCTTCCATTTGGATTGCTGTCTTGTTGTTGAGTCACATGGACATGTCTACACCGATCACGGGCATGTGGCCGGGACATTGGTATTATTGTTGCATCATGGACATGTCTACACCGATCGAACTGATTGATGTTGTGGGCGTGAGACCCATAGTTATATTAGGTGATGATTTTATGTTGTGAATCGTAGTTTGGTTATCATACATGTCTCTGCTTTATATAGACTAGTATGATTTCATTCTGATATTATTTCCATACTTGGTACTGTTATCGACCTCCTTGGCTGCGTTCATCATCGATCGTGGATCCTCGCTCATGGATCACAATCAGATTTGAAGCTCCGTTTCTCCGAGGCTTATCTTTTAGTAGGTGTTCTGAGTTGTAGGTTCTTGTACATTCGGTATGGCGGGCCATAGTCGTGTATATCTTAAGTGCAGCCTTGTTGTGGCGGGGTTGTAAAAGGATTAAAGTTTTATGTATATCAAGGCAATTTTGGTTGCTGTTTATTTATTATATCCCTTGTTAAATGACTCATGTTTTATGTTCTGATTTTCTCGATGTATGTATCACTAGGGTGCCAGGTAAGGCACGATGCAGGCCGGGCAGGTCGTTCTGAGATGACTCAGGCATTTCTTTGATAGCCAATTCTTACCATTCTTTTCTATCCTGTACTTTAAAAATATCCCTAGTCAGCCCCATTGAGCCTAAATTTGAAACTTCTTTGACACCCTATGTTCCCACAAATTGTACCATAAGTGAAAATGTGAAATAGTGGAGTACATTGTGTTAAAAAGAAGAAACAAAAAGAGTGAACAAGTTTGATGCACCCCAATGGAAAAGTAATAAGAAAGAGGCAAAAGCCTAAGTTTGGGGGTGCCTATTAGTATAATACACTTCATTCTCCCAAAACAAAAGAGGGGAATGATAGAATTGAAGTGAAGGAAAGAATCAAAAGAAAAAGGGAAAAATTGAAAAGCCAAAGAGCTTATGGTACAGAAAAATGAGCCTAAATGCCTATCTTTACCAACCCCCACCTAAGCCTACATTACAACCCTTAAAGTCCTGAAGATCTCTTTTATGCATATCCAGAATTAGTGGAGAATAGCAAGTAAGCATGCCATAGGAATTCTTGAATTTATATGCATGATTTAGTATATTGACCTCCATTAAGCATGATGAATATGAGTTTGCGAAATATTTAGCTTCATGTGTTTAGTGTGCTGAAAATTTCATGCTATATGTTCCTGCATATTATTCTGCTAACCTTCATGTTTTTCTAGTTAACATTTATGCAGCAAAAGTGATTAATGACAGGGAGTCTTTTATTTTTCGTTTCTTTGAGTCTTTTATTTTATTTCTTTCTATCTTTGCTCGAGGGCGAGCAAATGTTAAGTTTGGGGTATTTGATCGGTGTATTTTATATACACCTTTTGAGTCAGTTTTAGTTAGTCTTTTGTCCCGTTTTGCACATATAAGTGTCGTATTAGGATAGTTTTTCTTTCTTTTGAGTCAAAGTGGCTAAAATGACCAAATGGCGGAAAAGGAGCAAAAAGAGGGCAAAAGAGGAGATGCCAGAGCCGAAAACAGAGAAAGTGGCGAACGAGGGCGAAATTCGGACAAGCGCCGCGATGCCTCCTGCCGATGCGAGGCGCGGCGCCCACTATTCGAAGGCGAGAAGACTTCGGCCACGCGGCGCCTCGAGCCAGATGCAGGGCCGCGACGCCTAAACATCCGGAGAGCTACAGAAGATCTGACATCGCGGCGCCTCGCAGCAGATAGCGGGCGCGACTCCAAACACCCGACGGATTGCGGAACCCGCCGCGCTGTCGCATCTGGCGCGCGACGCTGAAAAATTAGGTTTTGGGCGAATTTACGGGCGAACTGAAGGAAAAGAGGGAGGCGGTTTGCAGCCTATAAAAGGAGAACCCTAGGCAGTTTTTGGGGGTTCCCCTTCTTGCACAACTCAAGACTTTTGCTTGGAGATTGGATACCACTAATTTAGTAATTTCTTTTACTTTTCTTTATTTTATTTCAGTTTTGTATGATGAACATGGAATTAGTTCTTGTCATGTCAATGACTAGGAACTAATTCTCTTATAGGACTTTCTATGTTGAATTGCTTGAAACTTATGTTATAAATTAATGCATGCTTATGGTTATTGTTCTTATTGAGAGATCTATCCAATAATTGAGTTGAATTCTTGGTAATTAATTGACAACTAATTATCACTATATGATTTCTAATCAGATTCTGAAAAGGGGGGATTGTGAATATGCTGTAAGTTGGGTAGACATTCTTGGATTGGGGATGAAAATACCTCAATTATTTATTTAGCGTTGATGAGAGGCTTAACAACCCTAATTTTGCGCATTGTTCGTGACGGTCAACTATGTTTTTGTTCTTAATCCTCCTATAAAGTTACCCTTATCACCGAAAGGTAGGTAAGGAACGATACTGGGGTTGAGTGTTTATATAACCCTAACGGGAGTATAAAACGATTTCGTAAACCTGCTTTCTCCAAAAGAAGAATACCATAAGTAATGCATTAGTAAGTAGCATAAGCGGATAGTGAGGATACATAGAAACCCTATTCTCATCACAACTGAAGTAAATCTTTTAGTTAAATAGCTTTTATAATTCTTAGTCATAAACAACCAATCAATCATTAATCCACCAAATAGATACTAGAAAATAGATCATTGGTACTTGAACCCTAATCCCAGAGGACGATATTCGGTCTTATCTAAGACTATACTACTTGATACGATAACGTGCACTTGCATTTAAGTGTGTGCATCTTAACGCGCATCATATAACTGTCAAAAGTGAGTGACTGTTCATCGGAACTGTTATAGTCCGAATACTCATAAGGTAGGGTCGACGCCCGCCTCCCCCCAAACTGTACTTGCAAGTTTCCCCGCAAAAAGATCTCCACGCCTACTCTTAATTATGATACAAGGTATACGGTTCTAGAAAAGACTTGTTGTGCTCTTACATGGGCCTCACAACGCCTCAATCATGAATTCCTTCTCGAATCACTACTGGAATATAGCAACTAGAAAGAAAAGCTATTGAATCAACAAAAAAGACTTGAAGCGTGTGTAAGCGGCCTATCTCATTCCTTTAATTTAGAACGGACCCCCAATCCGCTCTCGCTCGCCGCTACTAACGGGGTCTCGGTTGATTTCCCTTCCTTTAGCTACTAAGATGTTTCAGTTCGCTAAGTTTGAAAAGTCCAAAGAGCGCAGACTAGCCACGAAGACCCTTGCCCCTTTCTCGTACTTCGTACTTTTTGATTTTGTTCACATACACTTTTTTTTGTGGGGCAGTGACTGAAACATTTCCTTTATGTTGATAGCCCTGCTTGAACCACTAGAACAGTTCCTGCAACGGCTAAATATTAACGCGAAGTTCACCCTGTTGAGGTTTATGAAACTTCATACACCTTAAAATTCATATGACGAAAAGACTATCGCAAGAATATAGCGATCGAAGAGCTATGGCTCAGCTGCTTCGCGTATTAAACACTTCAAAGGGAACATCTTTAACCTACTGCTCAACAATTCCGAATCGGAATTGGAAATCTTTCAATTTGACATTTCTCCAAATCATTTTCCTTTCTTTCTCCGTCTAATTCGAATTCAAAGCAAAAGAGTCATGACGCTTTAGAAAAGATACAATAGTTTCCGATTCCCCCGAGCTTAGGTGTCAATTACGGGGGAATCGGTCGATCAATTCTAGGCTGAGCTTCTAGTGAAAAGTCAATCTTAAGGTTGAAAAATGCAAGAACTTTTAGTGAGTCCTTTTTTCCGCGATGAACTGTTGGATGGCAGGGGTGAAGCTATCGAGGAGATCGCGAACTGCAAGAAAAGAGAAAAGTCAACAGGAAAGGTAGATTTGAAAAGAAAAACGCACAGCAATGATTTGTTTTATGGACATTTATATTATTTCCTGCCCAAACGAGGTAGTGCCTAATGTCACCGGGAGAGGCTCGACCTACAGGGAGAGGGCGACTGAAAAGGAGGCTCGACCTACAGGGAGAGGGCGACTAAAAAAGGGAGGGAACCTATAGATATTACTTAAGTGGTGTAGCTGTTCTTCTTTCCTATAAGTCTCTGGGCGGGGTTCTATATTGTTTCTAGTCGAGTTTCTAAAGCTGAAAAACCGCTTTCCTTTATTATAAAGAAGGAGAGGAGCGCTCTCCTAAAAAAGAGTGAAGTTCCGCCCGCCTTTGAAGGCTAGCTCCTGCTTCAGAGCTTCATACCCACATCCCACATATTGGAAAAGGCAAACCCGAGCTTGTTTGCTTGCTGTCCGCCTAGGTGCATCAACTTCAATTGGGTGATTTTTGGAAACGAAAAAAGAAAGGGAAGCGACATCATCTAATAGAACTATTCCACAAGGGAGTTTATTTGCTTACTTGTTAGAGTAAGGAAACATACTGGTAAAGAGCCCTCTTCCTTCTCTCCCACACGGTTGTTGAGACACACGTTGTAGTCATGGGAAAGAAAAATGTCATATGTGTGAAAGATATTGAGATAGCAGTTTTATTTTACCTGGGACAAAGACTGTCCCCTCTGCTCTTCTGGGAAAAGTCGCTTCCTTTTTTCGTCTTTCAATTGAAATTGAGATTTTTGCCTACCCTCCTATTTTATTTTGCAAAATTTTAAAAGAGCCTAACCCAGTACAGATCTGATCCTAAATCGCTCTACGCTTTGAGCCGACTAACTCTTTGAAGTCCACTGATGCCTTTTGAACACCTTCTTCCTTCAACCCTGATGAAAACAGTTCCAGTGAGCTCAAGTAACATACGAAGAATCTAACGAAAATGGAAATTCAATTGGGCAAAAAGGGTTTATATAAGGGGTATGACTTCTTTCCCTAGCCTTAGTTGTTCCCTTTTTCGTATGTATATTGGTTGGGAACTTGCTGGCTAATCCATTAAGTAGTCCAAAATATTAATGATAAGTATCCCACATCGCCGTGCGGCACCCCTGCACCATTCATTGGTGAAAATTCTTTTGTTTATCCTACTGCCCCACATCAAATGCAGAACAAAAATATTAATGAGAAGTGCCTTATTTAATGTCGGATTCCCAGCCCCTTATTTAATGTCAGATCTAGCCCCTTATTTAATGTCAGATCCAGCCCCTTATTTAATGTTGGATCCTTTTGAGGGTTTTCTCATTTAGGAAATCCCCATCAATTCTTAGTTCAAATACTTTCTTTTGTCATGAAGGCCTTGGGTTTTCTTATGGGACCAAAAATCTTCGTCGGGATTGAGAGCAGGCCAAATGGTTTGTCCGATCCGGATATTGTCCCAGGACAGTAACCTTATCGGTCTGGTCTCAGTTCAGGACCGATAACCTTATCGGTCCGGTCCGGATATGTCGATACCCGAATCGGACCGGACCGATAACAGCCCTAGTCACAAGAAGCTGCAGGTTGGTGGACAGTAAAATCCATTTTGCTGAAGCAGTCAAGAGCATTAAATGGGCTAAATAGGAAATACATCGAGACAAATACATAAGACACATTAAAGAATATACATTAATGACATGGCAAAAACTCAGAGTGAAGTCTTAAAAATGAGTTTGTTGTTTTTTTTAAACTAAGCCATGTGCCGCACCAACCTTGTCAGAAGTTAGGAGATGGTCTAGCAGTTTATGGAAACAAGAACACGGTTTGAATATCTACGAGATGGGTAATTGATTTTGAAAGAAATAATCACTTGATTATTTTCATTAATGAAATAGGTATATATACAAGTTACATATTTCCATAGTAGGAAAATCATTTTCCTATTATACTTCTAAAACCCTATTATATTTGGAGACTAATTATACAATTAAGGTAAATATACAAGACTAATTAAGGTACAAGACTACACAATATATATCAAATATACAAAGAAACGAGATAGACTCTTGAGCAGAGATAGGCATACACTTGCATGTGAAGCTTTATCTTTCATATATATATATATATATATATATATATATATATATATATATATATATATATATATATATAAGTATACACTTGTATATCGTGTGTATACTTATGTATATTTAACATACCCCCGCAGTCATAGCGGAAGATCTTCATACGCTGAGACTGTCTGTAAAATCTTCAAAAAGGACAGAGGGAAGACTCTTTGTAAAGATATCTGCGATTTGATACCTGAAAGGGACATGACAGACGCGTACCTGTCCAAGAGCTACCTTTTCGCGAACAAAATAAATATCCATCTCAATATGTTTAGTGCGCTGGTGCTGAACCGGATTTCCAGAAAGGTAGATGACACTAACATTATCACAATAAACCAAACTAGCTTTCTCAATAGGACAATAAAGCTCTAACAGTAGATTACATAACCAACATGATTCAGAGACCACATTGGCTACCTCTCGATACTCGACCTCTGCACTAGAGCGTGATAAAGTTGACTGACGCTTGGCAGACCATGAGATCAAGTTATTACCAAAAAACATACAATATCCAGACGTAGACCGTCTAGTGTCTGGACAACCACCCCAATCAGCATATGTATATGAGACAAGTGTAGACGTTGACGAATGATATAAATGTAAGCAATAGTCAAGTGTCTCCTAGATGTACCGAATGATGCGTTTGAGCACATGAATGTGCTCAATCATGCATAAATATACACACATGCTGTACGCCATATGTAATATATGGTCTCATAAATGTAAGATACTGAAGAGCCCCTTCAAGACTATGATAACGAGTGAGATCCTCATATGGAGGGCCAGCCGCAACACCCAACTTGGGTTTAGTATCAACTGGAGTAGAAGTGGACTTACAGGATGACATTCCAACCCTCTCAATGATATCAGATGCATACTTCCTCTGTGATAAGAACATCCCACCTGCATGACGAGTGACATCAATCCCAAAAAATAACTCAAGGGCCCTAAGTCCTACATATCAAACTCAGAACTGAGCATTGTCATGATAGACTGACGTAATGCATCAGAAGAGGCAGTCAAGATAATATCATCCACATATAATAGTATATAAGCCAATGAAGGACCACGACGATAAATGAACAATGAATTATCAGACCTGCTATGAGGGAACCGAATAGTCGAAACATAGTCTACAAATCTCTTATACCACGCCAGTGGAGATTGCTTAAGTCCATACAAGGACTTTTTCAATAAACAGACACGATGAGGATATTTGAGATCCCTAAACCCCAACAGCTGATGCATATAAATTGTCTCCTTGAGATCACCGTGCAAGAAAATATTCTTCACATCTAGATGATGAATGTGCCATGCTTTCGAAAGAGCCAAGCTGAGCACTGTGGGAATGGTAGCCAGCTTGACCACCGGACTAAATGTCTCACCCCAATCCATACCTACATGTTGAGTCTTACCACCACATACAAGACGAGCCTTATGCCTTACAAACGAACCGTCATAATTATCCTTATGAGCAAATATCCACATAGACCGATTAATATTAACACCGGATGGATGGGGCACCAACTCCCACGTCTTATGATCAATAAGAGCATTATATTCATCGGTCATAACAATTTTTCAATTCGGGTCATTTAGAGCAGACACATGATTATAGGGTAAGGGTGATTTAAGAACATTATAATTTAAATTAAAATGTCTTTTTAGTTTAAAAATACCCCATTGACTACGAGTGACTGGTTTATGACTCGGGGGAGAATTGGACGGATTTTGTGAATTATCGGGATTGATATCGGACTGGCCAGCAGGCAGTGGGTCTGCTGGCCCAAGTCGGTAGGTGCTAGACCCGAGAATTGGAACCGAAGCTGGGCCAGAACTGGGCTGAAAGATGGCTCAGTTTCTGGACCCAGAATGTTAGTGGATTCTGTGACGTTAGGACCAGCGGGTAGTGGAACCACTGGCGGATTCGGGGCGCGAGACATGTCCAAAAAATAGTGAAAAATATGTGGGGAGATACCATCATCCAAAAAATTATACGAACTAGACACATGGCTACTTATTTTAGCAAACGGAAATTGGGACTCATAAAAAATAACATGGCGACTCATGATGATTTTATTAGACGATAAATCACAACATTTATAACCACGATGATTAGATGTAAAACCCAAAAACACACAAGGAGTAGAACGCGCCTGAAGTTTGTTAATTGTGGTGGATGGAAAAAGAGGATAACACAAGCACCCAAATACCCTAAGATGAGAATACGAAGGGGTTTTATTATATAGAATATTAAGAGGGGAGGAATACGCTAAGTTTTTGATGGAAGTATGTTAAGGAGATATGTAGCAATTGTAATGCATGATGCCAAAAAGTATGGGGTATGGAAGCATGAACCAATAAAGTTCGGACAATGTTATTAATGGTACGAATTTTGCGTTCGACTTTTCTGTTTTGTGAAGACGTATGAGGACAATAAAAATGAAAATTAATCCCATTATTAGCACAAAACTCATGAAACTCTCCATTATCATATTCTTTGCCATTATCACATTGAATATTTTTTATTTTCCGTTCGAATTGGGTTCTAATTAGACCTGTCCAAAATCGGGTCGGGCCGGGTCAGGGTCGGGTGGCTTTTTTTTCCTACTTGCCCGACCCTGGCTCGACCCTCACCCTATTTTTTTTAAAATTTACCGACCCTGGACCTGATCCTTCGGGTACCCTACGGGCCTCGGGTCGGCCCTGACCCGCCCTACAAAATAAAAAAATGTGGAATTTTGGATGGGTCGGGATCGGGGCCCGATAATTTTTTTTAAATTGAATTTTTAATACTGAAATTGACATTCTCGGAATCATTACCAAGAAATTTCAACATTGAAATCTATTGTATATCGTGAGATATTTAGCGAAGAAAAGGGAAAATTAGTAACGATTTGGGGGAAAAGTGAAATTGATTGGCAAGACAGACGTTTTTTTAAAAATTGGCTGCGCCGGTTTGTCCGGCCCCATTTCGAAGAAATATGCGAAATAAATAAAAAATGTAGGTCAAACGGACGTCTGAGCGCAGCGTTATGATCATTTAAAGTTTCACAAATTTACAACTACTTTTTTCTCTCCCTATATTTTATGTCAATATTTCACATTAAAACATAAAGTCTACATCACATATATTCTTAAAACATGTAAAAAAATACATATGAATTATGATCGGATAGTGGCGGGTCGAGGTCGGGTCAGAGGTCGGGTCAACGTCGGGCCGGAAGGATAAAAAATTTCTGACCCTGGCCCGACCCTACATGTGATCGGGTCCCCGCATTTTCGGGTCAGGTGGCTCTCGGATCACAAAAAAGCTGACCCTGACCCTTGTTTTTCGGGTCGGGTCGGGCCGCGTCCCCGACCTGATGGACAGGTCTAATGAATGCTCTAAATATCAAGAGGGTGAAAAAAACTTGACATTTTTTCGATATCGGAAAAGTCCATAAAACTTAGAATAATCATCCAAAAATAGAACATAATACCGATGACCCACATAACTGAGAACAGGAGATGTCCATAAATCACTATGAATAATATCAAATGACATTGAAGTATGAGAATTAGAGTCTACCAATGGCAACCTAACAATCTTCTCTAAAGAACAAGACTGACAATTCAGAGTACTACGCGTAGCCTTACATGAAATAAAATTATTTTTATCTAAAGAAGACAAAATAGACGACGCCGGATGACCTAGACGAGCATGTCACAAGGAAGGAGCAAG
Organism: Przewalskia tangutica; assembly: GCA_029844215.1. Lineage (NCBI taxonomy): Eukaryota > Viridiplantae > Streptophyta > Magnoliopsida > Solanales > Solanaceae > Przewalskia > Przewalskia tangutica. The sequence goes on along the minus strand of CM056720.1, from coordinate 25,566,020 downwards.
AGCTGCAAAAGTTGATGGCAAGACTTGACTCGAGAAACCAGAACTTGGCGTGATAGGATAAAGATCTCCCCTACTATCACACCTCATGAAAGAAATAATCCCTTGATTATTTTCATTAATGAAAGGGGTATATATACAAGTTACATCTTTTTATAATAGGAAAATCCTTTTCCTATTCTACTTCTAAAACCCTATTCTATTTGAAGACTAATTATACAATTAAGGTAAATATACAAGACTAATTAAGGTACAAGACAAATATACAATATATACCAAATATACAAGGAAACCCGAGATGGGCTATTGCCCAAAACCGAGATGGGCCTTCTGCCCATAACCCGTGAAGCTTCATCTTTCCAATATACATAAGTACACTTGTATATCATGTATATACTTATGTATATTTAACATATATTCCTCTTTGAGTTTGCATCCAGAATCACAGCGAAACAAGTGATTGTAGGGGATTGGGTCTGGAAGAACTATTCAGTCAAGATCCACTGGTGGAACTTGACGATAGGCGCAATAGGGGAGAAAAACAGACCTACTTCAACATGGGTCAGAATAGTAGGCTTACCACTGCACTTCTAGGCTCAGAAAGTTTTCAAAGCCATTGGAGACCATTTTGGAGGTTGGGTAGACACAAAAGAAGAAACACAACTGCATAACCATCTTGTCAATGTTGGGGTTGATGTTGTAACATTTTGCCCAACATATCGTTTTTAGTACTAAGTTAAAGTTAAGAAATGTTGGAACAAATGTCACAACATTCGGACCAATATTTATGTGACTAACAATTTTTCCTTACTTCACAGACTAAAGAAAATCTCGTGGAAATTTTACCACGACGGAAAAGTGACTTGGCAAGGTGGTAGAAGCTGATAAAAAACGTGGAAAGAATAAGTCAAAGATGTTGCTAAGTGTTGAGTCTATTTTTAGTCCTGTTTTAGAGTATGTTTTAGGGAGTCTTTTGTTGTCTTTTAATTGTTTTGTACAGTATTATGCGTTGTTTTGTGTTTTCAGGTCCTAAGCGATTCAAAAAGGAATGGAGTGAATTCAAAGGAAATAGGCAGATACGGAGGATAAATATGCATATCGGTTCACAAGCACTCAGTCAAAGAAGTCCCGGAAAGCTCAGAAAGCAGTATGAACGAAATTCGGTCAGAAAATAAAGAAGAGTCGCGACGTTGAAGAACCGCGGTGCATGAAGGTGGTGCCGAAGCGCCTTGATGGCAGTAACATCTGAGTGAATTAGAGCTGCTGTGCCTAGAAGTTGTGCCGTGACGCTGACGACTAAAATTAGCGAGAAAAACCTAATTTTAACAGGGATACAAGATCCAAGAGGTTTTTTTCGTTATATAAGCTGTGGGAGGCTGATTTTAGGGATATATAATATTTGGGGAAAGAAACTAGGGAGCAAGAAGCAATTGGAGACCACTTTTGTTCAAGTTCTTTTCCTTTTCTTTTCTTTAATTCAGTTCATGTAGGTTGTTAAGACAATTAGTTTTATTAGCATGTCTATGAACTAATTTCTTTATTAGGATTTTGTATCGATTCACTTGAACCTCTATTATGAATTAATGCATTGTTAGTATTTCGTCATCATCTATCAGTATCTCTTCAACTTGCGTTTATTGAATGATAATTAATTGGCCATTAGTTTTCATTACTTATATGATTTCAAATCATGATCTGAAAAGGGAGATCTGAATATGCTATAGTTGATTAGACATATGTTTAATCTTGAACGAGAGTATCACGACTGCCTGTGTAGCATTTTATGTTATTGATCTTAATCCTCCTATGTGATTGAATTTATCGTAGAAATATAGAAAATTCTCACTTAGGTTGAGTTTTTATATATCCTAACCGGAATATAGAACACCTTAGTTAACCTTCTATCTTGATAAGAAAAAGAATTGCTAGTCTTGCATTAACGAATGATAAAGGGGATAGTTGATAAAATTGGAAATCCTAATTACCTTCATTATTGAGTTAAACTCCAAGTATTTTCATTCTTATTTTATTTCTGAATATTACTTTAGTTTGTTAGTTCTTAGTTTAGAAATAAAAACTTATATACGTTTTCCAAATAGAAACGAAAGGTTAGTTAATTGGTAATTGATAATTCAGTCTCGGTGGATGATATTCGGTCTTACCGAGATTATTACAAATTGTGATACATTCACTTGCGTAGCATATAGAAATTTTGCAACAAGTTCGCCGTTGTCGGGGACTGGAGTATTATCAATATCAAAGTAACTAATCTTATTTCGAATTTGGTTGTTTTTTATAACACATTTTTATCTTGATCTGTGTGTATTGTGCTTGATCAATTTTAGATAACTTTGTTTTATGCAAAGCAGAAGAGGAGCAGATAACCTTGTCCCTTTGAATCTGGAGATTGAGAAAGCGTGCAAGTAGAACAAGAGGAACAAAAGGATTGCTGATTCGACCGCAATGGAAAATCAACATAATAATAATGGGTTGAATGAAGGTGTACAATCAGACCTGATAGAACTAGTACATAATCCTGCCGAGAGAAGCCTAAGGGACAATATTCTGCCAACGGTTACAGGGGTGCAGACATCCATAAGGCTACCAGCTGTGGAAGCCAAAAATTTTGAGATCAAGCCAACGATTTTGCACATGGTTCAAAGCACAGTCCAGTTTGGGGGTTTACCCTCAGAAGATCCGCACATGTACTTGGCAAACATCTTGGAACTATGTGCGACTTTTATATACAATAGTGTTACTGATGATGCCATTAGGTTGAGGCTGTTCCCATTTTCACTCAGGGATCATGCCAAGAGCTGGTTGAACTCTCTTCAGGCGAAATCTATTATTACTTGGTAAGATTTAGCTCAGAGATTTCTTGTCACGTTCTTTCCTCCATCAAAGGCCGCTAAGCTAACAGGAGAATTGAACAATTTCTATCAGCTTGATGGGGAGTCCTTGTATGATGCACAAGAGAGATTTAAGGAGCTGCAAAGGAAGTATCCTCATCATGGACTTAAGCAGTGGATGTTGGTCCACAATTTCTATAACGTTTTATGTGGTACTACTCGTACCATCATTAATATTGCTGCTGGGGGAACATTCATGAGTAAGAGTGCTAATGAGGCATATGAGCTGTTGGAAGACATGACAACGAATAATCATCAGTGGTCCGATGATATAGCAACCAATAGCAGAAATGTGGCTGGAGTACATGAGTTGGATGTTATCACTGCATTGACTGCTCAAGTTGCTTCTTTGACAAAGCAATTACAGCAGAATAATATGACAGCTAATGTTGTTAAGAAACAAGTGGGATGCGAAATTTGTGGGGGGCCACATACCTTTGATCATTGCACAGCTGTGGACCCCAATAATGTCCCTATGGATCAAGCACAAGTTCAGGCAATGGGAAATTTTCAGCGACCATACAATAATCTATTCTCCAATACTTACAATCCAGGGTGGAGGAATCACCCTAATTTTTCATAGAGAAACAACCAGAATTAGCAGCCACAATTTCAGGGAGAATATCAACATGACAGTCAACAACAACCCACGAGTCAAGCTTCGTCCTCTCAGCAGCCCAAACCACAAGTTCAACAAGCAGAGCCGAATGAATTGCAAGAGTCTTGTTGACCCTCACAAATTCTCAAACCCAGTTCATGACAGAAACTAGATCATCCATCAGGAATTTGGAAACACAGGTGGGCCAACTAGCAAATATGTTGAACAATAGATCGCAGGGTTGGGAGAGACACATGGTTCAGAGAAAGAGGGGGTTACTGAAGACCACCCTATTACAGAAAAGACATCACCAATGGTTGTTATGGAACCTCAAATAAAAATTCCATACCCTCAAAGACTACAAAAAATACTATTGATAAACAGTTTTCCAAATTTTTAGAGGTGTTCAAGAAGTTGCACATCAACATTCCATTTATTGAGGCTCTAGAGCAAATGCCAAGTTACGTAAAATTTATGAAAGACATTCTATTTAAAAAGAGAAAGCTAAAAGATTATGAGACTGTGACATTAACTGAGGAGTGCAGTGCTATTCTGCAAAAGAAGCTTCCCCAAAAGTTAAGAGATCCAAAAGCTTCACTATTCCATGCACTATTGAGAATGTTAAATGCAAGCAAGGTCTATGCGATTTGGGGGCAAATATCAACTTGATGCCTATTCTGTGTTTTGTAAACTTGGAGTGGGGGAAGCAAAGCCTACAACCATTATCTTGCAGCTAGCAGATCGTTCAATCAAGCACCCCCGAGGTATCTTGACATGGAAGAGGATGCTGAGGTGCTTATAATCTTTGGGAGACCATTTTTAGCTACCGGGAGAGCAGTAATAGATGTTGAGAAGGGTGAGCTAAAACTCCGAGTACAAGGCGAAAAAGCGATCTTCAATGTTTTCAGGGCGACAACCGAGACACGAATAAGTGATGGCTGTTTTTCCATTAATATGGTGGAAAAACCCATTTCTGAGAAAAACAGTAATAGCACTGAGGCTTCAGAAGTCCCATTAACACAACGTGATAAGAAGGGTGACCTTGAAGACACTGAGCGTGTGGAAATTTCCAAATGTGTTAACCCCTATGAACCACTCTACGGGAAAAGAAAAGGGAAAAAGAAAAAGAAAGAGATCCTGAAATAGTTGTGTTGCAGGGGTAATTTACCCCCTTGAATTCAAGACAAAAATGAAATCTGCGTCCGGCTAAATGACGTTAAAGACAACGCTATTGGGAGGCAACCCAACAATTTAATTTTGTTATTTTAATTTATTTTAATTTGTTTTAAACAATCTCACGGTCTTGCTGTTTCTTGGTCTATCTTTTTGATGTCAGGTAAATTGGGGGCTAACTACGAGTGAAAAAGTACCGCAAATGCTGAAATTTGATGAAAAATAAACCAAGTATATGGAATGGTGAAGCACCGCGGCGCCTAGATAAAGAGCCGCAACGCCTGGGAGGTAGTGTGCAGAAAAATATTTCGACGGTGAAGTGAAGCGGCGCCCAGAGGAAGTGTCGCGACGCTTGAAAGGTAGTAAGTAAAAAAATATTTCGATGGTGGAAGCGCCGCGGCGCCCAGAGGAAGAGCCACGATGCTTGGAAGACAAAATGCCTAAACCGATTTTGGGTTAAAAAGAGTCGCGGCGCTAGCATGAAGAGCCGCTGTGCCTGAATTGAACTTCATTGCGCCGCGGCGCTGAGAAAAAGAGCCGCGACGCTTGGTTCATTCCTTCTGATTATAAAGCCCTAATCTGTCCCAAAAAAGCCCCAATCCCACAGAAAATCCTTGTCTGCCCCTCATACTCCCTAATCTTCGAAAATCTCCCCCAAAAATTCTCACAAACTCCATAAATCCTCATACTTCAACACACTACAAACCTAACCTTCTATAAATCTGCCATAACATTCAAAAAATCTTTATCACTTGGGGTAACACATGTAGACTCTTTCAAAAGGTAAATATTCAAAGTTTTCTTTTTGTCATTTTGTGTTCTCTTGTAAAGAATTTCAAGTTTGAGGGTTGAAATTGGTGGTAAATCGTGTTCTAGTGAAAGGTTTGTGTTGAGCTGAAATTGTTTGGTTGTTTTGGATATTGTTTGTTGTTTGTTTGGAGATTGATTGTTGTTGTTGACTGAGTTGCTGTCTGGGAAGCAAAGAAATTAAGGGGAGACTCTGCCAAATTTTGTAGACAAGTCTAAAGGATTGAAATGGGTCCAAATAGAGCTAGTTCCAGAGCATCCACCTCTAGGACATCCGTACCTGATTATGATACAGCGAGGTTTTCCAATAAAGCAGCCCAGGATAGGTACAACAAACTTTTCACTCGTTCTCTATTTTTGGAAAGGGGCATTGAATTCCACATTGAGCCAATGGACGATCAGGTTTGTGAGTCAATTCGAAGTATAATCCCCGATAGAAATTGGGAAGAATTTGTAAACCCTCATCTAATAAAACCAAACCTCTCAATGGTATATGAATTCTATGCAAATTTCCCAGAGCAAGAGGACAATACATGTTTTGTCTGTGGCAAAAGGGTGCCAGTCGAGACAGACGCGATCAATGCTGTGTGCGGGGTCCCCAATTTGATGATAGAGGATGAAGATGAAGAAGAAGAGGATGAATATCAGACCTGAAACGATCAAGGATTGATTGTTGAGATAGTGGGATATCTAGGAGCTCGATACACATACACCTATAATGAGCCCAACTGTATGCATTGATACCAGCCACAAGGTTTCTCGGGCATGGCTATACTTTGTAAGTGCCCGTTTGATCCCTTCCACACACTTTTCAGATATACCAACATATCGTATTGGTATATGCAATAATGAATGGGTTCACGGTAGATGTGGCTCAAGCTATCCGAGATAATATAGCTTTCACATGCAAACTGACCACTACCACTGGTTTGGGGCATGGGTCGTTTATCACTGTATTATATGCTGCATATGGGGTACCCGAAAACAGTAGTGATATGAAAGGAAGATCTCTCACGCGGGTGCAGGGAGTCCTGCTTGTGCTCTTTCTTTTTGGTCCGGGAGTACAACAACTCATCACTCGAGTGATAGTAAATGGATATCATGACCCTATACCAATGGGCCTGCGGGAGAGAGCAGCCAACGCCAACCCAAGCGAGAGGGCGGAGGGCGAGCGCCGGCGAGATGGAAGATCACAGGGCAGCGATCATCCGCTCGTTGGCTATTGAGCCACCAGTGGGGAGGTTGGATCAACTGTTCCAACAAAACCAGTACATCATCCAACAAAATCAATATATCATCCAATTTCAGCAAAATCGCGATCAACATAAGGAACAATATATGTAGTAGCGGTACACCTACAAAGCTCAACATATTGACCAACTCAATTCTTGGTCGACTGTTGGTCAATAGGTGATACTCCAGATGAGCCATATTTTAGCTACCCTCCACAATACCATCCTTATCAACCACGATCACCGCCAACACCATTCTGAATTGCTATATGGTTTTTGTAAGTCTTTGTTCCTTTGCTTTACTTTTTCACATTGGGGACAATGTGTTGAATAAGTTTGGGGGGAGTCTTATTGTTTCGTGTTAGTTGTTGTTATGGTTTTGTGTTAGTAATTTTTAATTATTAATTATTAGTTATTAATATTTAGTAGTTTGTTTATTGTTCGTGTTTTTGTTTGTGTCTTGTGTCAATGAATCAAGTTAAAAATAATAGCCCATGAGATTGAGTGAATGTATGTGATAAAATTGGATGTTATTGATAGCCATGAAATGCATGTGATAAAATTGGATGTTATTGATAGCCATGAAATGCATAAATTTGTGTGCTTATGCTGGATAGTTTTTGAGTTTGACTTGATCATGACTATTGACTTTCTGGTACTCAATTGTTGGGGTTATGCATGATTGAATTTTGATTTGAGAATAGATGGTGGAAAAATTCTAGAACTTGCTTGCTTGGTACTTGAGACGAAATCCTAGATAATGCATGTTTAGGAAGATGATTTAAGCCATCTTTGGATCGGACCGAGGACCGAAAATCCAAAAAGGTCGGATCGAAAAATTCGGTCTGGTCCGGTCCAATATACATTAAAAACCGAAAAAACCCTGGACCGGACCGAGGACCAATTTTTCAGAAATGTAGGGCCAAGACTGTGAAAAATTCGGTCGGTCGATCCGGTCGAGGGTTATTTTGGTCCGTCCATTTTTGTCGACCTAATTGCATGTGTTCATGATCTTCGAGGCTGGTTGACTTGATTCATTCTTGGAGTCTGTGTTTTTTTTCCTTTTAGGGTGTCTAGAGTTCTTTACTCGAGGACGAGTAAAGTTTAAGTTTGGGGGTATTTTTTGAGTATATTTTTAGTAATGTTTTAGAGTATGTTTTAGGGAGTTTTTTGTTGTCTTTTAATTGTTTTGTACAATATTATGCGTGTTGTTTTGTGTTTTTAGGTCCTAAGTGATTCAGAAAGGAATGGGGTAAATTCAAAGGAAATAAGTGGTTACGGAGGACAAATATGCATATCGGTTCACAAGCATTCAGTTAAAGAAGTCCAGGAAGCTTAGAAAGCAGTCTAAACGAAATCTGGTCGGAAAATGAGGAAGAGCCACGACGCAAAAAAGCAAGAGTCGCGGCGCTGAAGGTGGCGCTGCAACGCCTTGATGGCAGTAACTTCTGAGTGAATTAGAGCTGCGGCACTGATGGCGAAAATTCGCAAGAAAAACCTAATTTTAACAGGGGTAAAAAGGTCCAAGAGTGTTTTTTCATTATATAAGCTGTGGGAGGCTGATTTTAGGGATATCTCATCCTTGGAGCAAGAAGCAATTGGAGACCACTTTTGTTCAAGTTCTTTTCCTTTTCTTTTCTTTAATTCAGTTCATGTTGGTTGTTAAGACAATTAATTTTATTAGCATGTCTATGAACTAATTTCTTTATTAGGATTTTGCATCGATTCACTTGAACCCTATTATGAATTAATGCATTGTTAGTATTTCACCATCATCTATCAATATCTATTCAACTTGCGTTTATTGAATGAGAATTAATTGACAATTAGTTTTCATTACTTATATGATTTTAAATCAAGATCTGAAAAGACAGATTTGAATATGCTATAGTTGATTAGACATATGTTTAATCTTGAACGAGAGTATCACGACTGCCTGTATAACATTTTATGCTATTGATCTTAATCCTCCTATGTGATTGAATTTATCATAGAAATATAGTAAATTCTCACTTAGGTTGAGTTTTTATATATCCTAAACGGAATATAGAACACCTTAGTTAATATTCTATCTTGATAAGAAGAAGAATTGCTAGTCTTGCATTAACGAATGATAGAGGGGATAGTTGATGAGATTGAAAATCCTAATTACCTTCATTACTGAGTTAAACTCCAAGTATTTTCATTCTTATATCATTCATGCATATTACTTTAGTTTGTTAGTTCTTAATTTAGAAATCAAAACTTATATACGTTTTCCAAATAGAAACGAAAGGTTAGTTAATTAGTAATTGATAATTTAGTCTCCGTGGACGATATTCGGCTGTTACACCCCGTAGTTCAGGTCATGCGTATGAGAGCGTACGAAAAGGAGTAAGACTTAAAATTTTCGAAAGATAGGTTGACGAATTGTTTCAGACGGGTTTTAGTCAACTTTGAGGTGGGTTATGACCCGGTACATCGAGAGTTCCTAAGTGTTTCAAAGTCCTAGTGCGTAGTCCGTTGAGTCTAGTTTCCAACGCAACCGACCGTTCGTCGATAGGACGTCGGAGTAGAAAGTTATGAGAGTTACAAGTTCAGTGCGCAGTCGGGCAGAAAGGTGTTTGATCGGCCACGCAGGGCCGCGCCGGATGCAGCCGCGGCGCTGTTCGGTGGGTCGCTGAAGTTGCAGAGCCGCGGAGCCGGAGGGCGAGGCGGCGCGGAAGTTCAAAGTCCGAAGTTTCAGCCATGGCCGGATCTGGTAGCGCGCCGAGACGGAATCTGGCGGAAAAAGCGAGAAATCTGAATTTCTTCTTTTAAAAAGGCCATGGGAGGGTGACAAGTGTCCCCCCCCATCTGATTTTTGCATGTCCCTTATATTGACCAAGTCTTGAAGACTTGGTCATCTTTCAAGACTTTCCCTCTCTCTAAGTTAGAGCTCCCACTTCTCTCTAGAATTCCAAGAGGAATTCAAAGCCTAAGAAAAATCTGAAAAGTTAAGGACAAGAAGGAAGCTTGTGGCTAGCTTGTAGGAGTTATTGTGGTGGTGTTCTTGGAAGGAGGCTAGCAAAGTTGTTGGAATAGTTTTGGCTAAAGCTCTAAAGGTAACATTTCTTCTCTTATAGCTAGTATTGATGTTGCATGTGAAGAAGAAGGAACTTGTAGTAGTAAATAATGCTCTTAGATTCATTGCATGTAAGAAATATGGTTTGGATGTGAAAGAATTGGTTAAGAAGATATTATGAGCATGTTGTAGCCTAAGAACTACCTTAAACTTGATTAAGTTAATTGTGTACCTTTTGGGGCAGAATTTTACACACCCAAGTTTAGGTGTGTAATCCCCTTGAGATGTTTGGATTGTTGGGCCTAAGAAGTGGCGTTTGGATGTTAAATTCGGACCTTAAAAAGGTGGCAAAGTATGTAGAAACAAAGGAAATGCTGCCCAATTTTCCATAGAATTTAGTGGCTTGAACTTGGAAATTTTATGTTGAGACTAGAGGTTAATGAACGTATTATGACCATTATAGGTTGACATATTACGTGCGGTATTTTGGACTTAGCAAGTGGATTGACCGAAGAGGTATGTGGAAACTTTCTTATTGTCACGACCCGACCCCGGGACCGCGACTGGTGCCCTACCTGGGCACCCTTACAGGTAAACATCAGAGAAAATCAGCGGAACATACATGAAACTTATAAATAAAACATCGGAATGTCTGACAGGTTAGCCGATAGGGCTACCTTCCAGTACATATATAAAAACAACCGAAGCAGTTGCCTCCTTTCTTTTACAAACTGACCCACAATATGTGACTACAGACCTCTAAGAGTTTAACATAACCACTGTGGCGGGACAGGGCCCCGCCATACCCCTGAATATACATGAATCTACTACCTCAGGGAAAACCGTACCAAGAGCTAAGCCTCCGGAGCAAATGGAGCTTCCTCTCAAAAACTGAACCGAGATCCTAAGAGCAAGGATCACCAACCTGGTACCTAAAACCTGCGGGCATGAACGCGGCCCGAAGAAGTCGATTAACAGTGCAGAATATGGAGCAGAAATAACGTCTGATAAGCGGATCATAAGCGTACAAAAGAATGACAAGGACAAGTATAAAAATACATACCAGATCCTGCCGTGTCATTACCACTTATGAACTTAATTTCACATCAATATCTTTTTCCATTCCATTAAGAGTTATAGCCATATCTTACGTACTTACTTAGGAGAAGTCATTAAGTTCATTTCTATCTAACTTACTTATCTTTCATAACATAGTCCAGCCCACTACGGAGGGACACATATACTACCCGCCTGGGGGGCGATCGATCACACCAATATCAAAGCATGCCGTGGAATCCCCATCACTTCGGCGACTAAAAGTGTAAAACATAACCATGGGTCTCACGCCCATAAAATCAATCAAAAGCAGGTGGTATAACGTGCGGGGCTTGCCGCCATTTATACTCTTACCCTGGAGAAGGTGGTAAAGCAGGGGGTATAACGTCTTGGGGCTTGCCCCTCATTTATACTCTTACCCTGGAGAAGGTGGTATAACGTCTTGGGGCTTGCCCCTCATTTATACTCTTACCCTATCTCGACCGGTCGTCAAATAACACATAAAGCAGGTGGTACAGCGTCTTGGGGATTTACCCCTCACTTATACTCTTACCCTGGAGAAGGTGGTATAACGTCTTGGGGCTTGCCCCTCATTTATACTCTTACCCTAACTCAACCGGCCATCATACATAACATAAGCACTACCGACTTATCATACATAACATAAGCACTACCGGCTTATCGCATAATATAAGCAAGTTAAGAAATCCCTAACTTATTAGCTTGTTCATATACACTCTCATTTTTGTTTACTTAAGGCACTAACATGTCATTATAAAATCCGGGAATTTAACCCAACGTACTACGTGCCTCTACTCCTTTAAAATGATTCTCTTTCAAATAAAACTTCCAAGATACTAATAACCGTAGTATCAAGTCATATCTACTTTTCACGACAAGTCACAATGCTTTTTAGAAATACAATTATAGGCTTCTAAATCAAGTGACTTCTTTCTTTAAAACCTTAAGCAATTGGTACCTTTAAAACAATTTTGCCCTTCTTTATTTCAAATCATTACTTTGCTTACACATCAAGAAAACCATTCTTTTAAATCTTCCATAAAGTTGTTATAACCAACTTCCCATAAAGCCGTTATAACTCTTTATTTCTTAGACGAATTCATTCATTTGATAACCAAGAAACTTATACTTCAATTCAAATCACATAGCTTTCAAAATACTTCAAGTCTCTTAACTTTTAGGAAAACCGGTTCTTAACTTAGAATGGCAAGAAATCAATACTTTCCAAATCAAGTATTCTATACTTTTAAATCAATTCATTTCTCCTTTAAGAATCAAGTCTCATAACTTGAAAAATAAAGTCCCTTAACCTTTTAACAATTTGAGGTCCATAGTCTTAAAACTTCATACGTAAATTCTTATAAATTAAGTAACATATACTTAGTGCGTTGTGAATAAGTTATACTTATTTATAACTATCTTAATCAAGTAGCCATGATCTAGAAAATGTAATACAATTTTGTCTTATCTTAGCTTCTATGCAGATGGAGAATTCTACTTGTTTTAACACAATTAATTGTCATTACATTTTCCTTTATTAACGCTGCAATGGCTTGTTCGATACTTATTCTTATTCGTGTCGTAAATTAGCCAAGTCAACTTGGCTCCAAAATACCTCCTAACGACTCTTACCAACATCCCCCTCAGACTTGGCAAGAACTTGGGATAACTTATACATAACCTTTACGTAGAGTAAATCGACATACATACCTCTTAACTTCTAAGAGTAGAAGGAATCATGAAATAGTACTACATGTATATTCCATACATAGAATCATGTCAAAAGAAGGAAGAGGTTCACATACCTCACGACGATTATCGACAAGTAGCAAAAAGCTCCAAAGTACTTCCACCTTGAGCTATTCCATTCTTCAAGTAGGATACGCTATACTTAGTACATCAACCTATAATGGTCACCATACGTCCATTAACCTCTTACTTCATCGTAGAATATTCTAGGTGCTAAGTCGCTAAATTCTACGGAAAATCGGATAGCACCTCCTTTGTTTTTACTAACTTTGCCACCTTTTTCAAGGCCGAATACAATAACCAAACAGCCCCAATTGGCTCACAATTTCTATAAGGTACTCCAATACAAATAAAAACTAAACAACCCCAATTGGCTCACATTTTGGAAAGTAGTCCAATACAAATGAAAAACAAACTAAAAGTCCAAATTCGGCCACCTTGAGTTCAACCTTACCAATTCTTATCAAATTTCCATTTCAATCCAAATTGGTAGCATAACATGATATCAAGTCGTATTTGATTATATAAACCGTAATCTTCAAGTAATTTAACATGCGACTATTCTAATAGACGATCAATTAGTAATCCAACTTAACATGGCTTACATTACATATCGGATTTCCAAGGCTAAAATCGATCCATAATCATTATAAACTTCTACATATCAACTTCATACTAGCAACATGTAAAGCTAACAACAATAAATAATCTTGTAACACTTTCAAAGAACAAGATTATACCTCGACGATTCTTAATCCAAATTCCAATCCGAAGTCGCTCCTTAGTAGTTTAGAACCCCTCCAAGACACTTCAATCCGCTTGTTGAGACCCTTAGCACCATACCAACAACTTTCCTTCAAACGTCCAATCCAAAACCTAGAAAGCCACTAGGTTTTCACTTTGCGACTAATACGTAAACTCTCTTTTTCCGGGATTTTTCTATTGAGATATACTTACATAACACTCATGAACCTTGGTTTAAAGTGTGGAGCTTAAAGAACAAGGAACGAAATTTTTCTCTTCTTGCTCCTCTCAAACCCGAGAGCTATCCTAAGCAAGAACAAGAGTTCTTCAAATTTCCTAAGTGTAAAATGCCTTGTCTTGCTACTTAGGATGACTATAACACAACATAGAGGGTTAGGATTAGAACACTTGTGAGGTTTGGATGAGGTCTACTTAAATATCAAGAGTAGTGGTCCCATTGACCAAGTCAAATATGTCAAGCTCTTCAAGTTGCAAGACTAGTCTTCCTAACAAGGGTCAAATGACCCTTATGTCCATGATCAATTCGTCCAAGCTTACTTAAGGGGGGGTGACACGTGTCGCCCTCCCATTCATCCTGATATTACATTTTCCGACAATTTCATAATTCCGATAAAACTTTTTACAAGTCTCAAATCTTAACACTTGTGAGTTCTTACGTACGTTCTTACAACATGTCCTGCAATTACGGGGTGTAACATTCTTCCCCCCTTAGAAACATTCGTCCTCGAATGTTCTTTCGGAGTCCAATCTAATTAAAGCGCGACACAGTTTCCTTATACTACACCCTTCTTACTACATACTCCACCCATGGTCACGTAACAATATTTATACTAAGATGCCAACCTTGGCACTCACGAGGCAAACTAGCCCATACTTATAATGACCTCAAAGTATGTCATAATCTTCACTACTAGGTATACTAGAGTCTGACGACTGTATCATCATCGGGAAAACCTCATATTCCCACTCAACTACCGCCCCACACACTTACGGGTGTAGTTTCCTCAAAAGGTTCTTATGGATTCGTGCTCTACTTTACACTTGGTTGCTATCCATCGTCTTGGCGCACTCTTTCCGTAATTCCAACTCATACTAGCATACATACACAACTTCCATACCGATTCTCGCCACTAATCTTTGAGTCACTCTTTAAGACAAAAATACGACCATTTCCGGCTTTCATGACCTGGTTCCGGTGGAACGCGTCCACGAACTCGTAAAATAATTAACTAGACTTGGGCCTTGTGCCCCCGTGACCCCGTCACATAGCGGAACTACTACCAACTGATCCCACTCCATTCCAGGCCATGGGGAGACCTGCAATGTCCTTAACGACTCGTCGCACTTAACTCTTATCCTCGTCCGACTTAAAATATTATTGCGAGAAAGCCTTATATACCTAAGGTCTCGCGGAATCAATATTCTTAGGCTCGCAATTTCCATGCACCAAGCCTACCTTACCAGTCCCCCAGTAAACGGGTACAAAAACTTCTCATATAACCAAAGCCATGTTGTCTCGATCACCACAACCATTACTTACTCTATACAGACCTCATCCGTACAATTCTCTTAAGCCTACTACGCAGCTTAATCTATTAACATGACATTCCGCTAGGTTCCTTAACATGGCTTCTTAAGGGTCCACTACCCTATCAGACAGCTCATCCTTTCCCAATTATCTCAAATAAAACACAAGACCTTGGCGAAAATTCACTAACTATTCCATACCTTCCCGGTATCTAGTTAGTCTTTACCACTCTTGGTAAATCTACAACCATTCTAGGCAACCCATAAATGACCCTCATACATAACTCCGTATAGATGTATGTCACAATACCAACTATACTAAAATCATTACCAACCTGGATACGCAATCCACATAGTCCTTCCTGGGTCACTGCTGCCTTTCTCGTAGCTGCAATCAACATAACTTGTTAGGGAGGGACGACCCTAACAATACAGCTCTATCGCACGATCTCAGAGTGAGAAGAATGGAAACCAACTCTAAATGTCCTGCAGCCTCCTGATTATAGATGTGGTGCACAACACACCGATAATCAAGACTCTACTAGACACGGTCTGTAGACACTTTCCGAGGACTAACTGCTCTGATACCACTTTTGTCACGACCCGACCGGGACGCGATCGTGCCCTACCTGGGCACCCTTACAGGTAAACATCAGAGAAAATCAGCGGAACATACATGAAACTTATAAATAAAACATCGGAAGTAATACAACAGGTTAGCCGATAGGGCTACCTTCCAGTACATATATAAAAACAACCGAAGAAGTTGCCTCCTTTCTTTTACAAACTGACCCACAATATGTGACTACAGACCTCTAAGAGTTTAACATAACCACTGTGGCGGGACAGGGCCCCGCCATACCCTCAATATACATGAATCTACTACCTCGGGAAAACTGCACCAAGAGCTAAGCCTCCGAGCAAATGGAGCTTCTCAAAATCAACCGAGATCCTAAGAGCAAGGATCACCAACCTGTACCTAAAACTCTGCGGCATTTAACGCAGCCCGAAGAAGTCGATAACAACAGTACCTAATATGGAATGAAATAACGTCTGATGTGATCATAATCGTATAAAAGAATGACAAGGACAAGTATAAAAATACATACCGGATCCCGCGTGTCATTACCACTTATGAACTTAATTTCACATCAATATCTTTTCCATTCCATTAAGAGTTATAGCCATATCTTACGTACTTACTTAGGAGAAGTCATTAAGTTCATTTCTATCTAACTTACTTATCTTTCATAACATAGTCCGGCCCACTACGGAGGGACACATATACTACCCGGCCCAAACTGGAACGCGATCAGTCACACCAATATCAAAGCATGCCCGTGGAATCCCCATCACCGCGACTAAAAGTGTAAAACATAACCATGGGTCTCACGCCCATAAAATCAATCAAAACAGGTGGTATAACGTCTGGGGGCTTGCCCCTCATTTATACTCTTACCCTGGAGAAGGTGGTAAAGCAGGGGGTATAACGTCTTGGGGCTTGCCCCTCATTTATACTCTTACCCTGGAGAAGGTGGTATAACGTCTTGGGACTTGCCCCTCATTTATACTCTTACCCTATCTCGACGTCGTCACAATAACACATAAAGCGGGTGGTACAGTCTTGGGATTTACCCTCACTTATACTCTTACCCCGAGAAGGTGGTATAACGTCTTGGGGCTTGCCTCATTTATACTCTTACCCTAACTCAACCTACCATCATACATAACATAAGCACTACCGACTTATCATACATAACATAAGCACTACCGTTATCGTACATAATATAAGCAAGTTAAGAAATCCCTAACTTCTTATTAGCTTGTTCATATACACTCTCATTTTTGTTTACTTAAGGCACTAACATGTCATTATAAAATCCGGGAATTTAACCCAACGTACTACGTGCCTCTACTCCTTTAAAATGATTCTCTTTCAAATAAAACTTCCAAGATACTAATAACCGTAGTATCAAGTCATATCTACTTTTCACGACAAGTCACCATGCTTTTAGAAATACAATTATAGCTTCTAAATCAAGTGACTTCTTTCTTTAAAACCTTAAGCAATTGGTACCTTTAAAACAATTTTGCCCTTCTTTATTTCAAATCATTACTTTGCTTACAATCTTCAAGAAAACCATTCTTTTAAATCTTCCATAAAGTTGTTATAACCAACTTCCCATAAAGCCGTTATAACTCTTTATTTCTTAGACGAATTCATTCATTTGATAACCAAGAAACTTATACTTCAATTCAAATCACATAGCTTTCAAAATAC
This sequence comes from Przewalskia tangutica, assembly GCA_029844215.1. Taxonomy (NCBI): domain Eukaryota; kingdom Viridiplantae; phylum Streptophyta; class Magnoliopsida; order Solanales; family Solanaceae; genus Przewalskia; species Przewalskia tangutica. Next base: position 25,548,862 of record CM056720.1, on the reverse strand, counting down.
TTCAAGTCTCTTAACTTTTAGGAAAACCAGTTTCTTAACTTAGAATGGCAAGAAATCAATACTTTCCAAATCAAGTATTCTATACTTTTAAATCAATTCATTTCTCAATTTAAGAATCAAGTCTCATAACTTGAAAAATAAAGTCCCTTAACCTTTTAACAATTTGAGGTCCATAGTCTTAAAACTTCATACGTAAATTCTTATAAATTAAGTAACATATACTTGGTGCGTTGTGAATAAGTTATACTTATTTATAACTATCTTAATCAAGTAGCCATGATCTAGAAAATGTAATACAATTTTGTCTTATCTTAACTTCTATGCAGATGGAGAATTCTACTTGTTTTAACACAATTAATTGTCATTACATTTTCCTTTATTAACGCTGCAATGGCTTGTTCGATACTTATTCTTATTCGTGCCGTAAATTAGCCAAGTCAACTTGGCTCCAAAATACCTCCTAACGACTCTTACCAACATCCCCCATAAGACTTGGTAAGAACTTAAGATAACTTATACATAACCTTTACGTAGAGTAAATCGACATACATACCTCTTAACTTCTAAGAGTAGAAGGAATCATGAAATAGTACTACATGTATATTCCATACATAGAATCATGTCAAAAGAAGGAAGAGGTTCACATACCTCGCGACGATTATCGACAAGTAGCAAAAAGCTCCAAAGTACTTCCACCTGGAGCTATTCCATTCTTCAAGTAGGATACGCTATACTTAGTACATCAATCTATAATGGTCACCATACGTCCATTAACCTCTTACTTCATACGTAGAATATTCTAGGTGCTAAGTCGCTAAATTCTACGGAAAATCGGACAGCACCTCCTTTGTTTTTACTAACTTTGCCACCTTTTTCAAGGCCGAATACAATAACCAAACAGCCCCAATTGGCTCACAATTTCTATAAGGTACTCCAATACAAATAAAAACTAAACAACCCCAATTGGCTCACATTTTGGAAAGTAGTCCAATACAAATGAAAAACAAACTAAAAGTCCAAATTCGGCCACCTTGAGTTCAACCTTACCAATTCTTATCAAATTTCCATTTCAATCCAAATTGGTAGCATAACATGATATCAAGTCGTATTTGATTATATAAACCGTAATCTTCAAGTAATTTAACATGCGACTATTCTAATAGACGATCAATTAGTAATCCAACTTAACATGGCTTACATTACATATCGGATTTCCAAGGCTAAAATCGATCCATAATCATTATAAACTTCTACATATCAACTTCATGCTAGCAACATGTAAAGCTAACAACAACAATAAATAATCTTGTAACACTTTCAAAGAACAAGATTATACCTCGACGATTCTTAATCCAAATTCCAATCCGAAGTCGCTCCTTAGTAGTTTAGAACCCCTCCAAGACACTTCAATCCGCTTTGAGACCCTTAGCACCATACCAACAACTTTCCTTCAAACGTCCAATCCAAAACCTAGAAAGCCACTAGGTTTTCACTTTGCGACTAATACGTAAACTCTCTTTTTCCGGGATTTTTCTATTGAGATATACTTACATAACACTCATGAACCTTGGTTTAAAGTGTGGAGCTTAAGAACAAGGAACTAAATTTTTCTTCTTGCTCCTCTCAAACCCGAGAGCTATCCTAAGCAAGAACAAGAGTTCTTCAAATTTCCTAAGTGTAAAATGCCTTGTCTTGCTACTTAGGATGACTATAACACAACATGTAGGTTAGGATTAGAACACTTGTGAGGTTTGGATGAGGTCTACTTAAATATCAAGAGTAGTGGTCCCATTGACCAAGTCAAATATGTCAAGCTCTTCAAGTTGCAAGACTAGTATTCCTAACAAGGGTCAAATGACCCTTATGTCCATGATCAATTCGTCCAAGCTTACTTAAGGGGGGGTGACACGTGTCGCCCTCCCATTCGTCACAATATTACATTTTCCGACAATTTCATAATTCCGATAAAACTTTTTACAAGTCTCAAATCTTAACACTTGTGAGTTCTTACGTACGTTCTTACAACATGTCCTGCAATTACGGGGTGTAACATTCTTCCCCCCTTAGAAACATTCGTCCTCGAATGTTCTTTCGGAGTCCAATCTAATTAAAGCGCGACACAGTTTCCTTATACTACACCCTTCTTACTACATACTCCACCCATGGCCACGTAACAATATTTATACTAAGATGCCAACCTTGGCACTCACGAGGCCAACTAGCCCATACTTATAATGACCTCAAAGTATGTCATAATCTTCACTACTAGGTATACTAGAGTCTGACGACTGTATCATCATCGGGAAAACCTCATATTCCCACTCAACTACCGCCCCACGCACTCACGGGTGTAGTTTCCTCAAAAGGTTCTTATGGATTCAGGCTCTACTCCTTTACACTTGGTTGCTATCCATCGTACTGGCCGTACTCTTTCCGTAATTCCAACTCATACTAGCATACATACACAACTTCCATACCGATTCTGGCCACTAATCTTTGGAGTCACTCTTTAAGACAAAAATACGACCATTTCCGGCTTTCATGACCTGGTTCCGGTGGAACGCGTCCACGAACTCGTAAAATAATTAACTAGACTTGGGCCTTGTGCCCCCGTGACCCCGTCACATAGCGGAACTACTACCAACTGATCCCACTCCATTCCAGGCCATGGGGAGACCCGTAACAGGTCCTTAACCCGACTCAGCGTCACACTTAACTCTTATCCTTGGTCTGACTTAAAATATTATTGCCAGAGAAAGCCTTATATACCTAAGGTCTCGGCAGTAATCAATATTCTTAGGCTCGCAATTTCCATGCACCAAGCCTACCTTACCAGTCCCCCAGTAAACGGGTACAAAAACTTCTCATATAACCAAAGCCATGTTGTCTCGATCACCACAACCATTACTTACTCTATACAGACCTCATCCGTACAATTCTCTTAAGCCTACTACGCAGCTTAATCTATTAACATGACATTCCGCTAGGTTCCTTAACATGGCTTCTTAAGGGTCCACTACCCTATCGCATGCCTCATCCTTTCCCAATTATCTCAAATAAAACACAAGACCTTGGCGAAATTCACTAACTATTCCATACCTTCCTGATCTAGTTAGTCTTTACCACTCTTGGTAAATCTACAACCATTCTAGGCAACCCATAAATGACCCTCATACATAACTCCGTATAGATGTATGTCACAATACCAACTATACTAAAATCATTACCAACCTGGATACGCAATCCACATAGTCCTTCCTGGGTCACTGCTGCCTTTCTCGTAGCTGCAATCAACATAACTTGTTAGGGAGGGACGACCCTAACAATACAGCTCTATCGCACGATCTCAGAGTGAGAAGAATGGAAACCAACTCTAAATGTCCTGCAGCCTCCTGATTATAGATGTGGTGCACAACACACCGATAATCAAGACTCTACTAGACACGGTCTGTAGACACTTTCCGAGGACTAACTGCTCTGATACCACTTTTGTCACGACCCGACCCCGGGACCGCGACTGGTGCCCTACCTGGGCACCCTTACAGGTAAACATCAGAGAAAATCAGCGGAACATACATGAAACTTATAAATAAAACATCGGAAGTAATACAACAGGTTAGCCGATAGGGCTACCTTCCAGTACATATATAAAAACAACCGAAGCAGTTGCCTCCTTTCTTTTACAAACTGACCCACAATATGTGACTACAGACCTCTAAGAGTTTAACATAACCACTGTGGCGGGACAGGGCCCCGCCATACCCCTGAATATACATGAATCTACTACCTCAGGGAAAACCGTACCAAGAGCTAAGCCTCCGGAGCAAATGGAGCTTCCTCTCAAAAACTGAACCGAGATCCTAAGAGCAAGGATCACCAACCTGGTACCTAAAACCTGCGGGCATGAACGCAGCCCCCCGAAGGGGTCGAGACAACAAGTACCTAATATGGAGCAGAAATAACGTCTGATAAGAAGATCATAACTGTACAAAAGAATGACAAGGACAAGTATAAAAATACATACCAGATCCTGCCGTGTCATTACCACTTATGAACTTAATTTCACATCAATATCTTTTTCCATTCCATTAAGAGTTATAGCCATATCTTACGTACTTACTTAGGAGAAGTCATTAAGTTCATTTCTATCTAACTTACTTATCTTTCATAACATAGTCCGGCCCACTACGGAGGGACACATATACTACCCGGCCCAAACTGGGACGCGATCAGTCACACCAATATCAAAGCATGCCCGTGGAATCCCCCATCACTGTCGACAGCTAAAAGTGTAAAACATAACCATGGGTCTCACGCCCATAAAATCAATCAAAACAGGTGGTATAACGTGCGGGGCTTGCCGCTCATTTATACTCTTACGGAGAAGGTGGTAAAGCGAGGGTATAACGCCTGGGCTTGCCTCATTTATACTCTCTTACCCGAGAAGGTGGTATAACGCTTGGGGCTTGCCCCTCATTTATACTCTTACCCTATCTCGACCGGTCGTCAAATAACACATAAAGCAGGTGGTACAACGTCTTGGGGATTTACCCCTCACTTATACTCTTACCCTGGAGAAGGTGGTATAACGTCTTGGGGCTTGCTCTCATTTATACTCTTACCCTAACTCAACCTACCATCATACATAACATAAGCACTACCGACTTATCATACATAACATAAGCACTACCGCTTATCGTACATAATATAAGCAAGTTAAGAAATCCCTAACTTCTTATTAGCTTTTTCATACACACTCTCATTTTTGTTTACTAAAGGCACTAACATGTCATTATAAAATCCGGGAATTTAACCCAACGTACTACGTGCCTCTACTCCTTTAAAATGATTCTCTTTCAAATAAAACTTCCAAGATACTAATAACCGTAGTATCAAGTCATATCTACTTTTCACGACAAGTCACAATGCTTTTAGAAATACAATTATAGCTTCTAAATCAAGTGACTTCTTTCTTTAAAACCTTAAGCAATTGGTACCTTTAAAACAATTTTGCCCTTCTTTATTTCAAATCATTACTTTGCTTACAATCTTGAAGAAAACCATTCTTTTAAATCTTCCATAAAGTTGTTATAACCAACTTCCCATAAAGCCGTTATAACTCTTTATTTCTTAGACAATTCATTCATTTGATAACCAAGAAACTTATACTTCAATTCAAATCACATAGCTTTCAAAATACTTCAAGTCTCTTAACTTTTAGGAAAACCAGTTTCTTAACTTAGAATGGCAAGAAATCAATACTTTCCAAATCAAGTATTCTATACTTTTAAATCAATTCATTTCTCCCTTTAAGAATCAAGTCTCATAACTTGAAAAATAAAGTCCCTTAACCTTTTAACAATTTGAGGTCCATAGTCTTAAAACTTCATACGTAAATTCTTATAAATTAAGTAACATATACTTGGGCGTTGTGAATAAGTTATACTTATTTATAACTATCTTAATCAAGTAGCCATGATCTAGAAAATGTAATACAATTTTGTCTTATCTTAGCTTCTATGCAGATGGAGAATTCTACTTGTTTTAACACAATTAATTGTCATTACATTTTCCTTTATTAACGCTGCAATGGCTTGTTCGATACTTATTCTTATTCGTGCCGTAAATTAGCCAAGTCAACTTGGCTCCAAAATACCTCCTAACGACTCTTACCAACATCCCCCATAAGACTTGGTAAGAACTTAGGATAACTTATACATAACCTTTACGTAGAGTAAATCGACATACATACCTCTTAACTTCTAAGAGTAGAAGGAATCATGAAATAGTACTACATGTATATTCCATACATAGAATCATGTCAAAAGAAGGAAGAGGTTCACATACCTCGCGACGATTATCGACAAGTAGCAAAAAGCTCCAAAGTACTTCCACCTTGAGCTATTCCATTCTTCAAGTAGGATACGCTATACTTAGTACATCAACCTATAATGGTCACCATACGTCCATTAACCTCTTACTTCATACGTAGAATATTCTAGGTGCTAAGTCGCTAAATTCTACGGAAAATCGGACAGCACCTCCTTTGTTTTTACTAACTTTGCCACCTTTTTCAAGGCCGAATACAATAACCAAACAGCCCCAATTGGCTCACAATTTCTATAAGGTACTCCAATACAAATAAAAACTAAACAACCCCAATTGGCTCACATTTTGGAAAGTAGTCCAATACAAATGAAAAACAAACTAAAAGTCCAAATTCGGCCACCTTGAGTTCAACCTTACCAATTCTTATCAAATTTCCATTTCAATCCAAATTGGTAGCATAACATGATATCAAGTCGTATTTGATTATATAAACCGTAATCTTCAAGTAATTTAACATGCGACTATTCTAATAGACGATCAATTAGTAATCCAACTTAACATGGCTTACATTACATATCGGATTTCCAAGGCTAAAATCGATCCATAATCATTATAAACTTCTACATATCAACTTCATGCTAGCAACATGTAAAGCTAACAACAACAATAAATAATCTTGTAACACTTTCAAAGAACAAGATTATACCTCGACGATTCTTAATCCAAATTCCAATCCGAAGTCGCTCCTTAGTAGTTTAGAACCCCTCCAAGACACTTCAATCCGCTTGTTGAGACCCTTAGCACCATACCAACAACTTTCCTTCAAACGTCCAATCCAAAACCTAGAAAGCCACTAGGTTTTCACTTTGCGACTAATACGTAAACTCTCTTTTTCCGGGATTTTTCTATTGAGATATACTTACATAACACTCATGAACCTTGGTTTAAAGTGTGGAGCTTAAAGAACAAGGAACGAAATTTTTCTCTTCTTGCTCCTCTCAAACCCGAGAGCTATCCTAAGCAAGAACAAGAGTTCTTCAAATTTCCTAAGTGTAAAATGCCTTGTCTTGCTACTTAGGATGACTATAACACAACATAGAGGGTTAGGATTAGAACACTTGTGAGGTTTGGATGAGGTCTACTTAAATATCAAGAGTAGTGGTCCCATTGACCAAGTCAAATATGTCAAGCTCTTCAAGTTGCAAGACTAGTCTTCCTAACAAAGGTCAAATGACCCTTATGTCCATGATCAATTCGTCCAAGCTTACTTAAGGGGGGGTGACACGTGTCGCCCTCCCATTCGTCACAATATTACATTTTCCGACAATTTCATAATTCCGATAAAACTTTTTACAAGTCTCAAATCTTAACACTTGTGAGTTCTTACGTACGTTCTTACAACATGTCCTGCAATTACGGGGTGTAACACTTATCTCTTGAGCATGAGTAGTTATAACTATATAGTACGGTAGACGTACGTGTTTTAAATGAAGTAAATCCTTTTGTTATACTTGACTTGTTTTAAGAAAATGTCTAAGTTGGTTGGGTTAAGAAGTTAACCCGCTTGTTCTTGAGGAGTGGTTTATCCTAAATAAGTAGACAAGGATTTCTTGACATAAAGAAGTATAGAGTACTTGGTGTGAAAGTATTGAGTATTAAATTATTCTAAAAGATAAGAGGCTTAAATTTTTTGAGGTAAGAAACTTGTTTTCTAAAAGATAAGAGGCTTGAAGTATTTTGAAAACTGTGTAAATTTGTTTGAAGTATAAGTCTCTTGGTTAGTAAAAGAACGAAATGGTTTATAAGGAGTTATAACGGCTTTATGAGAAGTTAGTTATAACGGCCTTATGAAAGGATAAGAATGTCTTAATTTCTAAAGCATAAAGTTAGTATAACGGCTTTATGGGAAGTTGGTTATAATAACTTTATGGAAGGTTAAGAAAGTTGTCTAATTTGATTAATGGGCATAAGTTGCCTAGATTGTGAAAATTTGAAGTTACTTGGTTTCAAGCTTTGAAATGAGTTTTCTAAAGGTGTAGTAACTTACTTTGAAAAATAGACACGCCTTGATAGTACTTTGGCTTGTTTAAATTAAGAATTATTCTATTTGTGCCTTGATAGTACTTTGGCTTGTTTAATTGAGAATTATTCTATTTGTGCCTTGATAGTACTTTGGCTTGTTTAATTGAGAATTATTCTATGTGTGCCTTGATAAGTACTTTGGCTTGCTTAAATAAGGATTCTCTTGGTTTATGTGAAAAGAAGGCATGGTATTGCAATTCGAATTAAAAGCATGTAGTTATGAGTCTACTTGGACGTACCGTCAGTGATGGAGGATTCCACGGGTATGCGGCCATGATGAGGGTTCGCTCCCTGTTGATAATGTTATTCCATGGACTAGCTCTCCATGAGGTCTACTGATGCAGGGTGGATCTGGTAGTTAGCCCTCGTACTTGCCCCGGTCAGAGACGTGATGCAGGGTGGATCTGGTAGTTGGCTTTCGTACTTGCCCCGGTCAGAGTTAGGGCGAAGTTGTGTGATGCAGGGTGGATCTGGTGGTTAGCATGCGTCTTGCCCGATCGACGTGACACAGGGTGGATCTGGTAGAGGCTATCGTACTTGCCCCGGTCAGCTTCGTGATTCAGGTAATTAGTATTGTTGGTACGGGTGGATCTGGTAGCTGGCTTTCGTACTTGCCCCGGTCAGTTGAGGATGCAGGGTGGATCTGGTAGCTATGCCTTCGTACTTGCCTCGTACGGTTCTTATGACACAGGTGGGATCTAGTGTTCATGTGTACTCCTTGGTGTTGTTATATCATAGACTGCCGGCAGTGAGGAAGGAATTCCACGGGCATGATTGATATTATGGGCATGAGACCTATGGTTATATTTGAGTAATGACTTAGAGGGCGTGAGTCCCTGACTTGACATGGCTGCGTATATGTTGTGTACTGTAGTTTGACTATCATACATGTCTCCTGCTTTATATATACTATTATGATTTCATTACATTATTTTCAGTTTCACATACTTGGTACCTGTTGTACTGAACTCCTTCGGGGGTCTGCGTTCATGCCGCAGGTCGAGATACGTAGCTTGCTGATCCGCACTCTTAGGATCACTGTTCAGTTCTTGGAAAGCTCCATCTCTCCGGAGGCTTTGTCTTTTGGTATGATTCCCTGAGGTTGTAGACTTTTGTACATTCAGGGGGTATGGCGGGGCCCTGTCCCGTCACAGATGTTACTCCTAGAGGTCTGTAGTCACGTTTGTGGTTTGGGCTGTAAGAATAAGTTGTACTGTTTCACTTTCGATTAATTTATTTTATGGAAGACAGCCTTGTCGGCTGGCCAGTGATGTTTACCTTATTATAAGTTAGGTGTTATGTATGTTCCGCTGCTATTCTCTGATGTATACCTGACAGGGTACCCCGGTAGGGTACCAGTCGCGGCCCCGGGGTCGGGTCGTGACAAAAGTGGTATCAGAGCAGTTAGTCCTCGGAAAGTGTCTACAGACCGTGTCTAGTAGAGTCTTGATTATCGGTGTGTTGTGCACCACATCTATAATCAGGAGGCTGCAGGACATTTAGGATTGGTTTCCATTCTTCTCTCTCTGAGATCGTGCAGTAGAGCTGTCCTACTAGGTTGAATCCTCACTGACCTCTTCTTATGTACCAGTTATGCCTCCACGCAAGGCAACCAGAGCCCAGAAGGGCAAGGCAGCTGAGGGAGCTGCTAGTAGGACGCCGAGAGTTACGGGGGCACAGGCCCAGTCTTTACCTGAGGAGATGTTTCAGACGGCGAGTTCCACGACGTCGCCACCCCCAGCAGAGTTCGGGGCGGCAGCAGCGGCTACTAAGACCGCGGTACGAGCCCCAGTTCCACGGCAAAGGCAGAGTATAGGGATTACGGAGAGCAGATCAGGTTGTTGACTAGCATCGTGGCAGGGCAGCACCGCCAGGGGCCGGTGGCTAACCCTAGGGCCGACAGTTTAAGGATTCGGGACTTTCTGAGTTGTAATCCACCCGAGTTCTATGGTTCGAGGTCTGAGGAGGATCCTCAGGAGTTTATTTGACAGGTGCGGCGGACTATGCAGGTGCTTAGGGCCTCGGAGACGGAGTCCGTTGTGTTAACTTCTTCTGGGTTCGCGATATTGCGTTGAACGTTTGAGTCATGGGAATTGTCTAGAGGAGGGTGCTCTTCCGGTGTTTGGGAGGAGTTCACAGAGGCCTTCCCGATCACTTCTTGCCTCCCGAGTTGAGAGAGCCCGCGTGGATAGATTCTTGACCTTGAGGCCGAATGAGAGGACCATCGAGAGTACACTGAGTTTGACTCATTGGCCGTATGCGCACTATTGTAGGCGACATGGCGAGCAGTTCATCGCTATGTGATGGGCTGACCGTCATATGATTATCGCATGCTCGGGAGTAGCTCTTCACCGTGTATGGATATTGCGTGATGCGCATATGCGCGAGGATAGAGGACGAGAAAGGAGGGTCGGCTGACTCGAGCCGGCCAAGAGGCGTGACAGCAGGATCTCAGGGCAGTTTTCGAGGCGGACCGCCTCAGCAGCAGGCTAGTTATGCGCCTCAGCCAGTACGGAGTACTCCACCACAGTCTTCAGGACGTTCGGGAGATTCAGGAGCAGTCGTGGCTCGAGGTTCGTGTTTTGGGAGAGTAGGGTGTTAGTTCGAGAAGCCACCTCTACCTCGGTGTAGTCGATGTGGTAGGACCCATTATGGGGAGTGTCGTGCTAGTTTGGGTAATTACTATACATGCGGCCAGCAGGGCCATTTTGCGAGGAACTGTCCGACCAGAGATAGCACGAATGTAGAGATTCAGCCTTCGGGATCAGTGGTTGGTTCATCGCCTTCTTTTGTTATGCGTCGTGCAGGGCAGGATCATGATTAGAACGACAAGGGGAATGTGAAGCAATAGTTATAGGTATATCTTTGACCCTTTAGAGATTAGTATGCATGATAGGATTGTTGTATGATTTAGTGTTATGAACAGAGGATATTGAGACTATGTACATGTGTTAGAATAAGTTGGTAGATACGAACCGGCAATCCCGTTAGGCCATGAATGGGAGTAAGTGGAGATGGTTCACCCATTGGGTTCGTTTTCCCGTTTGACTTATGAGGAATGATTAAGCGTGTGCGATATCTTAGGGTCACAAGTGGTATAGTAAGGTCCCATTAGGCGTGAAGTACGCGGATGTACCGAGGAATATTAGATTGGCCCCAAAAAGAACATTCGGGGACGAATGTTTCTAAGGGGGGGAGAATGTTACACCCCGTAGTTCAGGTCATGCGTATGAGAGCGTACGAAAGGGAGTAAGACTTAAAATTTTCGAAAGATAGGTTGACGGATTGTTTCGGACGGGTTTTAGTTAACTTTGAGGCGGGTTATGACCCGGTACATCGCGAGTTCCTAAGTGTTTCAAAGGCCTAGTGGGTAGTTCGTTGAGTCTAGTTTCCAACACAACCGACCGTTCGTCGATAGGACGTCGGAGTAGAAAGTTATGGGAGTTACAAGTTCGGTCTTGCAATGGCGTAAAGGTGTTTGGTCGAGCCACGTGGCCGCGGCGCGGATGCAGGCCGTGGCGCCGGTTGTCGGGGGTCGCTGAAGTTGCAGCCGCGCGCGGAGGAGCGAGGGCGCGCGGAAGTTCGGAAGTCGCGAAGTTTGTGCGCCGCGGATGCTGGTCATGCCGAGGCGGGAATCCTGGCGGAAAAACTGAGGAAATCTGAATTTCTTCTTTTAAAAAGGCCATGGGAGGGTGACAAGTGTCCCCCCCCCATCTGATTTTTGCATGTCCCTTATATTGACCAAGTCTTGAAGACTTGGTCATCTTTCAAGACTTTCCCTCTCTCTAAGTTAGAGCTCCCACTTCTCTCTAGAATTCCAAGAGGAATTCAAAGCCTAAGAAAAATCTGAAAAGTTAAGGACAAGAAGGAAGCTTGTGGCTAGCTTGTAGGAGTTATTGTGGTGGTGTTCTTGGAAGGAGGCTAGCAAAGTTGTTGGAATAGTTTTGGCTAAAGCTCTAAAGGTAACATTTCTTCTCTTATAGCTAGTATTGATGTTTCATGTGAAGAAGAAGGAACTTGTAGTAGTAAATAATGCTCTTAGATTCATTGCATGTAAGAAATATGGTTTGGATGTGAAAGAATTGGTTAAGAAGATATTATGAGCATGTTGTAGCCTAAGAACTACCTTAAACTTGATTAAGTTAATTGTGTACCTTTTGGGGCAGAATTTTACACACCCAAGTTTAGGTGTGTAATCCCCTTGAGATGTTTGGATTGTTGGGCCTAAGAAGTGGCGTTTGGATGTTAAATTCGGACCTTAAAAAGGTGGCAAAGTATGTAGAAACAAAGGAAATGCTGCCCAATTTTCCATAGAATTTAGTGGCTTGAACTTGGAAATTTTATGTTGAGACTAGAGGTTAATGAACGTATTATGGCCATTATAGGTTGACATATTACGTGCGGTATTTTGGACTTAGCAAGTGGATTGACCGAAGAGATATGTGGAAACTTTCTTATCTCTTGAGCATGAGTAGTTATAACTATATAGTACGGTAGACGTACGTGTTTTAAATGAAGTAAATCCTTTTGTTATACTTGACTTGTTTTAAGAAAATGTCTAAGTTGGTTGGGTTAAGAAGTTAACCCGCTTGTTCTTGAGGAGTGGTTTATCCTAAATAAGGTAGACAAGGATTTCTTGACATAAAGAAGTATAGAGTACTTGGTGTGAAAATATTGATTATTAAATTATTCTAAAAGATAAGAGGCTTAAATTTTTTGAGGTAAGAAACTTGTTTTCTAAAAGATAAGAGGCTTGAAGTATTTTGAAAACTGTGTAAATTTGTTTGAAGTATAAGTCTATTGGTTTGTAAAAGAACGAAATGGTTTATAAGGAGTTATAACGGCTTTATGGGAAGTTAGTTATAACGGCCTTATGAAAGGATAAGAATGTCTTAAATTCTAAAGCATAAAGTTAGTATAACGGCTTTATGGGAAGTTGGTTATAATAACTTTATGGAAGGTTAAGAAAGTTGTCTAATTTGATTAATGGGCATAAGTTGCCTAGATTGTGAAAATTTGAAGTTACTTGGTTTCAAGCTTTAAAATGAGTTTTCTAAAGGTGTAGTAACTTACTTTGAAAAATAGACACGCCTTGATAGTACTTTGGCTTGTTTAAATTAAGAATTATTCTATTTGTGCCTTGATAGTACTTTGGCTTGTTTAATTGATAATTATTCTATTTGTGCCTTGATAGTACTTTGGCTTGTTTAATTGAGAATTATTCTATGTGTGCCTTGATAAGTACTTTGGCTTGCTTAAATAAGGATTCTCTTGGTTTATGTGAAAAGAAGGCATGGTATTGCAATTCGAATTAAAAGCATGTAGTTATGAGTCTACTTGGACGTACCGTCAATGATGGAGAATTCCACGGGTATGCGGCCATGATGAGGGTTCGCTCCCTGTTGATAGTGTTATTCCATGGACTAGCTCTCCATGAGGTCTCGATCACGGGGTGAATCGCAGTTAGCCCTCGTACTTGCCCCGGTCAGAGACGTGATGCAGGGTGGATCTGGTAGTTGGCTTTCGTACTTGCCCCAGTCAGTGTTAGGGCGAAGTTGTGTGATGCAGGGTGGATCTGGTGGTTAGCCTTCGTACTTGCCCCGGTCAGCGACGTGACGCAGGTTGGATCTGGTAGAGGCTATCGTACTTGCCCCGGTCAGCTTCGTGATTCAGGTAATTAGTATTGTTGGTACGGGTGGATCTGGTAGTTGGCTTTCGTACTTGCCCCGGTCAATTGAGGATGCAGGGTGGATCTCGTAGCTATGCGCCGTGCTTGCCTCGTACGGTTCTTATGACACAGGTGGGATCTAGTGTTCATGTGTACTCCTTGGTGTTGTTATATTATAGACTGCCGGCAGTGAGGAAGGAATTCCACGGGCATGATTGATATTATGGGCATGAGACCTATGGTTATATTTGAGTAATGACTTAGAGGGCGTGGGTCCCTGACTTGACATGGCTGCGTATATGTTGTGTACTGTAGTTTGACTATCATACATGTCTCCTGCTTTATATATACTATTATGATTTCATTACATTATTTTCGGCCACATACTTGGTACTGTTGTCTCGACCTCGCCCGGTCTGCGTCACGCCGCAGTCGAGATACGTAGCTTGCTGATCCGCACTCTTAGGATCACTGTTCAGTTCTTGGAAAGCTCCATCTCTCCGGAGGCTTTGTCTTTTGGTATGATTCCCTGAGGTTGTAGACTTTTGTACATTCAGGGGGTATGGCGGGGCCCTGTCCCGTCACAGATGTTACTCCTAGAGGTCTGTAGTCACGTTTGTGGTTTGGGATGTAAGAATAAGTTGTACTGTTTCACTTTCGATTAAGTTATTTTATGGAAGGCGGCCTTGTCGGCTGGCCAGTGATGTTTACCTTATTATAAGTTAGGTGTTATGTATGTTCCGCTGCTATTCTCTGATGTATACCTGACAGGGTACCCCGGTAGGGTACCAGTCGCGGCCCCGGGGTCGGGTCGTGACATCGGCCTTACCGAGATTATTACAAATTGCGATATGTTCACTTGCATAGCATATAGAAATTTGGGAAACAAGTCCAAGAAATTACAGTATTTTGCTCCATGATCTTCTCCAAGAAACCTTATCGGCTGACCACCTTTTCCTCAATATCTACAACAAGTCGATGAGCTTTTCAAGGAAGACCCTCTACTATAAATATAGAGGGAAGAAGAGTGAACCGACATCCAGAATCATATTGCAAAAATATCAAGAGAGCTCTCGAGAATTCATCCTAGAAAACTGGATCACAAGTGTTGTCTGGGCGTGTCGACAACATTCTGTCCAACATTATAATTGCTGCCTAGATTCTAGACTTATTCTTTATTGAAGCAATTATAATGAGATGTTGTCTATGTCTATTTAGGTAGATTTTCAGGCAGAAGTCATCTGCGACTTCAACCCTTTAAATCATTTTGTTTTATTTTGTAAAATTGTAAAAGCAGGAATTTATTCAACTGTATATAAATATATACAATACTTTTGGTCACTGAACGTCATAGGTTATATAATCAATATAACCTATGTAAATATTAAACCTTTGTATTCTTTATCATTTTCATTGCAATTTACTCTTCAAATGTTTTTCTGTTTTATCAAAGTGTTGTCACTTGTGACAGACAACATTGTTGCCGACATTAGCAAACTGTATTATAATTCGAGTTAGTTTATTTTCCAGTTTATTTTTATTGTTCCATAGAATATCCCGGGACCCAACAAGTGGTATCAGAGCCAACACTTAATACAATAAGTGCTTGGTCCTGTTATTCAAAGCTATGGAACCACCTAATCCAATTATTAGTAGACTTTCCATTTTAGATGGTACTAACTATGCCTATTGGAAGATTTTCCTACATTCTCACATCAAATAAATTGATGTTATGGCATGAATATCTATAACCAATGGGTATGTTGTTCCAATGTTACCATCGGATGAGGAAGATGTCATTCTTGTTAAACCTAAATCCGAATGGATGACGGAAGAAACCAATAATGCTAGCTTTAACGAAAAGACCATAAATACAATTTTTGGATGAGTTGATCTTTACATGTTCAAAACTTATTCAAAACTGCCTAACAACTAAGGATGCATGAGATACTTTACAAATTCATTATGAAGGTAGCTCAAGTGTTCGTCGAATTAAGCTACACATGCTCATGAAAAAATATGAAAGTTTAAGGATGGAAGAAGCAGATGATACAGATCTTATTCTGAAAAGTTAATTGACATCTCTAATGAATGTCAAGTGTTTGGTAAACCATTAACCAACACTCAACTTGTTGAAAAGGCTCTCCGTTCTCTTCTTAAAAGTTCAATTAAAAGATTTGTGTAATTGAAGAAGCTCACAATATTGCTACTATGGAACTTCATACCTTGATGACCATTGCTAAAACATATGAGATGATCATTGAGAATCAAAGGGAACTATATAAGAGTAAAAATATGACACTTCAAGTTCAATCCTCAGAGAATCAAGTCGATGAAGAGGATGCGAATCTTGAAGAACTTGGTGAAGGTGATAATGTTGCCTTACTCACTCGAAATATAATTCGATGGTGAGGAAGTTCAACAATTAGAGAAATCAATCTAAATCTAAACAACATCAAAACCAAGACTTCAATCAAAAGCCCACCAAGTTCATTCCAAGTACTAAAAAAGGAAGTCCACTAAGAAGAATCAATTCATATCGTACCAAATTTGATCCCAAATAACTTGAGTCTGTGCAATCTCATGCATTCTCAGGTTGGGGTCATTATGCTAATGAATGTGCAAACACTCTTAGGAAATTTGGTAAGAATATGTGGGTCTTGCTTAGTGATGATGAAGGAAAACAGGAAGGAGATCAAGAAGTCGAATCACAAGCAATGCTGGCTACTGTTTACGAAGAGTCTCTGTCTGATAATGAAATGTCGTCTGTAATGTTGCCTCAGATGTCATAACATTTCAGGAAACATCTGCAACAACATCTTCATCTCCAGCAACATCCAAAAGGTACATATTCTTTAACTATCCTAATGTTAATTGCTTTAGTGTTTTTATTTCTAGTGGTGAGGATGAGTGTATGGATTAAGTTGAATGCAACAATGACATGATTAATGAATTATAAAGCATTTGTAAAACCTTAATCATAGAATCCAAACAACTTGACACAAAGGTGAAATCATTAACTCGTGAGAATGTAGATCTAAGAGGCACAATAACCCGACTAGAGGTTGTACTTACTAAAAAGGATACTGAATTTGGTAAGATTCGTGTAAAATTGGATTTAGCCGAAGAAACCTTTTGTAAGCTCAACTCAGGGACCTCTAAATTGAATGAAATACTTATCTTTAGTAAACCTTCACATACATGTATTGGGTATGAATACTCTCTTAAAACTATATGCTATATTTTGTTTGACAAACATGAAAAAATATACTTTGTAAAAGAAAGAGGAATAAATAATAGGTTCTCATATATGTCAAAGAATATGAAGTTTAAACGCCATCACAATAACTCCCCTAGATACTTAAAACCATATTGTTTCAAACTTCGAGATTCTGTGAGCAAAATGTTGCCTAAAAGGCTGTCCAACATCTCAGATAACATTTCTTACCCGAAAGGTAAAATATATTTTAAAAGATTTTGGGTTCCCAAAATGGATATAACTTGTAATGTTGAAATAATTGCTTTAAGAACTAACATTGTAGGTTCTTGGTACTTTGATAGTGGATGTTCTCGCCACATGACAGATACAAAAGAGTTTCTAAATAACTACGAGTCATTCAATAGAGGTAACGTAACTTACATAGGTGGCCGTAATAGCAAAATAATTGGAAAATGAATCTTGGATATTCCTAAATTTCTAACCTTAAGAAACGTCTTACACGTTGAGGGTTTGATGGCTAATTTTATTAGTATTAGTCAATTGTGTGACGACAATCTTGAGGTAAAATTCAATAAGAATTCTTGTAAAGTTATGAATGAAGCTAATGAATGTGTCATGTCAGGTACTAGAACAAGTGATAATTGCTATCTTGTTGCATGACAAGAAACATGCAATAATTTCAAGATCGACGACACAACACTATGACATCAAAAGTTGGGACATGTCAACAACCGCAATCTGGAAAAATTGGTCTCATATAAAACGGTTAGAGGATTACCCAACCTTAGCCATAAAGGTAAAATAGTCTATGCAGATTCTCTACAAGGTAAGCAAACCCTTGTTTCACATAATGTTGTCCAGAATAACGGATAACATTCAGGTACGTCTCACTGTTTTCAATTATTGCACATGGATCTTATGAGTCCAATTGAGGTAGACAATTTAGGAGGCATGAGGTATTCTTATGTGATAGTAGATGATTTTTCTAGATATCCTTGGATATTTTTTTGAAAGAAAAATCACAAACTTTTGACATGTTTATAATTTCGTACTATAGAATTAGGAACTTGTTCTACTCTCCTATTTTTCGGATTAGATCCGACCATGGAAAGAATTTGAAAATAGCTCATTCATAAAATTTTGTGAGAAAAAGGGAATTTTCTATGATTTTTCTGCTCCCAAAACTCATCAACAGAATGGGGTAGCATAAAAGAAGAATAGATCATTGCAAGAAATGGGTAGAGTTACTTCTAAAAAATTGTCAAAATATTTTTGGGCTGACCTGGAACAAAGATGACACCCTATCAGCTAATAAATGGAAAAAAACCTAAGTTGCGTTACTTTCATATTTTTTGGGTGTATTTGTTACATTTTAAATGATAGATATCAATTGGTAAAGTTTGACTCTAAGAGTGACAAATGAATTTTTGTTGGCTATTCTCAAAATAATCATGCTTACCGAGTGTACAATCTAAGGACAAAAACTGTACAAGAATCTATAAATGTTATTTTTGATGATTTTTTAAATTTTACAAGAAAAGCAACTAAAAGTAATATTGTAGTTTCAGTGGAAAATATGCAGACTGCTGAAGAACCAGATGTTTTCCCAAATGTTACCATATCCGAAGCAACATCTGAACCTGAACCATAGATCACAGAAGGTGCAGATGAGGAGTCAAATGCTGAATGACTAGATCAAGTTCGAAGGGACCCCTCATCAAGGATTAGGAAGAATCATCCAACATGTTAGGTGATAGGGGGAGTTTTTTAGGGAATTAGAACAAGAGGGAAATAACCACTCAATTACAGAGACATGATAAAGTATGTGTGCATGTCTACCATATACAAAAAGGTTAGTCTTTCTTATTTTATATCAACTTTAGACCCAAAGAATGTTTTAGAAGTACTTATAGATAATTTTTGGATTCAAGCAATACAAGAAGAGGTGGAACAATTCTCTCGAAATGAAGTATGTGACTTAGTTCCATGTCCAAATAATACAAATGTATTTGGAACTAAGTGGATTTTAAAAAATAAATCAGATGAATCGGGAACCGTTGTTAGAAACAAAGCTCGTCTAGTTGCGCAAGGCTATACTCAGGTTAGCATCTGTGACTAGAATTGAATCAATTAGAATGCTTCTTGCCATTGACTGCTTTCTAAAAATTACTTTACACCAAATGGATGTAAAAGGTGCATTCTTAAATTGTTTTCAAGATAAGGAAATCTATGTTGAACAACCAAAAGGATTTGAAGATCCTTACCATCCGCACTATGTATACAAGCTAAAAAAGGCATTGGATGGATTGAAACAAACTCCTTATGCATGGTATGATCATTTAACTAACTTTCTTCTTGAATTTGGTTTTAACCGTGGTAAAGCTGATCATACTTTATTCATTAAACATCATGGTGTAGATATTATTATTGCTCAAATCTATGTAGATGACATAGTTTTTGGTTTGACCTCACAGTCTTACCTAACAACATTTCTTGAAGCAATGTCATCAATATTTGAGATGAGCATGATTGGGGAACTAAATTTTTTCTTAGGCTTACTGATTAAGCAAAGTGAAGATGAAATCTTCATCTCCCAGAGCAATATGCCAAGAATCTAGTTAAGAAGTTTGGATTGGAAAATGTTAAGCAGATGAAAACTCCAATGGGATCATCGCAGAAGATATGTAAGGATAATGTTAGTGAAAATGTCGACCCAATATTGTATCGATCTATGATAGGTAACCTTCTATATCTCACTGCTAGTCGTCCTGATATAATGTTTAGTGTTTGTGTATATGCTCGATTCCAAGCCTGTCCTAAAGTCTCCCACTTAAATGCCGTAAAACGTATCATTAGATATGTTGCCGACACATGTGAGTTGAGAATTTGGTATTCCATAGACACTAATCCTAATTTAATAGGGTATAGTTACTCGGATTGGGCTGGTGATGTGGATGATAGAAAGAGTACAAGTGGATGATGTTTTTATCTTTGAAATAACCTTGTTTCATGGTATAATCATAAACAACATTGTGTCTCACTTTCAACTACGAAATCTGAATATGTAGCAGCTGGAGGTTGTTGATCTCAATTAATATGGCTACGACACATGTTAGACGACTATGGTTTTACTAATTAGATTTTAGTTTTGTGTTGTGATAATCTGAGTGCTATAAATATTTCCAAATATCCAGTTCAGCACTCACCTACAAAACATATTGATATTAGACATAATTTTAAGAGATTTGGTTGAAAAACAGCTAGTTCAAATTGAACATGTTGATACTCTTCATCAACTAGCTGATATTTTTACAAAAGCTTTGGACTATGAGAGATTTTCTAATTTGAAGAAATCTCTTGGACTTTGTAATCTCTAAAAAGACATTTTTGGGTGAATATTGCCTGGAATGTCTCTAACATTTTGGATGACATTTACCTATGTAATATCATAAATTAATTCATGTTGCTGTACAGTGCATTAACTTTGGTCACACAAGCATGATCCTTCAAAAGAACATGATTTCAAAGTGATACCGTTCTCTGCGATAGTATTATATATCATAAAAAAAGAGTATCAAAATAAGGCAAAACCTTTACAAATTTTTGGCAACTGTGCAAAATGGGCAAAACCCTTGAAAAGATACCGTTCATATTCTATACGAGTATCGAGTGCTATAAAAGAATTGTGAGACTGATAAATAAGTATTCTTAATTTTTTTTGACACGAAATCTTTTTGTATGTGTTTTATGATTAGATCAAGGACACGATGAGAAAATGTTAAATTGGTCCAGTGGTTAAAATGATAAATATACATAAAAAATGTGTCTTGGTTTGTTGCCAAAATGAAAGGTTCTTTCGGGATCATAATACTTGTGTTGTCCAAAATGTTGCCAACATTGCTGTTGATATTTTCAGATAATGATATTTGTTGGAATGTTGTTCGTAACTGACTTTCAAAAAATTAGTTTTTATCTTTCCTATTTTAATGCCATCTTTTTAATTGGAATTCAAATTGTAAAAGGAAAAGATTAAATTCCAAATATGATGTTTGTTGTTTTATCCAAAAATTTTAGGTGTAAGTTATTAAATAAATATCAAATACCTAAAATTAAGGATTTGTTTTGAAAGGCTTGCCAAGTATATAAATATTCATTTAATTTGTGTTTTCTTTTTAGCATTCTTGTTTTCTAAAAGTAAAATAAAAAAAAAGGAAAAATCATATCATAAACCTCGGTAAAATCCCTACCTAACCGATGGAACCTTCATTATTCCAAAGTCCACTCCAAAACTCAAACTCTAATATCCTGCAACACACTCCTCCAAACTCACCAATGCAAACATCCTCTATGTCAACACCAATGTCAGCCAACACACCGACAAACACACCCATGAGTACCAACCCTCCTTAAAGCACTGAACCTCAGCAACATTGCCAGTCATTTTCTTCACAGTTCATATAGGACTTATCTAAGGCCATAGTATTTAAGGGTTCAGAGGAACCTTTAGATATAAGCTACCCAGGCGATGACAACAACCCAATAGATGTTGATGAAACATCTGACATTTCAGCCGTGGGCAAACGACCAAGCTCTTTCATATTCCCTACTCATCGATCGAGTATAGTGTGAAAAATCAGTTCGTGCAGAACCAAGCAATAAAATGTCCAAATTTGAAATTCTTACATCTGCTTGTTCAAGTAGTGACAGTGAGGAAATGACCTTTGAACTCTTGACTAAAGAAAGTGGAGAAGAACAGACTTCTTCTGTACCACAAAATGTGCCTTTGGAAAGGAAAATTCCAGATGAATCTCTCTTGAAGCAATTCTTTGCACAGGGAGTTCCCAGGACTACAAAGCCAAGTGCTACTCAAAATGTTGCCAGAACATCTCAAGCAACATTCCTGCCAACACCAGAAGAGACGCACACCCCAATTTCTTCCAGTAGTTCAGACAGGACTGATTCGGATCTTGAGGTATCTATCTACTCAGACAAATTCTATTAAAAAACTAACTCTGATAATTGAGACTGGTATAAAAATAGAATTATTAGGTCTGAAAAAGTGTTAGATATTGCCTCATGCTCTGAATATGATTTGATAGAGTTCTTGAAAGAAAGACATCTTCTAGGATCTGTTACTGAAAAGGGACCATATGTTGATATAATAGTTAGGTTACTTTATGCTAATTTGAGTAATGCTATATGAGATACCTCCTCAAAGAAGTTTGGGAAGGTATATATCTATAACAGAGTATATTTTTTCACACCTGCTATTATAAATCAATGTATGGGAGTAAATGTTGAAGAGGATGTTAGAGAAGCAGACCCTGTAGCGGATAATAAAGATAAAGTAATTGAGTACCTCACAAAAGGTATAATGAATAAGTGGATCTCTAGGTGCTCTGCCTCTAAGTTAACATCCCTGATATAGATTTTCAGACAGGAGTCATCTGCGACTTCAACTTTTTAATTCATTTTGTTTTATTTTGTAAAATTGTAAAAAAAGGAATTTATTCAATTGTATATAAATATATACAATACTTTCGATCACTGACCGTCATAGACTTGAGCCCCTACAAAATGCAAATCATGCCATAGGATATCCCTATGATTTTTCTCATTTCTAGCATAAACCACTGTCACCCATGCAGAGAATTGGGTTGCAGTATCTTCAACTGAATAATGGATAAACTATTCATGTATTTGAAGAACTTATACTCTAAGATGTCTCTTCCATAATATCCAAACTCTGTCATTCAGCCCTAATGGATAATTGCAACAGTAATACTAGTCCCTAGCAACTTTCTGTATTATTCCATGTGCCTTTCTCTCATTTACCTTTGTCTCAATACAACCAAATAGATCCACTTTATTCTTTTCCAGAAAGAGTTTTTTCAACTCTTTTTGTTTGTTTGCCTGATTCAGGCCTCTTACATTCCATGTACAAATGATCATCGGGGGTTGAACTGTGATCCAGACCCACCCACACCTGAGGTACTAGCTACATCATTAGTTAGCACTCCATGAGCATTGCCAACACTTAATTCAGGGTGCACATTAGACTGTGACCTCTCTTGAGTAGGTTGTTGTGTAGCTACCTCACCTGAGTTTCTCCCTCTTGGTACAACCCCATTTGCATTTGTTTTACCATCACCAATAGTTGGATCAGCCTGAGGAGGTCCGTCACCAGTCCCAATAGTTTCTTTCTAAACAATAGCATTAGCATTGTTTTCCTTTGGTCTTTTTTGCAACTCTTGAACTGGTTGTTGTTTACATCTCCTTCTACTCTTAGGAGCATTAAATTCTTCCTTAGCTTGGGTTTTCTTATCATTTCTCCAACAGCTCTCAGAATCATGCCCAAACTTAATACAATGGTTGTAAAAAGTTGGTCTCCAATCATAAGACACATATTGGTGAAATACACCAATTGGAGTATGCACCTCAATACTACTAGGTATAGGCTTAGAAACATCAGTGTCAATCAGCACCCTTGCATAGAAAATTTCGTCAAAATCAGATATGAACTTATCAGTGTGTAATGGTTCACCAACCACACTAGCTACCTTACTCAAAGCATCAGTAGACCAATACCCAACCGAAAGCCCTGTAAACTTGACCCATAGAGGTATCTTACAAATGCCAGTCGAGGTCAAAGACAGTATTGTTCCCATTTCCTAACCATGAATGGTTTGTTATGGAGGGTATATGGTCCAGATTGCAATACCAAGTCCCTATCTACTATGGAACTGAATCTAAAGATAAAGTAACCTTTATAATGGGGAAGAATTTGGGGTTTGAGAACAAAATTCCATACCGCTGAGACATAGGTATCCATAGAACGTTCAAAGGGAGTATCACCCAGTACATAACCTATTAAAGTAGTAGTCTAATGATTGTCATGATTCCTAATGTCATCTTCATTAATTTTAACAACAAACGTACCATTGCGTTGAGCCAGTGTAATGTATTTCAGAACTTTGCCTATCTACGAGCTACGATTGTTAATTAAAGCATCTTCTTCATCCTTTGTGGGGGACAGAGGTTGTGTCATCACCTGTGTCATTGTGTTTACCGTACCTACCTCAGAAAATTGGAGTCAGTGTGGTACAATAGTCGTTGAAGTAACTGGTCATTTCCCCTTAGCAGGTGGCTCCGAATCCATTGAACATTCGTGTTCCTTATCCTCGTCAATAGGTAGAAAGCTCCAAAATGTCAATTGAGCTAGTGGTTGCTGACACTGGCCGGAGTGACCATTTCCGTAGTAGTTGCCGTCGTCCGCCGTTGCTTTTGCCGTCTTACCATACTCCGTGCAAGTTAGCCAGCCTTGGCTTAACATGCGCTGAGTAAGCTTTCAGCTTAACATGCGCCGAGAGAGGTTTTAGCTTAACATGCGCCAACCCCATCACCAGGATGTCATCAATGAATACTATAACAAACGTATCCAAAAATGGCTTGAACACCCGGTTAATCAAATCCATAAATACCGCTGGAGCGTTGGTCAAACCGAAAGACATCACCCTGAACTCATAGTGCCCATACCGGTCCCGAATGCGCTTTGGGATATCTGCCTCTCTAACTCGCACTGATGATAACTGCATCGCAGTCTATCTTGAGAAACACCTCGCACTCGCAATCGTCAAACAAATCATCAATCCTGGGGAGGGGGTATCTATTCTTGATAGTTACCTTATTCAGCTGCCTGTAGTCAACACACATACGCAACGTCCCATCCTTCTTCTTTACAAACAAAACCGGCGCTCCCCAGGGAGAAATACTAGGCCTAATAAAGCTTTTTTCCAACAAATCTTTCAGCTGGTCCTTCAACTCCCTCAACTCAGCAGATGCCATCCTGTACGGCGGAATAGATATAGGCCGAGTGTCTGGCAACGTATCAATACAGAACTCAATCTCCCTCTCTGGAGGGATACATGGGAGATCATCTGGAAATACATCCGGAAACCAATCCTAAATGTCCTGCAGCCTCCTGATTATAGATGTGGTGCACAACACACCGATAATCAAGACTCTACTAGACACGGTCTGTAGACACTTTCCGAGGACTAAGCGCTCGATACCACTTTTGTCACGACCGACCGGGCGCGATCGTGCCCTACCGTCACCCCCTTACGTATATCGTCGAGAATAGCAACGGAACATACAAAAACTCATAACATACTAGACAGTAAATATCAACAGGCTAGCCGATAAGACCACCTTCCGTGAAATATACATAACAAAATATAACAGTTACATCTTTGTTCTTACAACCCAATCCACAAGATATGACTACAGACCTCTAAGAAGAACAACTGTGACGGGATAGGGTCCCGCCATACCCCTGAATGTAAATAAATCTACAACATCAGGGAAACCGTACCAAAAGACAAGCCTCCGGAGAAATGGAGCTTCTGACAACTGATCAGTGATCCTAAGATTGAGGATCCACCACCTGCTTACCCCTACCTACGACATGACGCGGCCCCGATAAAAGTCGGTCTGACGGATGTACCAAGTATGTAAAGCGAAAATCAAATGAAATCATAAAATCTAAATAAAGTCGAGACATGTATGATAACTCAAATAACGATAATCGTGCCTTACTAACAATGAGAGTAAACAAGAGTATACTTTCTTTGCGTAAAAATAGGAGGCTCATGATCAAAGTAGGGCCACCCGCCCGTAGTATCATTAAGCAATCCTACTCCGGGGACTATTTCACCCGCATAGGTCCTGTGGACCCGCAATGAGGTCATCCGCCTCGCATGAGACTATTTAACCCGCATAGGACTATTTCACCCGCATGGGCCCGGTGGGCCCGCAATGAGTACAAAAGCCGCACTCGCATCATGGATAGCAAATCCATGGAATAAGTAGTAACCCGGGGGTTTACCCCGCAAGAATAACATAACCTAGCACAACCAGCTATCATACATAACATAAGCACTACCGGCTTATCATACATAGCATAAGCACCACCAGCTTATCATACATAACATAAGCAAGTTAATAAATCCCCTAACTTCTTATTAGCCTTATTTATATACACTCTCATTTTAGTTTACTTAAGGCACTAACATGTCATTATAAAATCCGGGAATTTAACCCAAAGTACTATATACCTTTATCCTTTTAAAAATGACTCTTTGTTGTATAAAATCCCCAAGATACTAACGCCCGTAGTATCAAGGCTTGTCTACCTTTTAAAACAAGTCACTATACCTTTAGAAATATATTTTTAGGCTTCTAAACCAAGTGACCCTTACTTTAAACTTTGAGCAATTGATACCTTTAAATCAAATTGTCATTCTTTATTTCAAGTCATTTATCCTTGTTTACTTTACTAGAATAAACCATTCTTTTAACTTCCCATAAAGTTGTTATAACCAACTTCCCATAAAGTCGTTATACTAACTTTATGCTTTAGAAACTAAGATATATTTAACCTTTAAAACAAGTGAGTTAATTATCTAACTCAACCAACTTGGACATTCTTAAAACAAGTCAAGGATATCAAATGAAACTAAATTCATTTAAATCTCGTACGTCTACCGTACTATACATTTACAACTACTCATGCTCAAGAGATAAGAAAGTTCCACATACCTCTTCGGTTCAATCCACTTGCTAAGTCCAATATGCCGTACGTAGTATGTCAACCTATAATGACCATAATGCGTCTATTAACCTCTAGCTTCAAACGTAGAATATTCTAAGTGTAAAGTCACCAAATTCTACGGAAAATTGGACAGCACTTCCTTTGTTTCTACGTACTTTTTCACCTTTTTCAAGGCCCGAATTCAATAACCAAACATGCCATATTTAAGGCTCAACACATCAACCAATCAAAGGGGATTACACGCTTTACAGGACATGTAAAATTCTGCCCCACAATTAATACCAAGTAATTCAATAACCAATGCCATCTTCGGCCATAATGTACAACAATGCAAAGTCTTATCCAATTCCTTTTTCAATCCAAGTGGTTTAGTCTAACATGTTATATAGCCGCAATCGATTATAACAACTACAATCTTCAATTAGATAACATGCGATGATTCTAACGATCGACCAAATTGTATTTCAATTTCAAATGGCTAACAAGGTCAATTCGGATTTAGGCTTCCAATATCCATAACACTTATAAATCTCCAATACATATATCTCATGCTTGTTAAAATGTATAACTACAACAATATGTAATCTTATAACACTAAGAGAACAAGATTGTTACCTTGACAAGCCTTAATCCAACTTCAAGATCCGAAGTCGCTCCTTAGCAACTTAGTTCCTCACCTTGACACTCCAATCCGCCACTTGAATCCCTTAGAAGTTCACAAACAACTTTCCTTTAATTTCCAATCCAAACCTATGAAAGCGACTTAGTTTTTCACCTTGCGACTAATGCAAAAACGACACTTTTCCGGGATCTTTCTATTGAGATACCCTTACAATACCCTTAGGAACATTGGTTTAAAGTATTGGGATTATTGAATCACAAACGAAATTTTTTCTTGTTGGATGGATAGCAAACCCGAGAGCTCCTTAGACATGAACAAGATTTTCTCTAAATTTTACTAAGTGTGGGAAGCTTGTCTTGCAACTAGTGTGATTATATAACAACATGTAGGGTCTAGATTAGAACAAATGTGTGGCTTGGATGCATTTCATTTAAAAGATCAAGTCAAGTGGCTCTTTGACTTAGTCAAATATATCAAGCTCTAGCTTGCAAGACTTGTTCATCTTTGCTTTGGTCAAATGACCTTTCTACCCTTGGTCCATTCGACCAAGACCATCCAAGGGGGGGGGGGGGTGACACGTGTCACCCTCTCATTCGTCGCAATATTTCGTTTTTCGACATTTCCATAATTCCGATAAATTATTACTAGTCTCAAATCTTAACGTTTTTGAGTTCTTACGTACGTTCTTATAAACATGTCCTGGAATTACGGGGCGTAACATTCTTCCCCCTTAGAAACATTCGTCCCCGAATGTTCTTTCGGAGTCAAACTTATAGATAGCGACATAGTCTCATTTTACAACCCCTAGATACCAAATATGCCACATCTGGCCACATAATCAACACTTAAACAAATACTTCAATTAAAACTGACAAGTAAGGGGAAAAGGATTACCTGGAGGTGTAGGGAATAAGTGAGGATACTTCCTCAACATGTCCTCCTCTGCTTCCCAAGTCATCTCCTCCCTATTATCATTCCGCCACAAGACTTTGATGGAAGCCACATCCTTGGTCCGCAGTCGCCTGACCTGGCGATCAAGTATCGCTATGAGACTCTCCTCATACGATAATCCCTCTATCACCTGGACCTCGCTAGCTGGGAAAACTCTCGATGGATCTCCGATACACTTTCGCAACATAGAAACATGGAAGACCGGATGTACCGCCTCTAAATCCGATGGCAGATCCAACTCATAGGCAACCTAGCCTACTATACGGATGATCTGGTAAGGCCCAATGTACCTTGGGCTAAGTTTCCCCTTCTTTCCGAACCTCATCACACCCTTCATGGGTGATACCTTCAAGAAGACCCAATCGTCTACCTGAAACTCCAAATGTCGACGCCGATTATCTGCATAAGACTTCTGCCGACTCTGAGTTGCTAACAGTCACTCCTGGATAAGCTTCACCTTATCTACAGCTTGCTGAATTAAGTCTGGGCCAACTAACTGAACCTCGCCCACGTCGAACCAACCAATCGGCGACCTACACTTCCGCCCATACAAAGCCTCATATGGCGCCATCTGAATGCTAGAATGGTAGTTGTTGTTATAAGCAACCTCCAAAAGAGGCAAATGATCCTCCCAGCTACTCCTAAAATCAATAACACAGGCCCGCAACATATCTTCAAGTGTCTGGATAGTACGATCTGCCTGCCCGTCGGTCTGAGGATGAAACGCAGTATTGAGACTCACCTGTGTCCCTAACCCCTTCTGGAAAGACCTCCAGAAGTTAGCCGTAAACTAGGCTCCTCTGTCAGATATAATAGATATAGGGACTCCGTGCAGTCTCACAATCTCCCTGATATACAATCTAGCATAATCCTCAGCCGAATACGTAGTCCTGACCTGAAGAAAGTGGGTTGATTTCATCAGCCTGTCTACAATAACCCAGATGGAATCACACTTCCTCTGAGTACGAGGTAACCCTGTAACAAAATCCATGTTGATCACCTCCCACTTCCATGTTGGAATATCAATTGCCTGCAATAGCCCACCGGGCTTCTGGTGCTCAACCTTGACCTGCTGACAATTCGGACACTGAGCAACAAACCCCTTCCACGTCTCTCTTCAGGCCATCCCACCAATACATACATCTGAGGTCCTGGTACATCTTAGTCGACCCGGATGAATAGAGTAACGAGCATTGTGTGCCTCTCCCAGAATCTGCTGACGAAGTCCTGCAACATCGGGAACACACAATCTGCCCTCGAATCTTAGCACTCCATCAGGCGCTACCTCAAATAAACTCTTCTCCTCTCGAAGAGCCGTATCTCGATACCGTATCATATCTGGATCCTCATACTGTCACCTCTTCACCTCATCAATGATGGAAGACTCGGCAATCTCACAAACCCGTACCCCACTATCATCGGTATCGACCAACCGAACCCCAAGGCTCGCTAGCTGATGGATCTGACGGACCATGTCCTGTCTATCATCGCACCTCAGCGGACTCCCATCGACCTACGACTCAAAGCATCTGCAACCACGTTGGCTTTTCCCGGATGGTATAGGATATCAACATCATAATCCTTCAGCAACTCTAACCACCGTCTCTGCCTCAAGTTCAGCTCCTCTCGCTCAAGATGTCTTTGGAGGATCTTGTGGTCTGTATAAATATCCACATGAACCCCGTATAAATAATATCTCCAAATCTTCAAGGCATGAATAACTGCGGCCAACTCTAAGTCGTGAATAGGGTAATTTCTCTCATGCTTCCGTAGCTGCCGGGAAGCATAGGCTATAACTTTGTCGTGCTGCATCAATACACACCCTAGCCCGATACCCGAGACATCATAATAAATTACGTAGCCCTCTAACCCCTCGGGAAGAGTAAGAACTGGAGCCGTCGTCAACTTTTCCTTCAGTAACTGGAAGCCCTTCTCATAAGCTTCTGTCCATTGGAACTTAGCTGCTTTCTGAGTCAGCCTAGTCAATGGTATTGATATCGAAGCAAACTGCTCTACAAACCTACGATAATAACCTGCCAGCCCTAAGAAACTGCGCACCTCCGTCGGAGTAGTAGGTCTCGGCCAAGTCTTGACCGCCTCAATCTTTGCCGTATCAACCTGAACACCGTCAGCCCCGATAATTTGCCCCAAGAATGCCACTGAGGCCAACCAAAACTCACACTTGGAGAACTTGGCAAACAACTGCCGGCTCCGGAGGACCCAATCTGATCTCGTGATCTGCATGCTCCTGCTCTGTACGTGAATAAATCAGGATGTCATCAATGAATACTATAACAAACGTATCCAAAAATGGCTTGAACACCCGGTTCATCAAATCCATAAATACCGCTGGAGCGTTGGTCAAACATAAAGATATCACCCTGAACTCATAGTGCCCATACCGGGTCCTGAATGCAGTCTTTGGGATATCTGCCTCTCTAACTCACACCTGATGATAACCAGACCGCAGGTCTATCTTGGAGAAACACCTCGCACCCTGCAACTGGTCAAACAAATCATCAATTCTGGGGAGGGGGTATCTATTCTTGATGGTTACCTTATTCAGCTGCCTGTAGTCAACACACATATGCAACGTCCCATCCTTCTTTTTTACAAACAAAACCGGCGCTCCCCAGGGAGAAATACTAGGCCTAATAAAGCCTTTTTCCAGCAAATCTTTCAGCTGGTCCTTCAACTCCCTCAACTCAGCAGGTGCCATCCTGTACGGCGGAATATATATAGGCCGAGTGTCTGGCAACGTATCAATACAGAACTCAATCTCCCTCTCTGGAGGGATACTTGGGAGATCATCTGGAAATACATCCGGAAACTCTCTAACCACCGGAACTAACTGAAGAACTGGAACCTCAGCCTCCGTATCGAATACCTGAACCAGATGATAGATGTACCCTTTCTGCACCATCTTCCTAGCCTTGAGCTAAGAAATAAACCTACCCCTCGGTGACGCTGTGTTACCCTTCCACTCGATAACCGGCTCACCGGGAAACTATAATCGGACCAACCTGTATCTACAGTCAACGTTGGCATAACAAGAAGCCAACCAGTCCATATCCATAATGACGTCAAAATCTGTCATCTCCAACTCTATCAAGTCTGCTAGGGTCTGACGACTGTATATAAACACCGGGCAATCTTGGTACACCCGCTCAGCTAACACCGAATCACCCACTGGCGTAGCTACCTCAAAAGGCTCTATCGACACCGGCTCTATCCCTATTCTACCAGCAATAAGAGGGGACACATAGTACAAGGTATAACCTGGATCTATCAAAGCATAAACGTCACATCATGAAATTAATAATGTACCTGTGACGACATCCGGGGAAGCCTCCTGATCTTGCCGGCTGGCTAAGTAATATATGCGGTTCGGTGGACCGCTAGAACGAGGACCTCCACCACGACCTCTGCCGCGGCCTGCCGATCCGTGAACACCCACGCCTCAGGCGCGTAACCACGTAAAATGAAGACCCGACAATCGACCACCGTAGTGAACCATACCACCCATGCGCCTCGGTGGACAATCTCTCTTCAAATGGCCTGCCGCCGCAAAGTAACAAGCTCCTGGAGAAATACGACACCCCACACGATGGGAACTACCATATCGACCACACCGAGGTAAAGGTGGCCTCGACCGAACCCTGGTTCCCCGGGAACCGAAGCCACGGATCCACGACTGCCTGAATAACCCGGCCGATCAAACCTCCTGCCAGAAAACCGAGAAGGAGCACTCTGTGCCGGCTGAAATGTGGACCTAGCCTGCTGCTGAGGCTGTCCGCCTCGAAAATTTCCCTGAAACCCTACTAACCTGGCCCTCTTGGGCTGGCCTAGGTCTGGCTGATCCTCTCTCTCCCTGTCCTCTACCCCCTGTGCATAAGCCTGCATCTTGGCAATATCCATACCTGGCTGAAGGGCCACTCCCAGGCATGCATTAATCATATAACGGTCTAGCCCATCACATAGCGATGAACTTTGTTTGCCATGTCTGCCACAATGGTGAGCACATACCTGGCCAATGAGTAAAACTCCAGGTTGTACTCTCTGATAGTCCTCCCATTCTGTCTCAATTTCAACAATCTATCCACGCGGGCTCTCCTCATCTCAGGAGGCAAAAAGTGATCAAGGAAGGCCTTTGTGAACTCATCCCAAACAGCTGGAAGAGCACCCGCACCTCTAGAAAACTCCCATGACTCAAACCAGTTCAACGCAATATCGCGTAACCGGTAAGAAGCTAACACAACTGACTCTGTCTCCGAGGCCCTAAGTACCTGCATAGTCTGTTGTATCTGCCGAATAAACTCCTGAGGATCCTCCTCAGATCTCGAACCATAGAACTCGGGTGGATTACAACCCAGAAAATCCCGAATCCTCAAGCTGTCGGTTCTAGGGTTAGCTACCTACTCCTGTCGGCGCTGCCCTGCCACTATGCTAGTCAATAACCTGATCTGCTCTTCATAATCTCTATACTCTGCCCCTGGCTGCGGAACTGGAGGCTCAGGTATCGGAACCTCTGGAGCTACGACCGCTCTCGGCTCCTCTAATACTGCCGGCGTGGCTGAACTCGCCGACCCGCCCACAACCTCAGGCATAGTCTGGGCCTGAGTCCTAGTAACCCTCTGCGTACCACTAGCAGCTCCTGCTGCTGCCTTGCCCTTCTGGGCCCTGGTCGCCTTCCGTGGAGGCATAGCTGATACATAAGAATAGGCCAGAGAGGATTCAACCTAGCAAGATAGCTCTACTGCACGATCTCAGATAGAGAAGAATGGAAACCAATCCTAAATGTCCTGCAGCCTCCTGATTATAGATGTGGTGCACAACACACCGATAATCAAGACTCTACTAGACACGGTCTGTAGACACTTTCCGAGGACTAACTGCTCTGATACCACTTTTGTCACGACCCGACCCCGGGCCCGCGACTGGTGCCCTACATGGTCACCCCTTACATGTATACATCAGAGAATAGCAGCGGAACATACAAAAACTCATAACATACTAGACAGTAAATATCAACAGGCTAGCCGATAAGGCCACCTTCCGTGAAATATACATAACCAAAAATAACAGTTACATCTTTGTTCTTACAACCCAATCCACAAGATATGACTACAGACCTCTAAGAATAACAACTGTGACGGGACAGGGACCCGCCATACCCCTGAATGTACATAAATCTACAACATCAGGGAAACCGTACCAAAAGACAAGCCTCCGGAGAAATGGAGCTTCTGACAACTGATCAGTGATCCTAAGATTGAGGATCCACCACCTGCTTACCCCTACCTGCGGCATGAACGCAGCCCCCGAGAAAACGGGGTCAGTACAACAGATGTACCAAGTATGTAAACTGAAAGTACTGAAATGAAATCATAAAGTCTAAATAAAGCTGGAGACATGTATGATAACTCAAATAACAGTACACTGTGCCTTACTAACAATGAGAGTAAACAAGAGTATACTTTACTGCATAAAAATAGGAGGCTCATGATCAAAGTAGGGCCACCCGCCCGTAGTATCATTAAGCAATCCTACTCCTGAGACTATTTCACCCGCATAGGTCATATGGACCCGCAATGAGGTGATCCGCCTCGCATGAGACTATTTAACCAAAGGAATTCGAAGAAGGAACAAAAGAAGGGGGGGGGGGGGGTGGACTAGAAACTAGTTGGAGAAACAAATCGCTAGATCGAACTGATTTAATCAATAGTCATTAATCGGGTTCTGATACCATATTCGTATGTAGAGATCGAGTAAGGCGGTTCTAGAAGAGAAGAAGTAGTAGTTATTGGGAGTTTTTTTCTTAATTCAATCAAAACTGAGGAAATGTATATGTATATTGCTTACTTATATTACTTATAGCTTGTTTCACTAAGATTTTAAAATCTGCTTATTTTGAAAAGCGTTTGTCAAAAAGTGCTTCTGGAGAGAAATAATTTGAGTTTGGCCAATTAATTTAAAAACACTTTTGAGAAGCAATTAGCGTTTGACCAAACATTTAAAAATGTTTTAAGTATATTTTTCTCAAAAGTGTCTTCTGGGCAAAAACAATTTTGTTTAGCTCATGAAAAACTACTTCTGCTACTCCTGAAAAATACTTATTTTCTTCCAAAAGCTTGGCCAAATGTAATGTCTCGTAATTTTGGAAAATAATTTGAGCACCTAAATGAAGGAAATAGACCCAAGCGTTGGATTTTTTTGTGTTATATTTACGTATGCTAATAAAGGGATTAGTATACGAGGAACGCGGTCCTGGAATAAATTTGAACGCAACAAGTGTGACGATAGGAATTAATAATAATAGTTGTATATCCCCAAAATAGGTGATGGAATAATGTCATATATAAATTATGACATTGAGTATAAGAAGGGTTTATAGGTCATGAGGATTTAAGTGAATTGGGATCACACAATTATTTATGTGCGAGATTAATTAATTATGTATGTGATTGATAAATTATACGGAGGCATGTCACTTAATTAAATTAAGTGACCCATGCATGAATAAAGGGATGTAGCAAGAATTGAGGCCTCCCACCGTCAATTGGCCAAATGGGAGGCAGCCTAATATTTTGCTGGCAATATTTAGAAAGAGCAAATGAATTGTTCTTTCTCTGTTATGAACTTATGTTCACGATTTCTTTTCTTCCTTTTAAAGTAACCAGCAGCCTTAAGATATAAACAAAAGAAAGAAGAGAAGGGAGATTGTATGCGTTGGCCATAGAGCTTCCAAATTTTTTTTCTGTTATTGCCTCTGCTACTATTACCTCCTATTTTCCGTAAATATCCACTTTTTATGAGTTTGGAATGAAACTGAGGTATGTTAAGATAATTTTTTTTTTTTTAGCATGTTTCATGTTATGAAATATAACCGTGGTATTGTTTCATAATGTATTCTACTCTTAGAAGTTAAGAATAATAATGTTATTGATTCCTATGTTGAAAGCATGTCTAAATTATTTCTAAGTCCTTAAAAAGGCATATGCAAAAGATGATAATGAGATTCACAGTGTCGTCAAAAGTAATATGTCACCCGTCGAAATTGGAACATGATGTTACCATTCATGCATTTCATTTGCATTGCATTCGCATATTACCCTGGACCATTTGTGCTATGCACATTACTATATGGTAAATATTATATATATGTATGAGAATGGAAAAAGAGGGAGAGCCGTTATATACGCACACCACCTGCAGCTGGTACAGATTATCACAAAATAACCCGAAGAGGCCAATATGATGTGATGATGTGATGTGATGCCCTTTTGTGGTCAATATGATGTGATTCCCACATAGGTGATTATGGAAAAAAAGATGTCCTTGTGTGGTCAATATTTATATGTATACCACATTTGCATTGGCATAACATTTAGGCATACGTATTAGGTAGGTCCCTCATAGGTGTTTACTGCTGGTCTACTGTTTCTGTCTCAGATATTGTTATATCTATGTTGATATTGTACACTATTTAGAGGCTTGTAGACATGTGTCCTGTATATAGTAGTTTTGTATGGCCCTGTCGGTCATGGCATGGGTATGTATAGGGATGTTAGTGAGCCGAACTATTCGATCCGATCCGCAAAATTCGGCTCGAAAAAGCCTGATTTGAGTTTGATTCGTTGCATCAAATTGTCACGACCCAAATCACAAGTCGTGATGACACCTACCCTAATCCCCCGAGTAGGCGAACCACGTTCTCATTACCAAGATAAATCGGCGAAAATAAATAAAGAAAAGGAAGTTATAAAGTCTTAATACTGATCATCACTAAAATTGTCACGACATTCCCAAAAATCTGGCCAAAAGGGTACAAGTGCACTAAACATAGTCTGGAATAGAAGTCTGAAAAATGTCTGAAGGCTACATATTGTCTATCAACTAACGAAAGTAAATGGAATTAACTAGGAAGCCCTTCAGGGGCCACAGATGATCAAGTAGCTCACCCTGAATGACTGAAAGATATCACCCTCGCGAATCAGCCACGGGGCGTAGAGCTGGAACCTGGATCGTACTCTGCACTCAACAAAAGTGCAGCAAGAGTAGTATCAGTACAACACTAGTACCAGTAAGCATCATAGGCCGACAATGATTAGATAACGCATGAACAAGTTGAAACCAACAAGTAGCACGTAGAGTACACATGCATGGTCACATATCATATACAAGTAAGGTGTAAAGAAATCAAGAAACAGCCAGGACATATAAAATTCACCAACGATCAGTCAAATATAAGAGTGGATGAATGCAATGCAATAGTCACCTCTCTCACTCCACTCGTGTACACACATGCTAAGGGCAGTGCCTCAAAGTCATGACCCATAGGGAACCCGCGAAGTCCATGTACCACTCGTGCTCTCCGAAAGAAACCTCAGAGGTTATCAATCACTCGTGCTCTCCGGCAGAAATCTCGGAGGCTATCAATCACTCGTGCTTTCCGACAGAAATCTCGGAGGCTATCAATCACCTGTGCTCTCCGGCAGAAACCTCGGAGGCTATCAATCACTCGTGCTCTTCGGCAGAAACCTCGAAGGCTATCAATCACTCATGCTCTCCGGCAGAAACCTCGGAGGCTATCAATCTCTCTCAATCACTCACCTCACCATCATCACAAAATAATATAGAAAGTATGTCAGGCATGATATCGAGTCTCAACACAAATCACTAAAATACAATCAAATGATAATCACAAAAAATAACACATATGAAGACAAGCCCACATAACAGCTGACGGAACCAACGTAATTGTAATTCATCTCCACTTCATGCCCGAAGGCCTATCATGATATCCCTCTCACTTCCTACAACTACATACGATTCTCTAATCAGAGTCTAACTAAAGTAAACTGTAACCTACCTCAATGTCGAGCGGGTGCGACGAACAATCAAACCAATGTGTTCCCCTTACGTAGAGCCTCTGAACGCTTAAAATATAGAAAATATGAGAACTACGTTATAATACGAATCTAAGGACACTCATATTGCTATATTTATATTAAAAATATTTTTACCATTTCAATTGTATGACTAAACCCCTACACATATAAAATATTAGCATAACTTCAGGAAATTCAAATAACATTCTTTTCTTTCAACTTTCTCGTATCTCCCGCTTGTAAAGGATATAACATTAAATTCGTAACTCCAAATCAGGTGTTTATTGTACCACATCGAAGGCAACACTAGGATCTATTATTATACCGAATCCCATATGACAGTACTTAGTGTAGTTGGTGAAAATTTACGAAGGAAACATCCCTATGAAATCTGTGTCGCCAGAATTTTTGCAAAATAAGGCAGAAACTTTAAACAGTTATAACTTCCAAATCATAAGTCGGATTTATCTCCGTAAAGTCTCAAACTGACGGGAACAGGGAAATTTACAACTTTTATTCAGCCCATACTTTTATATTCCTTACGTTTTTGTACAGTTTCCATGTTTTACAGGCTACTGTAATCATTATGCCATGATAAATCCCTCAAGTTTCTCTATTCAAGTGGATTGTGGAATTTCCGTGTAATGACCTCTTCGAAATTTGATTGCATTCAATAACACATTAGTATAAGGATCATAAATAGATTAATTCAACCATATAACATAGAACCTAACCTGAACTTAATTGAGCGCTTCCTCCTCGTCCCGTTACTAGCACTTCTTTTCTTTTTCTTTCTTTCCTCCTCCTCTCTTTTGCTACTGCTGCTACGTTCTTCTCTTCTTTTTGCTGCCGTCTTTCTTTTTGTTTTCTTGTTACTAGGTTTTTTTCCCTTTCTTTCTTTGGCTGCTCACGTTTTCTTTTATTTTTTCTTTTTCTTTTTCTTTTTGTAATTCACGTTTTTCCCCTTTCCTTTTGTGATTCACGCGGTGTCCTATCCAATAGGGTAGTGGGCTTGGCCTACCAACTCACTTAATTTAATTTCATGTCTCATTTCATATATTATAAACATGTAATTAAATACCCTATATTCACATACTATTTTCGTAGTGTTCAAGTGCTAAACGACCGAACGGGTCGTTACAAAAATATAGGGCCGAACCTTAGATTTTGATTCGGCCCAAATCGAGCCGAATATTTGATATGATCCGAATTGTCAAATATTTGCGAATATTCGCGAATATTCGATCCGATTTGCCGAATCGGTTCGAACCTTAACTGATGTCGAACCCGAATCGAGCCTTAATTTCTAATGTTCGACGAGTTCGTGTCGAATCTAACCTAAGGTTCGAATATTTTCGAGTCGAACCGAATATCTGCATTATTCCGCTCGATTCGGCTCGGTAACATCCCTAGGTATGTATATATGTATAAGTCTAGTTTCTGGTTAAAAGCTTTCATAATCTTTTCGGCTTAGTCCGTGTCTATTTGTGGTTAGGATTTGATTACGTGATTAGCGGTACCCGGCGGGTGGGATCCGGGTGCCCGTCACGACCCTCCGATTTGAATCGTGATACCAAACACTTCAATTTTTTGAAATAAGCACTTCTTTTTTAAAAAAAGAAGTACATTTGGAGAAAAATAAACTTGGCTAAATAGACTATTAATCTATATATTATTAAAAACAAGATAGTTTTAGGACAAAAAGTGGTTACATTAGTTATTAATTATTTAATTTAGTTATTGTTTGAATTTAATTTAAAAATAATAGGGATAAGTTGCGTGCATTTAAATAAGTTGTGAAATCATCAAATTCCGTTGTGCTAATTGATGCGCGATTTATGCACACACTTTAACGCAAGTGCACGTGTCGAGTCAAGTAATATAGTCTTGGAAGACCGAGTTATCGTCCTCAGGGATTAGTGCTCAATTACCAATTTCTATTCTTTGTTATCTATTTGGTGACCGAATATTGATTTGTTGTTTATGACTAATAATTATAAAAACTAATTAACTATGTTGTTTACTTCAGAAATGATGGAAATAGGGCTTCCAAGTCTCCTCAACTATCCGCTTAACTTACTTATTAATGCAATTAATTATGGTTCTTCTTCTATTGGAGATAGCAGGTTTACTAATCCGTTTTATACTCATGTTAAGGTTATATAAACACTCAACCCCAGTACAACACCTTTCTACCTTTCGGTGATAAGGTTGACTCTAGAGGAGGATTAAGAACAAAAACCCTTATTAATGCTACACAAGTAATCGGGGTATTTTCATCCACGATTCAACCTATGTCTACCCAACTACATCATAATCACAACCTCCCCTTTCGGATTTCGGTTAGAAATCATATGAGTAATGATAATTAATGATCAAGTAATTACCAAGCAATCAAAATATATATTGGATAAATCTCAACAATTAGAAGAAGAACCACAAACATGCATTAATTCATAAATAAAAGGTTCAAGTGAATTGACATGGAAAGCCCTATATTAGAATTAGTTCTTAGCCATAGACATGACAAGAACTAATTCAATATCCAACATAAAATTGAAATTAAAGTAAAGAAAGAACAAGAAATTACTAAAGAATGGTCTCCAATCTTGCACTCCAAGATGTGTTGTGAATTGGCAAGAAAGAGAACTCTTAATTCTGACCTAGGGTTCTCTTTTTATAGCCTCCAAACCGTCATTAAGGTTTTCCCTCAGGCCTGGCCCATTATTCATTCAAAAACCTGATTTTTCCCGAGTGTGCGCGGCCACAGAATCAGCCGCGGCCAAATCTGCACTCCTCAAGATTAGCGTCGCGCTGCAACTCTTTGTCTAGAGGCTCATGTGCTGGAACTTCTGCAAGCTTCTGAATATTAGGCGTCGCGGCGCCTCGCTGGCCGGAGGCCGCGCACGGCCGTATGTGCTGGTTCGCCAATTTCTCGCATTTCGAGCTCTGGAACCTCCGTTTTTGCCCTCTTTTCGCTCCTTTTCCGCCAAAGAGCCACTTTAACCAATTTGACTCAAAAGAAAGAAAATATATCCTAAGACGACACGTATTTGTACAAAAAGGGACAAAAGACTCACTAAAAATGACTCAAAAAGTGTATATAAAATACACCGATCAAATACCCCAAAACTTAACCTTTGCTCGCCCTCGAGCAAAGATCAAAAGAAAGAAATAAAGACACAAAGAAAAAATAAATAGAAAGACTCAATGACATTGATCACTTTGCTGCATTGGTGTTATTTAGAAAAACATGAAGGTTAGCAGAATAATATGCAGGAACATATAGCATGAAATTTTAGCATTCTAAACACATTAAGCTAGATATTTCGCAAACTCATTTTAATCATACTCAATGGAAGTAAGAATACTTAATTATGCATGTCAATTTCAAAAATCCTATGACATTTTTACTTGTTATTCTCCACTAATCATGAATATGCATATAAGAGATCTTCAGGACTTTTCAGGGTTGTAATGTAGGCTTAGGCATGGGTAGGTAAAAATAGGCATTTAGGCTCATTTTGTGTACCATAAGCTCTTTAGCTTTTCAATTTTTCCCCTTTCTTTTGATTTCCTTTCTTCACTTCATATCTATATTTCCCCTCTTTTGTTTTGAGAGAGTGAAGTGTATTATAAATTACAGGCACCCCCAAACTTAGGCTTTTGCCTATTTCTTATTACTTTTTTATTGGGGTGCATCAAACTTGTTCACTTTTTTTGTCTCTTTTTTAATACTTTCTATTCCAACTATTTCACATTTTTACTTATGGCACAAGTATGGGAATATAGGGTGTCAAAGAAAAAGTTTAATATTTAGGCTCAACGGGGCTGACTAGGGATATTTTTAATGTCCGGGATAGAAAAGAGTGGTAAGAATTGACTAACAAAGAATTGCCTGAGTCATCTCCCTAACATGCATATCCTAACTATTTCGCCTCAAATAGCAAACAATCATAACACATAGGTTTTAACATTTAACAATGCACAATTCAAGCAGAAACTCCAAATAGACAGATTTCATGAGTTTTTGGCATATCTAACATAAATGTTTAGATAGTTTCTTCTAATTCCATTACATTATTCCACCTTACTTCACTAGGTGTTTCTAGTAACTACAACATGCATGATCTTTGACAGACAATTATGACTCAAAAAGAAAAAAAATTATGACTCAAAAATACACAAAACAATTCAAAAAGACTCAAACATACTACAACAATAAGACACAAATAAGACACCCCCCAAACTTAAATCACACATTGTCCCCAATGTGTGCAAGACTCAAAGAAAATAAAAGAAACAGGACACTTACAAACATGGTTTAAAATGGTGGCGGTGGCGGTGGATAGTGCATTGACCACTGGTTGAACAAGGAACTCATCTCGT
The DNA here is from genome assembly GCA_029844215.1 of Przewalskia tangutica. Taxonomy (NCBI): domain Eukaryota; kingdom Viridiplantae; phylum Streptophyta; class Magnoliopsida; order Solanales; family Solanaceae; genus Przewalskia; species Przewalskia tangutica. The sequence goes on along the minus strand of CM056720.1, from coordinate 25,507,597 downwards.
CAATTCTCTGCCTCATTTCTTGTTGTCCTTGTATCACCGTGTCAAAATTCTGCATCATCTTATCTGGTTCTGGAGTAACTGCTCCATCATAGGCACTGGAGGTTCGATTACGTGGGTGGTGGCAGTCGCTTCTCGCCTCATGCGAGCCTCTGCTTGGGCTCATCTTACATCTATGACCCTCTTACCTGCTGCTTTGGTGGTGTTCTTTGGTCTCCTTCTACATTTATTCTTTGGAAGGATTGGGTCTGGGAAGGAGTGCACTATCCCGTATGACACAGGAAGTTGGTTTTTCTCATAAGTATCAATGGGTAGGGTTGGGAGCCCATTTATGGCGCATAAACTTGTAATAAGTGAGCCATGTCCCAACCCACCTGTTGTTACCAACCTGCTGGTCTCTCCAATATTTTGCACTATCTCCTTCCCCACATCAATCGTCTTCCCCGACATGATTCCATATATCAATTTGATTCTGTCTTCTGGCACTCTGGTAAAGTGCATTGATGGAATCAGGCGGGCGCTGACGAAATACAACCAACCCTTGGCTGCTTTGTTGAACTGACACCTGCTCAGTCCTCTTGACCCATTTCTGGCAAATTCATATGCAGCCCCGGGGTAGCTCAATGTGTCTGCGACGGCATTCCAGTCGATGTTGGTGGTGCTTCTGGACCATGTTCTAAAATAGCTCCAATCACCATCTCCTCCTTCAACATCAACTGTTTTCAATAACACATTTACCATTTCTGCCGTCATAGGCACATATCTTCCCCTCACAAAGCATCTATTGTCCACCTTCTCTGAAAAGTTAGCATAAAATTCACGCACCATCACTGTGTTCATTGGCGCTATCTTTTCCGGGTTTACAAATCTTTTCCACCCCATCATCTCAATCATCGCCCGAATGGGCTCATAGACATCCCCATCCCCAAGCGAATCCCTTTGATAATTCATTCCTCTTTCAGGGATTAAGGGCCTAGTACTAAGTTTTTGGTATCTATCATGAGCACTTTGGCTGACAAACCTAGTATCATCATATTGAGGGGCTGAGGTGGATGTGAAAGCTCTTTTCTTTCTGGCAGACATGTTTAGATGACTTTTTGCAGCGTTTCCTTTGTATCAACAATGTTACCCAACACTATCACCCAACAATCAGCAGCTACAACACCTATCACCCCCAAACTTCACTTAAGAAGCTCCTGCACAACACCCACTCTCACCTTGTATACTCTTCCTCGAAATATCACAACCAATTTCAACACCTCCTCCAATCTACTACCTCCTCTGACTACAGTAAAACTTTCAAGAAAAGACGAAGGTTACCTTTGACGGTGTTCTTCAAGATTTTCTTGCTTCTAATGGTGATTTGAGGCAATGAGATGAGGGTAGTTGTTTAGGATGGTTAAGGGTTTAGGGAATTTAATAACTTTGGTTGTGTTTGAGTTTGGTTTATGGAAGAGTTTTAGGTAAAGTGTGGATTTTCGTGGTTTTTGTGGAGAGGAAGGTTTAGGTTTTGATTTGAAATTGGGGGAAAATCGGATTTGGGGCGTCTTTTAATTTTTGGATTTCCGCCTGGCATGCCTGATTTTCTGCACTCTTCGGAATTTACTGCACCGCCTGATGAAGCGCGCGCTAGACTTCAAAAATTTTCTGGATTTTTGGCGCCGCAGCCCTGCTCCTGGGCGCTGCGACGCTAACCCGATTTTCTGGAAATCCCTCTGCTTATCTTCAGTTTTCGCCCTCCAAATTTGTTGGCCCTGCACCTATTATCACAACACATAACAAAAACCTCCGTGAGACTGTTCTAAGTAAAAATTAACCGCATTGAAATAAAATAAATTGAAATACTTTGGGTTGCCTCCCAAGTAGCGCTGTCTTTAACGTCTTTTAGTCGGACGCAACTTTTTTAAATCAAGAGGTGTGGGGTAGATTAACCCCACAACCAATCCATTTTTTTAACATTCTCCTTTTTCTTCTTCTGTTTTTCTTCTTATAATTATTTTCAAAAGAAGGTTCAGTATCACATACCTGCTTTGGCGGAGGTTCACCATCACGTACCTGCTTTGGTGGGCTTATCTCCTTTGTTGTGGCTTGCACTGGCTCACATGAAGTTCTAACAGTGCTAATTGCAAAGCACCTGCTCATGACCGGGGGCTCAATAACGTGTTTAAACACTTTAAACACCATTTCTTCACTTTCTACCCTCAGTGTCAGCTCTATCTTCTCTACATCAATCAGGGCTCTCCCTGTTGCCAAGAACGGTCTCCTCAATATGATGGGAATCTCTGCATCCTCCTCCATGTCAAGAATGAGGAAATCCGCAGGGAAAAAGAATTTTCCTACTTTAACAATAACGTCCTCAATTTTCCCCCTGGGGTGCACCATCGTTCTGTCCGCTAGTTGCAAGCTCACCGTGGTTGGTTTGGCTTCACCTAATTCCAACCTCTTAAACACCGACAAAGGCATCAAATTTATACTCGCCCCCAAATCACAAAGGGCCCTATTGCATGTCACCTTGCAAACTGTGCAAGGCAATGTAAAGCTCCCTGGGTCTTTAAGTTTAGGGGGCAATTTCTTCTGCATGATAGCACTGCACTCCTCAGTCAGTGCTACCATCTCATACTCTCCCAATTTCTTCTTCTTCCCCAAGATTTCCTTCATAAATTTGAAATAAGAAGACATTTGCTCCAACGCCTCGATGAAGGGTATGTTGATATGTAACTTTCTGAATGTCTCTAAAAACTTGGAGAATTGCTTATCAACTACTTTCCTTTGCAATCTTTGTGGGAAATGAATCTTCTCAGTATACTCCTTTTCTGGAGCTTTCTCTACTATTGGGCGATCTTTAACAACCCTCTCTATCTCTGTCTCTACCCTCTGTTCAACCACACGCTGAGGTGCACGTTGTTCCAACTGTTTCCCACTTCTCAGCTGCACTGCCTGGCACTGTTCTCTAGGGTTCATCTTTGTATTTCTTGGCAGTGTACCCTGTGGCCTGTTGTTCGATAGCTTTGCTAGTTGCCCCACCTATGTTTCCAAGTTCCTGAGAAAGGATCTAGTCTCTGCCATGAACTGGGTCTGGGAGTTGGTGAGTGTCAACAAAGCTGCTCTCAGCTCGTCTGGCTTTTCTGGTTGGACAAGGCCACTGAATTGTTGAGACGATGAGGCCTGAGTGAATGGCTGCTGATTTTGGTACTGGCCTCTAAACTGATTCTGCTATCCCTGCTCACCTCTCCATGAAAAATTTGGGTGATTCCTCCACCCTGGATTGTAGGTGTTTGAGTATGGGTTGTTCTGGGGCCTCTTATAGTTCCCTACAGCTTGGCACTCTGCTTGCTCGATAGACATGTTGTTAGGATCAGCTAATGGGCATCTATCGAAGGTATGTGGACCACCACACATTTCACAGCTCATTGGCATTTGCACTGCATTTACAGACACTGTATGTTGTTGCAGCTTCTTGGTCAAAAGGGCTACTTGGGCATTCAGGGCAGTGATGGCATCAATCTCATGAACTCCCACTGTTCTTCTACCACTCACTTGTGTATCCTCTGTGACATGGTTATTGGTGGCCATGTCTTCTAATAAGTCATGAGCTTCATGGGCTGTTTTTCTCATAAAGGTTCCACCTGCTGCTGCATCAATAATTGTTATGGTCGTTCCGCTCAGCCCATTATAGAAAATGTGCACCAAATTCCACAGCTCAATGCTGTGGTGTGGACATTTCCTCAGCAAGTCCTTGAATCTCTCCCAAGCTTCATATAATGATTCTCCATCGGCTTGATAGAAATCATTCAACTCCCCTCTCAACTTCGCTGCTTTGCATGGTGGGAAGAATTTTGCCAAAAATTTCTGTGTCAGCTCTTGCCATGTAAATATCGAATCTGCTGGCAAAGAATTCAACCACACTTTCGCTCTATCCCTGAGTGAGAAGGGAAAGAGCCTCAATCTGACGGCGTCACCAGTCATGCCATTATATCTGAAGGTTGCACACAGCTCCAAGAAATTAGCTATATGCATGTGAGGATCCTCCGACGGCAATACTCCAAACTGAACCGTATTCTGCACCATACTTAGAATTACAGGTTTGATCTCAAAATTATTTGCTCCTATTGCTGGGAGCCTAATACAAGTTTGTGCTCCGTTCACCCTCGGCAGCACGTAGTCTCCCAAGCTTCTTTCCGCTTGGACCTGAACTCTCTCCTATACATCCATTGGAACTCTCCGAGGCATTCTCATGTTAGGCTGATGATCACCTAACCCCTCATTCATCTCGTTATTGTTTTGTGCGCCTTCCATCTCAATTAAGGCTGAAATTTGTTGGTTCCTTCTGTTCTGTTTACAAGTTTTCTCGATTTCTGGGTTGAAGGGAACAAGAGTGTCTGCTCCTCTTCTCCTTCGCATAAACAAAGAGCTTGAAACAGATCAAAACAAACAAACGGATCACGGCACACTGGTTTTCACAAAATAAAATAAAAAGTAATAAGTAAAAAAAAAAAAAAACCAAATTAGAAATTAAGAATAGATAAGATTGATATTGAACTACGCCAATCCCCGACAACGGCGCCAAAAACTTGATGCGCGATTTATGCACACACTTTAACGCAAGTGCACGTGTCGAGTCAAGTAATATAGTCTTGGAAGACCGAGTTATCGTCCTCAGGGATTAGTGCTCAATTACCAATTTCTATTCTTTGTTATCTATTTGGTGACCGAATATTGATTTGTTTTTTATGACTAATAATTATAAAAACTAATTAACTATGTTGTTTACTTCAGTAATGATGGAAATAGGGCTTCCAAGTCTCCTCAAATATCCGCTTAACTTACTTATTAATGCAATTAATTATGGTTCTTCTTCTATTGGAGATAGCAGGTTTACTAATCTGTTTTATACTCCTGTTAAAGTTATATAAACACTCAACCCCAGTACAACACCTTTCTACCTTTCGGTGATAAGGTTGACTCTAGAGGAGGATTAAGAACAAAAACCCTTATTAATGCTACACAAGTAATCGGAGTATTTTCATCCACGATTCAACCTATGTCCACCCAACTACAACATAGTCACAACCTCCCCTTTCGGATTTCGGTTAGAAATCATATGAGTAATGATAATTAATGATCAAGTAATTACCAAGCAATCAAAACATATATTGGATAAATCTCAACAATTAGAAGAAGAACCACAAACATGCATTAATTCATAAATAAAAGGTTCAAGTGAATTGACATGGAAAACCCTATATTAGAATTAGTTCCTAGCCATAGACATGACAAGAACTAATTCAATATCCAACATAAAACTGAAAGTAAAGTAAAGAAAGAACAAGAAATTACTAAAGAATGGTCTCCAATCTTGAACTCCAAGATGTGTTGTGAATGGCAAGAAAGGGAACTCCTAATTCTGACCTAGGGTTCTCTTTTTATAGCCTCCAAACCGTCATTAAGGTTTTCCCTCAGGCCTGGCCCATTATTTATTCAAAAACCTGATTTTTCAGCGTCGCGCCAGAATCAGCCATGGCCGCGGAAATCGCACCCTCACGAAGATTAGGCGTCGCGCTGCAACTTTCTTTGTCTAGGCGCGGCGCTGGAACTTCTTCAAGCTTCTGAATATTAGGCGCCGGGGCGCCTGGCTCTTCTGGCTGGAGGCGCCTCGGCGCTGACCCGTTTCTGTGCCTGGTTCGCCACTTTCTCGCATTTCGAGCTCTGGAACCTCCGTTTTTGCCCTCTTTTCACTCCTTTTCCGCCAAAGAGCCACTTTAACCAATTTGACTCAAAAGAAAGAAAATATATCCTAAGACGACACGTATTTGTTCAAAAAGGGACAAAAGACTCACTAAAAATGATTCAAAAAGTGTATATAAAATACACCGATCACTAATCATATACGTTGTTCAATTTGTTCAGAAGGATAAGTCTTCTCAGAGACCTTTCTGAAGTACCAACTTGAGTTACTTTCTTAGCAATTCTTGTGCAGTAAAATTAATTGGTTTATGTTTTGCTTATGTGGTTTAGGATAATCTTTGTAGGCACTCGTGGATTCATATGCTTCAGATGAGAGATTGGGGTTCGTCGATCCGACTCCACGACTGGAACTATATTTGTGCCTACTATATCTTAAGCTTTGTTGGAAATTTACTAATGTGCAATTAAGTTTAACCCATTATTTATGATTTAAACAATTGAGGTCTCGCACGTCGGAAACGTCGTTTCCATATACGTGCACCCGTAATGCCAAGTATCGTAAATTTCATTAGTGAAAGAGATATTAGCACGTGAGTAAACGTTTGAGACATAAAATGATGTACGACCGTTGGTTAAATGACGTGTGTTTTACGTTGGTAAATGAAGGAAGAAGTGTAAGATCGAAACAGGTCAGAAAAGGGCAGCAGCGTCACCGCGGAGATAGCGTGCCACCACCACTAGGGCCGCGGCGCCGTAGTGCCCCAAGTGTTGAGACGCGACGCTGGTTGGTCTTCTCGCCTACTGGAGCCGCGGCGTCGCGGCGCCTGCGAGTCTGAGTTGCGGCGCTTCCGAGGCAGTGTCTGTGCGACGGAAGTTCAAAATTTTGGCTGATTGTGGGGACGTTTTGGGGCATTCAAATGTCAGGTTTTCCTCCATAAATCAGCCATTATTTGGCTGCATTACTTGGTGAATTAAGTGACCATTACATGACACTTAAATGATCATTACATCATATAGTATAGTATACAACTCCTTGGAGGTCCAGGGTATTATATGGATGCAATGCACATGAATATGCATGAATAACAACAGAATACTCTGAATGACATAATACTCTGGTTAACATTGGAACATCAACATTTTTTTCCGTATTGCCTCAATAACGACTTAGAGTCATATTTAGGCATTCTCTTAGCATAGGAACCAATGATATAGTCGTACATTAACTACTAAGAGTATAGTACTTAAGGAGCAACATGATGGTCATGTCGTGTACATAGAATTATGCCAAAAGAAAGGAATGAATTGCCTTCACATATCATGTTGTCGAATTTTATCTAAGTTCCCATGGATCCTTGTAAGATTTATGAGTGATTATCCACACCATATGTATGATTTAAATAATAATCAGATCGATATGTTAAAAACAACCTTATAGAGACATTCTGGTGAATACTTTGTACGCGTAGAATCTATAGTTCTACTTTGTAGAAACCTATATATATAGCAAAACACCCAGCCTTTCTAATCTTTCTGTTACTACTATAACACCCAAAACAACTCAGAAATTTCACATGCAATCGCCAATTTCATCGCAACAACCCCAACCATACCCGATCAACTTAGTATTTTCAATAATCATGTTAGAACTATTCAGAATCAGGTTCTAAAATTCCTATAAACTAAAAGATAGGAAAAATTACCTCTGTCAAAAGCAGCAACAAGAGTCATCGGAAAACCTTTCGCCGATACTGAACTCCGACGAGCATAGAACAGTACCCCAAAAGTCGATTTCCAAAACCTCTTCAAAACCCAATGTCTCAGTTTGGTTTCTGAGTTTATAAGCTTGTCTCAAGGATTTGATTTTGCTGGAATTAAGGTCCAACACGCCATGAATTTCTCCCTTTTTGGTTGTCCCCTAATTTAATTAATTATACACACAATTAAATTCTCAGTCCCACTTCACTTAAATCCCGACGAATTATAAAACATTCTTAGACTCAATATCATAATTCTTGTAATATGACACTAGTCCATATCCTCATTGGAGATATAAAATAATTATTATTAATCTTCGTCGTCGCACTGGTTAAATCCAAAATTATTTCAGAATCACATCCTTTTATATACAAATTTCCTTATTAGTCTACGCAAGTACCACATAAATTTCCCGGGGTTCGGGTCAACCCTACGTTTATGTGCTTAAACCATTACTCGGAAATACGAGGTGTTACATAAACCTCTTGATGCAAATGCTATTAATTGTCAAGCTCTCATGGAAATGGATGTGGAACTCAAGTGGATAGTCAACAGTGATAAAACACATATACCTTATCTACGAATTGCATGCAAATAACAACATAGAACAAACAGTGTAAAAGGAAAAGGAATAAGCATACCAGTGAGCAGCAGCTCAGGTTAATCAACAGTGGTATATAGCTTAGATCAACGAAATCGTGATGGAGTCGTAATGACATGGCAAGAAAAAGGAATCAAGGAGTAAGAGAACATAAAGTCAACTTAAATCAAGAGTACAATAGTAAAGAATCTTACCATAACCATGATGAATCGAAAATGGCGATGAAGATGCAGAGAAGAAGAAACACAACAAAAATTAGCAATAACTCTTCAGATTTGACAAGAAATCATCATCAGAGGATGAGGAACAAAGCAAATCGGTGGAGTAACCATAGCCATAATGTCACGACCTAAACCGGAGGGCCATGACGGAAATCTGAACCCGACTCGTCGGGCACCACTGACCATATATCCCATATTTAAACATATTATCCACGGACTAGGCCGAGAAGGATTAGGTAAAGTTTTATACTAAAAGCCCCCCAACTTATATAATAATGACAAGGCCGACAAGGCCATGCATGCCAACTAACCACATGACACTTATCTACCAACCTCTAAGAGTATAACGTACCACAATTAGACTGCAACTCTGAAATAAAAAAAGTGCTCCCACACAGTTGAACCAGCAATCTCCTAGTACGATCTGTCACCCTCTTAGTATGAACCTGCGGGTATAAAACGCAGCATCCCCCAGCAAAAGGGACATCAGTACAACTGAACTAAAGAGTATGTTAGGCATAATGAATAAGATAACAGAGATGTATCATAATCTGAAACATGAATAGCTGGCCAACAGTAATTATCTCTGAAGGCCCTAATGGATATTTCTAAAAGTTATGCACAATACAATATACACATATCTCGGCCTCATCGTACAATCTTTCTTAGCATAACAACCTTTGTGGGCATCATACTATGTAATGGTTAATGAATGAATGTATGCATGATGCACATGCGGTATACATATATATATTGGCCATACATGGTGTTTTCCTGTCCATAACCACCTCTGTGGGCATCAAGTTATTTCGGCCTCACATGGGTATCAAATCATGTTAGCCTCGTCGGACTCTTTTGTCATAGTCTGTAACAACTGCAGGTGGTGTGCGTATATAATGTCTTTTCCCTTTTTCCAATTTCCATACATATATATAATGCATACATATAGTAGAGTATATAACTCATTTAGAGTCCCGGTAAAATATGAATGTAATGCAAATGAGAATGCATAAATGGTTAACATAATATTCCGACCCCAACAGTCGCTATAATACCTTTGTAATTTTGGCAATGATGTGAATACCGACATCCTTTCTGGACGCCTCAATAAGGAATTAGAACATACTTAGACATGATTTTAGCATAGAGTTCAATAATATGAATATACTTAACTACTAAGAGTAGAGTGCATAATTGGAGTATCATGACGATTACGTTTGTCCACAGAATTATGCCAAAAGAAAGACATGAAGTGCCTCCACATACCTTGTTGTTGAAATTATTTAAGTTCCCAAGGGTCATTATAAGTTCTATAAAGGATTCTCTACACCCTATTAATGATTTAAAGCATAATCAGATCCATATACTAAAAATAGCCTTATAGAGACATTCTGGCGAACACTTTGTACGCGTAGAATCTATAATTCTTATATACGGAAATCTATTCATGTAGCAACACAATCAACTATCTTAACCTTCCTCCTTAATTACTACTGTATTCAAACAATTCAGTAATTATACATGCAGCCTCCCAATTTCATACGAACAGTCCCGACGATACCCAATAATCCCACATTTTCAATAATCCTTTTAAAACCTAAAACGAACCATGTTTTGTAATTAACAAAAACTTGGGATTAATAATTATTACCTCTGTTGGATGCATCGACAAGAGTTGTCGGATGACTCCTCACCCAAACTTGATTCTAACGAGCAGAAACAGTCCCAGACCAATCAATTCCATGACTTCTCGAATTCAAGGTCTTGGCTTGGTTTCTGGGTGTTAATCTTGTTTAGAGCTTCAATTTTGTTGGGACCAAGGTCCAAAATGCCATGAATGTTTCTCCTTTTCTGGCGAACGAAAAGCTCAGCTCACTGTTAGGCATATTTTATATATACTTTTTGAGTCATTTTTAGTCAGTATTTTTCTCATTTTCTTCGAATTAGTTTCGTGTTAGGGTCATTTTTCTTTCTTTTGAGTTATAGCGGTCCTAACGGGAGGAAATACCAAATTGAGGATGAAATGAGTTTAATTGGGGTGAAATTGCACAAGCACAATCTAGGAAATGAAGTCTAAGAAGTCCTGGGAAGTATAGAAGTAATCAGGCGAAGTCCGGACATAAAAACAATGCAATTTCAGAAAATCACGTCGCGAGCACCGCAGCGCCAATAATCCCAAGAGTTCTGATTTGGTCGCAGTTATTTAGGCGCCGCGGCGCCAGCCAGTATGGCCGAGGCGGAAAATTTCATTTTTGGGCCAAATTTTGACACGGTTTTTAGGGTCCATAATGAAAATTTTCTCAACTATATAATCTCTAAAACCCTGACCTAAAGGAGGTATCTTGTACGTAATTCTACATTCTACTTTGGAGAGGAAAAGGAGGCCACAAGCTACAAGATTGGAGACAACTTTGTTCAAGTTCTTTCCTTTTCTTTTTTATTTATTTCAGTTTATGTTGGATTGTAATTTAGTTCTTGACATGACAATGTTTAGGAGTTAATTACTTTAGTAGGACTTTCCATTGAATCGCTTGAAACTCTTTTTATGAATTAATGCATTAGTATTGATTTCTTCTTCAATTAGTTAAGATCTATTCAGTATTGGATTGAATGTTTGATAATTAATTGATCAATAATTGTCATAATCTATATGATTTCGAATCGAGATCCGAGAGGGGAGATTTAGATATGTTGTAATTGAATAGACATAGATTAAAATCGCGGACGAAAGTACCCCGATACTTGTGTAGTAATTAAGGTTATTGTTCTTAATCTTCCTGTGTGGTAAAATTTATCATAGAAATATAGAAGGTTTCTGCATAAGGTTGAGCTTTCATATATCCTAACAGGAATATAAGACAGATTACTTAATCTACAATCTTAACAAAGAAGAAGAAGTCATTGTTGTTGCATTTAGATAAAAACCAAAACATTCTTACGATTGCCAAATAGATACCATAGATTAGATAATCGGTAATTGATAATCAGTCTCTGTGGACGATATTCGGTCTTACAGACTATATTACTTGAGCGATACGTACACTTGCGTGAGCATAAGTAAAATCGCTAACAATTTTTTGACCCCGTTGCCGGGGACTGACGTACTTTCAATATCGAATTATTTATTCTTATTTCTAATTAGATTTGTATATATTTGGTTATGTTATTTTATTTCTAACTTGGTTACTCCAGGAACAAGTTTCTAACTTGTTCTGCGAGCATCTTTTTATCAATTTTTGTTGTTTTTCTTATTTTGTAGGTGAAGTTAGTGAAAAACAATATATATATATAATAATAATAAAAGGGCATGGACTACTACTACTATCAGGGGCAGTGGAATCATCAACAACAACCTAACTCATAGGTTCCACAGAAAGATCAAAATGAGTTGCAGGCAGCCATACTCATGCTCACCAAGTGCCAGACTCAGTTTATGGCTGAGACAAGGGTGTCCCTAAAAAATTTGGAGACACAAATAGGACAGCTGATGGATATGGTGATCAATGTACCGCAAGAAAATCTGCTTAGCGACACAGTTGTGGGGAGTGATAAGCAGAGTGAGAAACCTGAATCACAACAAACTGTTGAGAATAATGAGGAATTGAGAGAGATAGTTGGTGTAGAGAAAGAAGAGGTTACTGAGATCTAATTTTTCACCTTTTTGGATTCCTTGAAATTTCTTTTTCCTATACCCGTTGCAGAAAAGACACCACCAACTATCATTGTTGAGCCCCAACCAGAAAGTCCATGCCCTTAAGGGCACCTCTAAAAGTTGAGAGATGTAGAAAGTTTCACTGATCCCTACAATATAGAGAGCCTTGAAGACAAGTCTGCCTTGTGTAAATGGGGGACAATCTTAAATCTAAGGCCCTTGTTTGAAAAATTATTGTAGGTGAAGTGAGACCCACAACAATAACTGTGTGAATTGCAAGCCGTTTGCAAAAGGATCCACTGGGCACTAGTAAAGATTAAATGCGTCCGGCTAAAAGACGTTAAAGACAGTGTTTGTTGGGAGGCAACCCAATATTTATTAAATATGTTAGTTTGATTTTCTGTTTTAGTTTGTTTTATTTTATCTTGAACAGTCTCACGGTATTGGCTCCTTGTCTAATATTTTTGATGTCAGGTGGAATGGGAACTAAAGTGTCAAAATGCTGAAATCCAAAGGTTCAGAGAGTCCCGATGACCTGTGCAATTTCAAAAATCTCATCCCAGACCTCCGTTATGACCGGTTTTTTGTGTCTGTAAGTTATCCCCTTATTTTTAGTCTTCACACATTGGGGACAATATGTTGATTAAGTTTGGGAGGGATCTTATTTTGTTTTGTTGTTTGTTTTGAGTCTTTTTATTGTGTCTTTTTTTTGTTTGTTTTAAGTGTTTTGTGAGTCAATTCTTTTTTATGGATCAAACATGTTGTAGTTGCTCAAGATATCTAATGGATTACGTGGGATAATGTAATGGAACTAGAAGCAAAAATCTGTGTGCTTAAGTTAGATATGCCAAAAGTTCATGACATCTAATTATTTGAGATATTTATGCTTAGCCTATGTGTGTCAGTTATGGAAAGAAAGGTTGAAAAATATCTAAAAATCTATTTGCTTGTTATTTGAGGCAAAATAGTTAAGATGTACATGTTTAGAAAAATGCTTCAGGCATTCTTTGTTAGCCCTTCTTACCACTCATTACCTACTCTGACGTAAATTGTATCCATAATCAGCCCATTTAAGCCTAAGTACTATCTTTGTTTGACACCCTATGATTCCCTTGTTGTGCCATAAGTGACAATTGAAAATACTGAGATGAAAAGTGTTGAAAAAGAAATACAAGAGAGTGAAAATTGATGCACCCCACTAAAAAATATGCAAAAGTCTAAGTTTGGGGGTGCTTGTTATTTGTAATGTGCCTCACTCTCTCAAAATAAAAGAGGAGAAAAATAGGTATGAGATTAAAAAGAAAGTAAAAAAGAAGGAAAAAGAGTTGAATGAAAAATGTTTATGATACGTAATTTGAGCCTAAATGCCTACTTTTAGCTACCCCTGCCTAAGCCTACATTACAACCCTTGAAAGTCCTGATGATCTTTAATGTGTATGTCTATGATTAGTGGAGAGTAGTAAGTAAACAAGTCTATAGCATTTTGGGAAAGATGGAATGAAATCGACATGCATAGGTTAGGTGTTTATGTTTCCATTGATTATGATCTAAGTGAATCTGCGAAATATCTAACTTGAAATTCTAGATTGCTAAATATTCATATTATGTATGTTCCACCTTAATATCTCATTTTTCATCCATGATTTTGAAGCTGCACTACTATAACTACTTGATCCAATTCATAGAGTCCTTGTTTTTTGTTGTGTTTTTGTTTTGATCTTTACTCGAGGGCGAGTAAAGGTTAAATTTGGGGGTATTTGTTAGACATATTTTATATACACTTTTTGAGTCATTTTTAGTTAGTATTTTTCTCATTTTCTTCGAAATTAGTGTCGTGTTAGGGTCGTTTTTCTTTCTTTTGAGTCACAGCGGTCCTAACGGGAGGAAATACTAAATTGAGGATGTAATGAGCTTAATTGAGGTGAAATTGCACAAGCACAACCCAGAAAATGAAGTCCCGGGAAGTATAGAAGTAATTAGACGAAGTTCGGACATAAAAACGACGCAATTTCGAAAAATAACGTTGCTAGCACCGCGGCGCCTGCCAGCAGCGCCAATAATCCCGAGAGTTCTGATTTGGTCGCAGTTGTTTAGGCGCCGCGGCGCCAGCCAGCAGGGCCGAGGCGGAAAAGTTCATTTTTGGGCCAAATTTTGACACGGTTTTTAGGGTCCATAATGCAATTTTTCTCAACTATATAATCCCTAAAACCCTGACCTAAAGGAGGCATCTTGTACGTAATTCTACATTCTACTTTGGAGAGGAATAAGAGGCCACAAGCTACAAGATTGGAGGCAATTTTGTTCAAGTTCTTTCCTTTTCTCTTTTATTTATTTCAGTTTATGTTGGAATGTAATTTAGTTCTTGGCATGACAATGTTTAGGAGCTAATTACTTTAGTAGGGCTTTCCATTGAATCGTTTGAAACTCTTTTTATGAATTAATGCATTAGTATTGATTTCTTCTTCAACTAGTTAAGATCTATTCAGTATTGGATTGAATGTTTGATAATTAATTGATCAATAATTGTGATAATCTATATGATTTCGAATCGAGATCCGAGAGGGGAGATTTGGATATGTTGTAATTGAATAGAAATAGATTGAAATCGCAGACGAATGCACCCCGATACTTGTGTAGTAATTAAGGTTATTGTTCTTAATCCTCCTGTGTGGTAAAATCTATCATAGAAATGTAGAAGGTTTCTGCATAAGGTTGAGCTTTCATATATCCTAACAGGAATATAAGACAGATTGCTTAATCTACTATCTTAACAAAGAAGAAGAAGTCATTGTTATTACATTAAGGATTGAAAATAGTGGATAGTTGAGGATATTGGAAGCACTATCTCCATCATAACTGATTTAAACCAAAGCATACTTAGTTTAATTCCTGCAATTTACTCTAGCTAGTTCTTAGATAAAAACCAAAACATTCTTAAGATTGCCAAATAGATACCATCGATTAGATAATCGGTAATTGATAACCAGTCTCTGTGGACGATATTCGGTCTTACATACTATATTACTTGAGCGATACGTACACTTACGTGAGCATAAGTAAAATCGCTAACACTCACTGGGACCTCCCCCAATTCGGCCAAGAATTCTTCGAAGAGCTTACCACTTGAGGTGTTACTTCTTCTAACATGAGTGTGAAAATTCCTTCTTCAAAACTTCGTGGAAATATTTCTCCAGGAGATGAAGCTTAATTATGGAGAAGATAAAAGCTTTATAATAGAGAAAGATGAAGAGGTTGGGGATTTGTACTCCCCCTATTGATGCCACCACTTTATTTTACAAGCTTAGTAACTCAAATGGTTGTAATGTTACACGTATCCCTTATATTGGTCCCCACTCCTAGTTAATTAACTATACACACTATTAAATTCTTCATCAAAATTCACTTAAATTATGATGACTTGTAAAACCTTGTTTTACTCAATGTCATAATTCTTATAATATGACACTAGTCCTTAGCCTCTTTGGGGATATACAATTATTATTATTAATCTCCGTCATTGCACTGTTAAAACTAAAATTATTTCAGGACCACATCATTTTATATACTAATTTCTTTATCAGTATATGCAAGTATAATGTAAATTTCCAAGGGGTTCAGGTCAACTTGCCTACGTTTATGTGCCCAAAATAATACCCAAAAATACGAGGTGTTATATCCTATCCCCCTTAGAAGCATTCGTCCTCGAATGTCGGTGTGACATATCTAGTTCTTTGTCACAATAAAATGAACTCACCTATGATCTAGTTTCATAAACAAGGAAGGAAATACATATCAATTTACAACTATTTCTCAAGAAATATACTCAAGTTCAGGTCAATTATAAGCACAATCTTCGTATACAAGTTGAAATAAACACATCGTGACATCTTTCAATCCGGATAACCTTGTGTGAAGAAATCTTTATTTATCCAATTGCTTAGACAGAAAGTGAATAGGTTGATGGATTCTTGCCTAGGTTTGTAGTATATATCATGTATTTTTCATACTTGAACAACAAACACGATTAGTTTAAAGATTTATATGCATCATAGCTACTAAAATATTAAACAATTTTTCCAAATGAATGAAATATTGTGCAATTAATATGGCACTGATTTAAGTTAAAATGCATTAAGCACAACTGCTTATTTTTAAATCTGCCCCTTCCTGGAACCCACAACAGCATCTGCCTCATAAATGAAGGCATCAACATATGGTTGAACATGGCAATAATTCTTATCAAGGTGTGGCAGGACAGGAATAGCAAGAACAATAGCCAAACAGTAAGGACAAATGACATCAACCAATAGCTATAATAATAGCAAGTGTGGTACCTAAATATCTCAGAAAATAACAAATATATGTAGCAACAAATAGCAGCAAAATGACACAACAATAGCAGCAGGCAAGAAGTATATTTATTTTCAAAGTGTGACACATTGAGAGTCTTCAAAGTGCAATAACTATTATGCCCAACTGGTGACTGAGAAGCAGGTAAGTAGCCACATGTTTGAAATCCTTAAGGGAGCAACAACTTGATTAAAATTCTCATAGATTCAGTTTATCTCATCCTCCAACATGCAGTAAGTTTTGGTCAAAATGCATCAGTTGACTTAGTGACATAGCTCAAAGTCCTCAACATTCAACATTATTTAGGCCAAAGATGGCAACAACAAATATCAGCTAAATGTTTATCATAATAGCACATCCAAATACAATAATAACCCATATTAGATCAGTACAGGGTGACAATATCATGGTAATTCAGGGTGAGAGTCACAAAATAACAACTTAAATGTAATGCAATATCAACTCAATATATCAGTACCAACAATAAAAAGGTAGCAGGCTCTGAAAATAGTTTCAGATCCCAGCATTGGGTTCCAGATTTTAATTTAAAATGAACATTATAATATCCAGAAATTTCTGGGGCAGTAACTATCTATTAAGGTTGTCTTTATCTTACCCCATCTGGTGCCTTTTTGTGACTAATAAAAGTCTAACGTATAACATCAAAGTAAAGTTTCAATGTCTAACATTCATTTGGACAAAAATACAATAGTTTCATGGTGTTTAAGGTGTCAATTAGGATCTGGAACATAGACAGAATAAACTTCAGCAGATATGCAGGGTGCTCATGTTGACTCAAACACCAACTGATAACAGTAAAAGCAATCATGAACTTGTGTGACATACAAGAATGATCTATTGCACATAGTCTTAAGCTAAAACAGGTTAACAAAATAACAAGTAAGGTCTAAATATATATGAAAATGGCACTACATGGCTTCCTAAGCTCTTAGACATCTTTGAGCTTGAGACATAATATATAAATTCCATTCAAGTAAGTCCTCAGTTGATATAAGTAGTGATAATGTGATATTATTTTCAAGACATCATACAGAGGGATTAAACTTAGTTCAACTCTACTTGGCTGACTTTAAACAAAACAAATAGGTGGATTTCCCATGATCCAATCAAAGAAAGGAAGAGGAAAAAAATGATACATATCTAGTTCCTTTTTGGTAAACATGTTTGCAGAATCAAACAAACAATAGGACTTGGACACATATTTCATATGTAGAGTTCTAAACCAGTTTCTCTTCTTACCCAAGATAACAGAGCATGACAGTTAACATAGCAACTTAAAATTCCAATTTTTCTACCTAAACAGACTTAAACTGAGTGATTTTAAATCTTCTAAACAGAGGGTGATGACAAGGATGTGGCAGGGATATACAGGCATGATCAGAATGTACATGCTCAGGGTGATAAGACACTATAACAAAGACTATTAGAAACTTATCATGATATTTAAGATTGGACTGATTGATACCCAAGACAGGCAGCAACAACTATCAAGAACATGGTAAAAAACAGATTTGAACTAGACAAATAACCTCCACAGAAATACATATAAATTCAGATCCATACCTGTCAACAAAAGGGAAACCTTTAAACCTAGAATTCTTTTAATTTAAGAACTCAGTTCTTGTTATACCCCGTAGTTCCAGGGTATATAGGTGAGGATGTACGTGCGAGATTACGACAGAAATTTTGGAAAGAAAGAAAGATGTGATTTTTCGACGGAAAAGTTTCCGGTTTTTGTGAAGAAAAAGGTTCGTTAATGGGAATTGGATTCCCAGATTTGGTATTCGGACTTCTTAGAATATTTGAGAATTATGGAATTTTATTTCCGGAAATGGTCACGTGGGGCCCACGGGTGAAATTTACGGTTTTTTGGGGCCCGCTTAGTTTTTGAGATTTTGGCCATTATGGATATTTTCGGGAGATGAAATATTTTGGGCAGTAGGAGGCGACACGTGTCACCCCTAGGTGGCCCTTGGCCGAAATTAGCTAGACAAGTGGCCAAGTCTTGCTAGATATTTTGTGTGGACAAGTGGCTTGTGGGTCCCACCCACACTTGTCCCCAATCTCAACCACACACTTGCCTTCATCCTATCCCTTGGTTGTCCTATATATGCACCCTTAGTTGATGAAATCTTCCACACTTAGACATTTGAAGACTTGAAAAACCCTCCCTTCTCCCTTGACCTAGAGCTCTCGGTTTGCCCCCATTTCTTGAGAAAAATTTGTCCAACAATTCTTAAACTCTCAAGTGTTCTTCCCTAAGGTGTTAGGAAGATTGTGTACCAAGAGTTGGAAAAGATTTCACACCCAGCCTTGAAGGGATGCCTTGGCGAAAGTTGTCATCTTGAAACCCTAAGTGTTCTTCACTTTTTGGAGTTGAATCTTGAAGAGAAGTTGGTTAGGAGCTTCTATGGGTTGCTTGTAGCCAGTTGGAACGTAAAGCTTTGGAGCTAAGACTTGCTTGGAGCGACTTTAAGAACTTGGATATTTTTGGGCTATTTGAGGTAGTGGAACTTAAACCTCTTTGTGAATTGGTTGTTATACATATATTATAAGTATATTATGGATTATATAATATATGGAGTAAGTTTGGAAGAGTTGGATCTTGTTAACTTGTTACAAGAAAGGATTGGCCGTTTGCCGTTAAAATGGTAAGCGTATCTTACTTGCTAAGAAGCTAATAACAAAGTAACTATAACTTATATTAAGAATGGAAATATAAGTTGGATGACTAATGAGTAAATTGGATAAGTAAAATGGACAAAGTTGGCCAGGACCCCAACTTAAGGATGTATTTACTTTGGGTGTATTTACTTTGGACCGTATTTACTTTGGACCGTATTTACATTGACTGTATTTACATTTACATTAAAGGAAGATTTTTCAATCGCGTTAGTTTGGGCGTGTGATCCCTTTTAATTATTGTATTGTTATGGCGTGATAGTAAACCGCGTTACGGTTGGCGCGTAATCCTGCTTTACTTATTGTTGTTATGGGCGTGATAGTAAACCGCGTTACCGTTTGGGCGTGTAATCCCTTCTTTATGTTGTTTAATTATTACGCCTTATATATATATATGGTATATATATTACGGTTATTCGCCTTGGTAAAAGATGGAAAAGTGAGTATAAACGGGAAGTCTTGCCAAATTTCCGTAGATTTTGAGGGCTTTTTATTGGTATAAGTCTTGATGATAAGAAAGGTTTGATAGGAGTACCATGACCATTTTAGGAGTGGAGTACTACGTGTGGCGTGATCTACTTGGCTTAGGAGTAGCCGAAGCGGGTTGAAATACTTGGAGCGTTTTGCTTATTGTCGATAAATCGTCGCGGTATGTGAACCTCTTCCTATCTTTTCTAGCATGATTGTTGTGAACTATGTAGTACGGTAGACGTCATGTGCTAAGTGATTTGGTTGGTTTAAAACATAGGGTGTTATAATAGCTTTATGTGAAGTTAGTTATAACGACCTTATGTAGTGAAAATGGTTTCACGATGTTAGAAGTTAAGAGACTTGATCTTATAAGATAAGAGACTTAACTTATTTGTTTTAATGTGGATGTTTGTGTGAAACCTCATTCGTGAGTAATGAGTACTTGGTTTTTAAAGGGATAATGTTTCTTGATTTGGGAATCGGAATGTGTATCGACAGACCATTGCGGCGTTAATAAAGGAAAATGTATTGAATAATGATGTATTTGTATTAAAATCGGTAGAAACCTCCATGCATAGAAGCTAAGATGAGACAAAATGATATTACATTTTCTAGATCATGGCTGTTGTAATAAGATCGTTATAAACAAAGAATAAACTACTCACATATATGACATATGTTACTCAATTGTTTTAAAAGAGATTAAGACTATGAGTTATGAAACCTTTCTAAAATAAGTGACTTGAGCATTTGAAAATGAGAAGCTTGAGTAATTGAAACTAGGCAACCGAACTTAGGAAAGAATGTTGTTACTTGATTTTGAAAAGGAATGTGGGTTGGTCATTCTAATACTACGGGTATATGGTGACTTTTATAAAAGTAATGGATCTCTTTTAAAGAACTTAACGTATGTAGTACTTTGGGGTTAAAAACCCGGACTTTGGCATAAAATGAAAGTACTTTGAGTTGTGTGAAACTTGCCTATGCTTGTTGTTGTGAAACTTGCCTATGCTTGTTGTTGTGAAACTTGCCTATGCTTGTGATGATAGCCTTTGTTGTGCAAGTGTGGTATTTACGTATTCTGGCGTCTCTCGATGAAGGCGGTCGACTTATTGAGAACTTACTTGGGCGTCTTTGGCGGTGATGGAGAATTCCACGGGTATGTTTCCATTTTGATTATTGTCTTGTTGTTGATGTCACATGGGCATGTCTACACCGATCGCGATGTTCGGGCATGCGGCCATGCGGCCGTTGATTACCGATATATTGTTATTGTGGTTACATGGACATCTACACCGATGTAAATTCGGGCATGTGGCCGTGCGGCGGGGTTGATCACCCGATATATTATTGTTGATGTCACGTGGGCGTGTCTACAGAGGTAGAATTCCGGGCATGTGGCCATGGGGCATTGGTATTATTGTTGCATCATGGACATGCTCACCGATGCGAATTCAGGGCATGCGGCCGTGATGCGAACATGATTGATGTTGTGGGCGTAAGACCCGTAGTTATATTTGAGTGATGACTTGAGGCGTGAGTCCACAGTGGACATATTTGCTTTTATGTTGATCGTAGTTTGGTTATCATACATGTCTCTGCTTTATATAGACTAGTATGATTTCATTCTGATATTTCTGATTTCACATACTTGGTACTGTTGTCTTGACCTCCTTGGGCTGCGTTACCGCGGTAGAGGTACATCGGTCGTGGATCCTCGCTCTTAGGATCTCGATTCAGCGTTTTGGGAAGCTCCGTTTCTCGGAGGCTTATCTTTTAGTATGTGTTCCACTGAGTTGTAGGTTCTTGTACATTCGGGGTATGGCGAGCCACTGTCCGTCATAGTTGTTGTAAATCTTAAGTGCATGTAATTGTTGTGGGCAGGGTTTGTAAAAAGGGATTAAACTGTTCGTTTTGAAAGAGTTGTATTTATTATGTTATTGGAAGGTAACCGTTGGGTTGGCCTGTTTTATGTTCATATATCTGTTTCTTGTTTAAGTTTTATTTTCCGCTGGTTTTCTCTGATGATTGTATCACTAGGGTGCCCGGGATAAGGCACCAGTAACGGGCCCCGGAACGGGTCGTTACAGTTCTATCATGAATAGAGAATATCAAAAGATGCTTAAATGCATACTCCTATTCCTACATACCATCAAGCTAAGTATCAAGACCTGAAACTAAATCATACATGAAGATATAAACATCACACATTAATAGTCAACCTCCAATTCCTTGTACTGCATTGATAACCTTAGCAAATTTAGATATAAACAAACATAAGCACAGAGGCAAAGAAACAGGGTATTTGGTCTTAATATCAAACAAATGTCCAGAGGAATTTCTGAATCAATTCTTTAAAACTAGCATGCTGAAATTAGCCTAAGTTTATCATTTTGAACCATTGGTGACATGTGACAACAAGTATACTGGTTCAGAATTCCCATTCTTGCTTAAGTAAGCATTTTAAAGCTAAGTGACTTGAGTTCAGGAGCAGACAAGTATACTGGTTCAGAATTCCCATTGTTGCTTAAGTAAGCATTTTAAAGCTAAGTGACTTGAGTTCAGGAGCAGACAGTGTAAACTACAGTGTAACCTCTTGTTAAGAACTCAAGGCATTTTGATTGGTTTGATACAAAATAAGACTCAGTTTCTTCTTGACATCAAATATGGATGCAATTAAATGGTAACACATAGTAATTTTGTCCTAATCAGGTGACCCATAATACATCAAACAAGACCTAAGAAGCATGATAGGGTCTCAATTAGTATATAAAATGGTTTAAGTTAAGGCTACCAGCTACAGATCCTTAACATAGCATGTGTTTTTCAAGTAGGACACTGTAATGCCACTGTTCAGGACTTAAGGCAAAACATGTGCATTAGTGACTATGATGAGATGGGGAAAGATACATACATGTTAAGATTTTCATATGTTAAGGCATGAACAACATAGCAATGTCATTTTTATCCATACTTAATCTAAGTTAAATAATGTGGGGTAATGCAAGCTGCAACATAGATCAAGCAGGCATCAAACTATGTAAGATCTTGTATCAAACTAAACAGGTCATTCTTAAGCATAAACAAACATGTTAGGAACCTAATTAGTCATATCAATAAATGATATACATACTTGGATTCAACCTGAATGTTTACAACCTCAGAAGCAACATGTATACTAAAATGATCCAAACAAACCTTTCAGGCTTAAGATGCTAGTTATACTATTCTAGATAGATTAACAATTATGAGCCAACTTAGATTCTGTCTAGGTACATGCAGATTAGAGTACTTAGCACAACCTTTTAATATATAACTTGTCATTTTCAACTTAACATGGAAAAAATTCCAACATATACCATTCAGAACTGGTTACCAACACACTTTCTAAAATACAACTTCCCCAGTTTTAGACTTCTTCCCAGTAGATATTAAACTAGGTGAATTGGTGTACACATAGGCAATGTTAACATGAACACATGAATAGGTGCAAAAATAGTTCTTTCCTAGGCATTCATAACATACATTTAGGTTAATTGAAAACACAAAAAGATACTCAGTATTCACTTAACATTAGATTAGATACATATGGATATGAAACACACAAAATTTGAGATCAATACAGGAAACGTGACTTAAGAGCATGGAACATAACCAAGACATGGTCACATTAAGGCATACATAGAACCTTTCATCCATGAGTATGAGACATACAACATGAGTTACAACATATGAGACAAATTGTCATTTTTTTAAAAGTTTGGCTAGGTAAGTGATGCAGAACGACCAGTCCGGGCAGATCGGTGCCTTGTCCTGCACCCTAGTGACACAACATCGGAGAAAACGGAAAATAAAACTTTAAACAAGAAACAAGATATATGATCATAAACAAGGCAACCCAACGGTTACGCTTCCAATAACATATATAAATACAACTCTTTCAAACGAGCAGTTTAATCCTTTTTACAAACCACGCCACACAAAGATTACTGCACCTCTAAGATTTACAACAACTATGGCCAGGACGGGGCTCCCGCCATACCACAGATGTACAAGAACCTACAACTCGGGAACACATACAAAGATAAGCCTCGGAGAAGCGGAGCTTCCCAAAACGCTGAATCGAGATCCTAGGCGAGGATCCACGGCCGTGTGCCTCTACTGCGGCATGAACGCGGCCCGAAGGAGGTCGATCTGGCAACGGTACCAAGTATGTGGAATCAAAAATGCGTAATGAAATCATACTAGTCTATATAAAGCGAGACATGTATGATAACCAAACTACAGCTCACAACATAAAAGCGATCATGTCCGAGGACTCACGCCTCAAGTCGTCACTCAAATATAACTATGGGTCTCACGCCCACAACATCAATCATGTTCGCATCGTGGCGCGTTCCCGGATTGCGCCGGTGTAGACATGTCCATGATGCAACAATAATACCAATGCCCCAGCCACATGCCCGAATTCTACCTCGGTAGACACGTCCACGTGACATCAACAATAATATCTTGGGTGATCAACCCCGCCGTAGCCACGTGCCCCGAATTCTACCTCGGTGTAGACATGTCCATGTAACCACAATAACAATATATCGGTAATCAACCCGCCGCGTCGCGTGCCCCGAATCTTTGCGTCGGTGTAGACATGTCCGTATGACATCAACAACAAGCGAGAATCAAAATGGAAACATACCCGTGGAATTCTCCATCACCGCCAAAGACGTCCAAGTAAGTTCTCGACAAGTCGACCGCCTCTATCGAGACGCGGTAATACGAAATACCACACTTGCACAACAAAGGCTATCATCACAAGCATAGGCAAGTTTCACAACAACAAGCGTAGGCAAGTTTCACAACAACAAGCATAGGCAAGTTTCACACAACTCAAAGTACTTTCATTTTATGCCAAAGTCCGTTTTTAACCCCAAAGTACTACATCGTTAAGTTCTTTTAAAAGAGATCCATTACTTTTATAAAAGTCACCCTATACCCGTAGTATTAGAATGACCAACCCACATTCCTTTTCAAAATCAAGTAACAACATTCTTTTCCTAAGTTCGGTTTGCCTAGTTTCAATTACTCAATCTTACCATTTTCAAATGCTCAAGTCAACTTATTTTAGAAAGGTTTCATAACTCATAGTCTTAATCTCTTTTAAAACAATTGAGTAACATATGTCATATATGAGTAGTTTATTCTTGTTTATAACGATCTTATTACAATGACCATGATCTAGAAAATGTAATATCATTTTGTCTTATCTTAGCTTCATGCAGATGGAGGTTTCTCCGGTTTTAATACAACACATCATTATTCAATACATTTTCCTTTATTAACGCCGCAATGGTGCAGCCGATACACATTACGATTCCCAAATCGGAAACATTATCCCTTTAAAACCAAGTACTCATTACTCACGAATGAGGTTTCACACAAACATCCACATTAAAACAAATAAGTTAAGTCTCTTATCTTATAAGATCAAGTCTCTTAACTTCTAACATCAGTAAACCATTTTCACCTCCGTAAGGTCGTTATAACTAACTTCCCATAAAGCTATTATAACACCCTATGTTTTAAACCAACCAAATCACTTAGCACACGTATGCGTCTACCGTACTACATAGTTCACAACAATCATGCTAGAAAAGATAGGAAGAGGTTCACATACCTCGCGACGATTTATCGACAATAAGCAAAATGCTCCAAGTACTACAACCTTGCTAGCCCTTTCCACTCCTCGAGTAGAATACGCTACTCTTAGTACTTTCACCTATAAAGGTCACAAACGTCTATTAACCCCAAAACACAAGTTTCTATCTTTCTACGTAAAATTCGGACCTCACACCGCAACAACGTAAATCTCCTCCTCTATCGAGTGGCTACCAAGCCAACCGGGGGTTACACGCCTAACCTGGGCGTGTACAATTCTACTAAAGAATACTACACAAGTCTCCGCAATACACCCCTATGTAAATACTGATTCGATTCTTTATTCTTTGTGCAGGGCTTAAGTCAAAAGACATTGCGAATACTAAGTATAGTTCCATATATAGTATACTTCAACTATATATTCTAACAAACATGTAATTTCCAATTCTGTAGAGGACAAGATAATTACCTCGATAAGCCCAAAATTATCCAAGTTATAATGTCGATCTGAGCAAGGTTTAGCTCCTACTCGTGCGCTCCAAACAACCCGTAGAAGTTCTAACCAACTTCTACTCAAATACTTCAACCAACTATGAAGATTTCCTTAGGGTTTCGGTTTGAGACTAAAAGGACAAAAGGTAGTATTTTCGGACTCTACGTAAAGAGGTATCTTTGGAATACTACAAGGTACAAGGCTAAGGTATTTTGGGCATTATAACAATACTAGGAGAAGTATTTCAATACCACAAGGAGGGTATTATCTGAAAACAACTAGGCTAGTGGGTACCCACGGCTAGCACCACAAAGGGGAGGGAACCCTCGGCCAAAGGCCACACGAAAAGGGAGGAAGGCTCTCGGCTAAGAGCTCACAATGGGGGAGGAGAGGGTTTCAAGACTTTGAAGTTTTGGGAATGGATGAAGTCGTCACACTTAGGGGGGTATTTATAGCAAAACCAAATGACAACGAAGGGCCAAGATCCTTCCAAGTGTATAGCAAGTGTAAGGGCAAGATTAAGCCAAGTGCACCTAAACCCTACTCCACAAAACACTCCACAAAACAAGCCACAAAGCAAGGCACACTTGAGGGCCGATCGGCCAGGCCAACCCACTGCCGCCCGCTCCAAACCGTCGATGAGGTGACAAGTGTCACCTCCCGTAAATCCAAAAGGTTTCGTCTCTCGGAAAAATCCGCAAAAATACAAAACGACATAGCCGGAATTTTCCGCCGCAGTTATGTAAAGCGTTTAGTCGAAAACGACTCTAACCGTGTTGTGCACAAATGTCATTCGGCCGAGCCACTGGCGGGGTGACAAGTGTCACCCTCCTATTGGCCCTCAAAAAACGTCTTCTGAAAAAATATCCACAATGGCCAAAATCTCGAAAACAAAGTGGGCCCCACAAAAGCAGTAAATTTCTCCGTGGGCCCCACGTGACCATTTCCAAAATAAAATCTCAAAATTCTAATATAATCTATGAAGTCCAAATACCAAATGGGAATCCAATTCCATTAACGAACCTTTTTCTTCACAAATAACAGGAAACTTTTCCGTGAAAACTCACATCTTTCTTTCTTTTTCAAAATTTACCGTACTCTCGTGCGTGCGTCCTCACATACATACCACTGCAACTACGGGTATAACATTCTCCCTCTTAGAAACATTCGTCCCGAATGTTCCTTCTCAAGTCGGATAACGATAAAGTTCCTCTAACAAGTTCTGGCGCGCGAACTGCCACGAACTAACACACGTTCTCTTCTCCCCTAACTCGTTGTACCCTTCTCGAACACTCGAACTCTTTCTAGTATCCGTACCACACTTTCGTCAATGCTTCTGTTTCCTACCTTTGGAGTTACTACCTCCAAACTTGGTCATCATACTAACTTCAATCTCCCAGGCCATTCCGGCCTCGCGATCCGCTCGGTGAACATATCCACCAACTCATACGATGGTCATACAAACTTGGGCCTAGCATCCTCGTGACCCTACCACCTGGCGGGACCACCCGAACTGACCCCACCCCAAACCGGGTTCGGGTTGACCGCAAATGGTCCTCAACCCGACCCCAACCGCGCCAAACTCTTGTTCCCCGATCCGGAACAATCTTACTAACTCACATCATGAAAGCTACCACTTCCATCTCACACTACCCACGGACTTATCACACAAATAAATCCCACGTATACCACTACTCTGATAAGGGTCAAACATAAAATAAATCTTTAACTCAAGACGACCTTACCCTAAGGTCTCGGTCGTGACATAGTCTAAGGTTCACACTTACCATGCCCCACATCGTATCCTCCCAACTAAGCATGTTTTCTAACTCACAATTAACACAACGCTATTCGTACATAGCACATAATAATGAGACCATCATAACAAGCATACCAAAACTCTAGAGGGTTAAGGATATACCTGAAGCTACCGCTCCACTCTAATCATAGGCACGCCTGCAGGCATAACTATGAAAGCGATGAACGACCATCGATCCAGTGGTGAGTCGTAACATCCGTGCTACCACCTGGTCGGACAGTTCCTCGCAAAATGGCCCTGCTGGCCGAAAAAATAACAAGCTCCCCTGGCACCACGACACTCCCCGAAATGCGGTCTACCACATCGACCACACCGAGGTAGGGGTGACCGCATCTGGCCAACACCCTTACTTCCCTGGAAACCTGAACCCTTGGAGCCCTGACCTGCTCCCGAATACTCTGAAGGTTGTGGAGGACCACTCTGCACTGGCGGAGGTACAAAACTAGTATGCTGCTGAGGCGGTCCGGCTCGAAAGTCACCAAAGGACCCTGTTATTCGCCCTCTTACTGCGATCTTGGTCATTCCGCCGACCTCTCCGTGCCTCACATCCCAGTACATGAGCCTGCATGCGGGCAATGTCCATGCCCGGCTGAAGAGCTACTCCTTAACATGCCTCTGACATGTAATCATCGAGCCCTGTAACATATCGGTGCACTCGATCCTCCATACTAGCTACCAACGCTGGGACGTACCGGGCCAATGAGTCGAACTCCACATTGTACTCCCGAACGTCGCGCTCGTCTAAGCATCAAAAATCGCCGGCGTGCCTCCTCATCTGCGGAGGCAAGAAGTGTGTGAGAAAGCCCCCGAAAACTCATCCCATGCGGTGGAGGTGCATGCTCTCCCGAAAGCTCAATGAATCAAACCAATCATTGCGGTATCACGCGGCCGATGCGAACAAAGGTCCTGACTCGGTCTCTGAAGCCTTGATCACCCGCGTGATCCGTGTAGCTGCCGGATGAACTCCTGCGGATCATCCTCGAGCCTCG
Organism: Przewalskia tangutica; assembly: GCA_029844215.1. Lineage (NCBI taxonomy): Eukaryota > Viridiplantae > Streptophyta > Magnoliopsida > Solanales > Solanaceae > Przewalskia > Przewalskia tangutica. The sequence continues at coordinate 25,479,203 of CM056720.1, read as the reverse complement.
ACCCATAAAACTCGCGGGCTACAACTCGGAAAGTCCGTAGCCTCAAACTATCTGCTCGGGGTGAACCATCGGTGCTCACCGAGGCTGAACTGCTGCATCGACCTATCCTCATATCTCGCCACGACCACGGCGGCCAGCAATCGCCATCTCGCGTAACCCATCTCCTCGCCCGGTGCATGGGGTGGAGGCTCAGTGCTGCGGTCTCAGCAGCCATTGCTGCGGCTCTAACCTCTGGTGGGGCTGGCGGCGTCACAAAAGCCGCCGTCTGAAGCACAACCTCAGTCTTGTGCGGGCTGCGCCCTCGTACTCCTCAGATCTCACTAGCGGTTCCTCGGTGTCTTGCCCTTGGGCTCACGGTTGCCTTGCGCGGAGGCATAAGCGGTAAAACGAGACACGTCGGAGGGTCCAACTTACAACACTGGCTAAGGCACGATCTCGGAATGAGAAGAATGGAAACCAATCCTAAATGTCTGCGACCTCACGATTATAGATGTGGTGCACAACACATCGATAATCAAGACTCTACTAGACACGGTGCGTAGACACTTTCAGAGGATTAAGCGCTCGATACCACTTTTGTAACGACCCGTCGGGGCATCGTGCCTTGTCCTGCACCCTAGTGACACAACATCGTCGAGAAAACCAATAAAAATAAAACTTTAAACAAGAAACAAGATATATGATCATAAAGCAGGCCAACCCAGGTTACCTTCCAATAACATATATAAATACAACTCTTTCAAAATGAACAGTTTAATCCTTTTTACAAACCCCGCCAGCAGTCACTCTGCACTCTAAGATTTACAACAACTATGACGGGACAGGGCCGCATACCTCGAATGTACAAGAACCTACAACTCGTGGAACACATGCAAAAGATAAGCCTCGAGAAGCGGAGCTTCCCAAAACGCTGGGCGAGATCCTAAGGCGAGGATCCACGGCCGATGTACCTCTACTGCGGCATGACGCGGCCCCGGAGGTCGATGCAGTACCAAGTATGTGGCGTAAAAATCGTAATGAAATCATACTAGTCTATATAAAGCGGAGACATGTATGATAACCAAACTACTGATTCACAACATAAAAGCGATCATGTCGATCGAGACTCGCCTCAAGTCATCACTCAAATATAACTATGGGTCTCACGCCCACAACATCAATCATGTTCGCATCATGGCGCGTCCCGATTCTGCATCGGTGTAGACATGTCCGTGATGCAACAATAATACCAATGCCCCACGGCCACATGCCCGGAATTCTACCTCGGTGTGAACCGTCCATGTGACATCAACAATAATATCTTGGGTGATCAACCTTGCCGCGTAGCCACATGCCCCGGAATTCTACCTCGGTGTAGACATGTCCATGTAACCGCAATAACAATATATCGGGTAATCAACCCGGCGCGTAGCCGCGTGCCCTAATCTGCATCGGTGTAGACATGTCCATGTGACATCAACAACAAGACGATAATCAAAATGGAAACATACGTGGAATTCTCCGTATCACGCGGACGCGTCCAAGTAAGTTCTCAACAAGTCGACCAGGCCCTCTATCGAGAGCAGCGGTAACATAAATACCAAACTTGCACAACAAAGGCTATCATCACAAGCATAGGCAAGTTTCACAACAACAAGCATAGGCAAGTTTCACAACAACAAGCATAGGCAAGTTTCACACAACTCAACGTACTTTCATTTAATGCCAAAGTCGGGTTTTAACCCCAAAGTACTACATCGTTAAGTTCTTTTAAAGAGATCCATTAATTTTATAAAAGTCACCCTATACCCGTAGTATTAGAATGACCAACCCACATTCCTTTTCAAAATCAAGTAACAACATTCTTTTCCTAAGTTCGGTTGCCTAGTTTGATTACTCAAGCTTCTCATTTTCAAATGCTCAAGTCACTTATTTTAGAAAGGTTTCATAACTCATAGTCTTAATCTCTTTTAAAACAATTGAGTAACATATGTCATATATGTGAGTAGTTTATTCTTGTTTATAACGATCTTATTACAAAGACCGTGATCTAGAAAATGTAATATCATTTTGTCTTATCTTAGCTTCTATGCGGATGGAGGTTTCTACCGGTTTTAATACAACACATCATTATTCAATACATTTTCCTTTATTAACGCTACAATGGTGCAGCCGATACACATTCGATTCGAAATCGGTAAAACATTATCCCTTTAAAACCAAGTACTCATTACTCACGAATGAGGTTTCACACAAACATCCACATTAAAACAAATAAGTTAAGTCTCTTATCTTATAAGATCAAGTCTCTTAACTTCTAACATGATAAACCATTTTCACTACATAAGGTCGTTATAACTAACTTCCCATAAAGCTATTATAACACCCTATGTTTTAAACCAACCAAATCACTTAGCACATGTATCGTCTACCGTACTACATAGTTCACAACAATCATGCTAGAAAAGATAGGAAGAGGTTCACATACCTCGCGACGATTTATCGACAATAAGCAAAATGCTCCAAGTACTACAACGCACTAGCCCTTTCCACTCCTCGAGTAGAATACGCTACTCTTAGTACTTTCACCTATAAAGGTCACAAACGTCTATTAACCCCAAAACACAAGTTTCTATCTTTCTGAGAAAATTCAGCGCCTCCCACAACATGGCGTAAATCTCCTCCTCTATCGGTAGGCTACCAAGCCAACCGGGGTTTACACGCCTAACCTGACGTGTACAATTCTACTCAAGAATACTACACAAGTCTCTGCAATACGATCCTATGTAAATCTGATTCGATTCGATTCTTTATTCTTGGGCTTAAGTCAAAAGACATTGCCGAATACTAAGTATAGTTCCATATATAGTATACTTCAACTATATATTCTAACAAACATGTAATTTCCAATTACAGAGAGGACAAGATAATTACCTCGATAAGCCCAAAATTATCAAGTTATAATGTCGATCTGAGCAAGGTTTAGCTCCTACTCCGTGCGCTCAAACAACCCTTAGAAGTTCTAACCAACTTCTGCTCAAATACTTCAACCAACTATGAAGATTTCCTTAGGGTTTCGGTTTGAGACTAAAAAGGACAAAAGGTAGTATTTAGGACTCTACGTAAAGAGGTATCTTTGGAATACTACAAGGTACAAGGCTAAGGTATTTTGGGCATTATAACAATACTAGGAGAAGTATTTCAATACCACGAGGAGGGTATTATACGAAACAACTAGGCTAGGGGTACCCAGCATGCACCACAAAAGGGGAGGAACCCTCGCCAAAGGCCACACGAAAAGGGGAGGAAGGCTCTGCCAAGAGCTCACAAAGGGGAGGAGAGGGTTTCAAGACTTGGAAGTTTTGGAATGGATGAAGTCTTCACACTTAGGGGTATTTATAGCAAAACCAAAGGCCAACCAAGGGCCAAGATCCTTCCAAGTGTATAGCAAGTGTAAGGGCAAGATTAAGCCAAGTGCACCCTAAACCCTACTCCACAAAACACTCCACAAAACAAGCCACAAAGCAAGGCACACTTCGAGGGCCAATCGGCCGAGCGCCAACCCACTCGACCGCCTCCAAATCGTCGATGAGGGTGACAAGTGTCACCCTCCCGTAGGTCCAAAAGGTTTCGTCTCGGAAAAATCCGCAAAAATACAAAACGACATAGCCGAATTTTCCTTCGCAGTTATGTAAAGCGTTTAGAAAACGACTCTAACTGGCAAGTGTTGTGCACAAATGTCATTCGGCGAAGCCACTGGCGGGGTGACACGTGTCACCTCCTATTGGCCCTCAAAAAGCGTCTTCCGAAAAATATCCACAATGGCCAAAATCTCAAAACAAAGTGGGCCCCACAAAAGTAAATTTCTCCGTGGGCCCACGTGACCATTTAGAAAATAAAATCTCAAAATTCTAATATAATCTATGAAGTCCAAATACCAAATCTGGGAATCCAATTCCCATTAACGAACCTTTTTCTTCACAAATAACCGGAAACTTTTCCGTCGAAAACTCACATCTTTCTTTCTTTTTCAAAATTTTTGTCGTACTCTCGTACGTACGTCCTCACATACATACCCTGCAACTACGGGGTATAACATGATCAATTAGGACTTACACAAAAAAAATGAATTCCTTCAACAATGAGTAACATCAACATAGAAGTACACCAATGGATTTTAAACCAGGTTATAGTAGATACCAAATTCCATGAACCCCCAATATACCCATGAATCAATAGAGAAGGCTCATAATAATTTTAAGAAGAAGCATTTAGATGCTATTCATAGCTTACAATCATCACATATACCATATACTTCAACAAGCTCAAGCGTCAAATATTATATTCAAGAAGGACTTGGATATCTAAGGTCTCAACGGTTATCTACCATTCTAAGATTCTCAAATATTTCGCTTCCCAAGCTTACATTATCTCTCCCCCCCCCATGTACGAGTGAGATAGCTTCTCATATTTTTGAAATCATATTTCCCTTCTGGCGCATCATTCGTCTAGTAGAGTTACCCATTTACTGGATACGAATATGATTTAACTGAAGTCTTTTTGGTAGCCGGTACTTATCGAAATAGTAACAGGCACGAGTTAACTCAAATTCTTACGACTCAACTTTACTGCACGATCTAAATAATGAAATAGTATAAACTATTCCTAAATATCTTGCATCCTCCTGTTTATAGGTGTGGCGTGCAACACTCACATAACCAAGACTCTACTAAACACGACTTGTAGACTCCCTAGAACAGACATACTGTGATACCAAGTTTGTTACGACCCAAACCGGAGGGCCGCGATGTCACTCGAACCCCATCCGCCGGACACCACTGACCATACATCACATACTTAACCATATTATCCACGGACTAGGCCGAGAAGGATTAGGTAAAGTTTTAGCTTAAAAACCCCCAAATTATATAATAATGCCAAGGCTGACAAGGCCATGCATGAAAGTTAACCACAAGACACTTATCTACAATCGTCTAAGAGTATAACATACCACAATCAGACTACAACTCTGAAATAAAAAGAGTGCTCCCACACAACTGAACCAATAATCTCCTAGTACGATCTGTCACCCTCTTATTATGAACCTGCGGGCATAAAATGCACTTCCCCCAGCAAAAGTGACGTCAGTATGACTGATGTACTAAGTATGTTAGGCATAACGAATAATATAATAGAGATGTATCATAATCTGAAACAGGAACAACTGACCAACAATAATTTCCTCTGAGGGGCCCTAATAGATATGCCTAAATATTATGCACAGTGCAGTATACACATATCTTGGCCTCATTGGGCAATCTTTCTTACCATAACAACCTATATGGACATCATACCATGTAATATTTAATGAATGGATGTATGCATGATGCAAATGCCGTATACACACACACACACACACACATACATATATATATATATATATATATATATATATATATATATATATATATGTATATATATATATATATTGTCTACATAAGGGCTCTTCTTGTTCATAACCGCCTCTGTGGACATCAGGTTATTTCGGTCACACATGGGCATCGAATCATGTTGGCCTCGTCGGGCTCTTTTGTGTTAGACTGTACCAGTTGCAGGTAGTATGCGTATATAATGCCTTTTCCCTTTTCCCAATTCCCATACATATATATAATGCATACATATAGTAGAGTATATAACACCTTTGGGGTCATGATAAAATATGAATGTAATGCAAATGAGAATGCATGAATGGTAACATAATATTCCGACCCCAACGGTCGCCATAATACCTTTGTAACTTTGGCAATGTTGTGAATATCAACATCCTTTCCGGATGCCTCAATAAGGACATAGAACATACTTAGACATGCTTTTAGCATATAATTCAATACTATGAATATTCTTAACTACTAAGAGTAGAGTACATTATGGAGTATCATGACGATTACGTTTGTCCACAGAAATATGTCAAAAGAAAGGAACGAAGTACCTCCACATACCTTGTTATCGAAATTATCTAAATTCCCATGGGTCCTTGTAAGCTCTATGAAGGATTCTATACGCCATATGAATGATTTAAAGCATAATCATATCCATATACTAAAAATAGCCTTATAGAAACATTCTAGCGAACACTTTGTACGCGTAGAAATCTATTCATGTAGCAACACAATCAACTCTCTTAACCTTCCTCCTTAATTACTACAGTATTCAAACAATTCAGTAATTATACATGCAGCCTCCCAATTTCATACGAACAGTCCATACGATAGCCAACAATCCCACATATTCTATAATCCTTTTTAAACCTAATAAGAACCATGTTTTGTAATTAACAAAAACTTGGAAGTAAGAATCATTACCTCTGTTGGATGCAGCGACAAGAGTTGTCGGACGACCCCACACTCAAACTTGATTCTAACGAGCAGAAACAGACCCCCCAGACCAATCGATTCCATGACTTCTCGAATTCAAGGTTTTGGCTTGTTTATGGGTGTTAGGCTTGTTTAGGGCTTCAATTTCGTTGGGACCAAGGTCCAAAATGCCATGAATGCTACGCCTCTTCTGGCGAACGAAAAGCTCAGCTCACTGTAACCTCCCCCCAATTCGCCCAAGAATTCTTTCAGAGAGCTTACCACTTGAGGTGTTACTTCTTCTAACAGGAGTGTGAAAATTCCTTCTTAAAACTTCATGGAAAGATTTCTCTAGGAGATGAAGCTTAATTATGGAGAAGATGAAAGATTTATAATAGAGAAAGATGAAGAGGTTGGGGATTTGTACTCCCCCTAGTGCTGCCACTGCTTTATTTTATAAGCTTAGTCACTCAAATGGTCGTAATGTTACACGTATCCCTTATATTGGTCCCCACTCCTAGTTAATTATCTATACACACTATTAAATTCTGGATCTCAATTCACTCAAATCCTAACGACTTGTAAAACCTTCTTTTACTCAATGTCATGATTCTTTTACTCAAAGAGATTTTGGATTGAAGGAGAAATAGAAACGTAGCGTGGTGGTTGAAGAAGTAGAGAGAAAATGTGGATCTACTATTTGAAAGAGGCGAAGAGGGAGGGTTTGAAGGAAAGACAAAGATAAAAAGATCTAAAAAAAATGGTAACATATTTCTGATTCACGTCGTCACACTTATTACGTCCAAAATTATTTCGGTGTTCTATCATTTTATATATTAATCACTTCATTAGCATACGTAAATATGACCAAAATTTCTCCAACGCTCGAGTCTACTTTTCTTCGTCTAGGTGCTCACCCTATTGCCCAAAATTACGGGATGTTACATTGATACCTATTATAGTAGGTTAATATTATTTGATAGTGTAAACATTGATACACTGACCGTGAACTTAAACTCTTAGCTTTGTGTTTGACTAATTCATTTTAAAAAATGTTTTTGACTGCTAAAATAAGAAGATTGTGTTTAACTAATTTTTTTTTTACAAAAAAAATACTTTTAATAATTATTCAAAATTGAGTGACAATCCAAATTTCAAAATGTTAAAACAAACTGCTGGCTAAGATCCTTTTTCTCTATACAGACATGAAAATCTTCTAGAAGAATGACCAAAGCATAAAAACCTCAGCCTACTATTCCTTTTTACATTGTATTTATCCCCTCTTAACAAACCCCATAATAACCCCTTCACAAACACCCACCCACATACTTACTACAGATGGATACAGAAAATACCAAATTGAAGGCTTTCTTGTTTCCATGGTTAGCCTATGGTCACATCTCACCATTTCTTGAGCTAGCCAAAAAACTTTCAGACAGAGGATTTGTGATTGATCTTTGTTCTACACCTATTAATCTAAGTTTCATTCAAAAAAGAATCCCTGAAAGCTATTCTTCTTCAATTCAGCTTGTGGAACTCCATTTACCAGAATTTCCTCAACTTCCTCCTCACTATCACACAACCAATGGACTCCCTCTCAATCTCAATTCCACCCTCCAGAAGGCTCTCAAGTTGGCCAAACCAAACCTCATCACCATCTTGAAATCTCGAAAACCCGATTTCGTAATCTATGATGTTATTCAACTGTGGACTTATGGGGTGGCTTCTTCACTCAACATACCATCAGCTCAGTTTTTCACATCCAGCGCGGCTATGTGTTCCTATTTCGTTCACTTGTATAAGAATTGTGATGCTGAATACCCTTTTCCAGCTCTTCATTTACGCGATTATGAGTTAGAAAGAGCCCGTAAATTGGTGGAGAGAAATGAGAAAAAGGATGAACCGGAAGAGGAGAATATTATGCCTAAAGATGGGATCATGCTAATAGGCACTAGTAGAGAAATGGAAGGGAAATATATGGATTATTTATCTGAAATAATCGAGTCAAGAATTTTTCCTATAGGTACACTAGTTCAAGACCCTTTGGCCAGTGGAGAGGGAAGCATGAAGATCATGCAATGGCTAGATAATAAAAATGAGTTGTCAACTGTGTTTGTCTCTTTTGGGAGTGAGTATTTCTTGACGAAAGAAGAAAGGGAGGAAATAGCGTACGGACTAGAGCTTAGCCAACTGAATTTTATATGGGTTATTAGGTTTCCAAAAGGTGAAAACCAAAATCTTGAAGAGGCTTTGCCACAAGGTTTTCTTGAGAGAGTTGGAGATAGAGGCATGGTTGTGGAAGGATGGGCTCCACAAGCTAAAATACTAACTCATTCAAGTATCGGAGGATTTGTGAGTCATTGTGGATGGAATTCTATATCTGAAAGCATAGAATTTGGCGTACCGATCATAGCTATTCCCATGCAACTTGACCAACCAATGAATGCTAAATTGCTTATTGAAATTGGAGTTGCTTTAGAGGATGTGAGGAATGATAATGGAGCCCTTCACAGAGAAGAAATAGCAAGAGTTATGAAAGATGTCACAAGTGGAGAATCTTCGAAACACTTGAGGTCGAAGGTGAGGAATTTGGGAAAGAATTTGAAATCTAAAAGTGTTGAATATATGGACGCAGCTGTTGAGGAGTTAAAACAACTTGTTAAGAAGAGTAAGATCAAAAATGGTTCTTTATAGGTTCAATCAATTGATGGATAAATAAGCAGATCACAAATATTTACTTTTCGTATTGTACTTTCTGATTACCATTACAAATAATCACCTCTTGTTCGTCGAGAACTTTAATTTGTTACGAAACCTATTGATACGGTAAGAAGAAAGTTAGAACTCTGAATGTTGTTAATTTCATTTATTTGAAGTTTCACCTCATAGTTGTGGTCTTTAATTCTTGCCTTATTTAATGCTTCCCGCGGCATAGGTTTTGTAACAATTTTATCTTCGATTTACTGAACTTTTGACTCGCATTTTTAAGAATTAAGTTATGCGGCATAAGAAGTTGTTTAGTATTTTTCAAATTATGTTGATTATTGAAAGTTTGGTCTTTTACGACGTAAATGTGATGATACATATTACTAAACTAAACGCTAATTATGCTGAGCGAAATCTAAATCTTTGCCTTTTTCAGATTATATTGAATGTTTTGCCCTGTTTGGCAAATTAAACTACAAGAAATCAGTCCTTTTGTTGCGACCAAAATCGCCACAAAAGCCCATAAAATCACCAAGAATTACTTTTACGAGCGACTATAGCATCGTGGAAAGTACTTCCATAACTGAAAGTTTCTTGTGACGACTCCATCCAGTCACCACAAATCTCCCATTTGGCTACATGGCTGCTGCAAATAGTGAATAAACACGCCACAAAAAAGGTTCCACAAAGAAGATACCTCACAAGTCGTCTCTGAAAGATGACTTTCAGTGGCAATTTGGTCGTCAGAAAAGTCCAATATGTTTAGTGGCCACTCTCCTCACCCCAGTAACTAAGCTGTAGTGGCGACTTCGGTGGCAACTAATAGTAATTATTTTTGTGACAGTTGTGCCGCTATTAAAACTTATTTGTTCAACAAATGCAATATATAAATTTTATAGATTTCCAATGGCTACCTAATTCTATCAAGCCTAACAATATTAAGATCATCAAATATTATTCAATCAGTAAAAATATTTCTCAAGATGAATATTATAAATACTTTCATGACTAGAAAGTCAATTACATGTACTAAGCAATACTTCATTGTTCAACGTCATTGAAAGAATTAATCTCTTGATTATTTTTATTGATGAAACACATATATATATACAAGTTATAAAGAAAAATTATTTTCCTATTCTACATCTAAAACCCTATTCTATTTGGAGACTAACTATTTAATTATGGTAATATTACACTACTAATTAGGATAAAAGACTAAGTCAAATATATACCAAATATACACTAAAGTGAAACCTGCTTGTGATGGGCTCGTCTGGACTGCTGGGCCACGATCCACGATCTGGGATGGGCCTCTCGGCTTTGGCTAATTAGTCTTAGGAAATATATTCAATATACATACAATATACATGTATATCATGTGTATATTATATGTATATTTAACAGTCATTGTATACATATACACATGACAAAAGAATGAACATTAAGTGCCTTCAAACTCGTCCTTCAGCAACGCCATTTATGATTGTTTTAAAATTTTGACAATTCTCATAATCTAATGCTAAAAATAAAAGAGGTCACTACATGAATAACAGTATCTGGAATAGAAGAATGCAAAATACAAAAGGTTGTATACAAAGTTTGATCCTAACATACTAAGCTCAGATCTTAAAAATTGTCAAAAGTATTGTCCAAGAGAGTCAAAGTGGAGCAACTAAACAACCAAAACCTAATACCACAAGCGTGAGAATTTAAAAAATCAAATTCAATTTCTTGTAAGCTTCAATATACATATCAACGACAATTTCTTGTAAAATTTGAGATAATCATAGCTATAAGTTGAAGGATATGAGGGTTAGTTAGAGGTTATGGAATATATATGGTATGATATTATTTTTGTTGTTGTTGTTGTTGTTATGGTGGTGGTGTTATTAAAATGGGAGTGATAGCATATTGACAGCCTTGTACACCATAGTTTTCACGCCTTCTAGGTGCTCGTTGAATTGTCCGAGTGAATCAATTCCTAATTTATTGATCTTATCTTGGTCCAGACCCTTTATATTGTGGATGATCACTCGTGAAGCATTCGAGGGGTTTTAAGGCATTGTGAGCTCAACAACGCTTATGTAAGGCTATCATCTTCTTTCAAGAAGTATAAAATCCAAAGTATTTACTGTTTTAAAAAAAAAACGTCCAAAGAGCTATTCTATTAGTTTATAAATTATCCCTTGTCGAGAGTAGTTCCATTACTATTATTGCGTTTCATATTTATTGTTGGTTGCCTGATTGAGACCATGAAGCTTTTTGATTCACAGTCTTATATATTGACAAGTTGTCATCGTAAAGCAAAGGAGAGAAGCAAATCAAATATAGGGCTAAAAGCCATTGTTAACTTCAAAGGAGAGTTCTATTGACATATTATTGTCCCTCGTTGGAAATATTTCTTGTCTCGTTATCCCATTATATATACTAGGAGTGTCTCTGAATTCTATAGACCTCTAAAAAGAGAGAATGTCAAAGAGTTAAATATAGAGTCCACCAAGAGTCATTTCAAAGCAAAGTCACAGAGTTCATTAGTCTCAAAGAGGCCAAGTGACATTATTACTACAATACTATTCACACCATTGAACTAATATCGGTGGGTAGTTATATATACATACTATTCACACCACCATTGCAAACAACCTGTGGAAAGTTATACATGTACATTATACACATCGCGTATCGCTATAGTCGGCCGGGTAGACACTTATATATGCATCCATACATACACCTAGAGACCTGAGGGAAGCAATATGTTACACACCTCGGTCTATAAGCCAAGGGTAGATTATCTAATATACTTATATACAAAAGTTTCAGTACAGTTTCAGAGTTTTATTGTTCACCCTAAGTGGAACACATGTTATCAAAGTGTAAAGTTGCCTTTCTTGCCATACTTTATAACTTATGCTTTCATACTGATCTTCATACTTTACATACCATTACATTTCATTCGTACTGGCATCCCATTTGTTGGGGCCGCTGCATTTCATGCTGCAGATTCAGGTAGAGGTGCAGATAGGCCTCCCCAGTAGGAGCCGGTTGAGTCTTGTGGATCGAGTGGTAAGTTTCACTTCATTTGAAGCTACTAAGTCAGAGTCATGAGCTGAGTTTTGGTACAAATACAGGTTGTGAGTAAGTCAGCTCCCTGTCACGGCAATATTATAGTTATGTTTTCCTTAGAGGCTTATAGATTTAGTTTTTATGTATAGCTGCCTTGTTGTGCCCTTATCGGTCTTGTTGTATATGTACATTAGCCTTGTTGTTATTATATCAGATTGTTATATTTAGTTTTCCTGTGTGTTGATCATTCTGAGGCCTTGACGACCCAAATAGTTGTATGCTCAAGTTTTGATTCTAACTCGTGCTTTACACACTTTCAATTTTGACGATAACTCAAAATACCTTGGTTAATTCATATTCATAGCTGATACACTCAAATTACACCTAAATCATGGTACAAAGCGAACGTTGTCAAATATAGTACCAAACAAGGTTGGTATCGAATCCCACGGAGAATATGGTAAGAAACGGTTACTATGTTAGTGAATTACTTGACATAAATCTTTAATATGATTCTGTAAAGGTTTTAAGGAGTTGAATAGTTCTAAAGGCTATATTGACTTGATGTAAATTCAGATTATTAAGAAACTAAGATTGTGTCCCCGCTTTGGTTAGATGTTATGCTCTAGGTATTAACGTGATACACTCCTCATGGATTGCATATTGTATGCACTTAATCTCTATGTGACTTTCTAGTATTTTACAATAGTTAGAAAGTATTTATCTTCATGATTTTCTCAAATATAGAAGATTGATGATAAAAATGATTAATTATGTCAAGTAAAACTCCTCTTATTCCTAAGTGAGTTTATTAAACGAGAATTAACGTTCTGAGTCCTTGTTAATTATTTCTACCAAAGCCTACTAAATTTCCCAAGAAAAGTAGAATTTATTAACTTAGATTAATGTTTGCAACCACTAATCAACATGAACGAATAAGAAATGATTAAATACTAACCATCCATGATTCATATATCAATATCAAAACCTATTTAGATACATCCACCATTGGGTTCACAATCTTAGAGAAGAGTTTAGCTACTCATACTATTAATGATGACTAAAAAACTTGAGATTGTCCTTAGAACTTAATTACAATGGAATTCAAAGATTAATCAATGATAACTTGTTCTTGAAAGCCTCAAAATACACTAAGTACTTGATACTATTGATAAAAGTATTAAAACTGATGATAAAGTATTTATAAAACCCTAAAAAGTATTTATATAACTCAAAAACTCATAATAAAAATAAGATAAAACTGCCCATGTAGTCAAATTCGATGGACCGTACAATTAAGTACGGTCTAGTTTGCTAGCCTTTTTCTTTCCCTGTACCTAAAAGTTTCCTTAGTTTCCTTTTCAAAAAATAGAAGACCTAAGCTTGAAGTCAAGGCTTCTATGTTGCTCGATCTTTCTTGACGAATAAAATTATACGGTCCAATTCAATGGCACAATTGTACGGGTGCATATAACTTCTACGGCACCATACAATCCTTCTTCCTCAAAATCTTTAAAAGTAGGTCAGGCTTATACGCTAGGTTTTTACGGTCCGTACAAATATGTACGACTCGTATAAATTCACAATAGGCATCCGTCCTCACTTTTCATGTTTTTGCCTCAACTCTACTTCTACGACTCAATTGCACGGTCCGTACAATCTAGAAATCAGGGGACTTTACTCAATTTTTCTTATTTTTTCTTTCCAAACCTAAATGACCTCAAACATAAACAAAACACAACATAATGACACAAACTTGCTTAAAAATAAGTAAAACTTGTAGTAAAAAAATATCAAATATGTCGTAATTCTATGGCACATGCATCAGCACCCCAACATAAAGTCTTTGCTTGTCCTCAAGCAAGTAAAACAACACATAATCCTAATACAAATGCTCAGATATCACAAAGTAAAAATGAATATAGTGATTTTGGCAAATAACTACCGGCGCATCTCTCATAAAAGCACGACTCCTCCCATATCCACATTAATCAACATGATGTGTGACTCAAAACTATTGCAACTAACAATGAAGCTTCAATGAGAAAGATAGAATTGATGTTTATTTAATGTTTTGCTCGGCATAAGTTTTGTAACAATTTATCTACAAACTGAGTTGTTGCCTCGCTCGACACAAGTTCTGTAGGAATTAAGTGACGTGGCATAGGAAGTTGTGTATTATTTTTCAAATTATATTGAGTATTGAAAGTTTGGTCTTTTACGGCGTAAATTCTGTGAATGTGATGATACATATGTCTAAACTAAACGCTAATTATGCCGAGTGAAATCTAAACCTTTACCTTTTTCAGATTATGTTGAATGTTGAAAGTTTTCCCCTGTTTGGCAAACCACACTGCAAGAAATCAGTCCTTTTGGGGCGACGAAAATCTCTACAAAAGCCCATAAAGTCACCGAGAATTACTTTTACGAGTGACTATAGCATCGTGGAAAGTACTTCCATAACTGAAAGTTTCTTGTGACGACTCTATCAAGTCACCACAAAATCTCACATTTGTGGCTACATGGCTCGCTGCAAATAGTGAATAAATACGCCACAGAAAATGTTTCCACAAAGAAGATACCTCACAAGTCGTCTCTGAAAAATGACTTTCAGTGGCAAAAAGTCGTCACAGCAATAACTAATGCTGTAGTGGCGACTTCGATTGCAACTAATAGTAATTATTTTTGTGACAGTTGTGCCGCTACTAAAACCTATTTGTTCAGCAAATGCAATATATAAATTTTATAGATTTCCAATGGCTACCTAATTTTTTAAAATTAATATACATCTACATTTCTATCAAGCCTAACAATATTAAGATCATCAAATATTATTCAATAAGTAAAAAATATTTCTCAAGATACTTTCATGACTAGAAAGTCAATTACATGTACTACTGTATACTTCATTGTTCAACGTCACTGTATACATATACACATGACACAAGAAGGAACATTAAGCGCCTTCAAACTCGTCCTTCAGCAACGCCATCTGTGATTGTTTTATTATTTTATACTTGTAATTATGGGTAAAAAAGGATTACTTTGACAATTCTAATAATCTAATGCTAAAAATAAAAGAGGTCACCACAATAACAGTATCTGGAATAGAAGAATGCAAAATACAAAGGGTTGTATACAAAATAGTTTGATCCTAACATACTAAGCTCAGATCTTAAAAATTGTCAAAAGTATTGTCCAAGAGAGTCAAAGTGGAGCAACTGAACAACCAAAACCTAATAGCACCAGCATGAGAATTTAAAAAAATCCAATTCAATTTATTGTAAGCTTCAATATACATATCAACGACAACAAATGGAAAGTGAAAATTATACTCGTAATTGTCATCCATATATGCAGCATAACTAACTGAATAGTGCACAACAATAGTTAAAACTACATGGTGGAATATGAGTTCTTTTTAAGGGGGAAAAATAAGTGAGTTTGCTTAATTTATGTGGCATTTTTAGAATTTCGAGAGTTAACGAGCTTTATTTTAACTGCAATATTTTTATATGTCTTATAAATATTATAAATTTTAATTATTGAACTTATAATACTTCTTATGTAATTTCTAAATATATAAATTTAATTTAAAATTAGGACAAAAGGAGTAATATTTATTTTTGTTTTCAAATAAAGTAATAAAATATGTCCCTAAAATTAGTTATTTTGTAGTTGTAACATCCAGTAATTTTTGGCGCTGGTTTGCGCACCTAAACTTAGGCAAGTGGATCCGGCCCTCGGGAAATTTATGTTATATTTACTTATGCTAATAAAGAGCTTAGCATATAAAAGGATAAAACCCCGAAATAATTTTGGGCGTAACAAGTATGACGACGGGGATCGGAAATAAATTTGGTGTGTGTGTAAAGAGGTGATGAATTAGTATCATATTACAAAAGTATGACCTTGAGTATATGAAGGGTTTATGAGTAGTAAAGATTTAAGTGAATTGAGATCACAAAATTAATTGTGTGTATAATTAATTAATTATAAGATATCGTCCACCCATTTGATGTGACGGCAATTAGATAAATTAAACGGCTAAGTGGGAGATAATATTTGTGAGTCAAGGCATCTTTTAAGGGGAGTTACACGTGAAGCACTTTTGGTTAATTAGAGACATCTTTATCCACTCAATATTATCTTATGATATCTCCACATAGTAGTATTGTCTTCTTCTTCACCAGACATTCTTTTTCTGCATTATTTAACAACTAAGAATTTAGCAAGACTCCTAAAAACTTACAGCATATATATATAGCTTTTAGAAAAGCAATATCGCATTCTTGTAGAAATCCACAATTAAGAGAGATGTTGATAGGAACCTCCAGTTCACTTATGGTATGTTATTAAAGACATGACATAGTAGTAACTCCAACGTTTTTTCGTAATCACTTTTGTTTCTTGAAATCTCTGGGTAGAGCGGACTGGTTCAAGGTGATTTAAGGTATGTTAAAGATAAATTATTCTTTCTTTTGGCATGTTCCATGTAACGAAATATAACCGTGATATTGTTCCATAAATTGTTCTACTCATAGAAGTTAAGAATATTCATATTATTCATTCATATGTTAAAAGCATGTCTAAATATGTTCCTAAGTCCTTATTGAGGCATATAAAAAAGATGTTATTCACAGTGTTAGCCGAAGATACAAGGATATTGTGTCACTCGGGATGTTTTATTGTCATTCATGCATTTTCATTTACATTATATTCATATATTACCATGGAACCACTTGTTCTATGCACACTACTATATGGTAAATATTGTATATATATGTAGGGGATGGAGAAAAGAGAAAAACGTTATATACGCACACCACCTACAACCACAAAAGAGCTCGAAGAGGTCAATATTGATGCCCTTGTGTGACCAATATAATATGATGCCCTTGTGTGGATGATATAACCAGATGCCCATAGAGGTGGTTATGGACAAGAAGATGCCCTTGTGTGGCCAATATTTATATGTATACCTCATTTGCATTGTACATAACATCTAGGCATATGTATTAGGGCCCTTAGAGGCATTTACTGCTGGTCAGTTGTTTCTGTTTTAGTTACTATTATATCCATGTTATGCTATTATTCATGCCTGACATACTCAGTATATCAGTCGTACTGACGTCCCTTTTGTCGGGGGACTATGTTTCATGCCCGCAGGTTCACCTAGATAGGACGACAATCCACGTTAGTAGGTTGTTGACTCAATGGATTTTAGAGCACTCCCCTTATTTCGGAGTGTCGGTCTATGTTGGTACGATAATTTTTACAAGTCTATACGGGTATGGTGGGGCCCTGTCCTGACCTTTTGATGCCGTATACTCTTTAGAGGATTGTAGATGGTGTCCAGTATGTGTAGTAGACTTGTATGGCCTTGTCGTCCTTGGTATGTATATGTATATATAAGTTATTTGTCTGGATAAAGATTTCAGATATTTTTCTTTCGGTTTAGTCCGTATTTAATTGTGATTAGGTGTTGACTATACGACTAGTGGTACCCGACGGGTAGGGTTAGGGTGCCCTTCGCGGCCTCCGGTTTAGGTCGTGACAAACTTGGTATTAGAGCATGTCTGTCCTAGAGAGTCTATAAGTCGTATTTAGTAGAGTCTTGTTTATAGGTATGTTGTGCACCATACTTATAAGCAGGAGGCTACCTGACATTTAGGGATGGTTTTCATTCTTTCACCTCATAAATCGTGTGGTAGAGCTGAGTTATAATCATTTCACTACTAATCCATCTCGTGTTTACGATGCAAGCAATGCCCACCGCAAGGAAGAAGTTTAAGAGTGTGAGGGCATTAGATACGGCTGTAGGCGAAGGTACTAGCTGATTGCCACCTACTAGCGATGGCCAGAGTGAGACCCTCGGTGTGACTTCTTCGTATGATTCCCCGACTTCATCACCACCAGCGAAGGAGATTAATCGAGTTGCAGTACCCTCTTCCCAGAATTGATGACTTATTTGATCAGTTACAAGGTACAAAACATTTTTCAAAGAACGACCTAAGATCGGGGTACCATCAACTAAGGGTTAAGGAGGACATTCCGAATATGGATTTCAGGATAAGGTATGGGCACTTCGAGTTCTTAGTAATGTCATTTGGAGTCACAAATGCATAGGCCGCAATTATAGATCTAACGAACAATTCGTTTTGCCCATTTCTGGATATATTTGTAATAGTATCTATAGATGATATTCTGATTTACTCTCACTCGGAAGTAGAGCATGTGGATCATTTGAGGATAGTACTACAGACTCCCCAGGACCATAAGTTGTATGCAAAGCTCTCGAAGTGTGAGTTTTGGCTGAAGTCAGTGGCTTTCCTTAGTCATATATTGTCAAACGAGGGTATAAGAGTTGACGTAGAAGATTGAAGCAGTGAAGAATTGGCCGAGACCTATGACTCTGTCAGAGGTTCACAACTTTTTAGGGGTAGACGACTATTATAGGAGGTTGGTAGAAGGGGTTTCTACCATATCAACACCATTTAACAAAGTTGGCCCCAAAGCCCATAAAATTCCAGTGGTCCGATGCGTGTGAGCAGAGCTTCCAATAGTTAAAAGATAGACTAACATCAACACCATTCCTTCCTCTCCTAGAGGGTCCAGAAGGTTATGTTGTGTATTGTGATGACTCGGGAGCAGGTTTAGGATGCGTGTTGATGCAACATGGTAAAGTGATTGCCTATGCTTCAAAAAAGTTGAGGAAACATGAGAAAACTATCCGACACAAGATTTGGAGTTAGCCGCAGTGGTCTATGCACTGAATATTTGGCGGCACTACTTGTATGGTGTTCATGTAGACATTTTCACGGATCATAAGAGTTTGCAATACATATTTAAGTAGAAAGAGTTGAACTTGAGACTGAGGAGGTGGCTTAAATTATTGAAAGGTTATGATGTGGATATCTTATATCATCCTAGTAAAGCTAATGTTATAGCAGACACGCTCAGTCGTAAGTCAATGATCAGCTCGACTTCGGTGCATGTCGAAATGAATGAGTTAGTAAATGAGCTCCATCAGTTAGCTAGTCTGGGAGTCCGACTAATAGATTCGGAGGATGGTGGTGTGGTGATTCAGAAATAGGTCAGAATTGTCCCTTATATTAGAAGTTAAGGACCGTCAATGGGAAGACCCCAGTTTGAGAAAAAATAAATAAGGCATTCAACAGAAGAAGACCACAACCTTTGAGATTTACAAACATGCAACTCTCAGACACCACGGTCGTTTGTGTTCCAAATGCGGCAGCATTACGAGATAGAATTATGACGGAAGTCCATTGTGCATGATACTCCATTCATCTTGGATCTACCAAGATGTATCATGATATCAAGAGTCTTTATTGGTGGAATGACATAAAGAGGAGCATGGCGGAATTCGTAGCTCAGTGTTCTAATTATCAGCAAGTAAAAATAGAGCAACAAAAGCCCGGTGAATTGACTCAGAATATTGAGATTCCGATGTGGAAATGGGAAATGATTAATATGGACTTCATTACGGGTTTACCTCGTTCTTATCAGAAGTTTGATTCTATTTGGCTAATTATTGATAGACTGACCAAATCAGCTCATTTCTTGCTAGTGAAAACTACCTACACAACCGAGGATTATGTGAAATTGTATTTTCGGACTACGTAATGACGATAAGATATATCACCCCAACATTTGAGGACAAATATTTCTAAGGGGGGAAGGATGTAATATCTCGTCTAGCAGAGTCTTATTTATAAGTGTGTTAGCACCACACATATAAGAAAAAGGTTGTCGGGTATTTAGGGATGATTTCATTTTATCATCTCATAGATTGTGCAGTAGAGCCAAGTTATAAGAATTTGAGTCTAAGTAGTGCTTCACATAGTTTCAGTTTTGATGATAACCAGAAAGACCTTGGTTAACTCGAATTCATAGCTAATACACTCAAACTACACTTAAATTATGGAGTAAAGTGGACGTTGTCAAATATAGTCACCCAACAAGGTTGGGGTCAAATCTCATAGAGAATATGGAGAGAAAAGGTTACTATCGTAGTGAATTACTTGACGTAGGTCTTTGATCTTATTCTGTAAAGGTTGTAAAGAGTTGAATAATTCTAAAGGCTATAATGACTTGATGTAAATTCAGATGATTAAGAAACCAAGAATGTGTCCCGCTTTGGTTAGATGTTATGCTCTAGATATTAATGTGATACACTCCTCATGTATTGCATATATTGTATGCACTTAATCTCTATGTGACTTTCTAGTATTTCCCAATAGTTAGAAAGTATTTATCTTTATGATTTTCCCAAATATAGAAGATTGATGTTAATAACGATTAATTATGCCAAGTAAAACTCGTCTTATTCCTAAGTGAGTTTATTAAACGAGAGTTAATATCCCGAGTCCTTGTTAATTATTTCTACCAAAGCCTACTAAATTTCCCAAGAAAAGTAGAATTTATTGACTTAGATTAATATTTGCAACCACTAATCAACATGAACGAATAAGAAATAATTAAATACTAACAATCCACGATTTGTTTATTGATCGGTGTATTTTATATACACATTTTGAGTCATTTTTAGTTAGTCTTTTGCCCATTTTTGTACAAATACGTGTCGTCTTAGGATAAATTTTCTTTCTTTTGAGTCATATTGGTTTAAAGTGGCTCATTGGCGAAAAAGGAGCAAAAAGAGGGCAGAAACAGAGGTTCCAGAGCTCAAAAAGCGAGAAAGTTGGCGAACCGGGCAAGAAACAGGGCGGCGCCGCGGCGCCTCCAGCCAGCAGAGTCAGAGCGCCGCGGCGCCCAATTTCCAGAGACTTGCAGGAGTTTCGGCGCCGCGGCGCCAGTTGCAGCGCCGCGGCGCCGAGGCGGGATTTCTGCCAATTTCGAATGGGAATGGGCCAAGGCCTGAAGGAAAACCTGGAAAACGAATTGGAGGCTATAAAAAGCAGCCTTTAGGTCAGAATTAAAGGTTCCAAACCTTGTCAATTCAACACAACCTTGGAGATCAAGATTGGAGACCGCTTCTTAGTAATTTCTTGTTTCTTGTTTTATTTCTTTATAGTTTATGTTGAATGTTAATTTAGTTTTTGTCATGTCTATGGCTAGGAACTAACTTAATCTAGGGCTTTCCATGTCAAATCACTTGGAACTTATTCTTATGAATTAATGCATGTTTTGGTTTCTTCTTATCATTATTGAGATTTATTCAATAATTGCCTTGAATGTTTGGTAATTAATTGATCACTAATTATCATAATCTATATGATTTCTAATCGAAAGCCGAAAGGGGAGATTGTGAATATGCTATAGTTGAATAAACATAGGTTAAATCGTGGACGAAAGTACCCCGATACTTGTGTAGTTTAATAGGTTATTGCTCTTAATCCTCCTTTATAGTCAATCTTATCACCGAAAGGTAGAAGGGCTCTATATTGGGGTTGATTGTTTATATTACCTTAACAGGAGTATAAAACAACTTATTTAACATGCTATCTCAAAATATAAGAAGAACCATAATTAATTGCATTAACAAGTAAGATGAGCGGATAGTTGAGGAGATTTGGAAGCCCTATTTTCATCATATCTGAAGTAAAACAAAGTAGTTTAGTTAGCATTCATAATTATAGTTATAAACAATTTATCAATCATTGATTACCAAATAGATACCATAGAATAAAATTTGAGAATTGAACACTAATCCCTGAGGACGATAACTCGATCTTCTCAACTATATTACTTGTCACGACACGTGCACTTGCGTTAGTGTGTGCATATATCGCGCATCAAGTTTTTGGCGCCGTTTTCGGGGATTGGCGTAGTTCAATATCATTTTATCTATTCCTAATTTCTAATTTGGTTTTTATTTTTAATTTTTTTTTTACTATATTTTTCTCTTTTATTCGTGAAACCAGTGCGCCGTGATCCGTTTGTTGGTTTTGATTCATCTCAGGGATCCTGAAAACATGGATTACTACTATCAACAAGGTAATCCCCTACCCACGAAGAGCAGACGGGTTACGAGCACCATACTCGAGTTAACTAGGCACCAAACTCAATTCATGGATTTAAACGAGAGTGTCTCGATGAATTTGGAAACACAAATAGGACAACTCGCGCATCTTGAGCAATGTAATGCAAGGGAAGCACTCTGCACATATTGGAGGAAATATAAAAGAGCAATGTCAGGCGATTGACCTGAAAAATGCTGAATCGGTGGAAGCAGAAGATTCGCAGCAGTTGCAGCGCCGCGGCGCCGAAGATTCTGGGACAGTGCAGAGCTTTAGGCGCCACGGCGCCGAATCTCAGGTCCGCGGCGCCCACAGGCCAGAAGCTGAATTGGGGCTGGAAGTTGTTGGGAACGCACCCCAAGTGAAGATATCGTACCCCCAGAGGCTAAAAACAAGTGCTCTTGACAAACAGTTCTCTAAATTTGTGGAAATTCTCAAACAATTGCAACTCAATATCCTGTTTGCTGAGGCACTAAAGAAGATGCCAAGTTATGTAAAGTTTATGAAGGATATTCTTAGCAAAAAGAGGAGGATAGAGGACTACGAAACAGTGGTGTTGACTGAAGAATGCAGTGCCATCCTACAGAGAAAGCTACCTCAGAAATTAAAAGATCCTGGGAGCTTCACCATCCCATGTACTATTGGAAAATTTGAGTGTCAGAAGGCGTTGTGCGATCTGGGGGCAGGCATAAATCTGATGCCCTACTTAGTGTTTTGCAAACTTGGAATGATAGAAGTCAAACCTACAAACATCACTTTGCAGTTAGCTGACCATTCCATAGTCCATCCTAGAGGAGTCATCAAGGACGTGTTGGTAAAGGTGGACAAGTTCATCTTTCCCGCTGATTTCGTCATCTTATACATAAGAGATAACGACATAATCCCCATCATACTTGGCAGACCCTTCCTAGCCACAGGACAGACTCTCATCGATGTTCACAAAGGGGAGCTGAAACTTCGGGTGGAAGAAAAAGAGGTGATTTTCAATGTTTTTCGGGCAGCAACCTTCCCAGATGCAAGTGACAACTGCTTCGCCATTGACATAATCGAAGATGCAGTGTCAGAAAAAGGGTTCAGAAATGCTAATACACTTGAAGAAGTACTGACCAGATGGGATGATAGTAGTGGAAACGACCCAAGGCTGATGGAGTATGCAAATTGGATGAATTTTATGAGAAATGTGATAAGAAGAAATATGAAGAGCTTGGGCAGATGCCAGAGAGATCAGTACCATCCACAGAAAAGGCTCCAGAGTTAGAGTTAAAAATTCTACCCGATCATTTACAGTACCAATATCTTGGTAAAGATCAATCCTTACCAGTGATCATCTCATGTCATCTATCCACAGTAGAGACTGAGAAGCTGCTGAGAGTACTGAGGGCTCACAAACGTGCCATTGGGTGGGCATTAGCAGACATAAAGGGGATAAGTCTGTCAACAGTAATGCATAAGATCCGTCTGGATGAGGAGAGCAGACCCTCCATTTAGGCACAGAGGAGACTAAACCCAAACATGAAAGATGTAGTCAGAAAAGAAATCATGAAGTGGCTCGATGCTGGAGTAATTTATCCTATATCTGACAGTGCATGAGTGAGTCCAGTACAAGTGGTGCCCAAAAAGGGTGGTATGACAGTAGTGACCAACGAAAGGAACGAGTTCATCCCATCTAGAACAGTTACTGGGTGGAGAATCTGCGTTAACTATCGCAAGTTGAACAAGGCGACCAGAAAAGACCACTTCCCGTTGCCATTTCTAGATCAGATGTTGGATAGACTTGCGGGGAATAACTACTACTGCTTTTTAGATGGTTACTCAGGGTATCATCAGATTGCGATAGCACCAGAAGATCAGGAAAAGACAACATTCACCTGCCCTTTTGGTATATTTGCATTCAGAAGGATGACATTTGGGCTTTGCAATGCACATGCGACCTTTCAGAGGTGTATGATGGCAATTTTCTCAGACATGGTGGAAAAGACTATAGAGATTTTCATGGATGATTTCTCGGTCTTTGGGGCCTCGTTCGACGAGTGTTTGAGGCACTTGGAAGCAGTGTTAAAACGATTTGAAGAATCCAACCTTGTACTGAACTGGGAGAAGTGTCACTTCATGGTAAAAGAGGGGATTGTCCTGGGACACAAAATATCCAACCAAGGTGTTGAGGTGGACAAAGCAAAGATTTCAGTAATCGAAAATCTACCACCTCCAGTATCAACAAAAGGGGTCAGAAGTTTCCTTGGGCATGCCGGTTTTTATAGAAGATTCATCAAGGATTTCTCAAAAGTTTCAAAGCCTCTTTCCACCTTGCTAATGACGGGGTTGCTTTTGAATTCAATAAGGAATGCATGACCGCTTTTCAGATACTCAAGGAGAAGCTTATCTCGGCACCCATAGTCATTGCACCAAACTGGGAGCTCCCATTTGAACTAATGTGTGATGCAAGTGAATATACAGTAGGGGCAATGCTTGGGCAAAGGGTCGATAAGGTATTCAGATCCATTTACTATGCTAGTAAAACTCTGAATGACGCGCAGTTAAATTACGCGACTACAGAAAAAGAATTGCCATCAATAGTATATGCATTCGAGAAATTCAGGTCATACTTGATTGGGAATAAGGTGATAGTATACACTGACCACTCGGCCATAAAGTATTTGATGACAAAGAAGGATGCAAAACCTCGCCTCATCCGATGGGTCCTGCTACTACAAGAATTCGACGTGGAGATTCGTGACAAGAAGGGGACAGAGAACGCAGTTGCAGACCACTTGTCAAGACTTGAGAACACAGAGAGCCAGAACACCAAGGATGTGCAGATAAATTATCACTTCCCAGATGAGCAATTGTTTCAAGTAAGTGCGATTTTTAAGTTACCTTGGTACGCTGATTTTGTTAACTTTCTTGCAGCTAAGGTAATACCCTCAGGATTGACAAGACATCAAGTGAAGAGGTTTTACTCCGAAGTAAAACACTACTATTGGGAGGAGCCTATATTATACAAACACTGCGCCGACCAAGTCATCAGACGATGTATACCAGATGAGGAGATGCACCAGATCCTCACTCACTATCACACCCTACAATGTGGTGGACACTTTGGGGCATCAAGAACAGCGGAAAAGGTACTGCAAAACGGGTTCTATTGGTCAACCCTTTTTAAGGATGCCCACGCCTTTGTGAAGAAGTGTGATCGTTGTCAAAGAACAGAGAACATATCAAGACAAAATGAAATGCCTTCGCATGGGATATTGGAAGTAGAACTATTTGATGTGTGGAGGATCGACTTCATGGGTCCATTCCCGTCGTCCTTTGGAAATCAGTACATTCTTCCGGCAGTGGATTATGTGTCCAAATGGGTAGAAGCAGTAGCCACTAAAGAAAATGACAGTAAGACAATTCAAAGATTCCTCCAAAAGAATATATTCACAAGGTTTGGTACTCCTAGGGCCATCATCAGTGATGAAGGAAGTCACTTTTGCAACAGTCAGCTTAATACATTGCTTTTCCGATATGGATTCTACCACCGCACCACACTTCCCTATCACCCTCAAGCGAATGGGCAAGTAGAATTGTCAAACAGGGAAGTGAAGAGCATATTGGAAAAGACGGTGGATGGCTCAAGGAAAGATTGGTCTATAAAACTGGATGACGCACTGTGGGCATACATAACAACATTCAAAACCCCAATTGGAATGTCACCATATAAGTTAGTTTTTGGTAAAGCATGTCATTTGCCAGTAGAGTTGGAACACAGAGCTTATTGGGCAATGAGGAAGCTGAACATGGATGCCAATGCAGCAGGGCAGAAGAGGCTGCTACAACTGAGCGATTTGGATGAATTCAGACACAACGCCTATGAGAATGCAAAGATCTACAAGGAACAAACTAAAGTATGGCATGATAAGATGTTGATCCCGAAAGACTTCCAAGCAGGACAACAAGTGCTTTTATTCAACTCAAGGTTAAGGCTGTTTCCAGGCAAGCTCAAATCGCGTTGGTCAGGACCATACACTGTGGTAAGAGCATTCCCCTATGGTGCAATTGAAGTAAAAGGGAGAGAGGGAGCCCCCTTCAAGGTAAACGGACAGAGGTTAAAACCCTATCTGATAAATGAAACGGAGTACATGAGCCTAGTAACCCATCTCACTCTAATATGATAAGGAACTTGCGTCCGACTAAAAGACGTTAAAGACAGCGCTACTTGGGAGGCAACCCAAGGTTATTTTATTGTTATTCAATGTAATGCAATTTGGTTTTTACTTAGAACAGTCTCACGGAGGGTGTTGTTTATATGTTGTGATGACAGGTGCAGGGCCAAAAATTTGGAGGACGAAAACTGAAAAAAATCAAAAGAGAAGAAAAAAATCGGCCCAGCGCCGCGGCGCCAGTTGCAGGGCCGCGGCGCCAAAAGTCCAGAAGAGCGCAGAAGTTTGGGCGCCGCGGCGCCAAATCAGAGCGCCACGGCGCTGAAAGTTCAGAGGGTCGCAGGTTCGCCTGGCGCCGATTGCCAGGCCGTGGCGCCGCGACGAAATTTCAATTTTTAGGCGACCTAATCCGATTTTCCTTCCTCCAAATCAAAAATCCAAAGCCCTTCCACTCTGACGGGATTCCTGACATTATTTGTCATGCATTAGTCACAGCCACCACTTTAAACCAAGTTTGTAAGTTGTCCTGTTTTCTTTTATTTTTGTATTTTTTTGGGTCTTGCACACATTGGGGACAATGTGTGATTTAAGTTTGGGGGTGTCTTATTTGTCTTAGTGTTTTTTAGTCTTTTTGATTTGTTTTAAGTATTTTTGAGTCATAATTTTTTTTTAAAAGATCATGCATGCTGTAGTTACTAGAAACGCCTAGTGAAGTAAGGTTGAATAATGTAATGGAATTAGAAACAATCATCTAGACACTTAGGTTATATATGCCAAAAATTTATGAAATCAGATTATTTGGGGTATCTTGCTTGACTTGTGCATTATTTATGATTAAACCTATGTGTATGCTTGCTTGTTATTTGAGGCGAAATAATTAGGATATGTGATCGATGTATTTTATATACACTTTTTGAGTCGTTTTTAGTGAGTCTTTTGTCCCTTTTTGTACAAATACGTGTCGTCTTAGGATATATTTTCTTCCTTTTGAGTCAAATTGGTTAAAGTGGCTCTTTGGCGGAAAATGAGCGAAAAGTGGGCAAAAACGGAGGTTCCAAAGCTCGAAATGCGAGAAAGTGGCGAACCAGGCACATAACCAGGTTAGGCGCCGCGGCGCCTCCAGCCAGCAGGGCCAGGCGCCCCGGCGCCTAACATTCAGAGGCTTGCAGAAGTTCCAGCGCCGCGGCGCCTCCAGACAGCAGAGTGCAGCGCCGCGGTGCCTAATCTCCAGAACAGCGCAGAACTTCCGGCGCCGCGGCGCCGACGCGGGAAAAATCAGGTTTTAGACGAAATTATGGGTCAGGCCTGAAGGAAAACCTTAATGTCGGCTTGGAGGCTATAAAAAGAGAACTCTAGGCAGTTTTTAAGGGTTCCCTTCTTGCCAATAACACAACACTTCTTGGAGTTCAAGACTGGAGACCATTCTTTAGTAATTTCTTTTCTTTCTTTTACTTTATTTCAGTTTTATGTTGGATATTGAATTAGTTCTTGTCATGACTATGACTAGGAACTAATTCTATTATAGGGCTTTCCATGTCAATTCACTTGAACCTTATTTTATGAATTAATGCATGTTATGGTTGTTCTTCTTATTGTTGAGATTTATCCAATAGATGATTTGATTGCTTGATAATTACTTGATCATTAATTATCATTATTTATATGATTTCTAATCAAACTCCGAAAGGAGGAGGTTGTGACTATGCTGTAGTTGGGTAGACATAGGTCGAATTGGGGATGAAAATACCTCAATTACTTGTGTAGCATTAATAGGATTTTTGTTCTTAATCCTCCTATAGAGTCATCCTTATCACCGAAAGGTAGAAAGGAGCGCTACTGGGATTGAGTGTTTATATAGCCTTAACGGGAGTAT
Organism: Przewalskia tangutica; assembly: GCA_029844215.1. Classification (NCBI taxonomy): domain Eukaryota; kingdom Viridiplantae; phylum Streptophyta; class Magnoliopsida; order Solanales; family Solanaceae; genus Przewalskia; species Przewalskia tangutica. Next base: position 25,451,080 of record CM056720.1, on the reverse strand, counting down.
AAAACGAATTAGTAAACCTGCTATCTCCAAAAGAAGAAGAACCATAGTTAATTGCATTAATAAGTAATATAAGTGGATAGTTGAGGAGACTTGGAAGCCCTATTTCCATCATCACTGAAGTAAACACATAGTTAATTAGTCTTTATAATTATTAGTTATAATCAACAACTCAAATATTGGTCACCAAATAGATAACAAAGAATAGAAGTTGGTACATGAACACTAATCCCTGAGGACGATAACTCGGTCTTCAAAGACTATATTACTTGACTCGACAATGTGCACTTGCGTTAACGTGTGTGCATTAAATCGCGCATCAAGTTTTTGGCGCTGTTGCCGGGGAATGGCGTAGTTCAATATCAATTTTATCTATTCTTAATTTCTAATTTGGTTTTTAATTTTTAATTTTTATTTTCTTTTATTACGTTTTTTTTATTTTTTTTGAGAACCAGTTGCCGTGATCCGTTGTTGGTTTTGATTCATCTCAGGGATCCTGAAGACATAGATTACTACTATCAATATGATAAAGCTCCAATCCCACAAGAAAAGAGAGAGGAGTTACGAGCAGCCATACTCAGTTTGACTAGGTATCAAACTCAGTTCATGGACAAAACGAGAATGTCCTTGAAGAAGTTGGAAACGCAAATAGGACAACTCGCGATCATGTTGAACAACGAAATGCAAGAAAAGCAATCTGCACATGTGGGAGCAAATATGGAAGCACAATGTCAGGCGATTGACCTGAAGAACGCCGAATCAGTGGAGATGGAAAGTTCGCGAAGAAGCAGCCGCGACGCCGATGAGCGTGGCGCACCAAGATTCTGAGATGCAGTCCGAGAGCCGCGCGCAGAGCCCGTGGCGAAAAAGTGTTAGAAGCTGTTGTGAACGCACCCCAGGTGAAGATACCATATCCCCAGAGGCTAAAAACATGTGCTCTTGACAAGCAATTCTCTAAATTTGTGGAAATTCTCAAATAATTGCAACTCAATATCCCGTTTGCTGAAGCACTAGAGCAGATGTCAAGCTATGTAAAGTTCATGAAGGATATTCTTAGCAAAAAGAGGAGGATAGAGGACTACGAAATAGTGGTGTTGACTGAAGAATGTAGTGCCATCCTACAGAGAAAATTACCTCAGAAATTACAAGATCCAGGGAGCTTCACCATACCATGCACCATTGGAAAGTTTGAATGTCAGCAAACATTATGCGATCTGGGGGCAGGCATAAATCTGATGCCTTATCTAGTTTTCTGCAAACTTGGAATGGGAGAAGTCAAACCTACAAACATCACTTTGTAGTTAGCTGACCGCTCCATAGTCCATCCTAGAGGAGTCATCGATAATGTATTGGTGAAGGTGGACAAGTTCATTTTTCCCGCTGATTTCGTTATCTTAGACATAAAAGATAACGACATAATCCCCATCATACTTGGCAGACCCTTCTTAGCCACAGGACAGACTCTCATCGATGTTCACAAAGGGGAGTTGAAGCTTCGGGTGGAAGAAGAAGAGGTGATTTTCAATGTTTTTCGGGCAGCAACTTTTCCAGATGCCAATGATAACTGCTAGGCCATTGATATTATCGAAGATGCAGTGTCGGCCAAAGGGTTCAGAAATGAGATACGCTTGAAGAAGTACTGACCAAATGGGATGATAGTAGTGGAAGCGACCTAAGGCTGATGGAGTATGCAAATTGGATGAATGCTTATGAGAAATGGGATAGGAGGAGGTATGAAGAGCTTGAGCAGATGCCAGAAAGATCAATACCATCCACAGAGATGGCTCCAGAGTTAGATTTAAAAATCCTACCCAATCATTTACAATACCAATATCTAGGTGAAGATAAATCCTTACCAGTGATCATTTCATGCCACCTATCCACAGCAGAGACTGATAAGTTGCTGATAGTCCTGAGGGCTCACAAGCGTGCCATTGGGTGGACATTAGCAGACATAAAAGGGATAAGTCCGTCAACAGTAATGCATAAGATCCGTCTAGATGAGGAGAGCAGACCATCCATCGAGGCACAAATGCGGCTAAACCCAAACATGAAAGAGGTAGTCAGAAAGGAAATCCTGAAATGGCTCGATGCGGGAGTAATTTATCCTATATCTGACAGCGCATGGGTGAGTCCAGTACAAGTGGTACCCAAAAGGGGTGGAATGACAGTGGTGACTAACGAAAGGAACGAGCTCATTCCTTCTAGAACAGTTACTGGATGGAGAATCTGCATTGACTATCGCAAGTTAAACAAGGCAACCAGAAAAGACCACTCCCCGTTGCCATTTCTAGATCAGATGTTGGATAGACTTGCGGGGCTCAACTACTACTATTTTCTGGATGGTTACTCAGGGTATCATCAGATCGCGATAGCACCAGAAGATCAGGAAAAGACAACATTCACCTGCCCTTTTGGTACATTTGCATTCAGAAGGATGTCATTCGGGCTTTGCAATGCACCTGCGACCTTTCAGAGGTGTATGATGGCAATTTTCTCAGAAATGGTGGAGAGGACTATAGAGATCTTTATGGATGATTTTTCGGTCTTTGGAGCATCGTTCGATGAATGTTTGAGGCACTTGGAAGCAGTGTTAAACCGATGTGAAGAATCTAACCTTGTGCTAAACTGGGAGAAGTGTCATTTCATGGTAACAGAAGGGATTGTCCTGGGACACAAAATATCAAGCCAAGGTATTGAGGTAGACAAAACAAATATCTCAGTAATCGAAAATCTACCACCTCCAGTATCAACAAAGGAGTCGGTTTCTCGTGCGGGTTTCTATAGAAGATTCATCAAGGATTTTTCAAAGGTTTCAAAACCCCTTTCCACCTTGCTAATGACGGGGGTTGCTTTTGACTTCAATAAGGAATGCTTGATCGCTTTTCAGACACTCAAGGAGAAGCTTATTTCAGCACCCATAGTCATTGCACCAAACTGGGAACTCCCATTTGAACTAATGTGCGATCTGGCGATTATCTGATGAGCGGTGCTTGGACAGAGAATCGACAAGGTATTTAGATCCATTTATTATGCTAGTAAAACTCTGAATGACGCACAGTTAAATTACGCGACTACAGAAAAAGAATTGCTAGTAATAGTATATGCATTTGAGAAATTCAGGCCATACTTGATTGGGAATAAGGTGATAGTATACACTGACCATTCCGCCATAAAATACTTGATGACAAAGAAGGATGCAAAACCTCGCCTCATTCGATGGGTCTTTCTACTACAAGAATTCGACGTGGAAATTCGTGACAAGAAAGGGACAGAGAATTCAGTTGCAGACCACTTGTCAAGGCTGGAGAACACAGAGAGCCAGAACACCAAGGATGTGCAGATAAATGATCACTTTCCAGACGAGCAACTGTTTCAAGTAAGTGCGAATTTTAATTTACCTTGGTACACTGATTTTGTTAATTTTCTTGCAGCTAAGGTAATACCCCCAGAATTGACAAGACGGCAAGTGAAGAGGTTTTACTCCGAAGTAAAGCACTACTATTGGGAGGAGCCGATGTTATACAAACACTGTGCCGATCAAGTCATCAGGCGATGTATACCAGAGGAGGAGATGCACCAGATTCTCACTCATTGCCATACCCTACCATGTGGTGGACACTTTGGGGCATCAAGAACAGCGGCAAAGGTACTGCAAAGCGGGTTCTATTGGCCAACACTTTTTAAGGATTCCCATGCCTTTGTGAAGAGATGTGATAGTTGTCAGAGAACAGGGAACATTTCAAGACGAAATGAAATGCCTTCGCAAGGGATATTGGAAGTGAAACTATTTGATGTGTGGGGAATCGATTTCATTGGTCCATTCCCGCCGTCCTTTGGAAATCAATATATTCTTCTGGCAGTGGACTATGTGTCCAAATGGGTAGAAGCAGTAGCCACAAAAGAAAACGACAGTTTCCTTCAAAAAAATATTTTCACAAGGTTCGGCACTCCAAGGGCCATCATCGGTGACGAAGGAAGTCACTTTTGCAACAAGCAGCTGAATTCATTGCTTTCCCGATATGGAGTCTACCACCACACCATAACTGCCTACCACCCTCAAGCTAATGGGCAAGCAGAAGTGTCAAATAGGGAAGTGAAGAGCATATTGGAAAAGACAGTGAATAGCTCAAGGAAATATTGGTCTATCAAACTGGATGACGCACTGTGGGCATATAGAACAACATTCAAAGCACCAATAGGAATGTCACCATATATGTTAGTTTTTGGTAAGGCATATCATTTGCCAGTAGAGTTGGAACATAGAGCGTATTGGGAAATGAGGAAGCTAAACATGGATGCCAAAACAGTAGGGCAGAAGAGGCTACTACAGCTGAGCGAGTTGGATGAATTCAGGAACAACGCCTATGAGAATGCAAAGATCTACAAGGAACGAACGAAAGTATGGCACGACAAGAGGTTGATACCAAAAGACTTCCAAGAAGGACAACAAGTGCTTTTATTCAACTCAAGGTTAAATTGTTTCCAGGCAAGTTAAAATCGCGTTGGACAGGACCATACACGGTGGTAAGAGTATTCCCATATGGTGCAGTTGAAGTAAAAAGGAGAGAGGGAGCCTCATTCAAGGTAAACGGACAGAGGTTAAAACCATATTTGATCAATGAAATGGAATATATGAACTTAGTAACCTCTCTCACCCTAAAATGATAAGGAACTTGCGTCCGACTAAAAAACGTTAAAGACAGCGCTACTTGGGAGGCAACCCAAGATATTTTAATTTATTTACTTTAATGCAATTAGTCTTTACTTAGAACAGTCTCACGGAGGTAGTGCTATGTGTTGTGATGACAGGTGCAAGGCCAAGAACGTGGAGGGCGAAAACTGAAGATAAGCCAAGGATTTCCAGAAAGTCGGCAGAGGGCCGCGGCGCCAAAAGATCATAAGGGCGCTGAAGTTTAAGCGCCGCGGCGCCCAGGAGCAGGGTCGCGGCGCCATAACGGAAAATCTAAATTCTTGGACGACGCCCAAAATCCGACGGCCCTTTCTCCAAATCAAAAATCCTGAGCCCCTCCCCTCTCACGGGATTCAATGCACTACCCACCGCCACCATTTTAAACCAAGTCTGTAAGTGTCTTGTTTCTTTTATTGTCTTTGAGTCTTGCACACATTGGGGACAATGTGTGATTTAAGTTTGGGGGGGGGGGGGTGTCTTATTTGTGTCTTATTGTTGTAGTATGTTTGAGTCTTTTTGATTTGTTTTGTGTATTTTTGAGTCATAAATTTTTTTCTTTTTGAGTCATAATTGTCTGTCAAAGATCATGCATGCTGTAGTTACTAGAAACACCTAGTGAAGTAAGGTGGAATAATGTGATGGAATTAGAAGCAACTATCTAAACACTTAGGTTAGATATGCCAAAAACTCATGAAATCTATCTATTTGGGGTTTCTTGCTTGAATTAGCGCATTGTAAATGATTAAAACCTATGTGTTATGATTGCTTGCTATTTGAGGCGAAATAGTTAGGATATGCATGTTAGGGAAATGACTCAGACATTTCTTTGTTAGCTAATTCTTACCACTCTTTTCTATCCCTGACATTAAAAATATCCCTAGTCAGCCCCGTTAAGCCTAAATATTAAACTTTTTCTTTGACACCCTATATTTCCACACATGTGTTATAAGTAAAAATATGAAATAGTTGGAATAGAATGTGTTAAAAAAGAGACAAAAAGAGCGAACAAGTTTGATGCACCCCAATAAAAAAGTAATAAGAAATAGGCAAAAGCCTAAGTTTGGGGGTGCTTGTTATTATAATACACTTCACTCTCCCAAAACAAAAGAGGGGAAAGATAGATTTGAAGTGAAGAAAAGAAATCAAAAGAAAAGGGAAACATTGAAAAGCTAAAGAGGTTATGGTACACAAAATGAGCCTAAATGCCTATTTTTACCTACCCATGCCTAAGCCTACATTACAACCCTGAAAAGTCCTGAAGATCTCTTATATGCATATCCATGATTAGTGGAGAATAACAAGTAAAAATGCCATAGGATTTTTGAAATTAACATGCATGATTCAGTATTTTGACTTCCATTAAGTATGATAAAAATGAGTTTGCGAAATATCTAGCTTAATGTGTTTAGAATGCTAAAATTTCATGCTATATGTTTCTGCATATTATTCTGCTAACCTTCATGTTTTTCTAAGTAACACCAATGCAGCAAAGTGATCAATGTCATTGAGTCTTTCTATTTTCTTTTTACTTGAGTCTTTATTTCTTTCTTTTGATCTTTGCTCGAGGGCGAGCAAAGGTTAAGTTTGGGGGTATTTGATCAGTGAATTTTATATACACTTTTTGAGTCGTTTTTAGTGAGTCTTTTGTCCCTTTTTGTACAAATACGTGTCGTCTTAGGATAGATTTTCTTCCTTTTGAGTCAAATTGGTTAAAGTGGCTCTTTGGCGGAAAAGGAGCGAAAAGTGGGCAAAAACGGAGGTTCCAGAGCTCGAAATGCGAGAAAGTGGCGAACCAGGCACATAACTGAGTTAGCCGCGCGCCTCCAGCCAATAGGCTGCCCGGCGCTAACATTTAGAGGCTTGCAGAAGTTCCAGTACGCGCTCCAGACAGAGAGTGCAGCGCGCGCTGAGCGTGGCCGCGGCGCCGACGCGGGAAAAATCAGGTTTTAGACGAAATTATGGGCCAGGCCTGAAGGAAAACCTTAATGTCGGTTTGGAGGCTATAAAAAGATAACCATAGGCAGTTTTTAACGGTTCCCTTCTTGCCAATAACACAACACTTCTTGGAGTTCAAGACTGGAGACCATTCTTTAGTAATTTCTTTTCTTTCTTTTACTTTATTTCAGTTTTATGTTGGATATTGAATTAGTTCTTGTCATAACTATGGCTAGGAACTAATTCTAATATAGGGCTTTCCATGTCAATTCACTTGAACCTTATTTTATGAATTAATGCATGTTATGGTTGTTCTTCTTATTGTTGAGATTTATCCAATAGATGATTTGATTGCTTGGTAATTACTTGATCATTAATTATCATTATTTATATGATTTCTAATCAAACTCCGAAAGGATGAGGTTGTGACTATGCTGTAGTTGGGTAGACATAGGTCGAATTGGGGATGAAAATACCTCAATTACTTGTGTAGCATTAATAGGATTTTTGTTCTTAATCCTCCTATAGAGTCATCCTTATCACCGAAAGGTAGAAATGAGCGCTACTGGGGTTGAGTGTTTATATAGCCTTAACGGGAGTATAAAACGAATTAGTAAACCTGCTATCTCCAAAAGAAGAAGAACCATAGTTAATTGCATTAATAAGTAATATAAGTGGATAGTTGAGGAGACTTGGAAGCCCTATTTCCATCATCACTGAAGTAAACACATAGTTAATTAGTCTTTATAATTATTAGTTATAATCAATAACTCAAATATCGGTCACCAAATAGATAACAAAGAATAGAAGTTGGTACTTGAACACTAATCCCTGAGGACGATAACTCGGTCTTCAAAGACTATATTACTTGACTCGACAACGTGCACTTGCGTTAAAGTGTGTGCATTAAATCGCGCATCAATATGCATGTTAGGGAGATGACTCAGACATTTTTTTGTTAGCCCTTTCTTACCATTTTTGTCTATCCCTGACATTCAAATTATATCCCTAGTCAGCCCCTTTGAGCCTAAAAGTTATACTTTTTCTTTGACACCCTATAATTCCACACTTGTGCCATAAGTGAAAATTTGAAATGATTGGAATAGAAAGTGTTAAAAAATAAACAAAAAAAGTGAACAATTTTGATGCACCCCAATGAAAAAATAATAATAAATAGGCAAAAGCCTAAGTTTGGGGGTGCCTATTATTCATAATACACTTCATTCTCTCAGAACAAAAGAAGGGAAAAATAGGTATGAAGTGAAGAAAGAAAAATCAAAAGAAAAGGGAAGAATTTAACGCAAAAGAGCTTATGGTACATAAAATGAGCCTAAATGCCTATTTTTACCTACCCATGCCTAAGCCTACATTACAACCCTGAAAAGCCCTGAAGATCTCTTACATGTGTATCTGTGATTAGTCGAGAATAACAAGTAAACATGCCATATGATTATGAAATTGACATGCATAGTTAGGTATTTTTACTTCCATTGAGCATGATTAAATTGAATTTGCGAAATATCTAACTTAATGTGTTTAGAATGCTAAAAATTCATGCTATATGTTCCTGCATATTATTCTGCTAACATTCATGCTTTTCTAAGTAACAATGATGCAGCAAAGTGATCAGTGTCTTTGAGTCAGTCTATTTTTCTTTCTTCTCTTGTCTTTAATTCTTTCTTTTGATCTTTGCTCGAGGGCGAGCAAATGTTATGTTTGGGGGTGTTTGATCGGTGTATTTTATATACACCTTTTGAGTCATTTTTAGTTAGTCTTTTGCCCATTTTTGTACAAATACGTGTCGTCTTAGGATATATTTTCTTTCTTTTGAGTCATATTGGTTTAAAGTGGCTCATTGGCGAAAAATGAGCAAAAAGAGGGCAGAAACAGAGGTTCCAGAGCTCAAAAAAAAAAAGTTGGCGAACCGGGCAAGAAAAAGCATGCACGGCGCCTCCAACCAGCAGTCGAGGCCGCGCCCAATTTCGAGACTTGCAGAGTTTCAGCCGCGCCACATGGATTTCTGCCAATTTCGAATGGGAATGGGTCAAGGCCTGAAGGAAAACCTGGAAAACGAATTGGAGGCTATAAAAAGCAGCCTTTAGGTCAGAATTAAAGGTCCAAACCTTGTCAATTCAACACAACCTTGGAGATCAAGATTGGAGACCACTTCTTAGTAATTTCTTGTTTCTTGTTTTATTTCTTTATAGTTTATGTTGGATGTTAATTTAGTTCTTGTCATGTCTATGGCTAGGAACTAACTTAATCTAGGGCTTTCCATGTCAAATCACTTGAAACTTATTCTTATGAATTAATGCATGTTTTGGTTTCTTCTTATCATTGTTGAGATTATTCAATAATTGTCTTGAATGTTTGGTAATTAATTGATCACTAATTATCATAATCTATATGATTTCTAATCGAAAGCCGAAATGGGAGATTGTGAATATGCTATAGTTGAATAAACATAGGTTAAATCGTGGACGAAAGTACCCCGATACTTGTGTAGTTTAATAAGTTATTTCTCTTAATCCTCTTTTATAGTCAATCTTACCACCGAAAGGTAGAAGAGTTCTATATTGGGATTGAGTGTTTATATTACCTTAACAGGAGTATAAAACGGCTTAGTTAACCTGCTATCTCAAAATATAAGAAGAACCATAATTAATTGCATTAACAAGTAAGATGAGCGGATAGTTGAGGAGATTTGGAAGCCCTATTTCCATCATATCTGAAGTAAAACAAAGTAGTTTAGTTAGCATTCATAATTATAGTTATAAACAATTTATCAATCATTGGTTACCAAATAGATACCATAGAATCGAATTTGAGAATTGAACACTAATCCCTGAGGACGATAACTCGGTCTTCTCGACTATATTACTTGTCACGACACATGCACTTGCGTTAGTGTGTGCATAAATCGCGCATCATTTATCAATATCAAAACCTATTCAGATAACACCCACCATTGGGTTCACAATCTCAGAGAAGATTTTAGATACTCTTACTATTAATAGTAACAAAAAGACTTGAGATTTTCATTAGAACTTACAATGGAATTCGAAGATTAAATAATGATAACTTGTTCTTGAAAGCCTCAAAATACGCTAAGTACTTGATACTATCAATACAAGTACAAAGTATTTATATAAGTCAAAAACTCGGAATAAAAACAAGACAAAACTACCCCTGTAATCAAATTCGACGGACCAAACAATTAAGTATGGTCTGGTTAGCTAGCCTCTTTCTTTTCCTGTACCTAAAAGTTGTCTTAGTTCCTTTTTCAAAAAAAGACCTAAGCTTGAAGTCAAGGCTTCTATGCTTCTCGATCTTTCTTGACGAATAAAATTCTACGGTCCAATTCAATGGCACAATTGTACGGTGTGTATAAATTCTTCGGCACCATACAATCCTTCTTCCTCAAAATCTTCACAAGTAGGTCAGGCTTATACGCTAGGTTTTTATGGTCCGTACAAATATGTACGACCCGTATAATTTCACCGTAGGCATCCGTCCTCACTTTTCATGTTTCTGCCTCAACTCCACTTCTACGATTCAATTGTACGGTCCGTACAATCCACAAATCAGGGAACTTTACTCAAATTTCCTTGTTTTTTGCTTTCCAAACCTAAATGACCTGAAACATAAACAAAAAACATCAAAACGACACAAAATTACTTAAAACAAGTAAAACTTATAGTAAAAAGGCATCAAATGTGTCGTAATTCTATGACTCATCAACACCCCAATTTAAAGTCTTTGTTTGTCCTCAAGCAAGTAAAATAACACACAATCCTAACATAAATGCTCAGATATCACAAAGTAAAATTATCTACAATGATTTTGGCAAATAACTACCGACACATCTCTCATAAAAACATGACTCCTCCCATATCCACATTAATCAACATGATGCGTGACTCAAAACTGTTGCAACTAACAATGAAGCTTCAATGAGTGACATAAATGTATTATAGGAACTAATGCGCACATGAATCTCAACTTACGGGAAACCAATCACTTTACCAACCCTTATGCCCTCACATAGACCAAGAATGTCCCAACATACATATATACGAATAAACGGGACAAAACACTATAAATAAGAGAACACTCACACTCACAAAGAAATTCTCAAACTATACATGCAAATACCTTATGTTTGCCCTTATTTTCAATACCTTCAAGTTCAGAAAGTTTGGTCGTGATCACATTAGGACTTTCTTAGGGTTGTAATGTAGGCTTAGGGACTGGTAGGATAGATATTTGGATAATAGTGACTTACCCTTCTTGAACACCACACTTACTCCACCTTTTATGACCTTCTTTTCTCCACTCTTTCTTTTGTTGCCTCGGTGTGGTTTATTTACTACTCTATTTCTTTTTGTACCAATTTTTGTTATTTTATTCTATTTACAACCACCACACCGTTTTTCAGTAACTAGGCAACTCACGTCTGCCCAACCTTTAGGCATAAGCCTCATTTCCCCACATTTCACATATCACCTCAACTTAGGCTTTAGCCTATTTTTCATCATTTTAAGCATCAGGGAGGGATCAGGTGCAAAATAGGGATATTCTAAATAAACGGTATAGGCTCATTCTCGGCTAGTCAAAGAATAGGCTTGTAGGCTCAAAATGGGAAACTAGGGATATTTATGTAGACATGTTAGGCTCATAAAAGGCAAAAATGGTTCAACATAAAAAACAAGGTCTAAGATCACTTCACAACTCAACTTATTCTATGAAACAAGGCACGACTAACCAGACAAGTTCTAGATTGCACATATAACAAGAGAACATAAACAAAAACCTCACAACATACTGGCATAAAGATTGTTCACACACTGACTTCCCCATTAAACATTTAACACACAAGATAACACAATACTTTAAATGTCATATAAAGAATCATGCATGTCAATTAAGCAATACATTCTGCCTATACATCACATAAATTTCATTTTGGAGGGGAGTATTTTAAATATCAAATATTGAACATGCCTTAAGTTACTCAAACCACCACCACGTAAGTCATAAATATTTTATTCTATATATATATGACCTAAATATTCCAGGTTCAATAGAAATAGAATCCCTTAAGAAAAGAGCCATGGAAAAGAAAAGCCAAGGGGGTCCTAAACTCATATATACACTATCTATAATCAAATAGTCCCACCCCCAACAAAAAATCATTCATTGACCCAATGCATCAAAATGAAGAAAAGGGAGTAATAACTACTTGAGGTGCTCTAAGCGTGCTGCTCATATCAAGGCGATCTGGCCTCTAAGGCATCAATCTCAGTATCTAGAGTAGCATCAGTAACAATATCAACACTAGTAGGCTCTGGCACTGGCAGGGGTAGGGGCAGAGGCAAGATCACTCTACGCGAAGCACTATTGGACAAGGCACCGACCGCCTCGCTAAGAACTGAAGTGGGGTAATTATCGATGACGGACTTATGCACATCCAGCTACACCTTTTTCTCCTCTATATAAAGTAACTAAGCTCGAGTCACCTATATTGGATCATTGATCAGTGTATTTTATATACACTTTTTGAGTCGTTTTTAGTTAGTCTTTTGTCCCTTTTTGTACAAATAAGTGTCGTATTAGGATAGATTTTCTTTCTTTTGAGTCAAAGTGGTTAAAATAGCCAAATGGCGGAAAAGGAGCTAAAAGAGGGCAAAAGTGGAGGTTCCAGAGCTGAAAAGACGAGGAAGTGGAGAACGAGGCAGAAACACGGGCCAGCGCCGCGGCGCCTCATGCCAACAGGTGCAGGGCCGTGGCGCCAAATCACCCGAAGTATCGCAGAAGTTCCGACGCCGCGACGCCGACGCGGGAAAATCAGGTTTAATGACGAATTTCTGGGCCAGGCCTGAAGAGAAAAGTTAGAGGCGGTTTTGAGCCTATAAAAGGAGAACCCTAGGCAGTTTTTAAGGGTTCCCTTTCTTGCACAACACAAGGATTCTTGGATTGAAGATTGGAGACCATAATTTAGTAACTTTCTTTTCTTTTCTTTCCTTTATTTCAGTTTTTATGATGAACCTTGAATTAGTTTTTGTCATGTCAATGGCTAGGAACTAATTCTTTTATAGGGCTTTCCATGTTAAATCACTAGAAACTTATGTTATGAATTTATACATGTTTATGGTAATTCTTCTTCTTGTTGAGATTTATCCAATAATTGCTTTGAATGCTTGGTAATTAATTGACAACTAATTATCCTTATATGATTTCTAATCAAACTTCGAAAGGAGGAGGTAGTGAATATGCTGTAAGTTGGGTAGACATATTTTGGATTGGGTATGAAAATACCTCAATTACTTATGTAGCGTTAATGAGAGGCTTAACAACCCTAATTTTATGCATGGCGCGTGACGGTTAACTAGGTTTTTGGTCTTAATCCTCCTATAGAGTCATCCTTATCACTGAAAGGTAGAAAGGAGCAATACTGGGGTTGAGTGTTTATATAGCCTTAACGGGAGTATAAAACGATTTCGTAAACCTGCTAGCTTCGAGAGAAGAAAAACCATAATTCATTGCATTAATAAGTAACATAAACGGATAGTTGAGGAGACGTGGAAGCCCTATTCTCATCACAACTGAAGTAAACTTATAGTTAATTAGCCTTTATAATTGTTAGTCATAAACAACAAAATCAATATCGGTTACCAAATAGATTCCAAAAGATAGATAGTTGGTACTTGAACACTAATCCTTGTGGACGATATTCGGTCTTACCAAGACTATATTACTTGAGTCGACAACGTGCACTTGCGTTAAAGTGTGTGCATCTTTTCGCGCATCAAGTTTTTGGCGCCGTTGCCGGGGATTAGGCATAGTTCAATATCAATTTTATCTATTTTTAATTTCTAATTTGGTTTTTAATTTTTATTTCATTTTTATTTTTACGTTTTTTCTTTTTTCGGTAAAAATCAGTTGCCGTGATCTGTTGTCTGTTTTGATCTATTTCAGGAAATCAGTTTATGCGAAGGAGAAGAGGGGCAGACACTCTTGTTCCCTTCAATCCAGAGATTGAGAAAACTCGTAAATGTAATGCGAAAGAATCGGATTGCAACCTTGATAGAGATGGACGGTGTTCAAAACAACAATATGATGAGAGAAGGGTTAGGTGAAAATCAACCTAACCCAGGAATGCCTCGGCAAGTACCTATGGATGTCGAGGAAAGAGTTCAAGTCCAGGCAGAAAGAAGCTTGGGAGACTACGTGCTACCAAGGGTGAATGGAGCACAGACATGTATTAGGCTCCCTGCAATAGGAGCAAACAACTTTGAGATCAAATCGACGATTCTGAGCATGGTGCAGAACACAGTGCAATTTGGAGGACTGCCATCATAGGATCCACATATGCACATAGCTAATTTCTTGGAGCTATGTGCAACTTTCAGATATAACGGCGTTACTGATGATGCCGTCAGATTGAGGCTCTTTCCCTTCTCACTCAGGGATAAAGCAAAAGTATGGTTGAATTCCCTGCCAGCTGATTCAATTTTTACATGGCAAGAGCTGGCACAGAAATTTTTGGCCAAATTCTTTCCTCCGTGCAAAGCAGCAAAATTGAGAGGGGAGCTGAATAACTTCTACCAAGCAGATGGAGAGTCCTTGTACGAAGCGTGGGAAAGGTTCAAAGATTTGCAGAGAAAATGCCCACACCATTGCATTGAGTTGTGGAACTTGGTCCACATCTTCTATAACGCTCAATGAACAACCAGAACCATTATAGATGCAGCAGCAGGTGGGACATTCATGAGGAAAACAGCCCACGATGCTCACGAATTATTAGAAGATATGGCCACCAACAACCATGTCTCAGAAGAGAGATCAACGAGTGGGAGGAGAACAGTGGGAGTCCACGAAATAGATGCCATTGCTGCATTGAATGCCCAAGTGGCCTTGTTGACGAAAAAGTTGCAGCAACATACAGTGTAAGTGAATGCGGTGCAGATGCCTAAAAGCTGTGAAATATGTGGTGGCCCACATACATTCGATAGGTGTCCTTCAGCTGATCCTAATAATATACCAATTGAGCAGGCAGAGTGTCAGGCCGTGGGTAATTATCAGAGGCCACAGAACAACCCCTACTCCAACACATATAATCCAGGGTGGAGGAATCACCCAAATTTCTCATGGAGAGGAGACCAGGGGCAGCAGAATCAATATAGGGGCTAGTACCAAAACCAGCAGAACCAGAATCAGCATCCCTTTACTCAGGCCCCACCTAGTCAACAGTTCAATGCACCTGTTCAGCCAGAAAAGCCAGACGAGCTGAGAGCAGCTTTGTTGGCACTCACCAATGCCTGCACTCCAGCCAGGATGTAGCTAGATCCTCGTTCAGAACTTGAGACACAAGTGGGTCGATTAGCAAAGCAAACAGCAAAGCCACAGGTACACCGCCAAGCAACACAGAGGTAATCAGGAGAAATGCCAAAGATAATTGAGAAGCGGCAAACAATGGAGCAAAGCCACCTCACCAAGATGGTTGAGCAAAGGGCAGAGATAGAAAAAGAGAAGGTGGTTGAATCTCGCCCAGCAGTAGAGAAAACTCCAGAGAAGGAGTATACAGAGAAGATCCCATTCCCCCAGAGATTACAGCGGAAGGCGGTTGATAAACAATTCTCCAAATTTTTGGAGACATTCAGAAAGCTGCATATCAACATACCCTTTATAGAAGCATTGGAGCAGATGCCCTCCTATTTCAAGTTCATGAAGGAGATCTTGGGGAAGAAGAAGAAACTGGCGGAGTATGAGATGGTAGCACTAACGGAGGAGTGCAGTGCTATCTTACAGAAGAAGTTGCCCCCTAAACTAAAAGACCCAGGGAGCTTTACACTACCTTGCACAGTTGGCAGGGTAACATGCAACAGGGCTCTGTGCGATTTAGGGGCAAGTATAAATCTGATGCCTTTATCGGTATTTAAACGATTGGAGTTGGGCGAGGCAAAACCAACCACAGTGAGCCTACAACTAGCCGATAGGACAGTGGTTCATCCAAGAGGAAAGATTGAGGACGTGATTGTTAAAGTAGGAAAATTCTTTTTTCCTGCGGACTTCCTCATTCTTGACATGGAAGAGGATGCAGAAATCCCTATCATATTAGGGAGACCATTCCTAGCGACGGGGAGAGCCTTGATCGATGTAGAAAGAGGAGAGCTGACATTAAGGGTGGAGAAGGAAGAAATGGTGTTTAAAGTATTTAAACACATCATTGAGCCACCAACCATGAGCAGGTGCTTTGCAATCAGCACCATCAAACCTCCCTGTGAGCCCGTACAAGTTAAACCAAGGGAGATGAGCCCACGAAATCAGGTATGGCTTGCCGAACCTCCACAAACGCAGGTATGTGTTCCTGAACTTTCCCTTAACGATAATGCTAAGAGGAGAAGAAGAAAACGAAAACGAAAAATGTGGAGAAAATGGATTAGTTGTGGGGTTAATCCACCCCACATTCATTGAGTTAAGGAACTTGCGTCCGGCTAAAAGACGTTAAAGACAACGCTACTTGGGAGGCAATCCAAGGTATTTTGATTTATTTTACTTTAATATAATAGTTTTTTATTAAGAACGGTCTCACGGAGGTAGTGTTTATGTTGTGATTGACAGGTATAGGCCAATAAATTAAAGGGCGAAAAACTGAAGAACAACCAGGATTTCCAGAAAAACGGGTAAGCGCCGCGGCGCCCAGGAGCAGGGCCGCGGCGCCAAAAGAGCAGAAAGGCGCTGAAGTTTAAGCGCGACTCCGAGAGCAGGGCGCGCGAAAATCCGAAAAATTGCTGTCTAGCCGCGCTACCAGAATAGGCCGCGACGCAGAAATTCCCGGCGATAGAACATCAGCCGCGCACAAGCGAAATCCGCATGGTGATAAAACGCCCAAAAATCAGATTTTTCCCAATTTCAAAAACCAAAACCTAATCCCACTTCTCCACAAAACCCACGAAAATCCACAAGTTACCCACAAATCCTCCACAAATCAAATCCAACCACAACCAAAACTCTTAAATTCCTAAAAACCCTTAGCTATCTCAACCAACAAAACTCCATCCCATTGCCTCAAATCACCATTACAAGCAAGAACACCTTGAAGAACACCATAAAAAGGTAATCTTCATTTTTTTCTTGAAAAGCTTTCAATAGTCAAAGAAGGTAGTAGTTTGGAGAAGGGTTGCATTGTTGAAGTAGTTGGGGTGCTGGAAAAAATTGGTTGTGAAGTTTAGAGAAGGAGCAGACAAGGAGAGTGTGGGTATTGGGTAGTAGAGTTGAAGTTTGGGGGTGTTAGTGTTTTAGCTGCTAATTGTTGATTGTGTTGGGGAACATTTGTGCTACTGAGTTGTAAGCTGCAGAAAGTAATTTAACCATGTCCGCCAGAAAAATAAGAGCCTCCGCATCCACCTCAGCCCCGCAATACGATGATATTAGGTTCGTTAGCCACGAAGCTTATACAAGATACAAAAAGCTTAGTACCAGACCCTTAATCCCTGAAAGGAAAATGGACTATCAGAGGGAGTCGCTTGGTGAGGAGGATGCCTATGAGCCCATTCGGGCAATGATTGAGATGATGGGGTGGAGGAGATTTGTAAACCCAGACAAGATAGCGCCTATGAACAAAGCAATGGTGCGTGAATTCTATGCTAACTTTCCGGAGAGGGTGGACAACAAATGCTTTGTCAGGGGAAGATATATGCCTGTGACGGCAGGAGTGATAAATATATCTCTAAAAACAACAGATGTTGAAGAAAGGGGTGACGACCGAAGCTATTTCAGACCATGGTCGAGAAGCACCACCAACATCAATCGACGCCACAGGCATATGAGCTACCCCGGGCTGCATTTGATATTGCAATAAATGGGTCAAGAGGAGTGAGAAGGTGCCAGTTCAACAAAACAGCCAAGGGTTGGCTATATTTCATCAGTGCCCGTCTGATCCCATGAACGCACTTCACCAGAGTGCCAGAAGATAAGATTAAATTAATATATGGAATCATGACGGGGAAAACGATTGATGTGGGGAAAGAGATAGTGCAGAGCATTGAAGAAATCAGCAGGTTGGTAACAACAGGTGGATTGGGACATGGCTCACTTATCACTGATTTATGCCACATGAATGGGGTGCCAATCCTACCCACTGACACTAAAGAGAGAAACCAACTGCCTGTGTCATATGGGATAGTGCACTCTTTCCCAGACCCAAGCCCCCCAGCAGCAAGAAGAAGAGCACAACCACCACCACCACCAGCAGCAGAAGCCGCCATGAACGAAGATGAGCTTGAAATAGAGGCTCAATATGCGGCAGGGCCTAGCCACCAGCCAACCACAAAATCAGAACCTTCAGTGCCCATGATGGAGCAGCTACTCCAGAATCAGATGAGGATGATGCAGAGTTTGGACACGGTGATACAAGGACAGCAAGAAACAAGGCAACAAATTAACGAAATGCGTTCCTTGTTCAACCAGTAGTCCATGTACTATCCCATGCCACCGCCACCACCACCATTTTAGCCAAGTCTGTAAGTGTCTTATTTCTTTTATTGTCTTTGAGTCTACACACATTGGGGACAATGTGTGATTTAAGTTTGGGGGGTGTTTTATTTGTGTCTTATTGCTGTTTTATGTGAGTCTTTTTATTGTTTTGTGTATATTTTGAGTCACAATTTTTTTTATTTTCGAGTCATAATTGTCTGTCAAAGATCATGTTTGCTGTAGTTACTAGAAACACCTAGTGAAGTAAGGTGGAATAATGTAATGGAATTAGAAGCAACTATCTAAACACCTATGTCAGATATGCCAAAAACTCACAAAAATCTGTCTATTTGGAGTTTCTTGCTTAAATTATGCATGCTAAATGATGAAAACCTATGAGTTATGATTGCTTGCTATTTGAGGCGAAATAGTTAGGATATGCATGTTTAGGGAGATGACTCAGGCGTTTCTTTGTTAGCCAATTCTTACCACTCTTTTCTATCTCTGACATTAAAAGTATCCCTAGTCAGCCCCATTGAGCCTAAAAATTGAACTTTTTCTTTGACACCCTATATTCCCATACTTGTGCCATAAGCAAACATGTGAAATAGTTGGAATAAAAATGTGTTAAAAAAGAGACAAAAAGAGCAAGAAAAATTGATGCACCCCACTTAAAAAGTAATGAGAAATAGGCAAAAGCCTAAGTTTGGGGGTGCTTGCTATTATGATACACTTCACGCTCTCAAAACAAAAGAGGGGAAAGATAGATTTGAAGTGAAAGAAAAGAATCAAAAGAAAAAGGGAAAAATTGAAAAGCTAAAGAGCTTATGGTACACGGAATGAGCCTAAATGCCTATTTTTACTTACCCATACCTAAGCCTACATTACAACCCTTAAAAGTCCTGAAGATCTCTTAGATGCATAGCCATGATTAGTGGAGAATAGCAAGTAAACATGTCATAGGAATTTTGAAATTAACATGCATGATTCAGTATTTGACTTCCATTAAGCATGATAAAAATGAGTTTGCGAAATATCTAGCTTAATGTGTTTAGTGTGCTAAAACTTCATGCTATATGTTCCTGCATATTATTCTGCTAACCTTCAAGTTTTTCTAAGTAATACCAATGCAACAAAGTGATCAATG
This sequence comes from Przewalskia tangutica, assembly GCA_029844215.1. Classification (NCBI taxonomy): domain Eukaryota; kingdom Viridiplantae; phylum Streptophyta; class Magnoliopsida; order Solanales; family Solanaceae; genus Przewalskia; species Przewalskia tangutica. The sequence continues at coordinate 25,431,830 of CM056720.1, read as the reverse complement.
TCAGTGAGTCATTTATTTTCTTGTTTTTCTTGAGTCTTTATTTCTTTCTTTTTATCTTTGCTCGAGGGCGAGCAAAGGTTAAGTTTGGGGGTATTTGATCGGTGTATTTTATATACACTTTTGAGTCGTTTTTAGTTAGTCTTTTGTCCCTTTTTGTACAAATAAGTGTCGTATTAGGATATATTTTCTTTCTTTTGAGTCAAAGTGGTTAAAATGGCCAAATGGCGGAAAAGGAGCTAAAAGAGGGCAAAAGTGGAGGTTCCAGAGCTGAAAAGACGAGGAAGTGGCGAACGAGGCAGAAACACGCGCGCGGCGACGCCATGCCAACAGTGCGGCCGCGGCGCCAATATCCGTGGCGCGCAGTTGCGCCACGGCGCGCATGCCAGAAAGCGGCCGCGACGCCAAATCACCCGGCGATCGCAGGTTCGAGCCGCGCGCCGATAGCGTGGTCGCGCGCCGACGCGGGAAAATCAGGTTTAATGACGAATTTCGGTCAGCCTGGCGGAAAAGTTAGAGGCGGTTTTGAGCCTATAAAAGGAGAACCCTAGGCAGTTTTTAAGGGTTCTCTTTCTTGCACAACACAAGGATTCTTGGATTGAAGATTGAAGACCATAGTTTAGTAACTTTCTTTTCTTTTCTTTCCTTTATTTCAGTTTTTATGATGAACCTTGAATTAGTTCTTGTCATGTCAATGGCTAGGAACTAATTCTTTTATAGGGCTTTCCATGTTAAATCACTAGAAACTTATGTTATGAATTGATACATGTTTATGGTAATTCTTCTTCTTGTTGAGATTTATCCAATAATTGCTTTGAATGTTTGGTAATTAATTGATCACTAATTATCATTACTTATATGATTTCTAATCAAACTTCGAAAGGAGGAGGTTGTGAATATGCTGTAAGTTGGGTAGACATATTTTGGATTGGGGATGAAAATACCTCAATTACTTATGTAGCGTTAATGAGAGGCTTAACAACCCTAATTTTACGCATGGTGCGTGACGGTTAACTAGGTTTTTGGTCTTAATCCTCCTATAGAGTCATCCTTATCACCGAAAGGTAGAAAGGAGCAATACTGGGGTTGAGTGTTTATATAGCCTTAACGGGAGTATAAAACGATTTTGTAAACCTGCTAGCTCCGAGAGAAGAAGAACCATAATTCATTGCATTAATAAGTAACATAAGCGGATAGTTGAGGAGACGTGGAAGACCTATTCTCATCACAACTGAAGTAAACCTATAGTTAATTAGCCTTTATAATTGTTAGTCATAAACAACAAAATCAATATCGGTTACCAAATAGATACCAAAAGATAGATAGTTGGTACTTGAACACTAATCCTTGTGGACGATATTCAGTCTTACCAAGACTATATTAGTTGAGTCGACAACGTGCACTTGCGTTAAAGTGTGTGCATCTTTTCGCGCATCAATCATCACTCAACTCATCCACCTTATCCCATTTTATCTTTTCCCTAGTATATGCGGGCGTAGCAATCGGGGAGTCATCATCCTCAATCAATTGCTGAAGATGGACAAACTCTGCCAAATCCACATATTTGGTCACAGTTAGATCCTCCAATGTAACATGATCATGAGCCTATAGTGCCTGAACCGCAGCTCTCAACTCTTGTAACACTATCCAAAGTGACCGAACATCACTACTCAGACTAGCTCTCTCCTAGCCTATTCTCAAACCCATCTAGGCGGGTATGTAGTATCGTATATCATATGAGATGCCACTGTGGCAAGCTTCAGTGGCTCAAGAGCTATAGTAATCTTCTTAGAAACAAATTTCTTGAGTTGCCTTGAACAAATTTCTTGAGTTGCCCGGAACATTTATTAGTAAAACCGTAACAAAAAAGTAAACAACATAGGCTTTAGTTTTATGTTTGCAGTACTCGGGTATTGTTTCAGTACTGCAGGTCGTATAAGTTTTATACGTGCCATACAAAAAAGTATGGATCGTACAAATAATTTGACGGTCAATACAAAAATTATACGATCCATAAAAATTTTGTATGGGCTGTAGAAATTTGTATGGTCCCTTACATATACACACAAGCTTCAATCATCCAATTTTACATGAGTTTGGGGTGTCGGGGCTCGGGTTACTCAGACTTCACTCCTTATTAATAAGTTTACACACATTAGTACGTTATCGGTCTTTTGGAAGACGTAATAATTTTAAACCTGAGTGTTGAAGTTATCTATCAAAATTCCCACCAACCCATCAGAAGTTACTCAGATTTCACTCCCTTTCCTTTATCATTTCTCTCATATTCATTTTTACGAACAGTTGGCGGGCATAATGAATCGACATGAATGTGGATCAAAATGCATGCCGAATCAATAAGGGTATGATATTATCATACTCACGAGCCCTAATCTACAACACACATACCAAATCCCCACCCTAACAACATAATTCACACAATTTCAACTAAGAACAAGCATTCAAATTCACTTTTTACCTTACACCTAACATTTTCAAAACCCTAGGTTCAATACTTCAACTACCCAACATCAATAATCATCATAACTTCACTTGTACCATTAGAATTGAGATGAGATAGAAATTAAAGCATCAACATACCTGATGGACTGCAATTCTTCAAGAGGAAAGTAGCCACGACAATGCCAATGCTCAATGAGTGTTGCGGGAAGAGAATGTGAAAGAGATTGGGTTTTTGGTGGAGGAATTATGGAAGATGAATGTCTTTGATGTGGGTGTGATGGGGGTCGGTTATGGGAGAGAGAAAGTGTAGGAGTTTAGATTTTTGATTTGGAGTGGGAAATTATGAATGATCAGGCTTGTTTTAATGATTTGGGTTTGTTGTCATGATTTTTGTACAAATCATATAAATTTGTACGGTGTGTAAAATTTTATAGGGTGCCCAGTTAGAAGACTTACCTAAATTAATTAAATGACGTGGCTCACAAAATATGGGCCATGAAACTCATTATATAATTTTGTACGATCCATTGATATTTGTACGGTCCAATTGGGGACGGTGGAAAAATACGGTCCGAACAAAAATGTAGGATCCGTATTTTTCACTAGGCACCTAAACACTTGCAATTTTCTGAGATCTATTATTCTCGATGGACCAGCAAACCATCACACAATCCAAAAACACTTGAATTCAAAATCAAAGTGCATAAACTAAACTTCGGTTGCCTCCTAAGAAACACTTGATTTAATGTCGCGGCACGACGGTGTTACCCATTTATTTAGGATCGAGTTCAGGAGTGTATCTATCCTTTAGACGGTTCCTATCCACAATTTTATCACCATTAATGCAGCCATGGTAGTGTTTCACCCTGTGGCCATTAACTCTAAAGGTTCGAGTCCCATCTCCGAACTTCAATTCCATCGAGCCATTGGGTAAAACACTCACCACTTGAAATGACCCATACCATTTCAATTTTATCTTTCCCAAGAAGAGTTTCATCCTTGAATTGAAAAGTAGGACATTATTTTTTAGTTAAAAGCCATGCTTCAGAATCTTTTTATCAGGGTAATGCTTTATTTTCTCCTTATACAAGGCTATAATTTCATATGCTTGATACCAGAACTCATCCATCTCATTAATTTGAAAAAGCCGGAGCTTGGCCGCTTCATCCCAATCTATATTCAGCTTTTCAGAGCCCATAAGGCTTTGTGTTAGAGCTCAATGGGTAGGTGCCACGCCTTACCAAAAACCAGCTCGAGAAGTCCCAATAGGCGTTTTGAACGTCGTTCTGTATGCCAAGAAAATTATCTAGATTCCTCGACCAGTCGATCCTATTTGCATTAATGATTTTAGCTAGTATACTCTTGATTTATCAGTTCGAAACATCAACCTGACCACTCATTTGAGGATGATATAGAGTGGCCACTCGGTGCTTAACCCCATACTTCTCCAGCAACCGAGTAAATGCCCTATTGCAGAAATGTGAACCCCCATCGTTGATGATCGCCCTCTATGTGCTAAAATAGGTAAAAATACTCTTCTTCAAGAACCCCGTCACACTCTTGGATGCATTGTTGAGTAAAGCCACTTCTTATACCCATTTTAAGACATAATCAACAACCACCAAAATGAACTTCATTCCACATGAACTCATAAAGGGACTCATGAAGTCGATCCCCATACATAAAATATTTCCACCTCCATAACAAAATTTAGAGGCATCATGCTTCCTCTTATTACTTCCCTGTCGTTGTCACTAGTCACATGACCTTGTCGTCATATTAGCATCAGGATACATGGTGGGCCAGTAATATCCATATTCTAGAACCTTCACCACTATCATGTTCCTATTATGCTGACCTATAATCGGAGAGTCATAACATTCCTTCAAAATAACCATCACATTATCTTCAGAAACACACTCCGAATCATATTATCAGCATAACTATGGCTTATCCTAGTGATACTGGTGACAATATCTTAAGAATTTCTTCTTCTGCTGGTTTTTAAGCTCTTCAGGAATGAGACCGTTCATCAGAAAGTTAGAAATACTAGAATACCATGGATCCATGGCACAAGAAAAGGCCAAATTCCTCTCATCAGGAAAAGCATCACCAATATCTAGATCTTCCTTCGAATCACCACCTTCTTCAAGTTGCGAAAGATGATATGTAACCTGATTTTCAGACCATTTTCGATTGTTAAACTCAAAGTCAAACTCTTGTATCATGATCTATATACACAACCACTTTCAATCATTAGATACCTCAATGCAGCATGATTTGTATACACAACCACTTTCGATCACTCTGTGATTCATCTGAGCAACATTAAGAGTCTTTCAAATATAGTATACTAGGTGCATGATCTTACTGTGCTTTTTACCAAGAACCACACCAATCGCAAAGCCGCTAGGATCACACATCAACTTAAAATGCAAAGACTAGTCTGACAAATTTTCTCATTTTGTTTGAAGCGGGCCAAATAGAGAATGAAATGCATTAAAAAAATAGGGGAATGAAGTCAGAGACTCCCTTCTTTTGTAATGATAGGAGCTAAAGCGAGTATCTCCTTCAATGTTTCAAAGGCTTTCAGACACTTCTCATCAAACAAGAATTTAACCTCTTTTTGAAGAAGCTTGCACATAGGATTAACAATTTTAGAGAAGTCCTGTATGAAGTCTGTATAGAAACCAGCATATACAAGGAAGCTACCAATTCCCTTAACAAAAATAGGTAGAGGAAGCTTGGACATCACCTCAATATTTGCTTTATCAACCTCAATACCCTTTTCAAAAAAATTGTGGACAAGCACAATTTCCTCCTTACCATGAAATGACACTTTTCCCAATTCAGGACAAGATTTGATGCAAAGAATGAGGGGTGATGATTAGTAAGTGGGTCAGGTGTTTGTGATCTTCGGATCGACCCAAAAATGTACACCAAAGATGGGGTTCTTAGGTTCTCTGTTTGGCCAAATAGGGTGGTGATTGGTGGTTATTTCGGATAGTTGTGCTTGGAAACAAACTTAGACATTTTGTGGAGTTATCACGAGTGGGTTGAGGATCATAATGATGTTTGGGAATTGGTGTTTTGATGGTGGCAAGGTCGTGGGAATGAACCAAAATAGTGAGGTCTCGATAAGGTTGGATATATCGGACTGTTTATGGTTGTTGGATGTGGGTGGAAGGATAATTATGGTTTCGGGCAATGACATTTATAGTGGATGTTATGGACGTGTTTTGGGACATGGCGGTGAAATGATTGGAGTAATTTGGATGAGGGATGAACATGGAATACGAGGTACAAGTCCGAGTACACACTAAGTGCTAGTTGGTTCGATTCTGTCTAAGTGTTTGGTTGTTGTGGTTTTAGTGGGGTTTGGATGATATGCAAAGGATATGGACATGGGGGTTTTACTTTCCGGGTCGACACCAAGATTAAGGTGACCGATTCAACAAGGTCTAGTCTAGGGTTGCTAAGTACAAGCCCCTGAACAAGCCACGTAAGGGTGGTCGGAAAACCATAGAGATAGGCCCAAGGCTTAGGCTAGGTTGGATCACACAAGTTCCAACGTTTGCTTGCAACCAAGGGAGTTCCTTAATCTTGGGTTTTGATTAGGTCACACAAGTCCTAACCAAGGCTTACACCGAACGGAAGGTGGTTCACACAAGAACCGTGTCCCACATAAGGACCGGTGGATGTAATCAACACACAAGTTTATATTTCACTCAATATTAAACATGTCTATTTACAACATCCTAAGGGTCCTATTCATAGTAGTATATGGACCTTTCTAGAAGATAAACTAAAGGATACAAAACTACAAACCAATCGGTCGAATGGGAACAAGGGAAGGAGATCAGTTGGCTTGGGAACCAAGTTAGTTCTCGGCCATGGTGAAGCAATGGGAAATGGTTTGATTTTTCTTGGAGAAAAGGGTGAAACCAAACTCCTTCACACTTATTTTGTAGTAACTGAGTATGGGGAATATGTTTGGCTTCTCAAGACTTCATCTTCTTAGATCTAGTTTGAAAGCTTCCATTCCTTGGACAATAGAGTGGTTCTCGGCCAACTCATCCACTCCCATAAGCCAAGCTTGACTTTCCTTATTGTCTCTTGAATAGTCATTTTGGATGATTCTTATCCTTGCCACTTTGTAGGCCAAGTCATCACTTGTCTTTTCCATGGCGTGCCCTCGCCTTTGCCCATGCCATCTTGGCATTCTTTGTTCCTTACAAGTCATTAATTGTGTCCTAAGGCAATCTAAGGGCTATTACATAATCTTAACATGTCCTAATGCAACTATTACATAGTCTAGAATTTTAAAGACAATAAACTAAAAATAAGGTCTCGGTCATGACCAACACAAAAGGCCGAAAAAAGTTTGTCCTTTTAAAATAATCAAGTTATGGTTCCTAAACAGCCCATAGCCCATGCCATTCTCGACCCTTAGTAGTGGGTCGATGGCCAATATTTGACACCTTTGGTCCTTCAGTCAACCACTTGAATTGAGAAGTTATGTTTGGACCTTTCTTGCATCAAGATTAGTCTCTTCACACCTCTTCAGCACCTGACCCAGATGGTCAAGACAGTCGTCAAATGAATAACTCATGATTGAGAATCATTTGTGAAAACTTCCAAGAAGTTTTCCACATGTCAGAAAAGATAGACATCATACACCTCTGAAATGTGGTTGGAGCATTGCACAACCCAGAGGGCATCCGACTGAAAGAAAATGCCACATAGCCCATGCCATTTTCAACCTTTATTAGTGGGTCGATGGCCAATCGTTGACACCTTAGGTCCTTCGATCAACCACTTGAATTGAGAAGTTAAGTTTGGACCCTTTCTTGCACCATTTTCCTCTTCTTGGAAAGAATTATCCTCAAATTCGGGTGGTTCAAGTATGAACATTTTAGGAGCATAAAATGTTGGATCTGGTCCATTATTCGAAAATTTCTTCTCAGATGAGCCACTTCATAATTTGGTCAACAACTTGAAGAGACCATTTTTCAAATATTCTTCCCACTCAATCAAGGCGTCATATGTCGACGATTTGTGGTGCTTACCTACCAACTTATCACTATAAGGATTAATAGTTTGTTGTTCCTTTCTTAGGTTGTCACTAACTCTCCCAAACTCTTTTTAAAGTTGTATCGTCATGACCATGATATTGGTAGCATAGGGATCACGACTTTGGATGTCACAACTTCCGAGTGATACTACAAGACATCCACACTCACCATGTAGGCCATTGAAGTCCTTTTCTCACTCAATCTCCTCTCGGGTCTTCATTAGTATAGAGCTTATTTTCAAATCGATCATTGAATACATTTGTGCTCCAATAAATTCATTCAAATGGACATTTATCCTTGGCCACGGAGACTCGTTCCTCAACGTGAGGTTGTAGACCAATCGGTGACCCATGTGCACATCCCAAACCTTATTTTGATTTGGCACCATCAAGAGATGTACCGTGTCGGAGCTAAGGAACTCTTGGTCATCCTCCTTGCCTAATTGTTCTTGTTCTTCACATCCATATTCTTTATGAATAGACAACAAACTTCATAAAAATAAATCAAGAGTAAGTTCATTATCTCCCTTTGGTAGGGTCCCGAATGTGTTATTATTTGGGAAGTCCATGTCGGCATCTTTTCCATGCGGGTTTGCTCATTTAATGGGTTGACAAAGAAGGTACCACCTATTTCTTCAACTTGGTACAAAGGATTAGTAAAGAAGGCCCAACCTTACTTTGTTTCTTCATCATTCTTCAGAATATGATCATAGATAGAGATCAGACATGAAACAAGGCTCTCGTGAACACATAACTCGATTGTTTCCTTCGGATCGTTATAAGGAGGGATGGATCTTTCGAGAACTAACTCACAAATAGGATCACCAAAATATTGATTGCACTCCCCTTTTTGGAATCGTCCTTTTTTTTTCGTGCCTCAGCTCTGGCTTGGTGCTTTTGTGTTTGTTTGATATTTATCTCTTTACCTTACTTGGTGACAAAGGTATTAACCAGAAGTCTTTACCGTAATTATGAAAGAAGTAGATGTTGTCTTCTCCATCGTGTAGTATTTTCCAGTCATATTGCCACGGACATCCCAACAAGATGTGACATGCATCCATAAGAAGGATGTAGAACCAAAACTTATCCACATATCCTCTGATCCAAATGTTGATGAAGGCTTGAGTGGTAACTTTGCACTACTACATTTCAGACCTAATGCGACGCCTCAAAATCGGCACCATAGGGCCTTCTGGCCATTGCATTAGACCTAATGCAACGGCGAGGAACCGTTGCATCCGCTGGCGTTGCATTAGGTTTAATGCAATGGCCAGAAGGACCTAATGCGACGGAAGTGTACAGTCGTCCCATTAGATATGCATCTAATGCAACGGCCCTATTTAGCCGTCGCATTAGGTGCATGTCTAATGAAACGGGTTATGAACCTAATGCGACGGTTGTTCCAGGCCGTTGCATTATATATTCACCTGGTTTGAAGAAGCCTAGAGTCACCTAATGCAACGAATTATTGATCTAATGTGACGACCTTAACAGATTAAACAACAATATGAAAGCTCTGTACACTGGCCATTCAAATCTCCAACTACTATCAAGGTTACAACACTAACCAAAAACTCAACCTTACAACATATGTATAATGAAAATGCTATGACATTTTAATAACCATAAGATCAAAATGGATATATTAAACAAAGCTGAAAATTTGAAATTACATACTATAATTTCCACTGTTTGTCTCAACATGTTTTCCATAAAAATTATAAGTTCTAACAAAATCTATAAGTAGACAAGAAACCTCCTAAAATACGTTCAAGGGGAACTGGAAAAAGGGATACATCATCAGATTCTTCTTTTTCTTCCACTTTCTTTTCTTATTTCTTCTCCTCAGCAACAGGTGCACAGTGGCGCCACCACCAGAAGGTGCATCAACTGCAACATCACCACCACCAGCAGGCACTGCAGCCAACTTTTCTCTGCCAGCAACAATTAGCTCAGTGATATCATTTGATTGAGACATCATCCTGGAAGAATCAACATATCCTACTTGGGGAAAATCTTGCACCTCTAGTGGAGGTAATGCAAATCTATGTTGTAACCTCGCACACTCTAATGCTATATCAACCTTCAAATAAAACAAAATAAAAGATGAGAAACCAAATTTAGCATAAGTACAAGATTTCATATTTTAAGCCCACAGATTCCATGTACATTCTCAAAAGTCAACTCCAAGCAAAATATGTTACCTATTTGACTACAAGTTTATCTAAACAACACATTACAAACTATTCATCCTTTATTTATCCAAAACAGACTTACACAACCTTTTAAGACATCCAAAACCTATGTAATTTGGTATAATAGCCCTTTTGACCAATCTAGAACCTATAAGTTTCTCCTAAGTCATGTTAAAGTCACTTTATGCCATATCTAACATTGTATGATTCATTTAACTATAACAAGTATACAAGCTAATGTGTATGTACATTTTCAGGTCACAAAGCACATAGATCATGAAGATTAAGGTGTTTCTATTTCTTTGAGCCATAAGAAACAGTAGCACACTTAAACCATGGTTATATCTAGCTAAACAAACTGACTAGGCTAAACACCAATGTATTTTAATTTAATTATAGATTTAGACTAATATTAGGTGATATGATAAGCATGATATGACACCAAATCGGCTAAAATATTAACCTTAAGAGCTAATACATGTCCTTAAACAGATACCACGACTTCAATAGTGAAGTAAACTGGAAAAATACTTAGAAATAACACAAAATGCATTTTAATACACTATGTAAACTAAACTAGACAAGAATTTAAACAAGGATTAAGGATTATCATCTATATCATTTTAGGATGGAAGGTATAAAAACAAGAGACATTACAGTCTATATCATTTTAGGATGAATTCAAACTTGAATGACATGTGTGGAAGGTACCTAATGCACTAAATCACTCTTCTATAGCTTATTATAAGTCATAAGTTACTCAGATTCATTTGATTATAAGAGTAAAGGTAGAATACCATTATCACTTTCACAAACTTATTCCAGACAAGCTATTGTTGCTCACAGATTCATACATGGCAATCTCAAAGCCATTTCAGTCTCAAATAAACTTTCTAATAATTATGAATTCATCTGAAACACATATTATGATCTTATAAAACACATTCATAATGCATACCAAGCTCAAAAACCTATTTAGCAATTGATAATGACTTAAAAGATAACCATGGTCCAATCATGAGACTAAATCAGACTTAATTTAAACTATTCAGACCACATGTAGTGTTACAATTAACTAAGCATGCTAATTAACCACTTAAAACACATATTGACTGATCATAGCAGAAAATTAAAAAATCTCCAAATCTTACAAGAAAGCTTCGGGACTTGATGCAAAATGTAGAGGAGTATGAGACAAATTCAATGATACTACCCACTGCCTTCGTCGATGCTGCAACTGACCATAATTTGGCAAAACCGATCGGAATTTCCAATTTGGTCGACGGGACGATTGATCGGTGTATTTTATATACACTTTTTGAGTCATTTTTAGTTAGGTTTTTGTCCCTTTTGTACAAATAAGTGTCGTATTAGGATAGATTTTCTTTCTTTTGAGTCAAAGTGGTTAAAATGGCCAAATGGCGGAAAAGGAGCTAAAAGAGGGCAAAATAGGAGGTTCCAGAGCTAAAAACAGAGAAAGTGGCGAACGAGGCAAAAGCCAGTCGCGCAGCGCCTCTGCGATCGAAGTAGGGCCGCGGCGCCCAATATCCAGAGAGGCTGCAGAAGTCCCAGCGTCGCGGCGCCTCATGTCAATAGGTGCAGGGCCGCGGCGCCTAAACATCAGAAAGGCTACAAAAGTTGCAGCGCGGCTCTCCGATGCCAGAGATCGGGCGCGGCGCCGTCAACAAAGTGCCACGCGAAGTTACGGCGCCGCTGAGATAGCGCGGCGCCGGCGGAAAAATCGAGTTTTGACGATTTTACAGGCGAACTGCAGGGAAAAGTTAAGGGCGGTTTTCAGCCTATAAAAGGAGAACCCTAGGCAGATTTTAAGGGTTCCCCTTCTTGCACAACACAAGGATTCCTTCTTGGAGATTGGAGACCATAATTTAGTACTTTCTTTTCCTTTTCTTTTCTTTTATTTCAGTTTTTGTATGATGAACTTTGAATTAGTTCTTGTCATGTCAATGGCTAGGAACTAATTCTCTTATAGGGCTTTCCATGTTGATTCACTAGAAACTTATGTTATGAATTAATGCATGTTTATGGTTATTGTTCTTCTTTGAGAGATTTATCCAATAATTGCTTTGAATGCTTGGTAATTAATTGACAACTAATTATCCTTATATGATTTCTAATCAAACTTCGAAAGGAGGAGGTTGTGAATATGCTGTAAGTTGGGTAGACATATTTGGGTTGGGGATGAAAATACCTCAATTATTTATGTAGCGTTAATGAGAGGCTTAACAACCCTAATTTTGCGCATGGTGCGTGACGGTTAACTAGGTTTTTGTTCTTAATCCTCCTATAGAGTTATCCTTATCACCGAAAGGTAGGTAAGGTGCAATACTGGGGTTGAGTGTTTATATATCCTTAACGGGAATATAAAACGATTTCGTAAACCTGCTAGCTCCGAGAGAAGAAGACCATAATTCGTTGTATTAATAAATAACATAAGCGGATAGTTGAGGAGACATGGAAGCCCTATTCCCATCACAACTGAAGTAAACTCATTAGTTAAAATAGTCTTTATAATTCTTAGTTATAAACAACAAAATCAAACATCAATTTACCAAATAGATACCAAAAGATAGATAGTTGGTACTTGAACCCTAATCCTTGTGGACGATATTCGGTCTTATCATGACTATATTACTTGTCACGATAACGTGCACTTGCGTTAAAGTGTGTGCATCTTTTCGCGCATCAAGTTTTTGGCGCCGTTGCCGGGGATTAGGCATAATTCAATATCAAATTTATCTATTTTTAATTTCTAATTTGGTTTTTATTTTATTTTACTTTTACGATTTTATTTTTATTTCTTTACATTGTTTATTTTATTTTCTTTTCTTTTGTACAAACAAGTGTGCCGTGATTCGTTGTTGGTTTTGATTCATCTCAGGAACCCTTTAGATATGGATTTTTACTGTCAATATGATAGAGATCCAACCATAGAGGAAGAGAGGGAGGAATTACGAGAAGCTATACTCAGTTTCACGAGGTACCAAAATCAGTTCATGGACGAAACGAGAATGGTCATGAAGAAGTTGGAAACGCAAATAGCAGAACTCGCGATCATATTCAACAGCGAAACACAAGAAGAGCAATCTGCACCTGTGGTAGGCAATGAGGAAACACAATGTCAGGCAATTGACCTGAAGGATGCCGAATCAGGGGAGATAGAGAGTTCGCAGCAGCGGCCAGCGGCGCCGATGGCGAGGCAGCGCGAAGATTCGAGACGATGCAAGAGAGTGGCGCGCGGCTGAAAGCGAGCGCGGCGCGGAACCCAGAAATCGAGAATTCGGCAGAAGTTGTAGCAACTGCACCCCAGGTGATAATACCATATCCCCAGAAGTTAAAAACATGTACTCTTGATAAGCAATTCTCTAGATTCATGGAGGTCCTCAAACAATTGCAACTCAATATCCCGTTTGCTGAAGCATTAGAGCAAATGCCGAGCTCCGTCAAGTTCATGAAGGATGTGCTAGCAAAAAGAGGAGGATAAAGGACTACGAAAGCAGTGATGTTGGTGAGGAATGTAGTGCCATCCTACGAGACAACTACCTCGAAGTTACAAGATCCGAGGAGCTTCACCATCCCATGCACCATTGGAAAATTTGAATGTCGAAGCATTGTGCGACTTGGGAGCAGGCATAAATCTGATGCCTTATCTAGTTTTCTGCAAACTAGGAATGGGAGAAGTCAAACCTACAAACATCACTTTGCAGTTAGCTGACCGCTCAATAGTTCATCCTAGAGGAGTCATCGAAGATGTATTAGTGAAGGTGGACAAGTTCATCTTTCCCGCGCCGACCGTTATCTTAGACATAAAAGATAACGATGGAATCCCCATCATACTTGGCGCACCTTCTTAGCCACGGGGCGGGCTCATTGATGTTCACAAAGGGGAGTTGAAGCTTCGAGTAGATGAAGAAGAGGTGATTTTCAATGTCTTTCAAGCAGCAACTTTTCCAGATGCCAAGGATAACTGCTTAGCCATTGATCTTATCGAAGAAGCAGTGTCAGCCAAGGAGTTCGGACATGATGATACGCTTGAAGAAGTACTGACCAAATGGGATGATGATAGTAGAAACGATCCAGATTTGATGGAGTATGCAAATTGGATGAATGTTTATGAAAAATGGGATACGAGGAAGTATGAAGAGCTTGGACAGATTCCAGAAAGATCATTACCATCCACGCAGAAGGCTCGAGTTAGAGTTAAAAACCCTACCCAATCATCTACAATACCAATACCTAGGTGAAGAAAACCTTACGGTGATCATTCCATGCCACCTATCCACGAAGAGATTGATAAAGCGCTAAGAATCTTGAAGAATCACTGGCGGAAATCGGATGGACATTAGCGGACATAAAAGGGATAAGTCGTCAGCGGTAATGCATAAGATCCGTCTAGATGAGAGAAGCGGACCGTGTCCGAAGCCCAAAGGCGACTAAACCCAAACATGAAAGAGGTAGTCAGAAAGGAAATCCTAAAATGGCTCGATGCAGGAGTAATTTACCTTATATCTGATAGCACATGGGTGAGTCCAGTACAAGTGGTGCCTAAAAATGGTGGAATGACAGTGGTGACCAACGAAAGGAACGAACTCATTCCTTCTAGAACAGTCACTGGATGGCGAATCTGCATTGACTATTGCAAGTTGAACAAGGCAACCAGAAAATACCACTTCCCGTTGCCATTTCTAGATCAAATGTTGGACAGACTTGCAGGGCATAACTACTACTGCTTTTTGGATGGATACTCAGGGTATCACCAGATTGCAATAGCACCAGAAGATCAGGAAAAGACAACATTTACTTATCCTTTTGGTACATTTGCATTTAGAAGGATGTCATTCGGACTTTGCAATGCACCTGCAACCTTTCAGAGGTGTATGATAGCAATTTTCTCAGACATGGTGGAGAGGACTATAGAGATCTTTATGGATGACTTTTCGGTCTTTGGAGCATCGTTCGATGAGTGTTTAAAGAACCTAGAAGCAGTGTTAAGCCGGTGTGAAGAGTCTAACCTTGTGTTAAACTAGGAGAAGTGTCACTTCATGGTAACAGAGGGAATTGTCTTGGGACACAAAATATCAAGCCAAGGTATTGAGGTGGACAAAGCAAAGATTTCAGTGATCGAAAATCTACCAACTCCAGTATCAACAAAAGGGGTCAGAAGTTTCCTTGGACATGCAGGTTTCTATAGAAGATTCATCAAGGATTTCTCAAAGGTCTCAAAGCCCCTTTCCACATTGCTAATGACGGGGGTTGCCTTCGACTTCAATAAAGAATGCCTATCCGCATTTCGGCGCTCGAGGCTCATTTCAGACCCATAGTCATTGCACCAAATTGGGAGCTCCCATTTGAACTAATGTGCGCATGGCGATTATGCGATAGGGCGATGCTTGGACAGAGAATCGACAAGGTATTTAGATCTATTTACTATGCTAGTAAAACTCTAAATGACGCACAGTTAAATTATGCAACTACCGAAAAGGAGCTACTAGCAATAGTATATGCATTTGAGAAATTCAGGCCATACTTGATTGGGAATAAGGTGATAGTATACACTGACCACTCTGCCATACAGTACTTGATGACAAAGAAGGATGCAAAACCTCGCCTTATTCGATGGGTCCTGCTACTACAAGAATTTGACGTGGAGATTCGTGATAAGAAAGGAACAGAGAATTCAGTTGCAGACCACTTGTCAAGACTGGAGAACACAGAGAGCCAGAACACCAAGGATGTGCAAATAAATGATCACTTTCCAGACGAACAACTGTTTCAAGTAAGTATGAGTTCTAATTTACCTTGGTACGCTGATTTTGTTAACTTTCTTGCAGCTAAGGTACTACCTCCAGAATTGACAAGACAGCAAGTGAAGAGGTTTTACTCAGAAGTAAAAGCATTACTATTGGGAGGAACCTATGCTATACAAACACTGTGCCGACCAAGTCATCAGGCGATGTATACCGGAGGAAGAGATGCATCAAGTTCTCACCCATTGCCACACCCTATCATGTGGTGGACACTTTGGGGCATCAAGAACAGCGGCAAAGGTACTGCAATACAGATTCTATTGGCCAACACTTTTTAAGGATGCCCATACCTTTGTGAAGAAATGTGATAGTTGTCAGAGAACAGGGAACATCTCAAGACGAAACGAGATGCCTTCGCAAGGGATATTGGAAGTGGAACTCTTTGATGTGTGGGGAATCGATTTCATAGGACCATTCCCGCCATCCTTTGGAAATCAATATATCCTTACGGCGATGACTATGTGTCCAAATGGGTAGAAGCGGTGGCCCTGAAAACGATTGTAAGAGCTCAAAAATTCCTTCAAAAGAATATTTTCACAAGGTTCGGACTACAAGAGCCATCATCGATGTGAAGAAGTCACTATTGCAACAAGCAGCTGAATTCGTTGCTTTCCCGATATGGAGTCTACCACCACACTATAACTGCCTACCACCCTCAAGCTAATGGGCAAGCAGAAGTGTCAAATAGAGAAGTAAAGAGCATATTGGAAAAGACGGTGAACGGCTCAAGGAAAGACTGGTCTATCAAACTGGATGACGCATTATGGGCATACCGGACAGCATTCAAAACACCAATTGGTATGTCACCTTATAAATTAGTTTTTGGTAAAGCATGTCATTTGCCAGTAGAGTTGGAACACAGAGCGTATTGGGCAATAAAGAAGTTAAATATGGACGCCACGACAGAAGGACAGAGGAGGCTACTACAGCTAAACGAGTTAGAGGAATTCAGGCACAATGCCTATGAGAATGCAAAGATCTACAAGGAACGAACGAAAGCATGACACGACAAGAAGTTGATACCGAAAGACTTTCAAGAAGGACAACAAGTGCTTTTATTCAACTCAAGGTTGAAATTATTTCCAGGCAAGTCAAAATCACGTTGGACGGGACCATACACGGTGGTAAGAGTATTCCCATATGGTGCAATTGAGATAAAAGGGAGAGAAGGAGCTTCCTTCAAGGTAAACGGACAGAGGTTAAAACCCTATCTGATCAATGAAATGGAATATATGAACTTAGTAACCTCTCATACCTTAGAATAATAAGGAACTTGCGTCTGGCTAAAAGACGTTAAAGACAGCGCTCCTTGGGAGGCAACCCAAGGTATTTCAATTTATTTAGTTTAAATGCAATTAGTCTTTATTTAGAACAGTCTCACGGAGGTAGTGTCTGTGTTGTGTTGACAGGTAAAAGCCAAGGACTTGGAAGGCAAAAACTGAAGAGAAGCGAGGATTTCAGAAAACGCCGAGCCTTGGCGCCGAAGCGAGGCAGCGCAGGAAGTTCAGAACCAGCACAGGAGTTTGGGCGCCGCGGCGCCCATTTGCAGGGCCGCGGCGCCACAACAGAAAAAAATCTGAATTCTGAAAGACGCCCTGATCCAAAGGCCCTGTCGCCAAATCAAAAACCCAGAGCTCTCCCCCCCCCTCACGGAATTCAAAGTACTATCCCACGCCATTGCCACCATTTTAGCCAAGTCTGTAAGTGTCTTATTTCTTTTATTGTCTTTGAGTCTACACACATTGGGGACAATGTGTGATTTAAGTTTGGGGGGGTGTTTTATTTGTGTCTTGTTATGTTGTATTTAAGTCTTTTTATTGTTTTTATGTATTTTTGAGTCACAATTTTTTTTTCTTTTGAGTCATAATTGTCTGTCAAAGATCATGTATGTTGTAGTTGCTAGAAACACCTAGTGAAGTAAGGTGGAATAATGTAATGGAATTGAAGCAACTATCTAAACACATAGGTTAGATATGCCAAAAACTCACAAAATCTGTCTATTTGGAGTTTCTTGCTTGAATTGTGCATGCTAAATGATGAATACTTATGTGTTATGATTGTTTGTTATTTGAGGCGAAATAGTTAGGATATGCATGTTAGGGAGATGACTCAGGCATTTCTTTGATAGCCAATTCTTACCATTCTTTTCTATCCCGGACTTTAAAAATATATCCCTAGTTAGCCCCATTGAGCCTAAAAATTGAAACTTCTTCTTTGACACCCTATATTCCCACAGTTTGTGCCATAAGTAAAAATGTGAAGTAGTGGAATCAATTGTGTTAAAAAAGAGACAAAAGGAGTGAATGAGCTTGTTGCACCCCAATAAAATAGTAATAAGAAAGAGGCAAAAGCCTAAGTTTGGGGGTGCTTATTATTATTATACTCTTCACTCTCCCAAAACAAAAGAGGGCAAAGATAGAATTGAAGTGAAGAAAAGAACCAAAAGAAAAGGGAAAAATGGAAAAGCTAAAGAGCTTATGGTACACAAGAATGAGCCTAAAATGCCTATTTTACCTACCTATACCTAAGCCTACATTACAACCCTTAAAGTCCTGAAGATCTCTTTTATGCATATCCAAGATTAGTGGAGAATAGCAAGTACGCATGCCATAGGATTTTTGAATTTATATGCATGATTTAGTATATTGACTTCCATTAAAGCATGATAAATATGAGTTTGCGAAATATCTAGCTCAATGTGTTTAGTGTGCTGAAAAATTTCATGCTACATGTTTCTGCATATTATTCTGCTAACCTTCATGTTTTTCTAGATAACACTAAATGCAGCAAAAGTGATCAATGTCAGTGAGTCTTTTATTTTCGTTTCATTGAGTCTTTATTTTCTTTCTTTCTATCTTTGCTCGAGGGCGAGCAAAGGTTAAGTTTGGGGGTATTTGATCGGTGTACTTTATATACACTTTTTGAGTAATTTTTAGTTAGTCTTTTGTCCTTTTTGTACAAATAAGTGTCGTATTAGGATAGATTTTCTTTCTTTTGAGTCAAAGTGGTTAAAATGGCCAAATGGCAGAAAAGGAGCTAAAAGAGGGCAAAAGAGGAGGTTCCAGAGCTAAAAACAGAGAAAGTGGCGAACGAGGCAAAAACCCAGGTCAGCGCCGCGGCGCCTCCTGCAGTCAGAAGCAGGGCCGCGGCGCCCAATATCCAGAGAGGCTGCAGAAGTCCCAGCGCCGCGGCGCCTCATGTCAACAGGTGCAGGGCCGCGGCGCCTAAACATCAGAAAGGCTACAGAAGTTGCAGCGCCGCGCTCTCGAACAGCGGTCGAGCGCAGCGCCAAATCAACCGAAGTGCCACAGAAGTTCCGGCTCCACGGCGCCGATAGCAGGGCCGCGGCGCCGACGCGGGAAAAATCAGGGTTTTGACGATTTTCTGGGCCAGGCCTGCAGGGAAAAGTTAAGGGCGGTTTTCAGCCTATAAAAGGAGAACCCTAGGCAGATTTTAAGGGTTCCCCTTCTTGCACAACACAAGGATTCCTTCTTGGAGATTGGAGACCATAATTTAGTACTTTCTTTTCCTTTTCTTTTCTTTTATTTCAGTTTTTGTATGATGAACTTTGAATTAGTTCTTGTCATGTCAATGGCTAGGAACTAATTCTCTTATAGGGCTTTCCATGTTGATTCACTAGAAACTTATGTTATGAATTAATGCATGTTTATGGTTATTGTTCTTCTTTGAGAGATTTATCCAATAATTGCTTTGAATGCTTGGTAATTAATTGACAACTAATTATCCTTATATGATTTCTAATCAAACTTCGAAAGGAGGAGGTTGTGAATATGCTGTAAGTTGGGTAGACATATTTGGGTTGGGGATGAAAATACCTCAATTATTTATGTAGCGTTAATGAGAGGCTTAATGTTCTAATTTTGTGCATGGTGCGTGACGGTTAACTAGGTTTTTGTTCTTAATCCTCCTATAGAGTTATCCTTATCACCGAAAGGTAGGTAAGGTGCAATACTGGGGTTGAGTGTTTATATATCCTTAACGGGAATATAAAACGATTTCGTAAACCTGCTAGCTCCGAGAGAAGAAGACCATAATTCGTTGTATTAATAAATAACATAAGCGGATAGTTGAGGAGACATGGAAGCCCTATTCCCATCACAACTGAAGTAAACTCATTAGTTAAAATAGTCTTTATAATTCTTCGTTATAAACAACAAAATCAAACATCAATTTACCAAATAGATACCAAAAGATAGATAGTTGGTACTTGAACCCTAATCCTTGTGGACGATATTCGATCTTACCAGGACTATATTACTTGTCACGATAACGTGCACTTGCGTTAAAGTGTGTGCATCTTTTCGCGCATCAACGATTGGTGAAGAATTGATGGTAGTGAGTTAGTGTAGTGCGTCTTCAAGACGATGGGGAAGCTAATAGACCCAATCACGACCGACAATTTTATCTCAGTTCGCCAAAAAAACGTGCGTCGGCTTCTAGAGTTTTCAGATTTCGATTTGAGTGTTATGTCGATTTAGTGAGAATCGAACAACAAGGTGGGTGTCAAAATGATGGGAAGCATACGGCGAACTCGTTGGTACCAATGTCGGACCTTGGAGTTGCCGGAAACCACCAGAATTTTTGAAAAACAAGATCGGAAACAGTTGTTTTGATCTGAAATTGCCAGAGTTTTAAAGTGAATCGACATTCGTGGTTGGTATGAAAATGACGGGCTTGACGAGACGAATCTTTTGATATATCACACGTCGCCCTTGAGTTAGCGATTTTGCCGGAACGTGCAATTTTCAGGCGAAATCACTGTAGCAGCATGTATTTCGCCAAAAATGATAGCATTTCGGGGCTTTACTTGTAACATGCATTAGGGTTCTCAAGGATTGCTGGGTTTTTTAGGTTTAAGCTTGGTTTTATTTTGGGGAAGGGATTAAAAGGGGATGGGCTGGACTCGGTTTTGGGCCAGCGGGTTGGGAATTAAAATGAAAGGGATGTCCATTGCATTAGCCTGGAAGAACCGTTGCATTACATAGGTTAATGCAACGGTCATTTCCGGCCGTTGCATTAGACAATTTGAGCCGTCGCGTTAGACAGGCTAATGCAACTGTCTTGTTCTACCGTTGCATTAACCTAATTTTTTGATTTGTTACACTTGAACCCGTCGCATTAGCCACATCTAATGCAACAGTACTACATCTGGCGTTGCATTAGCCTTATATGAACCGTTGCATTAGATAAAAAAATGTAGTAGTGTTGCGTCCATTTTCCTTGTTTACCCACCGGAGGTTGTAAGGTTTAGGATGATCACAGATTGTTAGTTGTAGTTTTCCTACATCCTCGATGGACACCCTGTTCGTACAACTTCCTCCGTCAATAATCAAACTACACAATTTATCTTTCACCTTGCAACATGCGTAGAAGATTTGTTCTCTTTGATTTTCGTCAAATTCTTCCAATTGTGCACTTAGCACATATTGAAGAACTAGACTTATTCCATCTTCCGTGTGAGCCTCATCCTCTTCTTGGATTTCTTCCATTTCAGTTTCCTCTACCACAAAGGCGTCTCCACTTTTCTTTTATTCTTCAAGTGTCATGACCCTAGGGTTGGGGCATTCCTTGACAAAGTGCCCGAGCCCTTGACATTTGAAACATTGTTTCCTGCCTCGTTCAACACCTTTGGTATTTTTCATTTTCCCTTGTCCTTGTTTACACCGTCTTGTTTGTACAAGGAATTGGAATAGGACGTACTAACCTTCTCCTTAGCACTTGCAGTCTTAGTATAAGCTCTTATGACAACCTTGTTTTGTTGCCGTTCGAACCTAAGTGCTAGATGGCACACATCTTCAAATTTAGTGTAAGCGGACACTTCCACTTTCTCTTGAATTGCCGCGCTTAGTCCGCCAATGATTAATTGTTGTGCACTATTCAGTTAGTTATGCTGCATATATGGATGATAATTACGAGTTGCATTGTGAACAGCTTGATCCTTTATTGGATTCACCTGTGAATAGCTTGATCCTTTGTTGTCTCCTGTGGTCTAAACTATGTATAATTTTCACTTTCCATTTGTTGTCGTTGATATGTATATTGAAGCTTACAAGAATTTGAATTTGATTTTTTAAATTCTCACGCTTGTGGGTATTAGGTTTTGGTTGTTTAGTTGCTCCACTTTGATTCTCTTGGACAATACTTTTGACAATTTTTAAGATCTGAGCTTAGTATGTTAGGATCAAACTATTTTGTATACAACCCTTTGTATTTTGCATTCTTTTATTCCAGATACTGTTATTGTATTGACCTCTTTTATTATTAGCATTAGATTATGAGAATTGTCAAAGTAATCCTTTTTTACCCATAATTACAAGTATAAAATTCTAAAACAATCACAAATGGCGTTGCTGAAGGACAAGTTTGACGGCACTTAATGTTCATTCTTTTGTCATGTGTATATGTATACAATGACGTTGAACAACGAAGTATTGCGTAGTACATGTAATTGACTTTCTAGTCATAAAGTATTTATAATATTCATCTTGAGAAATATTTTTTACTTATTGAATAATATTTGATGATCTTAATATTGTTAGGCTTGATAGAAATGTAGATGTATATTAATTTTAAAAAATTAGGTAGCCATTGGAAATCTATAAAATTTATATATTGCATTTGTTGAACAACTGTCACAAAAAATAATACAATTAGTTGCAACCGAAGTCGCCACTACAGGATTAGTTATTGCGGTGAGGAGAGTCGCCACTAAACATATAGGACTTTTGTGGCGACCAAAATTGCCACTGAAAGTCATTTTTCAGAGAACTTGTGAGGCATCTTTTTTGTGGCGTATTTATTCACTATTTGCAGCGAGCAATGTAGCCATAAATGTGAGATTTTGTGGTGACTTGATGGAGTCGTCACAAGAAACTTTCAGTTATGGAAGTACTTTCCACGATGCTATAGTCGATCGTAAAAGTAATTCTTGGTGATTTTCGTCGCCACAATAGGTCTGATTTCTTGTAGTATAGTTTGCCAAATAGGGAAAAACTTTCAACATTCAACATAATCTGAAAAAGACAAAAGTTTAGATTTCGCTCTGCATAATTAGAATTTAGTTTAGCATATGTATCATCACATTCACATAAGTTACGCCGTACAAGACCAAACTTTCAATACTCAACATACACTACTACATATTTCAGCTTGCGTAGCGCTACTTACAAAGCGCTTTTTCAATTTTTTTTTAAAATCTAACAAAAAATACTTCCATAGCGCTTTGCGGAAATTTTAATCGAAGCGCTATGCAAGTTACTCCTTGCATAGCGCTTATTCAAAGCTCTATTATAATTTGTGTTATCTAAGTAATTTATTAATATAATAATATAAATATTCCCACTTAGATAGCGCTTGTGGAAGCGCTATTGAAGTAAAAAGAGAAGGGACAAAAACTAAAGCTTTAAAATAAAAAGGGAAAAAAACCTAAATATCCTAAGCACAAAAAGAGGCCAGCACCGCAGACCTCCCTTCCCCCTCTTCCATTTCTAGCTAAGATTCAAGATTCATCAACAACGGGCAGAAATCGTACACCCCAATTTCGTGACAAATCATTGTTAAACAAGTTGAAGCATTGAAGACCTCCCAACGTTAAGATTTTGAACGATTTTCTTGGATCCATTTTCGAAATCAAAACAAAAATCCCGCCCAAATCACCAAGCCCTAGCAACCCTAAAATATTCTCATTTTTTAGACTTCTAAAAGAGATCTTGAACCGCCGCTGAATACTCTTCCACACTTGCAAATATTTTCTCATATTCCTACTCAATCTTCTGAATAACAAATTTTCTTTAAAAAAAAAACTATCTTTGATTTGAAAACAACTGAAAGCCGTCGTTGGATTCTCTTTGATACTCTTAAATATTTTCCATACTCTACTCAATCTTCTAAAAATACAAGTTTTTTAAAAGCTCTCTTCGACCCGGTAAGTTGCGACGTCGGGTGGGTTCGAAGACCATGCCTCAGTTTGCTGTACTAAAAAAAAGTCCATCAAACTCAAACTCGCTTATTTTCGTGTTTTACATACTGATTTGGGTGATAATATATGTTGGTATAATAATCTGTATTTGGCTAAATATGTTTCAACAATCTGTTAATCACTTAGTGATACAGATTGCACGATGTAAACATTACTTAACAGTAAATTGATCATGAAACAATAAACGAAAACAGAATCTGTTTTGGAAAATAATTTCAGAATGTAATCGAGCTCATTTAGTTCGAAGTGTGTCCTTAAGGAAATTATTTCCCTCACAGTACTCGAGGTTAACGGAATATCGCCTCCCAGGATAGAACGATTATCTTACCAGAATAGTAGTACTCCAAATTTCGGTAGCAGCGAACCACTCAACGACAGTATATCACACAAAATGAAGACAAAATTTTCGAGTTGAAGACTGAAATTCAGAATTGAAATGAAATAAATTCTTGGAACAATCAAGAATTTATAGGTTTTGGAGGTACTGATTCTGAATGTTTGCAACCATTCAGAATAGTCACCTAATTTTGGAGGGAAATTCGAAAAGAGAGGGAGAGGGCTTAAACCGGACGGATCGGTCGCGGGTCTTGGGTTGATCCGTTCGGATTTATTTTTTAATTAAATAATTAATTAAAGAAACGTTTGTCCAAAAAGATTATCAATCAATCGTTTGACAAATCCAAATCCAAAGCCAAAGCTGAAGCCGAGCCGAGCGAGCGACGACGACGGCGCGAGGGGTCCTTGCCCTCTCAACCCTTTTAGCAACTAGAGAAGGTGTAATATAATATATACACCTCTCTTTCCTTCTCTTTTTTCGATGTGGGACAAGAGAGCCTTTTACTCCCTTTAATTTTCATCCTATTATTTCTCATTCACCAATATCAAAACCCAACAATCCCCCACATGAATGGGGAATGGCTATAAGATAAAAGAATGTACAGACGAGTGTGATATCTGGCGATTATCGTATCTGGATAAGTAGGTTTCCCTTTGAACTTTCCGTAGTGAACTTATATCAGATATACTCGATCAATCGGTAGATTTGATATCTTTGAACCGTCGAACTTTGTTGTATACCTAGACAACATAAGACACACAATCAACCTTCAACCGTTTATGGTTCTCACGGTTGTGTTCGTTTCAGCCATGAACACCGCCTGGTCTCATGAGTGCATACAGAATGAGCCTTTACTGTCATTCCCCTTTAAAGCGGCTTACACTTAACACTCACATAGGTGATTTCTAAACATGTGGTCCTATAGCCACATTATCTGGTCATACATTGCCAGATTTAGATAACCATTAAAAAACCTTAATGCTTTATTAACTCATTAACAAGCCATAAAGTCTTATCCTTATTTCTGATACATTGTCTTCATCCGAGAATGGGTTGAGTTATTTGACAATGTTGAACCGTCAGTCACAACTTTGTTTGATCTCCTTGAACCTAACTCTTGGGATCTCCAGTCTGCTAGGTAGAGTTACCGTCATGATGACTTGTCCTTGGCCTTAACCCTATTCCCATTGATGATCTACTAACTCCCTCTCTAGATAAGCCTTTTGTAAGCGGATCCGCCACGTTATCTCTTGACTTTACATAATCAATTGTGATAATGCCACTAGAGAGGAGTTGTCTAACGGTATTGTGTCTCCGTCGTATGTGACGAGATTTTCCGGTATACATTACGCTCCCTGCCCTACCTATTGTTGTTTGACTGTCACAATGTATACATATAAGAGCCAAAGGTTTGGGCCAGAATGGAATATCTTCTAAGAAATTCCGGAGCCATTCAGCTTCTTCACCGGCCTTGTCTAAAGCTATAAATTCTGATTCCATTGTAGAGCGGACGATGCATGTCTGTTTTGATGATTTCCAAGACACTGCTCCTCCACCAACGGTGAAAACATATTCACTCGTGGATTTAACTTCAAACGATCCGGTGATCCAATTTGCATCACTATATCCCTCAAGTACTGCGAGATATTTATTATAATGCAAAGCATAGTTTTGGGTGTGTTGTAAATATCCCAAGACTCGTTTCATTGCCATCTAATGAGTTTGGATTACTCGTGAATCGACTCAGCTTGCTTATAGCACATGCTATATCTGGTCGTGTACAATTCATAATATACATCAAACTTCCCAAAACTCGTGCAAAGTCCAATTGTGAGTCACTTTCACCTTCATTCTTTTGAAGTGCAAAACTTACATCAATTGGAGTCTTTGCAACATTGAAATTTAAATACTTGAACTTGTCAAGTATTTTTTCAATATAATGTGACTGTGATAATGCTAGACCTTGTGGAGTTTTATGGATCTTAATTCCTAAGATCAAATCAGCAACCCCTAAGTCTTTCATGTCAAATTTGCTAGCGAGCATACGTTTCGTAGCATTTACATCGACAATATCTTTACTCATTATCAACATGTCATCAACATACAAACAAACAATGACTTCATGATTTGGAGTATTTTTAATGTAAACACATTTGTCACACTCATTAATCTCAAATTCATTTGCCAACATTGTTTGGTCAAATTTTGCATGTCATTGTTTGGGTTCTTGTTTAAGTCCATAAAGTGACTTAACAAGTCTGCACACTTTTCTTTCTTTACCAGGAACCACAAAACCCTCAGGTTGTTCCATGTAAATTTCTTCCTCCAATTCTCCATTTAAGAAAGTTGTCTTGATATCCATTTGATGGATTTCAAGACCATATCTGACTTGATGCCACTAACACCCGAATAGATGTTATTCTTGTTACCGGCGAGTATGTGTCAAAGTAATCAAGACCTTTCTTTTGTCTATAACCTTTGACCACAAGTCTTGCCTTATATTTGTCAATAGTGCCATCAACTTTCATTTTCCTTTTAAAAAAATCCATTTTGATCCTAAAGGTTTATTTCCAGGAGGAAGATCAACTAATTCTCATGTATGGTTGTTTAAAATTGATTCAATCTCACTATTGACTGCTTCTTTCCAAAATATTGAATCAGAAGATGACATTGCTGCTTTAAATGTTTGAGGCTCATTTTCAAGCAAGAATGCTACAAAATCTGGTCCAAAGGAAGTAGATGTCTTTTGACGTTTGCTACGCCTTAGATCCTCTTTGCTTGGTATACTTTCTTTTGGTTCTTCCCGCAGTCGTTTAGATCTTTCACTTGACGACTCACTGATCGGTGTATTTTATATACACTTTTTGAGTCATTTTTAATTAGTATTTTACTCATTTTATTTATGTTTAGTATAGTATTAGGGTCTTTTTCCTTTCTTTTGTGTCACAGCGGTCATAAATGGAGAAATGGCGAAAAGAAGATGAAATGAGCATAAATGAGATGAAATTGCATACAAAAAGGGTCAAGAAATAAAGTCTAAGAAGTTCCGGGAATTATAGAGGAGTTCAGACGAAGTCCGGACGAAAAAAGAACAGCGAGGCGGAATGCGCGAAAACGCGTCACCGGAAGTCATGGCGCTGGCAACAGCGGCGCAATGTCTTGGAAGCTCATAAAGTTGCAGGTTTTCAGCCATGGCTGATCCTATGGCCGTAGCCATGGAATTTATAATCTGGGCGGGTGGCATGTTTTCAGAATCCTAAAGGGATAACTTTTCCTACCTAAAGGGATAACTTTTTCTACCTAAAGGGATAACTTTTCCTACCTTAAAACCCTTACCAAAAAGGATTCTAATAACTTTTCCTACCTACAAAATCCCTAACCCTTCACCTAAAGGATTCTTGGTCTATAAATAGTCTCTACATCATTAGAAGAATTCATTCTCCATTCCACCATTCACCATTCTACATCCATCCATCAACCACTCCATCTTGTAAATATTCCACAACACAACCCTTGGATGCTAGAAGGCTTGGAGTCTCGTTCTTGAGTATTTTTCTTTTCTTTCTTTTTGCTTTATTTATTTTAGTTCATGTATGAAGTTTGTATTAGTTCTTAGCGTGACAATGGCTAGGAGCTAATTACTTTATTAGGGATTTCCTTGTGATTCACTTGAAACTCTATTCATGAATTAATATAGTAGTTGATTTTTTCTTCACTTAGTTAAGATCTATCCAATAATTGCTTTGAATGCTTGGTAATTAATTGATCACTAATTATAATTATTTATATGATTTCTAATCAAACTTCGAAAGGAGGAGGTTGTGAATATGTTGTAAGTTGGGTAGACATATTTTGGATTGGGGATGAAAATACCTCAATTATTTATGTAGCGTTAATGAAAGGCTTAACAACCCTAATTTTACGCATGGTGCGTGACGGTTAACTAGGTTTTTGGTCTTAATCCTCCTATAGAGTCATCCTTATCACCGAAAGGTAGAAAGGAGCAATACTGGGGTGAGTGTTTATATATCCTTAGCGGGAATATAAAACGATTTCGTAAACCTGCTAGCTTAACGTAGAAGAAGAAGTCAGTCTAATTATATTAAGGATTGAATAGAGTGGATAGTTGATGATCTTGGAAGCCCCAATCCCCCATCATAACTGATTTAAATCAAAGTATATTTATAATTAATTTATTTCCTGCAGTATTAGTCTAAAATCCCAATCAATTACGTTAACCAAATAGATACCATATGATAGATAACCGGTACTTGAAAACCAATCCTTGAGGACGATATTCGGTCTTACCTAGACTATATTACTTGTCACGATAGCGTGCACTTGCGTTAAAGTGTGTGCATCTTTTCGCGCATCAAGTTTTTGGCGCCGTTGCCGGGGATTGGCTTACTTTCAATATCGATTTATCTATTCTTATTTCTAATTTGGTTGCTCCAAGAACAAGTTTCTAACTTGAAACTTGTTCTGCGAGCATTTTTTTATCGTTTTTTTTGTTTTTCTTATTTTGCAGGTTAAATTCGGGGAAAAAAAAAATGAAAAAAAAAATAAAAAATCAGGACACATGGACTACTACTATCAGAGACAGTGGAGTCATCAACAACAGCTTAACCCACAGTATTCAGAGGAAGATCTAGATGAGTTGCAAGAAGACATACTTATATTCGCCAAGTGTCAGACTCAGTTTATGGCTGAGACAAGAGAGTCCCTCAGAAAATTGGAGACACAAATAGGGCAATTGATGGATGAGATGAGCAATACAACTCAAGCAAATCTGTCTAGCGACATCATTATGGGATGTGGCAATCAAATTAAGGAGCCTGAACCACACCTAGCTGTTGAGGAATCTGACGAGGTAGTTGGTGTAGAGAAGGAAAAGATTACTGAAATCCAATTATTCACCTTTTTGGATTCTTTGGAAATTCTTTTTCCTATACCTATTGCAAAAGAAATACCACCAACGGTCACTGTTGATCTCCAAATAGAAAGTCCATACCTTCAAGGGCACCCCATAGAGTTGAAAGATGTTGGGAATCTCACTGATCCCTACATTAGAGAAAGCCTAAAAGACAAGCATGCCTTGTGTACTTGGGGGATAATCGTATATTTGAGGCCCTTGTTTGAAGCAATTGTTGTAGTTGAAGTGAGACCTGCAACAATAACTCTGCGGATTGCGAGCAGTTCGCAGAAGGATCCAATGGGCACTCGTAAAGGTTAATTGCGTCCGGCTAAAAGACGTTAAAGACAGCGCTTGTTGGGAGGCAACCCAATGTTTTTTTTAATTATGTTATTTTAATTTCTGTCTTTAGTTTATTTTATTTTGCCTTGAACAGTCTCACGGTCTTGGGTTCTTGTTTTGTGTTGTTGGATGACAGGTGGACTGAAAGCTAAAACCGAGGAAAAATGAGCAAAAACGCTGAAAAAAGGGAAAGCGATCATCGTGCATGGCTGAGAATCGAGGCATGCATGGAACTTCAGAGGACCATATTTCGTGCAAAATCCAGAATTCTTCCTCCTAGACCTCCGTTATGACCGCTGTGTTGTATCAGTAAGTTGTCACTAATTTTTTTCTTTTTTTTGAGTCTTGCACACATTGGGGACAATGTGTGGTTTAAGTTTGGGGGATGTTTTATTGTTTTTGAGTCTTGTTGAATTGTTTTGTGTATTTTTGAGTCATTTTTGAGTCATAATTTTTTTTTATGATCATGCATGCTGTAGTTACTTGAATTGCCTAGTGAAGTAATGTTGAATAATGTAATGGAATTAGAAGCAACCATCTAAACACTTAGGTTAGATATGCCAAAAACTCATGAAATCTGTCTATTGGAAGTATCTTGCTTGATTTGTGCATTGCTAAAAGATTAAAACCTATGTGTTATGATTGCTTGCTATTTGAGGCGAAATAGTTAGGATATGCATGTTAGGGAGATGACTCAGGCATTTCTTTGTTAGCCAATTCTGACCACTATTTTCTATCCCTGACTTTAAAAAATATCCATAGTCAGCCCCATTGAGCCTAAAAACATGAAACTTTTTCTTTGACACCATATATTCCTACAATTGTGCCATAAGTAAAAATGTGAAATAGTTGGAATAAATTGTGTTAAAAAAGAGACAAAAAGAGTTAAGTTTGATGCACCCCAATGAAAAAGTAATAAGAAAGAGGCAAAAGCCTAAGTTTGGGGGTGCTTGTTATTATAATACACTTCACTCTCCCAAAACAAAAGAGGGAAAAGATAGAATTGAAGTGAAGGAAAGAATCAAAAGAAAAGGGAAAAATTGAAAAGCTAAAGAGCTTATGGTACACAAAATGAGCCTAAATGTCTATTTTTACCTACCCGTGCCTAAGCCTACATTACAACCCTTAAAAGTCCTGAAGATCTCTTAGATGCATAGCCATGATTAGTGGAGAATAACAAGTAAACATGCGATAGGAATTTTGAAATTAACATGCATGATTCAGTATTTGACTTCCATTAAGCATGATAAAAATGAGTTTGCGAAATATCTAGCTTAATGTGTTTAGAATGCTGAAATTTCATGCTATATGTTCCTGCATATTATTCTACTAATCTTCATGTTTTTCCAAGTAGCACCAATGCAGCAAAGTGATCAATGTCATTGAGTCTTTTATTTTTCGTTTTCCTTGAGTCTGTATTTCTTTCTTTTGATCTTTGCTCGAGGGCGAACAAAGGTTAAGTTTGGGGGTATTTGATCGGTGTATTTTATATACACTTTTTGAGTCATTTTAATTAGTATTTTACTCATTTTATTTATGTTTAGTATAGTATTAGGGTCGTTTTCCTTTCTTTTGTGTCACAGCGGTCATAAATGGAGAAATGGCGAAAAGAAGATGAAATGAGCATAAATGAGATGGAATTGCACACAAAAAGGGTCAAGAAATAAAGTCTAAGAAGTTCCGGGAATTATAGAGGAGTTCAGACGAAGTCCGGACGAAAAAAGAACGAGGCGGAATCGCGAGAAAACGTCACCGAAGAGCGCGGCCAATGTCGGAAGCTCGAAAGTTCTGAGTTTTTGGTAGCCATGGCTGATCTGCCGCGGCGCCGACGCGGGATTTATGAAGTCTGGGCTGAATTTGACATGTTTTCAGAATCCTAAAGGGATAACTTTTTCTACCTAAAGGGATAACTTTTCCTACCTTAAAACCCTTACCAAAAAGGATTCTAATAACTTTTCCTACTACAAAATCCCTAACCTTTCACCTAAAGGATTCTTGGTCTATAAATAGTCTCTACATCATTAGAAGAATTCATTCTCCATTCCACCATTCACCATTCTACATCCATCCATCCACCACTCCATCTTGTAAATATTCCACAACACAACCCTTGGATGCTAGAAGGCTTGGAGTCTCGTTCTTGAGTATTTTTCTTTTCTTTCTTTTTGCTTTATTTATTTCAGTTCATGTATGAAGTTTGTATTAGTTCTTAGCGTGACAATGGCTAGGAGCTAATTACTTTATTAGAGATTTCCTTGTGATTCACTTGAAACTATATTCATGAATTAATATAGTAGTTGATTTCTTCTTCACTTAGTTAAGATCTATCCAATAATTGCTTTGAATGCTTGGTAATTAATTGATCACTAATTATCATTATTTATATGATTTCTAATCAAACTTCGAAAGGAGGAGGTTGTGAATATGCTGTAAGTTGGGTAGACATATTTTGGATTGGGGATGAAAATACCTCAATTATTTATGTAGCGTTAATGAGAGGCTTAACAACCTTAATTTTACGCATGGTGCGTGACGGTTAACTAGGTTTTTGGTCTTAATCCTCCTATAGAGGTAGAAAGGAGCAATACTGGGGTGAGTGTTTATATATCCTTAACGGGAATATAAAACGATTTCGTAAACCTGCTAGCTTAACGTAGAAGAAGAAGTCAGTCTAATTATATTAAGGATTGAACAGAGTGGATAGTTGATGATCTTGGAAGCCCCAATCCCCCATCATAACTGATTTAAATCAAAGTATATTTATAATTAGTTTATTTCCTCCAGTATTAGTCTAAAATCCCAATCAATTACATTAACCAAATAGATACCATAGGATAGATAACCGGTACTTGAAAACCAATCCTTGAGGACGATATTCGGTCTTACCTAGACTATATTACTTGTCATGATAACGTGCACTTGCGTTAAAGTGTGTGCATCTTTTCACGCACCACTCACATTCAGTTTTATACGGATAGATGTTTTCAAAGAATTCAACATTATCTGATTCAATTACCGTATTAACATGAATTTCGGGATTGTCCGATTTGTGAACCAAAAACCGACAAGCTTTGCTGTTTGTAGCATAGCCAATAAAAACACAATCCACAGTTTTTGGTCCGATTTTTACCCTTTTGGGCAAAGGAACTTGAACCTTCGCTAAACACCCCCACACTTTGAAATATTTCAAGTTGGATTTTCTTCCTTTCCATAGATCATATGGAATAGATTGTGTTTTGTTGTGGGGTACTCTGTTGAGTATTCGATTAGCTGTAAGGATAGCTTCCCCCCACAAGCTCTGCGGTAAATCGGAACTAATTAGTAAGGCATTCATCATTTCCTTTAATGTTCGGTTTTTCCTTTCCGCAATTCCATTTGATTGTGGTGTGTAAGGGGCAGTAGTTTGATGAATAATTCCACATTCCAAACATGTCTCTGCAAAAAGAGATTCGTACTCTCCACCCCTATCACTTCTAATCATTTTGATCTTTTTATTCAATTGATTTTTCACTTCGTTCTTGTATTGCTTAAATGCATTAATTGCTTCATCTTTACTATTAAGCAAATACACATAACAGTATTGAGTGCAATCGTCAATGAAAGTTATAAAATACTTTTTCCACCACGAGATGGTATTGACTTCATATCACATATATCTGTGTGAATTAAGTCTAAAGGATTTGAATTCTTATCAATAGACTTATATGGAGGTTTAACAAACTTAGATTCAACAAAAATTTCACATTTTGATTTGTTACACTCGAATTTAGGTAATACTTCTAAATTGATCAATTTCCGCAAGGTTTTGTAATTGACATGTGCTAAACGAACATGCCATAAATCATTTGACTCCAATAAGTAAGGCGAAGCTGAATTTTCATTAATAATGTCAACAACCATTACATTGAATTTGAAAAGGCCCTCGGTGAGGTGGCCCTTTCCAATGAACATATCATTCTTACTTATTACAATTTTCTCACTAACCAACACGCACTTAAACCCGTTTTTGACGAGTGGTCCGGCGGAAACTAAATTCCTCCTTATTGTTGGAACGTGTAGAACATTGTTGAGAGTCAGGACCTTGCCGGAAGTCATCTTCAGAAGTATCTTCTCATATCCTTCAACCTCGTCATTGCGGATTTCCCATAAACAGTACCTCTTGAGTCCGGGAGCATAGGTTGCAAATGCTTCTTTTGCAGCGCAAACATGTCGAGTGACACCAGAATCAAGCCACCACTCATTTGGGTTTCCAACCAAATTGCACTCTGACAGCATTGCACACAGATCATTCATATCAATTGCCATTATTTGTTTGTCACTGTCAAATCGACAAACTGTTTTACTTAATAAAACCAGAATAACAATTAAATCACAGACTCAAACGATGAAGATTTTATTTCTTCAAATCGGAGTATAATTGTGAAACTTAAACGATGAAGATTTTATTTCTTCAAATCGTAATTTGAACGATGAAGATTTTATTTCTTCAAATCGCAGTATAATTATGAAACTTTAGTATTCCAACGAAGCTTTTATATCTTCGAGTCAGAATACTAATATTCATATGGAGTAGAAAACTACACAAGTTTTAATCTCCTTAAACAGAACGATGAAATTTTTATGTTCTTCAAATCGTTGCAACAAATATCATACACAACGGTGAAGATTTTATTTCTTCAAACCGAATCAATTTTGATAGCAACAAATATAATACACAACGATGAAGATTTTATTTCTTCAAACCGAATCAAAATTGCTTGAAACGAAGTGCAGTAGATTGTATGTTGTATACTTGATGAAATTTTTATATCTTCAAATCAAGTACCCAAATGAGTAGAAAGTTATGAAAACTTTAATCTCAACCGGAGTAGAAAATCCGAAGATTTTAGTCTCCAAACAACATATAAGAAAACACTTTTTTTTTCCTTTTGGAAAACACTTTTTCCTGGACTTTAATATTCCAACGAAGTTTTTATGTCTTCAAGTTAGAATATGAAATTTCATACTGAGTAGAAAACCACACAGATTTTAATCTCCAAACCAGAATACAGATTAAAATAAAATAAACATAATTTTCTTAAGATTGTTGGTATAATAATCTGTATTTGGCTAAATATGTTTCAACAATATGTTAATCACTTAGTGATACAGATTGCACGATATAAACATTACTTAACAGTAAATTGATCATGAAACAATAAACGAAAACAGAATCTGTTTTGAAAATAATTTCAGAATGTAATCGAGCCCATTTAGTTCGAAGTGTGTCCTTAAGGAAATTATTTCCCTCACAGTACTCGAGGTTAACGGAATATCGCCTCCCAGGATAGAACGATTATCTTACCAGAATAGTAGTACTCCAAATTCCGGTAACAGCGAACCACTCAACGACAGTATATCACACAAAATGAAGACAAAATTTTCAAGTTGAAGACTGAA
This sequence comes from Przewalskia tangutica, assembly GCA_029844215.1. NCBI lineage: Eukaryota > Viridiplantae > Streptophyta > Magnoliopsida > Solanales > Solanaceae > Przewalskia > Przewalskia tangutica. The sequence continues at coordinate 25,397,247 of CM056720.1, read as the reverse complement.
ATTCAGAATTGAAATGAAATAAATTCTTGGAACAATCAAGAATTTATAGGTTTTGGAGGTACTGATTCTGAATGTTTGCAACCATTCAGAATAGTCACCTAATTTTGAAGGGAAATTCGAAAAGAGAGGGAGAGGGCTTAAACCGGATGGATCGGTCGCGGGTCTTGGGTTTATCCGTTTGGATTTATTTTTTAATTAAATAATTAATTAAAGAAGCGTTTGTCCAAAAAGATTATCAATCAATCGTTTGACAAATCCAAAGCCAAAGTCAAAGCCAAAGTTGAAGCCGAAGCGGCGGCGGCGACGCAGTCTCGCCCTCTCTCAACCCTTTTTAAGAATCTAGAAGGTGTAATATAATATATACACCTCTTTTTCCTTCTTTTTTTTCGATGTGGGACAAGAGAGCCTTTTACTCTCTTTAATTTTCATCCCATTATTTCTCATTCACCAATATCAAAACCCAACAATATATTCTATTATGTTGTTGTGTTTGAGGTTTAAATCGTTCAAGTTCGGTTAGTTCATTTACTTTTTCTGGAATTATTTGCAGAATGATTATTGTTGCAATATCGATGAATTGAAAAACCTGTGATAAATGTTGTGTTGTTTAGATATGTGTTGCTTATTCAATAACATGTGAAGTTTTTGATGAGTCTTGTGTGCTTATTTTGCTAAAGTTACAAGGATTTCATGTGGTATGTTTAGCTTAATCTTAAAACTATTAATAGATCGTTTAAAATGTTAGTTTGAAATTGGCTAACTGAATGAATTAATCGATTTTTAAAAGGATGGATAGATATTACTCAAGTTGTTCTTTTTCCCCTTGGCAGTAAATATCTCTTCATTTGCAGTAAACGATCCATTATAGTTTATATACACCTCTGTATTTTAAAGCTCAATAAGTGCTCCTTTATTACTCTCAAGTTAACTATCCAGAAATTAAAATATGAGGGATACTTGTGGGTATCCAGTATTTGTTCCAACTTTGTTCAAGTGTAAGTGGAATTTTGGTTCGAATAATGCATGGCTTTATTTATTACATTGTGTCAACAAGTTTGTAGTTCTGTGTTAGGCAATAAAAATAATTTTTGTAAAGTAATAGTACTATCATCATTTCTTTATTTTACTCCCGCTAGTATTCATATGATGGCTCTTTACTTGAAAATATATATTTTACTTGACATTATCTTAATTGAGTTTTCATAATTTACTCAAGTACTCTTTTTGAGCCTGCTACTATGCTCCTTTTCACACTATGCCCCCCTTCTTCATGGAACAAAAAGCTTTTGGTTAACATTAATGTGCTCTACTTCTAATTTGGTAGTTTAATCCTTCTTTTATGATTTACATAGTTTCTATTTCAAGCGGTTAACCATCTCCATTTTGTAAATTGTATTATCCAGAGAAGGAAAACTTGTGCTTAACAGATCTCAGATGGAATGTTAATTGAAGCAATATTTGTATGAGGTTATTTGTGTAAGTATGTTTATTTGTTGGATATTTCTATTCTAACTATGTTTTTGTAACATCTATGTTTTGCAGTTTGTTCATAGTTCACCACTTTATCCTACAAGCAAAATGAAAAATATTCGAATTAATTTGGCAGACTACTTGTACAATCAATTCCTCAAAGAAAAAATGGAAGGTTGAAGCCATTAGTTAGTATTTTGATGTAATTGTTGACTATGTGGTATTGTTATTAGTTAATGATTGTAAACTACTAATGATTGAGATACTATTTTAAATATATTATTATATTTTATGCGAATGATTATATTATATTATATTTTGAATGAGTATTCTTTTTGTTATCTTTTTGATATTTTATTTATTAGGTAAAAAAACAGGGGGAGGGCAACAGGTACCAAAACAATAAATAAAAAGTAAAAACAAAAATAGATAAAAACACTTGGATAGCGCTATGCAAGTTAGTATCTTCAAAATAGAAGTATAACTAGCATAACGCTTTTTTTGCGCTATGCAAGAAAAGCGCTATGATAGTAGCCTGAGCGTTATGCAAGCAGAAATATGTAGTAGTATAATTTAAAAAATACTACACAATTTATGCCGCATAACTTAATTCCTACAGAACTTGTGTCGAGCGAAAAAAAAGTTCAGTTTCCGAAGATAAAATTGTTACAAATTTATGCCGAGCTAAACATTAAATAAACAGTAGGGGCAGAGGAAAAAATTTAAAGACCAGTGCGTTTGAGGGGAAATCCGTGCAAAAATTATTGAAGGTCCATCAAACTATATTTTGTTGATTAGAATTGTGATTTGGGCATATTATAGTCTAAACCTCATTAAAAAAATCAATGCATGCCATACTATTATTTTCAATAAATTCAAGAAAATTTGCTATTCTTTGAAATTTATTCTTAATAGCCATTAGTTTCAATTGAATAACTAACTGTCAACGGCAAAACAAGAATTGTTTAAGACCTTCCGACTACTAAGAAAGTGAATGTTTGGCAAACATCATCTTAACAGTATCTTACGTTCACGCGACCTGATATTATGTATATCATGCAATAGGTGTGTTTGTTTATGAATGATCCCAGGATTGAACATATGAATGCGCTCAAACGCATTCTTAGGTACATTCAGGAACACTTGATTACGACTTGCATTTGTATCCTTCGCCGACGTCTACACTTGTATCCTATGTTGATTGGGGTGGTTGTTCAGATACCAGACGGTCTACGTCTGACTGTTGTATGTTTTTAGGTAATAACTTGGTCTCATGGTCTGTCAAGCGTCAATCCACGCTATCACGTTCAAGTGCAGAAGCCGAGTATCGAGGGGTAGCCAATGTGATTTTTGAGTCATGTTGGTTACGTAATCTTCTTTTAGAGCTCCATTGTCCTATTCAGAAAGCTACCTTGGTGTATTGTGATAATATAAGTTTCATCTACCTTTCTGGTAATCCAATTCAGAACCAGCGCACTAAACATATAGAGATGGATATTCACTTTCTTCGAGCAAAGGTAGCTAGAGGACAAGTACACGTCAGTCATGTCCCTTCCAGATATCAAATTGCAGACATCTTTACAAAGGGTCTTCCTTCGGTCCTTTTTGAGATTTTAGAGACAGTCTCAGCGTACGAAGACCGTCCGCTATGATTGCGGGGGTATGTTAAATATACATAAAATATACGCATGATATACATGTATATTGTATGCATATTGAATATATTTCCTAAGACTAATTAGCCAAAGTCGAGAGGCCCAGCCCAGATCGTGGATCGTGGCGTGATCGCATTTGAGCCCATCACAAGCAGGTTTCACTTTAGTGTATATTTGGTATATATTTGACTTAGTCTTTTACCTAATTAGTAGTGTAATATTACCATAATTGTATAGTTAGTCTCCAAATATAATAGGGTTTTAAATGTAAAATAGGAAAAAGACTTTTCTATGTAAAATATATATGTGTTTCATCAATAAGAATAATCAAGAGATTAATTCTTTCAATGACGTTGAACAATGAAGTATTGCGTAGTACACGTAATTGACTTTCTAGTCATGAAAGTATTTATAATATTCATCTTGAGAAATATTTTTACTTATTGAATAATATTTGATGATCTTAATATTTTTAGGCTTGATAGAAATGTAGATGTATATTAATTTTAAAAAATTAGGTAGTCATTGGAAGTTGAGGAAATTCTGGAAGTACTTCAGTTATGGAAGTACTTTCCACGATAGTGAGGAGGAAGTTGAGGAAATTCTGGTAAATGGAGTTCCACAAGCTGAATTGAAGAAGAATAGCTTTCAGGGATTCTTTTTTGAATGAAACTTAGATTAATAGGTGTAGAACAAAGATCAATCACAAATCCTCTGTCTGAAAGTTTTTTGGCTAGCTCAAGAAATGGTGAGATGTGACCATAGGCTAACCATGGAAACAAGAAAGCCTTCAATTTGGTATTTTCTGTATCCATCTGTAGTAAGTATGTGGGTGGGTGTTAAGAGGGGATAAATACAATTTAAAAAGGAATAGTAGGCTGAGGTTTTTATGCTTTGGTCATTCTTCTAGAAGATTTTCATGTCTGTATAGAGAAAAAGGATCTTAGCCAGCAGTTTGTTTTAACATTTTGAAATTTGGATTGTCACTCAATTTTGAATAATTATTAAAAGTATTTTTTTTTGTAAAAAAAAAATTAGTTAAACACAATCTTCTTATTTTAGCAGTCAAAAACATTTTTTAAAATGAATTAGTCAAACACAAAGCTAAGAGTTTAAGTTCACGGTCAGTGTATCAATGTTTACACTATCAAATAATATTAACCTACTATAATAGGTATCAATGTAACATCCCGTAATTTTGGGCAATAGGGTGAGCACCTAGACGAAGAAAAGTAGACTCGAGCGTTGGAGAAATTTTGGTCATATTTACGTATGCTAATGAAGAGATTAATATATAAAATGATAGAACACCGAAATAATTTTGGACGTAATAAGTGTGACGACGTGAATCAGAAATATGTTACCAATTTTTTTAGATCTTTTTATCTTTGTCTTTCCTTCAAACCCTCCCTCTTCGCCTCTTTCAAATAGTAGATCCACATTTTCTCTCTGCTTCTTCGACCACCACGCTACGTTTCTATTTCTCCTTCAATCCAAAATCTCTTTGAGTAAAAGAATCATGACATTGAGTAAAAGAAGGTTTTATAAGTCGTTAGGATTTGAGTGAATTGAGATCCAGAATTTAATAGTGTGTATAGATAATTAACTAGGAGTGGGGACCAATATAAGGGATACGTGTAACATTACGACCATTTGAGTGACTAAGCTTATAAAATAAAGCAGTGGCAGCACTAGGGGGAGTACAAATCCCCAACCTCTTCATCTTTCTCTATTATAAATCTTTCATCTTCTCCATAATTAAGCTTCATCTCCTAGAGAAATCTTTCCATGAAGTTTTAAGAAGGAATTTTCACACTCCTGTTAGAAGAAGTAACACCTCAAGTGGTAAGCTCTCTGAAAGAATTCTTGGGCGAATTGGGGGGAGGTTACAGTGAGCTGAGCTTTTCGTTCGCCAGAAGAGGCGTAGCATTCATGGCATTTTGGACCTTGGTCCCAACGAAATTGAAGCCCTAAACAAGCCTAACACCCATAAACAAGCCAAAACCTTGAATTCGAGAAGTCATGGAATCGATTGGTCTGGGGGGTCTGTTTCTGCTCGTTAGAATCAAGTTTGAGTGTGGGGTCGTCCGACAACTCTTGTCGCTGCATCCAACAGAGGTAATGATTCTTACTTCCAAGTTTTTGTTAATTACAAAACATGGTTCTTGTTAGGTTTAAAAAGGATTATCGAATATGTGGGATTGTTGGCTATCGTATGGACTGTTCGTATGAAATTGGGAGGCTGCATGTATAATTACTGAATTGTTTGAATACTGTAGTAATTAAGGAGGAAGGTTAAGAGAGTTGATTGTGTTGCTACATGAATAGATTTCTACGCGTACAAAGTGTTCGCTAGAATGTTTCTATAAGGCTATTTTTAGTATATGGATATGATTATGCTTTAAATCATTCATATGGCGTATAGAATCCTTCATAGAGCTTACAAGGACCCATGGGAATTTAGATAACAAGGTATGGGAATTCATATGGCGTATAGAATCCATCTGTAGTAAGTGTGGGTGTGTGTTTGTGAAGGGGTTATTGTGGGGTTTGTTAAGAGGGGATAAATACAATTTAAAAAGGAATAGTAGGCTGAGGTTTTTATGCTTTGGTCATTCTTCTAGAAGATTTACATGTCTGTATAGAGAAAAAAGATCTTAGCCAGCAGTTTGTTTTATGTCAAAACATTTTGAAATTTGGATTGTCACTCAATTTTGAATAATTATTAAAAGTACTTTTTTTTTGTAAAAAAAATTAGTTAAACACAATTTCCTTATTTTAGCAGTCAAAAATATTTTTTAAAGTTAGTCTTTTGTCCATTTTTATACAAATATGTGTCGTCTTACGATAGATTTTCTTTCTTTTGAGTCATAATGGTTTAAAGTGGCATATTGGTGAAAAGGAGCGAAAAGAGGACAGAAACAGAGGTTCCAAAGCTCAAAAAGCTAAAAGGTTGACAATCCGGGCGAGAAACAGGGCGGCGCCACCAACCAGCAGCATCAGAGAGCCACAACGCTCAAAGAACAGAAAGCCGCAGAAGTTTCGGCGCCGAGGCGGGAAATCAGCCAAATCCGAATAGGAATGGGCCAAAGCCAAGAAGGAAAAGTTGTTGGACGTTTTTGAGGTTATAAAAAGGACCTTTTTAGGTCAGATTTGAGGATCTCACACTTGACAATTCATCACAACTTGGAGATCAAGATTGGAGACTTCCTTTTAAGTAATTTCTTTGTCTTTATTTTATTTCTTTTTAGTTTATGTTGGATATTAGTTTAGTTCTTGGCATGTCTATGGCTAGGAACTAACTTAATTTAGGGCTTTTCATGTCGAATCGCTTGAACCTCGTTCTTACGAATTAATGCATGTTTTGGTTTCTTCTTATTATTGTTGATATTTATTCAATATTTGTTTTGATTGCTTGGTAATTAATTGATCACTAATTATCATAACTTATATGATTTCTAATCGAAATCCGAAAGGGGAGATTGTGAATATGCTATAGTTGAATAAACATAGGTTTAAATCGTGGACGAAAGTACCCCGATACTTGTGTAGTTTGATAGGTTATTGTTCTTAATCCTCCTTTGTAGTCAATCTTGTCATCGAAAGATAGAAGGGTTCTACATTGGGGTTTGAATGTTTATATTACCTTAACAGGAGTATAAAACGGCTTAGTTAACCTGCTATCTCAAAATAGAAGAAGAACCATAATTATTTGCATTAACGAGTAAAACGAGCGGATATTTGAGGAGATTTGGAAGCCCTATTCCCACCATATCTGAAGTAAAATAAAGTAAATTAGTTAGCATATATAATCATAGCTATAAACAATTCATCAATTTATCGGTTACCAAATAGATACTATAGAATAGAAGTTGATAATTGAACACTAATCCCTGAGGACGATAACTCGGTCTTCTAGACTATATTACTTGTCACGACACGTGCACTTGCGTTTAGTGTGTGCATAAATCGCGCATCAAGTTTTTGGCGCCGTTGCCGGGGATTGGCGTAGTTCAATATCATTCTATCTATTCTTAATTTCTAATTTGGTTTTTATTTTTTTCTTTTTATTACGTTTTTATTTGGTGAAACCATGCGTCGTGATTCGTTTGTTGATTTTGATCTGTTGCAGGCATCTAGTTTATGCGAAGGAGAAGAGGAGCAGAAACACTTGTCCCCTTCAACCCGGAGATGGAAAAGACTTGCAAGCAGAACCGGAGAAACAAACGCATTTCGGCCTTAATAGCAATGAGAGGCTTGCAGAATAACAATGAGATGAACGAAGGGTTAGGTGATCGCCAACCTAGCCAGAGGATGCCCCGGAGGTTACCAATGGATGTGGAAGAAAGGGTCCAGGTCCAAGCTGAGAGAAGCTTGGGAGATTATGTGCTGCCAAGGGTGAATGGAGCACAAACTTGCATCAGGCTCCCAGCAATAGGAGCAAATAATTTTGAAATCAAGCCTGAGATCCTGAGTATGGTGCAAAATACAGTTCAATTCGTAGGGTTGCCATCTGAAGACCCTCATATGCACATATCAAATTTCTTAGAGCTATGTGCAACTTTCAAGTATAATGGTGTTACTGACGCCGCCATCCGATTGAGGCTCTTTCCCTTCTCACTCAGGGATAGAGCAAAAGTGTGGTTGAATTCCCACTTTCTGATTCTATATTCATACGGCGAGTTGGCACAAAAGTTCTTGGCAAAGTTCTTTCCACCGTCCAAAGCAGCTAAGCTGAGAGGAGAATTGAACAATTTTTACCAGGCCGATGGAGAGTCACTCTATGAGGCTTGGGAGAGATTTAAAGATTTGCAGAGAAAGTGTCCACATCATAGCATTGAGCTGTGGAATTTGGTCCATATTTTCTACAATGGGCTAAGCGGGACCACAAGAACCATCATTGACGCAGCTGCAGGTGGAACCTTCATGAAAAAGACAGCACATGAGGCCCATGATTTGATAGAAGACATGTCCACCAATAACCATGTGACCGACGACAGAGCGGTAAGTGGAAGGAAAGCGATAGGAGTTCATGAGATTGATGCCATCACAGCGTTAAATGCACAGGTTGCTCTCTTGACCAAGAAACTGCAGCAGAACAAAGTGTCAGTGAATGCAGTTCAGATGCCATTGAGTTGTGAGATGTGTGGGGGTCCTCATACCTTTGATAGGTGCCCATCAGCAGACCCCAACAACATCCCTATTGAGCAAGCAGAATGCCAGGCAGTGGGGAATTACCAAAGACCCCAGAACAACCCCTATTCAAATACCTACAATCCAGGGTGGAGAAATCACCCTAACTTTTCATGGAGGGGTGATAAAGGGCAACATAACCAGTTCTGAGGTCAATACTAGAGTCAACAACCATTCACTCAGGCCTCATCTTCACAACAATTCAGTGCACCTGCTCAACAAGAAAAGCCAGATGAGTTGAGAGCAGCCCTGTTGACACTCACCAACTCACAGACCCAGTTCATGGCAGAGACAAGATCCTCTATCAGGAATTTGGAGACGCAGGTGGGACAACTAGCAAAGATGGAAAACAACAGGCCACAGGGCACTCTTCATAGTAATACAGAAATGAATCCCATAGAGCATTGCCAGGCGGTGCAGCTGAGAAGTGGAAAGGATCTAGAACAGCCTACACCCCAGCCTGCGGTAGAACAAAGAGTAGATGCAGAGAAGGAGGGGGTCACAGAGAACCACCCTATCTTAGAGAAGGCTCCAACAGTTCCAGTGAGGGAATACACAGAGAAGATTCCTTACCCTCAGAGGTTGCAAAGGAAAGCAGTTGATAAGCAATTCTCCAAGTTCTTGGAGGTATTTAGAAAGCTGCACATCAACATCCCTTTCATTGAGGCGTTGGAGCAAATGCCTACTTATTTCAAATTTATGAAGGAAATTCTTGGAAAGAAGAAGAAGCTAGCTGAGTATGAGAAAGTGGCATTGACAGAGGAATGCAGTGCCATATTGCAGAAAGCGCCTCGAGCTTAAGGATCGGGGAGCTTCACATTGCCTTGCACAATTGGCGGGGTGACGTATAACGAGGCCTGTGTGATTTGGGGGCCAGCATAAATCTCATTCCCTTGTCCGTTTTCAAGAGGTTGGGTTTGGGTGAAGCCAAACCAACCACTGTGAGCTTGCAGTTGGCGGATATGACAGTGGTGCATCCCAGGGGAATGATTGAAGATGTATTGGTTAAGGTGGGAAAATTCTTCTTTCCTGCGGACTTCCTCATCCTTGATATGGAGGAAGATGATGAGATCCCTATCATATTGGGAAGACCATTCTTGGCAACTGGGAGAGCCCTGATTGATGTGGAGAAGGGCGAGCTGACACTCAGAGTTGAGAATGAAGAGATGGTATTCAAGGTGTTTAAACACGTCGTTGAACCCCTAGTCATAAGCAAGTGTTTTGCAGTCAGCAATGTCAGCACATCGGTTGAGCCAGCACAGGCCAAAGCAAGGGAAATCAGTCCGCCAGTACAGGTGAGCAACGCTAAACCTTCTTTTGAGAAAAAGAAGAAAAAGAAAAACAGAAGGCGAAAAAGAAAATTGATTATGAAATGGGTAGGCTATGGGGTTAAGTTACCCCATGCCTCTTGATAAGGAACCTGCGTCCGGCTAAAAGACGTTAAAGACAACGCTACTTGGGAGGCAACCCAAGGTTTTTAAATTTATGTAATTTAGTTTTAGTTAGAACAATTTAACGGAAGGTATTGTTTACATGTTGTGATGACAGGTACAGGGCTAAAAAGTGGAGGACGAAAAACGTGAGAGAAGAAGGAAATCAGCTCGGCGCCACGGCGCTCAGCAGAGGGCCATGGAGCCGAGAATGCAGAAAGACGCAGGAGGTTGGACTCCACGGCGCCGAATGCAGGTCGCGCAGAAAGTCGAAGGTCTCTCAAGTTTGGCGCCAAATCGTAAAGCCACGGTGCGAGAAGTCGCGGATGTGGGCGCCGCGGCACCGATTGCAGCATCGTGGCGCCGCGACGGAAAAACTGAAATTTAAAGGAGCCCTAATCTGATTTCCTATTCCATATAAAAAACCCAAACCTTTCCTCTCTCCAAAACCCACGAAATCAACCTCCCTTACTCAAAATCTTCCACAAACTAAACTCAATCACAACCAAAGTACTTAAATTCCTTGCACCCTTAACCATCTCATACAACAACCCTCATTCCATCATTACGAATAAGAAAATCTTGAAGAACACCGTCCAAGGTAACTTTCAGCACTTTTTTGGAAATTTTCAAAACAATCAGGGGAGGTAATAGGTTTGGGGATGTGCTTTATTGGTGGATAGTGTGTGGTGTGTTGAAGTTTGGTGTGAAACTTTTGCGGTAAGATTATATGTAGTGATCGTGGGGTGTTGTACCGGTGCTTTGAGTGAAGTTTGGGGATTGAATGGTGTTGTAGTTGCTGATTACGCTGTGTGTTGATTGGTTTGATTGGTAGTTGTTGTGTAATATCACTGAAACAAAGGAAATACTGCTGAATTTTTTTCAAAATGTCTGCCAGAAAAAAGAGAGCTTCTACATCCGCCTCCGTTCCACAATATGACGCTACTAGGTTTGTCAGTCAAAAAACAAAAGACAGATATTACAAACTTAGTATTAGACCTTTGATCCCTGAGAGAGGAATGGAGTACCAAAGGGAATCATTTGAGGATAGAGATGTCTATGAGCCTATTCGGGCAATGATAGAGGCTATGAGGTGGAAGAGATTTGTTAATCCGAAAAGAATAGTACCACAGAACACCGTAATGGTGAAATAATTCTATGCTAACTTTCCAGAGAGGGTAAATGGTAGATGCTTTGTGAGAGGACAGTATGTGCCTGTGACGGCCGAAGTGGTGAATGAGCTATTAAGAACAGCCGATGTTGAAGAAAGAGGCGACGATCGAAGCTATTTCAGAACATGGTCTAGAGACGCCAACAATATCGATTGGGATATCATCGCAAGTACATTATGCTACCCTGGGGCTGAGTATGATATTGCACGAAATGGATCAAGAGGACTGAGCAGATGTCAGTTCAACAAAACAGCCAAGGGTTGGTTATATTTCGTCAGTGCCCGCCTGATTCCATCGACGCACTTCACCAGAGTGCCAGCGGATAGAATAAAAATGATATATGGAATTATGTAAGGGAAGACGATTGATGTTGGGAAGGAGATATTGCAGAACATTGGAGAAACCAGTAGGTTGGTCACTACAGGTGGGTTGGGACATGGATCACTTATTTGCAGTTTATGTTCTAGACATGGAGTCCCAACCCTAGCTACTGATACATATGAGAAGGGCCAACTTTATGTGTCATATGGGATAGTGCATGCCTTCCCAGAACCAGTCCCTCCAGCAGCAGCGAGAAGGAGACCAACACCCATACCAGCGCCAGCAGCAGCAGCAGCAGCAGAGGCTGCCATGGATGAAGATGAGCCTGAGACAGAGGCTCAACATGAGGCAGGTAGCAGCCGCCAGTAGCCCCTGGAATTGGAACCTCCGGTACCTATAATGGAGAAGTTGCTCATGAACCAGAGGAGGATGATGCCGAGTTTTGACATAATGATACAAGGTCAACATGACCTGAGGCAAGGACAACAAGAACTAAGGCAGGAGCAACAACAGTTGAACCTGCGATTTGATGAGATGAGTTCCTTGTTCAACCAGTGGTCCATGCATTATCCGCCGCCACCGCCACCATTTTAAACCAAGTTTGTAAGTTGACATGTTTTTCTTTTATTTTTGAGTCTTGCACACATTGGGGACAATGTGTGATTTAAGTTTGGGGGGTTGTTTTATTGTTTTGAGTCTTTGTGATTTGTTTTATGTGTTTTTGAGTATTTTTGAGTCATAATTTTTTTTTATGATCATGTATGTTGTAGTTACTTGAAACGTCTAGTGAAGTAAAGTTGAATAATGTAATGGAATTAGAAGCAACTATTTGAACACTTAGGTTAGATATGCCAAAAATTCATGAAATCAAACTATTTGGGTATCTTGCTTGATTTATGCATTGTTAGTAATTAAAACCTATGTGTCTGCTTGCTTGCTATTTGAGGCGAAATAGTTAGGATATGCATGTTAGTGAGATGACTCAGACATTTCTTTGTTAGCCCTTTCTTACCATTTTTACCTATCCCTGACATTCAAATGGTATCCCTAGTCAGCCCCTTTGAGCCTAAAAATATGACCTTTCTTTGACACCCTATAATTCCATATTTGTACCATAAGTGAAAAATTGAGTTGTTTGGAATATAAAGTGTTGAAAAGAGACAAAAAGAGATTGAACAATTTTGATGCACCCCAATGAAAAAGTAATAATAAATAGGCAAAAGCCTAAGTTTGGGGGTGCCTACTATTCATCAGGCACTTCATTCTCTCAAAACAAAAGAGGGGAAAGATAGGTATGAAGTGAAAAAGAAAATCAAAAGAAAAGGCAAGAATCGAAAGCAAAAGAGCTTATGGTACGTAAATTGAGCATAAATGCCTATTTTTACCTAACCCTGCCTAAGCCTATATTACAACCCTGAAAAGCCCTGAAGATCTCTTATATGTGTATCCATGATTAGTGGAGAATAGCAAGTAAACATGCCATATGATTTTGAAATTGACATGCATAGTTAGGTATTCTTACTTCCATTGAGCATGATTAAAGTAAATTTGCGAAATATCTGACTTGATGTGTTTAGAATGCTAAAAATCCAAGCTATATGTTCATGTATATTATTTTACTAACCTTCATGCTTTTCTAAGTAACAATGATGCAGCAAAGTGATCAATTTCTTTTGAGTCGTTTTATTTTCTGTTTCCTTCGTGTCTTTATTTCTTCCTTTTGATCTTTACTCGAGGGCGAGCAAATGTTATGTTTGGGGGTATTTGATCGATGTATTTTATATACACCTTTGAGTCATTTTTAGTTAGTCTTTTGTCCATTTTTGTACAAATATGTGTCGTCTTAGGATAGATTTTCTTTCTTTTGAGTCATAATGGTTTAAAGTGACACATTGGTGAAAAGGAGCGAAAAGAGGGCAGAAACAGAGGTTCCAAAGCTCAAAAAGCTAAAAAGTTGGTAACCCACGCGAGAAACAGGGAGGCGCCGCGGCGCCACCAACCAGAAGCATCAGAGCGCCACGGCTCCCAAAGAACGAGAGCGCGAAGTTTGGCGCGACGCCATTCTGGCCGAGCGGAAATCAGCCAAATCCGAATAGGAATGGGCCAAGGCCAAGAAGGAAAAGTTGTTGGACGTTTTTGAGGTTATAAAAAGGACCCTTTTAGGTCAGATTTGAGGATCCCACACTTGACAATTCATCACAACTTGGAGATCAAGATTGGAGACTTCCTTTTAAGTAATTTCTTTGTCTTTATTTTATTTCTTTTTAGTTTATGTTGGATATTAGTTTAGTTCTTGGCATGTCTATGGCTAGAAACTAACTTAATTTAGGGCTTTCCATGTCGAATCGCTTGAACCTCATTCTTACGAATTAATGTATGTTTTGGTTTCTTCTTATTATTGTTGATATTTTTTCAATATTTGTTTTGATTGCTTGGTAATTAATTGATCACTAATTATCATAACTTATATGATTTCTAATCGAAATCCGAAAGGGGAGATTGTGAATATGCTATAGTTGAATAAACATAGATTTAAATCGTGGACGAAAGTACCCCGATACTTGTGTAGTTTGATAGGTTATTGTTCTTAATCCTCCTTTGTATCAATCTTGTCATCGAAAGATAGAAGGGTTCTACATTGGGGTTGAGTTTTTATATTACCTTAACAGGAGTATAAACCGGCTTAGTTAACCTGCTATCTCAAAATAGAAGAAGAACCATAATTATTAGCATTAACGAGTAAAACGAGCGGATAGTTGAGGAGATTTGGAAGCCCTATTTCCACCATATCTGAAGTAAAATAAAGTAAATTAGTTAGCATCTATAATCATAGCTATAAACAATTCATCAATTTATCGGTTACCAAATAGATACTACAGAATAGAAGTTGATAATTGAACACTAATCCCTGAGGACGATAACTCGGTCTACTAGACTATATTATTTGTCACGACACGTGCACTTATGTTTAGTGTGTGCATAAATCGCGCATCATTTACCCACAAGGAATCCGCATTAGTGTGAAATAACCATATGGATCGAGAGAGTAAAGCAAGATTCCATACTTTGATGTTCATAAGCCCCAAACCACCCTCCGACTGAGGCACACATAACTCATTCCAGGTAACACGGGGTGGTCTCCCTCCCCACAAGAACTGGATACAAGTTGCGCGCACCTTGTTGAGAACCACGGAATAGAGTGGGAACGCACAAAATCAAAAGCCTTCAACACCTTGAATAACCGATCGGATCAACTCCAGTTTTCCGGCATAAGATAGTGAGTGATGCCCCCATTTCTGAATGTATCCCGAGATGGCACTTGTGAATGGAGAAAACTGGTCCATCGAGATGGAAAGTGGAGCTAAAGGAACTCCTAGATACCGCACGGGAAACTCACCTATCGAAAACCCAACTCTAGCCATGATCTTGTCCCGACGAACACCTTGCACTCCCGCTAAATAGATAGAAGACTTAGAGGGATTTAAAGATAGATCGGAAACCGCCTCTAAAGTCTCAAGATACTCCATAAGAATATCAACCGAAGCCTCATCTCCTTTGGCAAAAATCATGAGATCATCCGCAAAAGCAAGATGAGTGATACCCAAACTTTTACACTTAGGATGATAAGAAAACCCAGTAGCCAATGTCTTAAACTTAAGAAGTCTTGAAATATATTCAATTCAAAGAATAAATAATGTAGGAGACATAGGATCCCCTTGCCTCAAGCCACGTCTTCCTGCAAAGTAGGTATGTAACTCTCCATTGATGGAAAGAGAAAATGAAGTAGAAGAAACACACTCCATAATCCATTGATCGGTGTATTTTATATACACCTTTTGAGTCATTTTTAGTTAGTCTTTTGTCTATTTTTGTACAAATATGTGTCGTGTTAGGATAGATTTTCTTTCTTTTGAGTCACAGTTGTTTAAAGTGGCACATTGGTGAGAAGGAGCGCAGAAATAGAGGTTCCAGAGCTCAAAAAACTGAAAAGTTGGAAACCCGGGCGTAATTCAGGGCGGCTCCATGGCGCCAACCAACCAGCAGCAGCAGAGCCATGGCACCCAAGAAGCAGACCAGCCGCAGAAGTTTCGGCGCCGCGGCGCCGGTTGCAGGGCCGTGGCGCCGACGCGGGAAATTTGACAAATCCGAATAGAATTGGGCCAAGACCAAAGAGGAAAAGGTTTTACACATTTTTGGGGATATAAATAGGGTATTTTAGGTCAATTTTGAGGAGTTCCACACCTTACCGTTCATCACAACATTAGATCAAGATTGAAGACTTATTTTTGAGTAATTTCTTGTTCTTTACTTTATTTCTTTCTAGTATATGTTGGATACTATTTTAGTTCTTGGCATGTCTATGGCTAGGAACTAACTTAATTTAGGGTTTTCCATGTCGAATCGCTTGAACCTCGTTTTATGAATTAATGTAAGATTTTGGTTTCTTCTTATTATTGTTGAGATTTATTCAATAATTATTTTGATTGCTTGGTAATTAATTGATCACTAATTATCATTACTTATATGATTTCTAATCGAAATCCGAAAGGGGAGATTGTGAATATGCTATAGTTGAATAAACATAGGTTTAAATCGTGGACGAAAGTACCTCGATACTTGTGTAGCTTAGTAGGTTATTGCTCTTAATCCTCCTTTGTAGTCAATCTTGTCATCGAAAGATAGAAGGGTTCTATAATGGGGTTGAGTGTTTATATTACCTTAACATGAGTATAAAACGGCTTAGTTAACCTTCTATCTCAACATAGAAGAAGAACCTTAATTATTTGCATTAACAAGAAAAACGAACGGATAGTCGAGGAAGTTTGGAAGCCCTATTTCCACCATATCTGGAGTAAAGTAAAGTAATTTAGTTAGTGTCTATAATCATAGTTATAAAGAAACCATCAAATTATCGGTCACCAAATAGATACTACAGAATAGAGGTTGGTAATTTGACACTAATCCCTGAGGACGATAACTCGGTCTTCTAGACTATATTACTTGTCACGATACGTGTACTTGCGTTTAGCGTGTGTATAAATCGCGCATCAAGTTTTTGGCGCCGTTGCCGGGGATTGACGTAGTTCAATATCATTCTATCTATTCTTAATTTCTAATTTGGTTTTTATTTTTCTTTTTATTATTTTTTGTATTGGTGAAACCGTGCTTCGTGATCCGTTTGTTGATTTTGATCTGTTGCAGGCATCTAGTTTATGCGAAGGAGAAGAGGAGCAGATACACTTGTTCCCTTCAACCCGGAGATTGAAAAAACTTGCAAGCAGAACCGTAGAAACAAACGAATCTTGTCCTTAATAGCAATGTGAGGCTTACATAATAACAATGAGATGAACGAAGGGTTAGGTGATCATCAACCTAACCATAGGATGCCCAGAGGTTACCAATGGATGTGGAAGAAAGGGTCCAGGTCCAAGCTGAGAGAAGCTTGGGAGATTATGTGCTGCCAAGGGTGAATGGAGCACAGACTTGCATCAGGCTCCCAGCAATAGGAGCAAATAATTTTGAAATCAAGCCTGCGATCTTGAGTATGGTGCAGAATACAGTTCAATTTGGAGGGTTGCCATCTGAAGACCCTCATATGCACATAGCAAATTTCTTGGAGCTGTGTGCAACTTTCAAGTAATGGCGTTACTGACGCCGCCATCCGATTGAGGCTCTTTCCCTTCTCACTCAGGGAAAGAGCAAAGGTTTGGTTGAATTTCCTGCCTACAGATTCTATATTCACATGGCAGGAGTTGGCACATAAGTTCTTGGCAAAGTTCTTTCCACCGTCCAAAGCAGCTAAGCTGAGAGGAGAGCTGAACAATTTGATGGAGAGTCACTCTATGAGGCTTGGGAGAGATTTAAAGATCTGCAGAGAAAGTGTCCACATCATAGCATTGAGCTGTGGAATTTGGTCCATATTTTCTACAATGGGCTAAGTGGGACCACAAGAACCATCATTGACCCAGCTGCAGGTGGAACCTTCATGAAGAAGACAACACATGAGGCCCATGATTTTCTAGAATACATGGCCACCAATAACCATGTGACAGATGATAGAGGGGTAAGTGGGAGGAGAGCGATAGGATTTCATGAGATCGATGCCATCACAGCGTTAAATGCACAAATTTCTCTCTTGACCAAGCAACTGCAGCAGAACACAGTGTCAGTGAATGCAGTTCAGATGGGGGTCCTCATACTTTTGATAGGTGCCCATCAACAGACCCCAACAACATCCCTATTGAGCAAACAGAATGCCAGGCAGTGGGAAATTACCCAAGGCCCCAGAATAACCCCTATTCAAATACTTACAATCTAGGGAGGAGAAATCACCCTAACTTTTCATGGAGGGGTGATCAAGGGCAGCAGAACCAGTTCCGAGGCCAATACCAGAATCAACAACCATTTAACCAGGCCTCATCCTCCCAGCGATCAAGACACCGCTCACAAGAAAGCGGGCAATTACGAGCAAATTTGACACTTACAAATTCACAAACCCAGTTCATGGCAGAGATAAGGTCCTCTATCAGGAACTTGGAGACGCAGGTGGGACAACTAGCAAAGATGGCAAATAACAGGCCACATGGCACTCTTCCTAGTAATACATAGATGAATCCCAGAGAGTAGTGTCAGGCGGTGCAGCTGAGAAGTGGGAAGCAGCTAGAACAGCCTACACCTCAGCATGTGGCAGAACAAAGAGTTGAGCAGAGATTAGAGGCAGAGAAGGAGGGGGTTACTGAGGACCGCCCTATTTTAGAGAAGGCTCCAATAGTTTCAGTGAAGGAATACACAGAATCCTTACCCTCAGAGGTTGCAAAGGAAAGCAGTTGATAAGCAATTCTCCAAGTTCTTGGAGGTATTTAGAAAGCTGCACATTAACATCCCTTTCATTGAGGCGTTGGAGTAAATGCCTACTTATTTCAAATTTTTGAAGGAAATTCTTGGGAAGAAGAGAAAGCTAGCTGAGTATGAGACAGTGACATTGATAGAGGAATGCAGTGCCATCTTGCAGAAGAAACTGCCCCCCAAGCTTAAGGATCCAGGGAGCTTCACATTGCCTTGCACAATTGGTAATGTGACATATAACAGGGACCTGTGTGATTTGGGGGCCAACATAAATCTCATGCCCTTGTCCGTTTTCAAGAGGTTGGGTTTAGGAGAAGCCAAACCAACCACAGTGAACTTGCAGTTGGCGGATATGATAGTGGTGCATCCCAGGGGAATAATTGAAGACGTATTGGTTAAGGTGGGAAAATTCTTCTTTCCTGCAGACTTCCTCATCCTTGATATGGAGGAAGATGATGAAATCCCTATCATCTTGGGAAGATAATTCTTGGCAATTGGGAGAGCCTTGATTGATGTGGAAAAGGGCGAGCTGAAACTCAGAGTTGAGGAAAAAGAGATGGTGTTCAAGGTGTTTAAACACACCGTTGAACCCCCAGTCATAAGCAATTTTTTTTTTGCAGTCAGCACTGTTAGTACATCAGTTGAGCCATCACATGCCAAAGCAAGGGAAATCAGTCTGCCAGTACAGGTGAGCAACGCTAAACCTTCTCTTGAGAAAAAAGAGAAAAAGAAAAACAGAAGGCGAAAAAGAAAATTGATTATGAAATGGGTAGGCTGTGGGGTTAAGTTACCCCATGCCTCTTGATAAGGAACCTGCGTCCGGCTAAAAGACGTTAAAGACAGCGCTACTTGGGAGGCAACCCAAGGTTTTTAAATTTATGCAATTTAGTTTTAGTTAGAACAGTCTCACAGAAGGTATTGTTTACATGTTGTGATGACAGGTACAGGACTAAAAAGTGGTGGACGAAAAACGTGTGAGAAGAAGGAAATCAGCATGGCACCGAAAATGCAGAAAGGCGCAGGAAGTTGGGCGCCACGGCGTCGAAAGACCAGAAGGTCTCTGAAGTTTGGGCGCCATGGCGCCAGAAGTTCAGCGGGTCGCAGATGTTTGGGCGCCACAGCGCCGATCTCAGGGCCGTGGCGCCACGACGGAAAAACTGAAATTAAAAGAGCCCTAATTCGATTTCTCCTCTCCAAATCAAAAATCCAAAACCATTCCTCTCTCCAAAACCCACGAAATCAGCCTCCATTACTCAAAATCTTCCACAAACTAAACTCAATCACAACCAAAGTACTTCAATTCCTTGCACCATTAACCATTTCAAACAACAACCCTCATTCCACTGCCTCAATCCATCACTAGGAACAAGAAAATTTTGAAGAACACCTCCAAGGTAACTTCCATCATTTTTCTTGAAATTTTCAAAGCAATTAGGGGAGGTAATTCATAAGTTTGGGGAGTGATTTATGAGTGGATATTATGGGGTGTGTTGAAGTTTGGTGTTGGAAATTTCGCGGTAAGATTGTACGTAGTGATGTGGGATGTTGTACCTGTGATTTGAGTGAAGTTTGGGGGTTGAATGATGTTGTATTATGCTGATTACACTATGTGTTGATTGGTGTGATTGAAAGTTGCTGGGTAATCTCACTGAAACAGAGGAAACGCTGCTGAATATTTTCCAAAATGTCTGTCAGAAAAAGGAGAGCTTCCACATCCGCCTCCGTTCCACAATATGACACTACTAGGTTTGTTAGTCAAAAAGCAGAAGACAGATATTACAAACTTAGTACTACACCCCTGATACCTGAACGAGTAATGGAGTACCAAAGGGAGTCATTTGAGGATGGCGATGTCTATGAGCCTATTCGGGCAATGATAGAGGTCATTGGGTGGAAGAGATTTGTTAATCCGGAGAGAGTAGTACCACAGAACACTGTAATGGTAAAAGAATTCTATGCTAACTTTCCGGAACTGGTAAATGGTAGATATTTTGTGAGATGACAGTATGTGCCTGTGACGGCTGAGGTGGTGAATGAGCTATTAAGAACAACTGATGTTGAAGAAAGAGGCGATGATCGAAGCTATTTCAGAACATGGTCTAGAGATGCCAACAACATCGATTGGGATATCGTCGCAAGCACATTATGCTATTCTGTGGCTGAGTATGATATTGCACGAAATGAATCAAGAAGGGCGGCGGATGTCGATTCAACAAAGCGACTAAGGGTTAATTATATTTAAATCGGTGCACTTTGATTCCATCGACGCACTTCACCAGAGTGCCAGCGGATAGAATAAAATGGTATATGGAATTATGGAAGGGAAGGCGATTGATGTTGGGAAAGAGATATTGCAGAACATTGGAGAAACTAGTAGGTTGGTCACTACAGGTGGGTTGGGACACGGATCACTTATTTGCAGTTTATTTTCTAGACATGGAGTCGACCACAGCTAGCGTCACATATGAGAAGGGCTGACCCCATGACATATGGGATAGTGCATGCCTTCCCGAACCGAGTCCCTCCAGTGGCGGCAAGAAGGAGACCCGGCCTACCGGCAACGCAGAGGCGCCATGGATGAGATGAGCACGAGGCAGAGGCTCAACATGAAGCGGTGCTTGGCCGCGGCACAGGTGGAACCTCCGGTTCCTATGATGGAGCAGTTGCTCATAAACCAGCGAAGAATGATGCAGAGTTTTGACACAATGATACAAGGTCAACAGGACCTGAGGCAATGACAGAAAGAAATAAGGCAGGAGCAACAACAGTTGAACCAGAGATTTGATGAGATGAGTTCCTTGTTCAACCAGTGGTCCATGCATTATCCGCCTCCACCGCCACCATTTTAAACCAAGTTTGTAAGTTGTCCCGTTTTTCTTTTATTTTTGAGTCTTGCACACATTAGGGACAATGTGTAATTTAAGTTTAGGGGAGAGTTCTTAGTTATTTTTGATGTGTTTTTGAGTCTTTTTGTGTTATTTTCTATGTTTATTTGAGTCTAATTTTTGTTTTCTATGATCATGCATGTTGTAGTTACTTGAAACGCCTAGTGAAGTAAAGTTGAATAATGTAATAGAATTAGAAGCAACCATCTGAACACTTAGGTTAGATATGCAAAAAAATTCAAGAAGTCAAACTATTTGGGGTATCTTGCTTGATTTATGCATTGTTAGTGATTAAACCTATGTGTCTGCTTGCTTGCTATTTGAGGCGAAATAGTTAGGATATGCATGTTAGGGAGATGACTCAGGTATTTCTTTGTTAGCCTTTTCTTACCATTTTTTTACCTATCCCTAACATTAAAATTGTATTCCTAGTCAGCCCCTTTGAGCCTAAAAATAAGATTTTTTTTTGACACCCTATAATTCCATACTTGTGCCTTAAGTGAAGAAATTGATGTGTTTGGAATATAAAGTGTTGAAAAGAGACAAAAAGAGAGTGAACAATTTTGATGCACCCCAATGAAAAGTAATCATAAATAGGCAAAAACCTAAGTTTGGGGGTGCCTACTATTCATCAGACACCTTATTCTCTCAAAACAAAAGAGGGGAAAGATAGGTATGATGTTAAAAAGAAAATCAAAAGAAAAGGGAAGAATTGAAAGCAAAAGAGCTTATGGTACGTAAGATTGAACCAAAAAACCTATTTTTACCTACCCCTGCCTAAGCCTACATTACAATCCTAAAAAGCCCTGAAGATCTCTAATGTGTGTATCCATGATTAGTGGAGAATAACAAGTAAACATGCCATAAGATTTGGAAATTAACATGCATAGTTATGTATTCTTACTTCCATTGAGCATAATTAAATTGAATTTGCGAAATATCTGACTTGATGTGTTTAGAATGCTAAAAATTCATGCTATATGTTCCTGCATATTATTCTACTAATCTTCATGTTTTTCTAAGTAACAATGATGCAGCAAATTGATCAATGTCTTTGAGTCATTTTATTTTCTTTTCTTTCGTGTCTTTGTTTCTATTTTTGATCTTTACTCGAATGCGAGCAAAGATTAAGTTTGGGGGTGTGATCGGTGTATTTTATATATATCTTTTGAGTCATTTTTAGTTAGTGTTTTGCCCATTTTTGTACAAATATGTGTCGTGTTAGGATATATTATCTTTCTTTTGAGTCACAGTGGTTTAAAGTGGCACATTGGTGAGAATGAGCGAAAAGAGGGCAGAAACAGAGGTTCCAGAGCTCAAAAAGCTGAAAAGTTGGCAACCCGAGCGTAATTCAGGGCGGCGCCTTGGCGCCAACCAACCAGCAGCAGCAGAGCCACGGCGCCCAAGAAGCAGACCAGCGAAGTTTAGCGCCCGCGGCTGATTCTGCGAAGTGGCGTAGCGCGAAAAATTTGACAAATCCGAATAGGACTGGGCCAAGACCAAAGAGGAAAATGTTTTACACTTTTTGGGGGATATAAATAGGGCCTTTTAGGTCAGTTTTGAGGAGTTCCATACCTTACCATTCATCACAACATTATATCAAAATTGGAGACTTATTTTTGAGTAATTTCTTGTTCTTTAATTTATTTCTTTCTAGTATATGTTGGATAATATTTTAGTGTTGGCATGTCTATGGCTAGGAACTAACATAATTTAGGGCTTTCCATGTCGAATCGCTTGAACCTCGTTTTATGAATTAATGCAAGATTTTGGTTTCTTCTTATTATTGTTGAGATTTATTCAATAATTATTTTGATTGCTTGGTAATTAATTGATCACTAATTATCATCACTTATATGATTTTTAATCGAAATACGAAAGGGGAGATTGTGAATATGCTATAGTTGAATAAACATAGGTTTAAATCGTGGACGAAAGTACCCCGATACTTGTGTAGCTTAATAGGTTATTGCTCTTAATCATCCTTTGTAGTCAATCTTGTCATCGAAAGATAGAAGGGTTCTACAATGGGGTTGAGTGTTTATATTTGTCACGCCCGAACCGGGCGTGGATGGTGCCTACACAGGCACCGCTACTAGCGACACAAGTAAATCGCGGAACTAAATAACACCTCGTTTTTTTTTCTTTAAAACAAACGAACATGCAAGGGCAAAGCCGACAAGGCTGCCATATAATATACATAATAAAAAGGCACTACACTCTACATGAGTCCAATCCACATATGAATACAAACCTCTAAGAGTTTTACTAAAATATGACGGGACAAGGCCCAGTACCCATGCTTGTACAAAAATGCATCTTGAAGGATCTATACCAAAATGATAAATTCTGAGCAGATGGAGCTATCCAAAAACTTCGGAGCGGTCCTACTGTGTGAATCACCAAACTGCGTACCTAAACCTGCGGCATGAATGCAGCCCCCCGAAGGAGGTCAGTACGAAGAATGTACCAAGTATGTGAACTGAAAATACTGTAATGAAATCATAACAGTCTATACAAAACAAGAGACATGTATGGTAGCCACACTACAGTACACACTACATAAGCAGTCATATCAAGTTAGGGACGCATGCCCTCGAAGTCATTACTCAAATATAACCATGGGTCTCACGACCATAATATCAATCATGCCCGTGGAATCCTTCCTCACTGCCGGTAGTCAATGATATAATATAACATCAATAAGCACACTGAACCTTGCAATCATGAGAGTAATGCAATCATTTTTATCTTTTAAGTTATGCTTTTAACAATGAGACCAACTGTTCCACTTTAAGTCATAAACACACTGCACCCTTTCATTAATGAAATCACTACCGTTTCAAAACATGAAGGTCGTGCCAGTGTCAGGGTCAACCACCCTCTGTGTTATAATGCAATCTATCATGGAACTATTTCACCCGCAAGGGACTATTTCACCCGCATAGGTCATGTGGACCCGCAATGAGTCATCGGTACACGATACTCGCATCACGGATAGTTAATCCATGGCTTATATATCCCGGGAATTTAACCGGCCCGAATCAAATACCGACCCGCCGTGAGTGTGTACCACTCACCACCATGGGGATCTACTCCATGATATCCTTTGAGCCAAGTTGCCGGCCCTTTATGGAGGGATGCGGAGATGTGGAAATATGACACTTGCACGAATGTCTATATGAGCAACCTATATGCAAGCAAACCATTCTTGACCTTTATTTATAAAATGAATAACCATCATTTTAGCAAACCAAGACAACACCATGTCTTTTCCTTTTTACATAAACAAGACAATACCATGCCTTTACACAAACCAAGACAATTACCATGTCTTTCCTTTTTACATAAACCAAGACAATACCATGCCTTTCCTTTTTACATAAACCAAGACAATTACCATGCCTTATTTTTACATATACCAAGAGAAATCCTTACTTAAGCAAGCCAAAGTACTATCAAGGCACAAATAGAATAATTCTCATTTAAACAAGCCAAAGTACTACGTACGTCCATTCTTTTCAAAAGACTCCTTTTTTTTATAAAACCCCAAGATACTAACACCCGTAGTATCAAGGCATGTCTATTTTTCAAATAAGTTACTACACCTTTAGAAATTCATTTCAATACTTTGAAACCAAGTAACTTCTAATTTCACAACCTAGGCAACTTATGCCTATCAATCAAAATAGACAATTTTCTTAACCTTCCATAAAGCCGTTATAACTAACTTCCCATAAAGTCATTATAACCCTTTATGGTTTTAGACAAATTCATTCTTTTTATATCCAAGAGACTTATACTTTTAAAACCAAGTATCATATACTTTCAAATCAAGTTTCTTAACTTTCAAAATATTTCAAGTCTCTTAACATTAGAAATCAAGTTTCTTAACTTTAAATCCCAAGTAACTCACACCTTTAAAACAAGTTACTTCTCTTTAAATCATGTCATTTCTCGTCTTTTAAATCAATTAAGTAAATCACTCCTTTGACTCCCCTAAAACAGTTATAACAACCTTTAGGTTTTAGAACTAAGGCACTATCCAAAAGATTTGGAAACCACTTTCTTTTCAAGATTCTATGTACTTCAAGTAAAACACTTTCACTTTTGAAAATCCAAATTTCATCAAGGTAATGGATTATAACAACTTCCAATTTAAACATCCAAAGTACAATCAAGGAAGTATATAGAACAACTTCTATATTAGGCAATCCAAGTACAAACAAGGAATGGATCATTTAAGGAGTAGGACTTACTTTCTTTAACATAAGGAATCATGCTAGAAGAAGAAGAGATAGTTCACATACCTTTTCGGCTTAATCCACAAGCTAAGTCGAATACGCCGCACGTAGAATTGTCAACCTATAATGGCCACAACATGACTATCAACTTCTAGTTTCTAACGTAGAATAATACTAAGTATACGGTCTCTTATTCTACGGAAAATTGGGCAGCACCTCCTTTGTTTCTACGTACTTTTCCACCTTTTTCAAGGTCCGATAATTAATAACCAACATGCCACATTTAAGGCTCAACACACCAACCAATCAAAGGGGATTACACGCCTTACAAAACGTGTAGAATTCTGCCTCACAATTACTACCAAGTAGTTCAATATTCAAAGCCATTCTCGGCTAACATATACAACAACACAAAGTCCTTTCCAATTTTTTTTCAATCCAAGTTCTTAGGTCTAACATGTTATATAGTCGTAAACAACTTTAACAACTATAATTCCTTCTTTATATAACATGCGACGACTAAACTAATAACCAAATTGAATTGTAATCTCAAAGGCTAAACATGCTAGTTTCGGATTAGGGTTCCAATAGCCAATACACTTATCAAACTTCATAATATATACCTCATGCTTGCTAATATCCATAACTACAACAATAAGTAATCTTTAATTACTAAAATGACAAGGTTGTTACCTTGATAAGCCCTTATAAATTCCAAGATTCAAAGTCGCTCATTAGCAATTCTTAGATCCTTTACTTTACGCTCCAATCCGCTATTTGAAGCCTTTAGAAGTTCACAACCAACTTCTCTTCCATTTCCAATCCAAAACTATAAAAACGACTTAGGTTTTCGCCTTGCGACTAACGTGAAAACGTCGTTTTTCCGAGATCTTTCTATTGAGATATCCTTACAATATCCTTAGGGACCTTGGGTTAAAGTCTTGTGAATCATGAACCAAAATTACAAAAAATTTGTGTGGGAAATCTCATGAACCCGAGAGCAACTTTCAAGAACAAGGTTTCTCTAATTTTTTCTAAGTGTTGAAGACTAAGTCTTGCACTAGTGTAGTATAATAAACACAATGGAGGGTCAAGATAACAACATATGTGTGGCTAGGATAAAGGAGATTAAATAACTATACAAGTGGCAAGTTGACTAAGTCAATAATCTCAAGCTTGCAAGACTTGATCATCTACAATGGTCAATGACCATTAAACCCTTGGCCCATTTCGTGCAAGCCATGTGGGAGGGGGGGGGTGACACGTGTCGCCCTTCCATTCATCTATAAAATTTCGTAACCCTCGTGGGCCCCACAAAACATAAAATTTCGCGGGTGGGCCCCACGTGACCAAATACGTAAAAATAAATTTCCATAATGATAATAAATTGCATACTCCTCAAATAATGCATTTTGAGAATCTAATTCTCATCAACGAACATTTTTCCTTTTCGACGTTCGGAAGATTTTTCCTTCGGAAAAACAATTCTTCCTTTCGTACCAATTTTTCAAGTCTTGTGTTCTCGCGTCTATTATCTTATACATGTCCTGGAATTACGGGGTGTAACATTCTTCCCCTCTTAGAAACATTCATCCCCGAATGTTCTTAGTCGGTCGTCAAGCTACACAAACTCCGGCATAGTCTCTTTACTATGCCTATCAATCAATACTCCACAAGACCAACAATGGCACACATGGCCACCATATAACATACGTAAACATATCAATGGACCTTCCATCCGCGGTCCCTTCTCACAAAACTCGAAGGTTACAGTCTCATAAAAAACGGGATCTTTAGAAGTTCCTTTCTTTTTTTCCCGCATAAAGGGATGGCCCTGTCGTATTCTAAGTCATGGGACTAACACTATCTGAATCCTTCCGTCGGACTCCCACTCAGCTAACTGATGTGTTCCCTCATGTTACTTCCCTTATCTGTCTCACTTAGTCACCAAACTAGTTGGGACATGATCCTATAATCTGCCTAGCTTAGTTTACCAACCGGTGTAAACACTAATACTAGTAGCATCTCAATCACGAGCACCTATGGACAGTGTTACTGAACCTAAGGTGCGTGTATCATCACAATTAACCTCCACTCATGGCCTAAAAAGGGATTTTCTCTACACACCTTCATTACTCATAATTATAACCACTATAGTTCTTTTAACCCTTGTTCCTTCCTTTTCTTACTTGTCATACTTTCTCGTACTTCCAAACTTATTTTAGTACATGTACAAAATTTCAAATATTGTTTCTGTTCTCCAATCCTTGGAGTTACTATCCAACTTGGCCATTTTGCTACTTGCATTTCCGTTAAGGCCCTTCTCGGCTCTCACGGCCTGGTTTCGATGGAACGCGTCCACGAACTCGTACGACGATTAACTAGACTTGGGCCTTGCATCCTCGTGACCCTATCACATAGCGGGACCATTTCCAACTGACATCACCCCATTCCATACTATCGGTTGACCCGAAATGAGTCCATAACCCGACCCATCGTCACACTTAACTTCTCATTCTTAGTCTGAAATAAATTTCTCTCTTATCTCAAGGTACTTCTCACCATATCCCCCTATTCACTAGAGGTTCGTCACATAGGCCGAAGTATTTCTACTGTACATCCTTCCCTATCGGTCTTCACACTGTTACGGGGAAATTACAACTCATAAACCCTACACAACTATAGTCTCAGTTCACTTTATCATTCTTGTCAACATTCTTCACTTTTCACTTTACTAATCAGAGTATCTCTACCTCTGGGGTGCTATCAATTACAACTACTAGCAACAAGGGAAAACATATTCGCTAGGGCAAAATCTGAATCTATCAATGCACGTATGATTCAAAAGAATTGAAATATACATGTAACCCCATGTGATGTTGCCTCTTGATCCTGCCCAGTAGCCACGTCATCTATGAGGTTCGAAGGACCGCCAGAACTATAAACTCCACCCTGACCTCTACCACGGTGGTAGCGTTTGAACACCACTTGCACAAGCGCATTTGTGGAGAAGGAACAACCGCCGGCCTCATAGGCTGAGCCACCTCACCGATGCTCTTTCTAAAAGGACATACCCTCAGTATATGGCCCGGACGGCCACAATAAAACAAACACCTGTGCCATAACGGAATTTCCCCATATGACGCTTACTACATCAGAAACACTGAGGAATAGGTGGCCTCGACTGAGAAAATCCTCTGCTCCTCTGAGAACTTCGAACTCTGGAGCTTGGACCGGCTCGTAAATACCTTGTGGGGTCAAATCTCCCACTTGTGAGCTGTGGGGGAATGTACTGGGTAGGTTAGGACGAATATCTCACTCGTTGCTGAGGCTGCTCGTCCAAAAACTCACCGGGATAAACAATCGGTCTAGCCCTCTTACGCTGATTTTCGCGTTGGCCCTCTAACCTCTGTACAACTGTCTGTACTGATCGAATAACCTCATGCTGATGAAACTGTAGCACCTCTATCTTGGTCAATAACATAACTGCTTCCCTTATGACCCCATAGTCTTCCCCTAACTGAGAAACTGGAGGATCTGGTGATGGGGCCTCAAACACAACCTGAGAAGAACTTCGCCATTGCGACCTGATATCCAGGTATACCACAGGCATGAGCCCTATCAACTCTCTGAGTCTGACTGGTAGCTCCTGCGACTATTTTGCCCTTCTGGGCGACTGTTGCCCTCCTTGGAAGCATATTTGTACACAATAATACGTCAGAGAGGAATTATCTTAATAACACATCTCTATGGCACGATCTAAGAGTGAGAAAAATAGAAACCAACTCCTAAATGTCCTGTAGCCTCCTGTTTATGGGTGTGGCGCGCAACACACCGATAATCAAGACTCTACTAGACACGGTCTATAGACATTCCGAGGACTGACTGCTCTGATACCACTCTGTCACGCCCCGAACCCCGGGCCCGTGACTGGTGCCCTACCTGGGCACCCTTCTACCTAACTGACACAAGTAAATCGCGGAACTAAATAACACCTCGTTTTTTTTTAAAACCAACGAACATGCAAGGGCAAAGCCGACAAGGCTGCCATATAATATACATAATAAAAGGCACTACACTGTACATGAGTCCAATCCCACATATGAATACAGACCTCTAAGAGTTTTACTGAACTATGACGGGACAAGGCCCCGCCGTACCCATAACTGTACAAAAGCCTGTACTGAAGGATCTATACCAAAATGATAAACTCCTGAACAGATGGAGCTATCCAAAACTCGGAGCAGGGTCCTACACCTGCAGATCACCAAATCAAGCTGCACCTAAACTCGCGGCGTGAACGCGGCCGAAGGAGGTCAGTACGAAGAATGTACCAAGTATGTGAACTGAAAATACTGTAATGAAATCATAACAGTCTATACAAAACAAGAGACAGGTATGATAGCCACAATATAGTACACACTACATAAGCAGTCATATCAAGTCAGGGACGCATGCCCTCGAAATCATTACTCAAATATAACCATGAGTCTCACGCCCATAATATCAATCATGCCCGTGGAATCCTTCCTCACTGCCGACAGTCCATGATATAATATAACATCAATAAGCACGCTGAACCTTGCAATCATGAGAGTAATGCAATCATTTTTATCTTTTAAGTTATGCTTTTAACAATGAGACCAATTGTTCCACTTTAAGTCATAAACACACTGCACCCTTTCATTAATGAAATCACTACCGTTTCAAAACATGAAGGTCGTGCCAGTGCCAGGGTCAACCACCCTCTGTGTTATAATGCAACCTATCATGGGACTATTTCACCCGCAAGGGAATATTTCACCCGCATAGGTCATGTGGACCCGCAATGAGTCATTGGTACACAATACTCGCATCACGGATAGCTAATCCATGGCTTATATATCCCGGGAATTTAACCCGCCCGAGTCAAAATACTTCAAGTCTCTTAACTTTAAAAATCAAGTTTCTTAACTTTAAATCCCAAGTAACTCACACCTTTAAAACAAGTTACTTCTCTTTAAATCATGTCATTTCTCCTCTTTTAAATCAATTAAGTAAATCACTCCTTTGACTCCCCTAAAGCAGTTATAACAACCTTTAGGTTTTAGAACTAAGACACTATCCAAAAGATTTGGAAACCACTTTCTTTTCAAGATTCTATGTACTTCAAGTAAAACACTTTCACTTTTGAAAATCCAAATTTCATCAAGGTAATGGATTATAACAACTTCCAATTTAAACATCCAAAGTACAATCAAGGAAGTATATAGAACAACTTCTATATTAGGAAATCCAAGTACAATCAAGGAATGGATCATTTAAGGAGTAGGACTTACTTTCTTTAACATAAGGAATCATGCTAGAAGAAGAAGAGATAGTTCGCATATCTTTTCGGCTTAATCCACAAGCTAAGTCGAATACGCCGCACGTAGAATTGTCAACCTATAATGGCCACAACACGACTATCAACTTCTAGTTTCTAACGTAGAATAATACTAAGTATACGGTCTCTTATTCTACGGAAAATTGGGCAGCACCTCCTTTGTTTCTACGTACTTTTCCACCTTTTTCAAGGTCCGATAATCAATAACCAATATGCCACATTTAAGGCTCAACACACCAACCAATCAAAGGGGATTACACGCCTTACAAAACGTGTAAAATTCTGCCCCACAATTACTACCAAGTAGTTCAATATTAAAAGCCATTCTCGGCTAACATATACAACAACACAAAGTCCTTTCCAATTCTTTTTCAATCCAAGTTCTTAGGTCTAACATGTTATATAGTCGTAAACAACTTTACCAACTATAATTCCTTCTTTATATAACATGCGATGACTAAACTAATAACCAAATTAAATTGTAATCTCAAAGGCTAAACATGCTAGTTTCGGATTAGGGTTCCAATAGCCAATACACTTATCAAACTTCATAATATATACCTCGTGCTTGCTAATATCCATAACTACAACAATAAGTAATCTTTAATTACAAAAACGACAAGGTTGTTACCTTGATAAGCCCTTATAAATTCCAAGATTCAAAATCGCTCCTTAGCAATTCTTAGCTCATTTCCTTTACGCTCCAATCTTCTATTTGAAGCCTTTAGAAGTTCACAACCAACTTCTCTTCCATTTCCAATCCAAAACTATGAAAACGACTTAGGTTTTCGCCTTGCGACTAACGTGAAAACGTCATTTTTTTGAGATCTTTCTATTGAGATATCCTTACAATACCATTAGGGACCTTGGGTTAAAATCTTGTGAATAATGAACCAAAATTACAAAAAATTTGTGTGGGAAATCTCATGAACCCGAGAGCAACTTTCAATAACAAGGTTTCTCTAATTTTTTCTAAGTGTTGAAGACTAATTCTTGCACTAGTATAGTATATATAACACAATGTAGGGTCAAGATAACAACATATGTGTGGCTAGGATGAAGGAGATTAAATATCTATACAAGTGGCAAGTTGACTAAGTCAATAATCTCAAGCTTGCAAGACTTGATCATCTACAATGGTCAATTACCATTAAACCCTTGGCCCATTTCGTGCAAGCCATGTGGGGGGGGGGGGGGGGTGACACGTGTCGCCCTCTCATTCGTTCATAAAATTTTGTAACCCTCGTGGGCCCCACAAAACGTAAAATTTCTCGGGTGGACCCCAAGTGACCAAATTCGTAAAAATAAATTTCCATAATTATAATAAATTCCATACTCCTAAAACAATACATTTTGAGAATCTAATTCTCATCAACGAACATTTTTCCTTTCCGACGTTCGGAATATTTTTCCTTCGGAAAAATAATTATTCCTTTCGTACCAATTTTTCAAGTCTTGTGTTCTCGCGTCTATTATCTTATACATGTCCTGAAATTACGGGGTGTAACAATATTACCTAAATAGGAGTATAAAACGGCTTAGTTAACCTGCTATCTCAACATAAAAGAAGAACCTTAATTATAAGCATTAACTAGTAAATCGAACGGATAGTCGAGGAGATTTGGAAGCCCTATTCCCACCATATCTGAAGTAAAGTAAAGTAATT
The DNA here is from genome assembly GCA_029844215.1 of Przewalskia tangutica. Classification (NCBI taxonomy): domain Eukaryota; kingdom Viridiplantae; phylum Streptophyta; class Magnoliopsida; order Solanales; family Solanaceae; genus Przewalskia; species Przewalskia tangutica. Next base: position 25,365,000 of record CM056720.1, on the reverse strand, counting down.
TAGTTAGCGTCTATAATCATAGCTATAAAAAAACCATCAAATTATCGGTCACCAAATAGATACTATAGAATAGAGGTTGGTAATTTGATACTAATCCCCGAGGACGATAACTCGGTCTTCTAGACTATATTACTTGTCACGATACGTGCACTTGCGTTTAGCGTGTGTATAAATCGCGCATCAAGTTTTTTGTTTGATTGGTGTATTTTATATTCATATTTTGAGTCATTTTTAGTTAGTCTTTTGCCCATTTTTGTACAAATATGTGTCGTGTTAGGATAGATTGTCTTTCTTTTGAGTCACAGTGGTTTAAAGTGGCACATTGGTGAGAAAGAGCGAAAAGAGGCGAGAACGGAGGTTCCAGAGCTCAAAAAGCTGAAAAGTTGGCAACCGGGCGTAATTGGCGGCCGTGGCGTGGCACCAACTAACCAGCAGCAGAAGAGCCACGATGCGAAGCGGACCAGTAGCGAAGTTTAGTAGCCATGGCCGATTTGCAGTCGTCTTGCGCCGATCTGGAAATTTGACAAATCCGAATAGGACTGGGCCAAGACCAAAGAGGAAAAAGTTTTACACATTTTTGGGGATATAAAAGGGTCTTTTAGGTCAGCTTTGAGGAGTTCCACACCTTACCGTTCATCACAACATTAGATCAAGATTGGAGACTTATATTTGAGTAATTTCTTGTTCTTTACTTTATTTCTTTCTAGTATATGTTGGATACTATTTTAGTTCTTGGCATGTCTATGGCTAGGAACTAACTTAATTTAGGGCTTTCCATGTCGAATCGCTTGAACCTCGTTTTAGGAATTAATGCAAGATTTTGGTTTCTTCTTATTATTGTTGAGATTTATTCAATAATTGTTTTGATTGCTTGGTAATTAATTGATCACTAATTATCATCACTTATATGATTTCTAATCGAAATCCAAAAGGGGAGATTGTGAATATGCTATAGTTGAATAAACATAGGTTTAAATCGTGGAGGAAAGTACCCCGATACTTGTGTAGCTTAATAGGTTATTGCTCTTAATCATCCTTTGTAGTCAATCTTGTCATCGAAAGATAGAAGGGTTCTACAATGGGGTTGAGTGTTTATATTACCTTAACATGAGTATAAAACGTCTTAGTTAACCTGCTATCTCAACATAGAAGAAGAACCTTAATTATAAGCATTAACGAGTAAAGCTAACGGATAGTCGAGGAGATTTGGAAGCCCTATTTCCACCATATCTGAAGTAAAGTAAAATAAGTTAGTTAGCGTCTATAATCATAGCTATAAACAAACCATCAAATTATAGGTCACCAAATAGATACTACAGAATAGAGGTTGGTAATTTGACACTAATCCCTGAGGATGATAACTCGGTCTTCTAGACTATATTACTTGTCACGATACGTGCACTTGCATTTAGCGTGTGTATAAATCGTGCATCAAATTTTTTGTTTGATCGGTGTATTTTATATACACATTTTGAGTCATTATTAGTTAGTCTTTTGCCCATTTTTGTACAAATATGTGTCGTGTTAGGATATATTATCTTTCTTTTGAGTCACAGTGGTTTAAAGTGGCACATTGGTGAGAAAGAGCGAAAAGAGGGCAGAAACAGAGGTTTCAGAGCTCAAAAATTTGAAAAGTTGGCAACCCGGGCGTAATTCAGGGCGGCGCCGTGGCGCCAACTAACCAGCAGCAGCAGAGCTATGACGCCCAAGAAGCATACCAGCCGCAGAAGTTTCGGCACCGCGGCGCCGGTTTCAGGGCCGTGGCGCCGACGCGGAAAATTTGACAAATCCGAATAGGACTGGGCCAAGACCAAAGAGGAAAAGGTTTTACACGATTTTGGGGATATTAATAGGGACTTTTAGGTAAGTTTTGAGGAGTTCCACACCTTACCGTTCATCACAACATTAGATCAAGATTGGAGACTCATTTTTGAGTAATTTATTGTTATTTACTTTATTTCTTTCTAGTATATGTTGGATACTATTTTAGTTCTTGGCATGTCTATGACTAGGAACTAACTTAATTTAGGGCTTTCCATGTCGAATCGCTTGAACCTCGTTTTATGAATTAATGCAAGATTTTGGTTTATTCTTATTATTGTTGAGATTTATTCAATAATTGTTTTGATTGCTTGGTAATTAATTGATCACTAATTATCATCACTTATATGATTTCTAATCAAAATCCGAAATGGGAGATTGTGAATATGCTATAGTTGAATGAACATAGATTTAAATCGTGGACGAAAGTACCCCCATACTTGTGTAGCTTAATAGGTTATTGCTCTTAATCCTCCTTTGTAGTCAATCTTGTCATCGAAAGATAGAAGGGTTCTACAATGGGGTTGAGTGTTTATATTATCTTAACAGGAGTATAAAACGACTTAGTTAACCTGCTATCTCAACATAGAAGAAGAACCTTAATTATTTGCATTAACGAGTAAAGCGAACGGATAGTCGAGGAGATTTGAAAGCCCTATTTCCACCATATCTGAAGTAAAGTAAAGTAATTTAGTTAGCGTCTATAATCATAGCTATAAACAAACCATCAAATTATCGGTCACCAAAAAGATACTATAGAATAGAGGTTGGTAATTTGACACTAATCCATGAGGACGATAACTCGGTCTTCTAGACTATATTACTTGTCACGATACGTGCACTTGCGTTTAGCATGTGTATAAATCGCGCATCAAGTTTTTTGTTTGATCGGTGTATTTGATATACACATTTGAGTCATTTTTTGTTAGTCTTTTGCCCATTTTTGTACAAATATGTGTCGTGTTAGGATAGATTGTCTTTCTTTTGAGTCACAGTGGTTTAAAGTGGCACATTGGTGAGAAAGAGCGAAAAGAGGGCAGAAACAGAGGTTCCAGAGCTCAAAAATCCGAAAAGTTGGCAACCCGGGCGTAATTCAGGGCGGCGTCGTGGCGCCAACTAACTAGCAGCAGCAGAGCCACGACGCCCAAGAAGCAGACCAGCCGTAGAAATTTCAACGCCGCGGCGTCGGTTGCAGGGTCGTGCCGCCGACGCGGGAAATTTGACAAATCCAAATAGGACTGCGCCAAGACCAAAGAGGAAAAGGTTTTACACGTTTTTGGGGATATAAATAGGGCCTTTTAGGTCAGTTTTGAGGAGTTCCACACCTTACCGTTCATCACAACATTAGATCAAGATTGGAGACTTATTTTTGAGTAATTTCTTGTTCTTTACTTTATTTATTTCTAGTATATGTTGGATACTATTTTAGTTCTTGGCATGTCTATGGCTAGGAACTAACTTAATTTAGGGTTTTACATGTCGAATCGCTTGAACCTCGTTTTTGGAATTAATGCAAGATTTTGGTTTCTTCTTATTATTGTTGAGATTTATTCAATAATTGTTTTGATTGCTTGGTAATTAATTGATCACTAATTATCATCACTTATATGATTTCTAATTGAAATCCAAAAGGGGAGATTGTGAATATGCTATAGTTGAATAAACATAGGTTTGAATCGTGGAGGAAAGTACCCCGATACTTGTGTAGCTTAATAGGTTATTACTCTTAATCATCCTTTGTAGTCAATCGTGTCATCGAAAGATAGAAGAGTTCTACAATGGGGTTGAATGTTTATATTACCTTAACATGAGTATAAAACGTCTTAGTTAACCTGCTATCTCAACATAGAAGAAGAACCTTAATTATAAGCATTAACGAGTAAAGCGAACGGATAGTCGAGGAGATTTGGAAGCCCTATTTCCACCATATCTGAAGTAAAGTAAAGTAAGTTAGCGTCTATAATCATAGCTATAAACAAACCATCAAATTATCGGTCACCAAATAGATACTACAGAATAGAGGTTGGTAATTTGACACTAATCCCTGAGGACGATAACTCGGTCTTCTAGACTATATTACTTGTCACGATACGTGCACTTGCATTTAGCGTGTGTATAAATCGCGCATCAAATTTTTTGTTTGATCGGTGTATTTTATATACACATTTTGAGTCATTTTTAGTTAGTCTTTTGCCCATTTTTGTACAAATATGTGTCGTGTTAGGATATATTGTCTATCTTTTGAGTCACAGTGGTTTAAAGTGGCACATTGGTGAGAAAGAGCGAAAAGAGGGCAGAAAAACAGGTTTCAGAGCTCAAAAATATGAAACGTTGGCAACCCGGGCATAATTCAGGGCGGCGCCGTGGCGCCAACTAACCAGCAGCAATGAGCCATGGCCTTGAAGCGGACCAGCGCGAAGTTTCAGCGCGCGGCCGGTTGCGAGCGTGGCGCCGACGCGGAAAATTTGACAAATCCGAATAGGACTGGGCCAAGACCAAAGAGGAAAAGGTTTTACACGTTTTTGGGGATATTAATAGGGCCTTTTAGGTAAGTTTTGAGGAGTTCCACACCTTACCGTTCATCACAACATTAGATCAAGATTGGAGACTCATTTTTGAGTAATTTCTTGTTATTTACTTTATTTCTTTCTAGTATATGTTGGATACTATTTTAGTTCTTGGCATGTCTATGACTAGGAACTAACTTAATTTAGGGTTTTCCATGTCGAACCGCTTGAACCTCGTTTTATGAATTAATGGAAGATTTTGGTTTATTCTTATTATTGTTGAGATTTATTCAATAATTGTTTTGATTGCTTGGTAATTAATTGATCACTAATTATCATCACTTATATGATTTCAAATCGAAATCCGAAAGGGGAGATTGTGAATATGATATAGTTGAATGAACATAGGTTTAAATCGTGGACGAAAGTACCCCGATACTTGTGTAGCTTAATAGTTTATTGTTCTTAATCCTCTTTTGTAGTCAATCTTGTCATCGAAAGATAGAAGGGTTCTACAATGGGGTTGAGTGTTTATATTATCTTAACAGGAGTATAAAACGGCTTAGTTAACCTGCTATCTCAACATAGAAGAAGAACCTTAATTATTTGCATTAACGAGTAAAGCGAACGGATAGTCGAGGAGATTTGGAAGCCCTATTTCCACCATATCTGAAGTAAAGTAAAGTAATTTAGTTAGCGTCTATAATCATAGCTATAAACAAACCATCAAATTATCGGTCACCAAATAGATACTATAGAATAGAGGTTGGTAATTTGACACTAATCCATGATGACGATAACTCGGTCTTCTAGACTATATTACTTGTCACGATACGTGCACTTGCGTTTAGCGTGTGTATAAATCGCGCATCAAGTTTTTTGTTTGACCGGTGTATTTTATATACACATTTTGAGTCATTTTTTATTAGTCTTTTGCCCATTTTCGTACAAATATGTGTCGTGTTAGAATAGATTGTCTTTCTTTTGAGTCACAGTGGTTTAAAGTGGCACATTGGTGAGAAAGAGCGAAAAGAGGGAAGAAACAGAGGTTCCAGAGCTCAAAAATCTAAAAAGTTGGCTACCCGTGCGTAATTCAGGGCGACGTCGTGGAGCCAACTAACCAGCAGCAGCAGAGCCACGATGCCCAAGAAGCAGACCAGCCGCAGAAGTTTCGACGCCGCGGCGTCGGTTGCAGGGTCGTGCCGCCGACGCGGGAAATTTGACAAATCCGAATAGGACTGCGCCAAGACCAAAGAGGAAAAGGTTTTACACGTTTTTTGGGATATAAATAGGGCCTTTTAGGTCAGTTTTGAGGAGTTCCACACCTTACCATTCATCACAACATTAGATCAAGTTTGGAGACTTATTTTTGAGTAATTTCTTGTTCTTTACTTTATTTCATTCTAGTATATGTTGGATACTATTTTAGTTCTTGGCATGTCTATGGCTAGGAACTAACTTAATTTAGAGATTTCCATGTCGAATCGCTTGAACCTCGTTTTATGAATTAATGCAAGATTTTGGTTTATTCTTATTATTGTTGAGATTTATTCAATAATTGTTTTGATTGCTTGGAAATTAATTGATCACTAATTATCATAACTTATATGATTTCTAATCGAAATCCGAAAGAGGAGATTGTGAATATGCTATAGTTGAATAAACATATGTTTAAATCGTGGACGAAAGTACCTCGATACACTTGTGTAGTTTAATAGGTTATTGCTCTTAATCCTCCTTTGTAGTCAATCTTGTCATCGAAAGATAGAAGGGTTCTATAATGGGGTTGAGTGTTTATATTATCTTAACAGGAGTATAAAACGGCTTAGTTAACCTGCTAACTCAACATAGAAGAAGAACCTTAATTATTTGCAGTAACGAGTAAAGCGAACGGATAGTCGAGGAGATTTGGAAGCCCTATTTCCACCATATCTGAAGTAAAGTAAAGTAATTTAGTTAGCGTCTATAATCATAGCTATAAACAAACCATCAAATTATCGGTCACCAAATAGATACTATAGAATAGAGGTTGGTAATTTGACACTAATCCATGAGGACGATAACTCGGTCTTCTAGACTATATTACTTGTCACGATACGTGCACTTGCGTTTAGCGATTGTATAAATCGCGCATCAAGTTTTTTGTTTGATCGGTGTATTTTATATACATATTTTGAGTCATTTTTATTTAGTCTTTTGCTCATTTTTGTACAAATATGTGTTATGTTAGGATAGATTGTCTTTCTTTTGAGTCACAGTGGTTTAAAGTGGCACATTGGTAAGAAAGAGCGAAAAGAAAGCGAGAGGTTCGAGCTCAAAAATCTGAAAAGTTGGCAACGGGTGTAATTCAAGCGGCGTCGTGGCGCTAACTAACCAAGAGCAGCAGAGCCACGACGCCCGAAGCGGACCAGCGCGAAGTTTCGGCCTTGCGGCGTCGGTTCTGGCCGTCTGCGCCGTCTGGGAAAATTGACAAATCCGAATAGGACTGGGCCAAGACCAAAGAGGAAAAGGTTTTACACGTTTTTGGGGATATAAATAGAGCCTTTTAGTTCTGTTTTGAGGAGTTCCACACCTTACCATTCATCACAATATTAGATCAAGTTTGGAGACTTATTTTTAAATAATTTCATGTTCTTTACTTTATTTCTTTCTAGTATATGTTGGATACTATTTTAGTTCTTGGCATGTCTATGGCTAGGAACTAACTTAATTTAGGGCTTTCCATGTCGTATCGCTTGAACCTCATTTTATGAATTAAGGCAAGATTTTGGTTTATTCTTATTATCGTTGAGATTTATTCAATAATAGTTTTGATTGCTTGTTAATTAATTGATCAATAATTATCATCACTTATATGATTTCAAATCGAAATCCGAAAGGGGAGATTGTGAATATGCTATAGTTGAATAAACATATGTTTAAATCGTGTACGAAAGTACCCCGATACTTGTGTTGCTTAATAGGTTATTGCTCTTAATCCTCCTTTGTAGTCAATCTTGTCATCGAAAGATAAAAGGGTTCTACAATGGGGTTACGTGTTTATATTATCTTAACAGGAGTATAAAACGGCTTAGTTAACCTGCTATCTCAACATAGAAGAAGAACCTTAATTATTTGCATTAACGAGCAAAGCGAACGGATAGTCGAGGAGATTTGGAAGCCCTATTTCCACCATATCTGAAGTAAAGTAAAGTAATTTAGTTAGCGTCTATAATCATAGCTATAAACAAACCATCAAATTATCGGTCACCAAATAGATACTATAGAATAGAGGTTGGTAATTTGACACTAATCCATGAGGACGATAACTCGGTCTTCTAGACTACATTACTTGTCACGATACGTGCACTTGCGTTTAGCGTGTGTGTAAATCGCGCATCAAGTTTTTTGTTTGATCGGTGTATTTTATATACACATTTTGAGTCATTTTTAGTTAGTCTTTTGCCCATTTTTGTACAAATATGTGTCGTGTTAGGATAGATTGTCTTTCTTTTGAGTCACAGTGGTTTAAAGTGGCACATTGGTGAGAAAGAGCGAAAAGAGGGCAGAAATAGAGGTTTCAGAGCTCAAAAATATGAAAAGTTGGCAACCCGGGCGTAATTCAGGGCGGCGCCGTGGCGCCAACTAACCAGCAGCAGCAGAGCCATGACGCCCAAGAAGCAGACCAGCCGCAGAAGTTTCGGCGCCGCGGCGCCGGTTGCAGGGCCGTGGCGCCGACGCGGAAAATTTGACAAATCCGAATAGGACTGGGCCAAGACCAAAGAGGAAAAGGTTTTACACGTTTTTGGGGATATTAATAGGGCCTTTTAGGTAAGTTTTGAGGAGTTCCACACCTTACCGTTCATCACAACATTAGATCAAGATTGGAGACTCATTTTTGAGTAATTTCTTGTTATTTACTTTATTTCTTTCTAGTATATGTTGGATACTATTTTAGTTCTTGGCATGTCTATGGCTAGGAACTAACTTAATTTAGGGCTTTCCATGTCGAATCGCTTGAACCTCGTTTTATGAATTAATGCAAGATTTTGGTTTCTTCTTATTATTGTTGAGATTTATTCAATAATTGTTTTGATTGCTTGGTAATTAATTGATCACTAATTATCATCACTTATATGATTTCTAATCGAAATCCGAAAGGGGAGATTGTGAATATGCTATAGTTGAATAAACATAGGTTTAAATCGTGGACGAAAGTACCCCGATACTTGTGTAGCTTAATAGGTTATTGCTCTTAATCCTCCTTTGTAGTCAATCTTGTCATCGAAAGATAGAAGGGTTCTACATTGGGGTTGAGTGTTTATATTACCTTAACAGGAGTATAAAACGGCTTAGTTAACCTGCTATCTCAACATAGAAGAAGAACCTTAATTATTTGCATTAACGAGTAAAGCGAGCGGATAGTCGAGGAGATTTGGAAGCCCTATTTCCACCATATCTGAAGTAAAGTAAAGTAATTTAGTTAGCGTCTATAATCATAGCTATAAACAAACCATCAAATTATCGGTCACCAAATAGATACTACAGAATAGAGGTTGGTAATTGGACACTAATCCCTGAGGACGATAACTCGGTCTTCTAGACTATATTACTTGTCACGATACGTGCACTTGCGTTTAGCGTGTGTATAAATCGCTCATCAAGTTTTTTGTTTGATCGGTGTATTTTATATACACATTTTGAGTCATTTGTATTTAGTCTTTTGCCCATTTTTGTACAAATATGTGTCGTGTTAGGTTATATTGTCTTTCTTTTGAGTCACAGTGGTTTAAAGTGGCACATTGGTGAGAAAGAGCGAAAAGAGGGCAGAAACAGAGGTTCCAGAGCTCAAAAAGCTGAAAAGTTGGCAACCCAGGCGTAATTCAGGGCGGCGCCGTGGCGCCAACCAACCAGCAGCAGCAGAGCCACGACGCCTTGAAGCGGACCAGCCGCGAAGTTTCGGCCTTGGCGTCGGTTGGCCAGGCCGTCAGCCGCGGAAAATTGACAAATCCGAATAGGACTGGGCCAAGACCAAAGAGGAAAAGGTTTTACACGTTTTTGGGGATATAAATAGGGCCTTTTAGGTCTGTTTTGAGGAGTTCCACACCTTACCATTCATCACAATATTAGATCAAGTTTGGAGACTTATTTTTAAATAATTTCTTGTTCTTTACTTTATTTCTTTCTAGTATATGTTGGATACTATTTTAGTTTTTGGCATGTCTATGGCTAGGAACTAACTTAATTTAGGGCTTTCCATGTCGAATCGCTTGAACCTCATTTTATGAATTAAGGCAAGATTTTGGTTTATTCTTATTATCGTTGAGATTTATTCAATAATAGTTTTGATTGCTTGTTAATTAATTGATCAATAATTATCATCACTTATATGATTTCAAATCGAAATCCGAAAGGGGAGATTGTGAATATGCTATAGTTGAATAAACATATGTTTAAATCGTGTACGAAAGTACCCCGATACTTGTGTTGCTTAATAGGTTATTGCTCTTAATCCTCCTTTGTAGTCAATCTTGTCATCGAAAGATAAAAGGGTTCTACAATGGGGTTACGTGTTTATATTATCTTAACAGGAGTATAAAACGGCTTAGTTAACCTGCTATCTCAACATAGAAGAAGAACCTTAATTATTTGCATTAACGAGCAAAGCGAACGGATAGTCGAGGAGATTTGGAAGCCCTATTTCCACCATATCTGAAGTAAAGTAAAGTAATTTAGTTAGCGTCTATAATCATAGCTATAAACAAACCATCAAATTATCGGTCACCAAATAGATACTATAGAATAGAGGTTGGTAATTTGACACTAATCCATGAGGACGATAACTCGGTCTTCTAGACTACATTACTTGTCACGATACGTGCACTTGCGTTTAGCGTGTGTGTAAATCGCGCATCAAGTTTTTTGTTTGATCGGTGTATTTTATATACACATTTTGAGTCATTTTTAGTTAGTCTTTTGCCCATTTTTGTACAAATATGTGTCGTGTTAGGATAGATTGTCTTTCTTTTGAGTCACAGTGGTTTAAAGTGGCACATTGGTGAGAAAGAGCGAAAAGAGGGCAGAAATAGAGGTTTCAGAGCTCAAAAATATGAAAAGTTGGCAACCCGGGCGTAATTCGAGCGCGTGGCGCTAACTAACCAGAAAGAGCAGAGCCACGACGCCAAGAAGCGGACCAGCCGCAAGTTTCATGCCAGGCGTCGGTTGCCAGGCCGTGGACGCGGAAAATTTGACAAATCCGAATAGGACTGGGCCAAGACCAAAGAGGAAAAGGTTTTACACGTTTTTGGGGATATTAATAGGGCCTTTTAGGTAAGTTTTGAGGAGTTCCACACCTTACCGTTCATCACAACATTAGATCAAGTTTGGAGACTTATTTTTAAATAATTTCTTGTTCTTTACTTTATTTCTTTCTAGTATATGTTGGATACTATTTTAGTTCTTGGCATGTCTATGGCTAGGAACTAACTTAATTTAGGGCTTTCTATGTCGAATCGCTTGAACCTCGTTTTATGAATTAATGGAAGATTTTGGTTTATTCTTATTATTGTTGAGATTTATTCAATAATTGTTTTGATTGCTTGGTAATTAATTGATCACTAATTATCATCACTTATATGATATCTAATCGAAATCCGAAAGGGGAGATTGTGAATATGCTATAGTTGAATGAACATAGGCTTAAATCGTGGACGAAAGTACCCCGATACTTGTGTAGCTTAATAGGTTATTGCTCTTAATCCTCCTTTGTAGTCAATCTTGTCATCGAAAGATAGAAGGGTTCTACAATGGCGTTGAGTGTTTATATTATCTTAACAGGAGTATAAAACGGCTTAGTTAACCTGCTATCTCAACATAGAAGAAGAACCTTAATTATTTGCATTAACGAGTAAAGCGAACGGATAGTCGAGGAGATTTGGAAGCCCTATTTCCACCATATCTGAAGTAAAGTAAAGTAATTTAGTTAGCGTCTATAATCATAGCTATAAACAAACCATCAAATTATCGGTCACCAAATAGATACTATAGAATAGAGGTTGGTAATTTGACACTAATCCATGAGGACGATAACTCGGTCTTCTAGACTATATTACTTGTCACGATACGTGCACTTGCGTTTAGCGTGTGTATAAATCGCTCATCAAGTTTTTTGTTTGATCGGTGTATTTTATATACACATTTTGAGTCATTTGTATTTAGTCTTTTGCCCATTTTTGTACAAATATGTGTCGTGTTAGGTTATATTGTCTTTCTTTTGAGTCACAGTGGTTTAAAGTGGCACATTGGTGAGAAAGAGCGAAAAGAGGGCAGAAACAGAGGTTCCAGAGCTCAAAAATCTGAAAAGTTGGCAACCCGGGCGTAATTCAAGGCGGCGTCGTGGCGTCAACTAACCAGCAGTAGCAGAGCCACGACGCCCAAGAAGCAGACCAGCCGCAGAAGTTTCGACGCCGCGGCGTCGGTTGCAGGGCCGTGCCGCCGATGCGGGAAAATTGACAAATCCGAATAGGACTGGGCCAAGACCAAAGAGGAAAAGGTTTTACACGTTTTTGGGGATATAAATAGGGCCTTTTAGGTCTGTTTTGAGGAGTTCCACACCTTACCATTCATCACAATATTAGATCAAGTTTGGAGACTTATTTTTAAATAATTTCTTGTTCTTTACTTTATTTCTTTCTAGTATATGTTGGATACTATTTTAGTTTTTGGCATGTCTATGGCTAGGAACTAACTTAATTTAGGGCTTTCCATGTCGAATCGCTTGAACCTCATTTTATGAATTAAGGCAAGATTTTGATTTATTCTTATAATCGTTGAGATTTATTCAATAATAGTTTTGATTGCTTGTTAATTAATTGATCAATAATTATCATCACTTATATGATTTCAAATCGAAATCCGAAAGGGGAGATTGTGAATATGCTATAGTTGAATAAACATATGTTTAAATCGTGTACGAAAGTCCCACGATACTTGTGTTGCTTAATAGGTTATTGCTCTTAATCTTCCTTTGTAGTCAATCTTGTCATCGAAAGATAGAAGGGTTCTACAATGGGGTTGAGTGTTTATATTATCTTAACAGGAGTATAAAACGGCTTAGTTAACCTGATATCTCAACATAGAAGAAGAACCTTAATTATTTGCATTAACGAGTAAAGCGAACGGATAGTCGAGGAGATTTGGAAGCCCTATTTCCACCATATCTGAAGTAAAGTAAAGTAATTTAGTTAGCGTCTATAATCATAGCTATAAACAAACCATCAAATTATCGGTCACCAAATAGATACTATAGAATAGAGCTTGGTAATTTGACACTAATCTATGAGGACGATAACTCGGTCTTCTAGACTATATTACTTGTCACGATACGTGCACTTGCGTTTAGCGATTGTATAAATCGCGCATCAAGTTTTTTGTTTGATCGGTGTATTTTATATACATATTTTGAGTCATTTTTATTTAGTCTTTTGCTCATTTTTGTACAAATATGTGTCATGTTAGGATAGATTCTCTTTCTTTTGAGTCACAGTGGTTTAAAGTGGCACATTGGTAAGAAAGAGCGAAAAGAGGGCAGAAACAGAGGTTCCAGAGCTCAAAAATCTGAAAAGTTGGCAACCCGGGTGTAATTCAAGGCGGCGTCGTGGCGCCAACTAACCAGCAGCAGCAGAGCCACGACGCCCAAGAAGCAGACCAGCCGCAGAAGTTTCGATGCCGCGGCGTCGGTTGCATGGCCGTGCCGCCGACGCGGGAAAATTGACAAATCCGAATAGGACTGGGCCAAGACCAAAGAGGAAAAGGTTTTACACGTTTTTGGGGATATAAATAGAGCCTTTTAGGTCTGTTTTGAGGAGTTCCACACCTTACCATTTATCACAATATTAGATCAAGTTTGGAGACTTATTTTTAAATAATTTCTTGTTCTTTACTTTATTTCTTTCTAGTATATGTTGGATACTATTTTAGTTCTTGGCATGTCTATGGCTAGGAACTAACTTAATTTAGGGCTTTCCATGTCGAATCGCTTGAATCTCATTTTATGAATTAAGGCAAGATTTTGATTTATTCTTATAATCGTTGAGATTTATTCAATAATAGTTTTGATTGCTTGTTAATTAATTGATCAATAATTATCATCACTTATATGATTTTAAATCGAAATCCGAAAGGGGAGATTGTGAATATGCTATAGTTGAATAAACATATGTTTAAATCGTGTACGAAAGTACCCCGATACTTGTGTTGCTTAATAGGTTATTGCTCTTAATCCTCCTTTGTAGTCAATCTTGTCATCGAAAGATAAAAGGGTTCTACAATGGGGTTGAGTGTTTATATTATCTTAACAGGAGTATAAAACGGCTTAGTTAACCTGCTATCTCAACATAGAAGAAGAACCTTAATTATTTGCATTAACGAGTAAAGCGAACGGATAGTCGAGGAGATTTGGAAGCCCTATTTCCACCATATCTGAAGTAAGGTAAATTAATTTAGTTAGCGTCTATAATCATAGCTATAAACAAACCATCAAATTATCGGTCACCAAATAGATACTACAGAATAGAGGTTGGTAATTTGACATTAATCCCTGAGGACGATAACTCGGTCTTCTAGACTATATTACTTGTCACGATACGTGCACTTGCGTTTAGCGTGTGTATAAATCGCGCATCAAGTTTTTTGTTTGACCGGTGTATTTTATATACACATTTTGAGTCATTTTTAGTTAGTCTTTTGCCCATTTTTGTACAAATATGTGTCGTGTTAGGATATATTGTCTTTCTTTTGAGTCACAGTGGTTTAAAGTGGCACATTGGTGAGAAAGAGCGAAAAGAGGGCAGAAACAGAGGTTTCAACGCTCAAAAATATGAAAAGTTGGCAACCTGGGCGTAATTCAGGGCGGCGCCATGGCGCCAACTAACCAGCAGCAGCAGAGCCATGACGCCCAAGAAGCAGACCAGCCGCAGAAGTTTCGGCGCCGCGGCGCCGGTTGCAGGGTCGTGGCGCCGACGCGGAAAATTTGACAAATCCGAATAGGACTGGGCCAAGACCAAAGAGGAAAAGGTTTTACACGTTTTTGGGGATATTAATAGGGCCTTTTAGGTAAGTTTTGAGGAGTTCCACACCTTACCGTTCATCACAACATTAGATCAAGATTGGAGACTCATTTTTGAGTAATTTCTTGTTATTTACTTTATTTCTTTCTAGTATATGTTGGATACTATTTTAGTTCTTGGCATGTCTATGTCTAGGAACTAACTTAATTTAGGGCTTTCCATGTAGAATCGCTTGAACCTCGTTTTATGAATTAATGGAAGATTTTGGTTTATTCTTATTATTGTTGAGATTTATTCAATAATTGTTTTGATTGCTTGGTAATTAATTGATCACTAATTATCATCACTTATATGATTTCTAATCGAAATCCGAAAGGGGAGATTGTGAATATGCTATAGTTGAATGAACATAGGTTTTAATCGTGGACGAAAGTACCCCGATACTTGTGTAGCTTAATAGGTTATTGCTCTTAATCCTCCTTTGTAGTCAATCTTGTCATCGAAAGATAGAAGGGTTCTACAATGGGGTTGAGTGTTTATATTATCTTAACAGGAGTATAAAACGGCTTAGTTAACCTGCTATGTCAACATAGAAGAAAAACCTTAATTATTTGCATTAACGAGTAAAGCGAACGGATAGTCGAGGAGATTTGGAAGCCCTATTTCCACCATATCTGAAGTAAAGTAAAGTAATTTAGTTAGCGTCTATAATCATAGCTATAAACAAACCATCAAATTATCGGTCACCAAATAGATACTATAGAATAGAGGTTGGTAATTTGACACTAATTCATGAGGACGATAACTCGGTCTTCTAGACTATATTACTTGTCACGATACGTGCACTTGCGTTTAGCGTGTGTATAAATCGCTCATCAAGTTTTTTGTTTGATCGGTGTATTTTATATACACATTTTGAGTCATTTTTATTTAGTCTTTTGCCCATTTTTGTACAAATATGTGTCGTGTTAGGATATATTGTCTTTCTTTTGAGTCACAGTGGTTTAAAGTGGCACATTGGTGAGAAAGAGCGAAAAGAGGGCAGAAACAGAGGTTCCAGAGCTCAAAAATCTGAAAAGTTGGCTACCCGGGCGTAATTCAGGGCGGCGGCGTGGCGCCAACTAACCAGCAGCAGCAGAGCCACGACGCCCAAGAAGCAGATCAGCCGCAGAAGTTTCGACGCCGCGGCGTCGGTTGCAGGGTTGTGCCGCCGACGCGGGAAATTTGACAAATCCGAATAGGACTGCGCCAAGACCAAAGAGGAAAAGGTTTTACACGTTTTTGGGGATATAAATAGGGCCTTTTAGGTCAGTTTTGAGGAGTTCCACACCTTACCATTCATCACAACATTAGATCAAGTTTGGAGACTTATTTTTGAGTAATTTCTTGTTCTTTACTTTATTTCATTCTAGTATATGTTGGATACTATTTTAGTTCTTGGCATGTCTATGGCTAGGAACTAACTTAATTTAGGGATTTCCATGTCGAATCGCTTGAACCTCGTTTTAAGAATTAATGCAAGATTTTGGTTTATTCTTATTATTGTTGAGATTTATACAATAATAGTTTTGATTGCTTGGAAATTAATTGATCACTAATTATCATCACTTATATGATTTCTAATCGAAATCCGAAAGGGGAGATTGTGAATATGCTATAGTTGAATAAACATAGGTTTAAATCGTGGACGAAAGTACCCCGATACTTGTGTAGCTTAATAGGTTATTGCTCTTAATCCTTCTTTGTAGTCAATCTTGTCATCGAAAGATAGAAGGGTTCTACAATGGGGTTGAGTGTTTATATTATCTTAACAGGAGTATAAAACGGCTTAGTTAACCTGATATCTCAACATAGAAGAAGAACCTTAATTATTTGCATTAACGAGTAAAGCGAACGGATAGTTGAGGAGATTTGAAAGCCTTATTTCCACCATATCTGAAGTAAAGTAAAGTAATTTAGTTAGCGTCTATAATCATAGCTATAAACAAACCATCAAATTATCGGTCACCAAATAGATACTATAGAATAGAGGTTGGTAATTTGACACTAATCCATGAGGACGATAACTCGGTCTTCTAGACTATACTACTTGTCACGATACGTGCACTTGCGTTTAGGGTGTGTATAAATCGCGCATCAAGTTTTTTGTTTGATCGGTGTATTTTATATACACATTTTGAGTCATTTTTAGTTAGTCTTTTGCCCATTTTTGTACAAATATGTGTCGTGTTAGGATATATTGTCTTTCTTTTGAGTCACAGTGGTTTAAAGTGGCACATTGGTGAGAAAGAGCGAAAAGAGGGAAAAAACAGAGGTTCCAGAGCTCAAAAATCTGAAAAGTTGGCAACCCGGGCGTAATTCAAGGCGGCGTCGTGGCGCCAACTAACCAGCAGCAACAGAGCCACGACGCCCAAGAAGCAGACCAACCGCAGAAGTTTCGACGCCGCGGCGTCAGTTCTGCGATGCGTCGCGGGAAAATTGACAAATCCGAATAGGACTGGGCCAAGACCAAAGAGGAAAAGGTTTTACACGTTTTTGGGGATATAAATAGGGCCTTTTAGGTCTGTTTTGAGGAGTTCCACACCTTACCATTCATCACAATATTAGATCAAGTTTGGAGACTTATTTTTAAATAATTTCTTGTTCTTTACTTTATTTCTTTCAAGTATATGTTGGATACTATTTTAGTTCTTGGCATGTCTATGGCTAGAAACTAATTTAATTTAGGGCTTTCCATGTCGAATCGCTTGAACCTCATTTTATGAATTAAGGCAAGATTTTGGTTTATTCTTATTATTGTTGAGATTTATTCAATAATAGTTTTGATTGCTTGGTAATTAATTGATCACTAATTATCATCACTTATATGATTTCAAATCGAAATCCGAAAGGGGAGATTGTGAATATGCTATAGTTGAATAAACATATGTTTAAATCGTGTACGAAAGTCCCCCGATACTTGTGTTGCTTAATAGGTTATTGCTCTTAATCCTCATTTGTAGTCAATCTTGTCATCGAAAGATAAAAGGGTTCTACAATGGGGTTGAGTGTTTATATTATCTTAACAGGAGTATAAAACGACTTAGTTAACCTGATATCTCAACATAGAAGAAGAACCTTAATTATTTGCATTAACGAGTAAAGCGAACGGATAGTCGAGGAGATTTGGTAGCCCTATTTCCACCATATCTGAAGTAAAGTAAAGTAATTTAGTTAGCGTCTATAATCATAGCTATAAACAAACCATCAAATTATCGGTCACCAAATAGATACTATAGAATAGAGGTTGGTAATTTGACACTAATCCATGAGGACGATAACTCGGTCTTCAAGACTATATTACTTGTCACGATACGTGCACTTGCGTTTAGCGTGTGTATAAATCGCGCATCAAGTTTTTTGTTTGATCGGTGTATTTTATATACACATTTTGAGTCATTTTTAGTTAGTCTTTTGCCCATTTTTGTACAAATATGTGTCGTGTTAGGATAGATTGTCTTTCTTTTGAGTCACAGTGGTTTAAAGTGGCACATTGGTGAGAAAGAGCGAAAAGAGGGAAGAAACAGAGGTTCCAGAGCTCAAAAATCTAAAAAGTTGGCAACCCGGGAGTAATTCAAGGCGGCGTCGTGGCGCCAACTAACCAGCAGCAACAGAGCCACGACGCCCGAAGCGGATCAGCGCGAAGTTTCGATGCCGCGACGTCGGTTGCAGGGCCGTGCCGCCGACGCCGGAAATTTGACTAATCCGAATAGGACTGGGCCAAAACCAAAGAGGAAAAGGTTTTACACGTTTTTGGGGATATAAATAGGGCCTTTTAGGTCTGTTTTGAGGAGTTCCACACCTTACCATTCATCACAATATTAGATCAAGTTTGGAGACTTATTTTTAAATAATTTCTTGTTCTTTACTTTATTTCTTTCTAGTATATGTTGGATACTATTTTAGTTCTTGGCATGTCTATGGCTAGGAACTAACTTAATTTATGGCTTTCCATGTCGAATCGCTTGAACCTCATTTTATGAATTAAGGCAAGATTTTGGTTTATTCTTATTATTGTTGAGATTTATTCAATAATTGTTTTGATTGCTTGGTAATTAATTGATCACTAATTATCATCACTTATATGATTTCAAATCGAAATCCGAAAGGGGAGATTGTGAATATGCTATAGTTGAATAAACATATGTTTAAATCGTGTACGAAAGTACCCCGATACTTGTGTTGCTTAATAGGTTATTGCTCTTAATCCTCCTTTGTAGTCAATCTTGTCATCGAAAGATAAAAGGGTTCTACAATGGGGTTGAGTGTTTATATTATCTTAACAGGAGTATAAAACGGCTTAGTTAACCTGATATCTCAACATAGAAGAAGAACCTTAATTATTTGCATTAACGAGTAAAGCGAACGGATAGTCGAGGAGATTTGGAAGCCCTATTTCCACCATATCTGAAGTAAAGTAAAGTAATTTAGTTAGCGTCTATAATCATAGCTATAAACAAACCATCAAATTATCGGTCACCAAATAGATACTATAGAATAAAGCTTGGTAATTTGACACTAATCCATGAGGACGATAACTCGGTCTTCAAGACTATATTACTTGTCACGATACGTGCACTTGCGTTTAGCGTGTGTATAAATCGCGCATCAAGTTTTTTGTTTGATCGGTGTATTTTATATACACATTTTGAGTCATTTTTTGTTAGTCTTTTGCCCATTTTTGTACAAATATGTGTCGTGTTAGGATATATTGTCTTTCTTTTGAGTCACAGTGGTTTAAAGTGGCACATTGGTGAGAAAGAGAGAAAAGAGGGCAGAAACAGAGGTTCCAGAGCTCAAAAATCTGAAAAGTTGGCAACCCGGGCGTAATTCAGGGCGGCGGCGTGGCGCCAACTAACCAGCAGCAGCAGAGCCACGACGCCCAAGAAGCAGATCAGCCGCAGAAGTTTCGACGCCGCGGCGTCGGTTGCAGGGTCGTGCCGCCGACGCGGGAAATTTGACAAATCCGAATAGGACTGCGCCAAGACCAAAGAGGAAAAGGTTTTACACGTTTTTGGGGATATAAATAGGGCCTTTTAGGTCAGTTTTGAGGAGTTCCGCACCTTACCATTCATCACAACATTAGATAAAGTTTGGAGACTTATTTTTTCGTAATTTCTTGTTCTTTACTTTATTTCGTTCTAGTATATGTTGGATACTATTTTAGTTCTTGGCATGTCTATGGCTAGGAACTAACTTAATTTACGGCTTTCCATGTCGAATCGCTTGAACCTCATTTTATGAATTAAGGCAAGATTTTGGTTTATTCTTAATATTGTTGAGATTTATTCAATAATTGTTTTGATTGCTTGGTAATTAATTGATCACTAATTATCATCACTTATATGATTTCAAATCGAAATCCGAAAGGAGAGATTGTGAATATGCTATAGTTGAATAAACATATGTTTAAATCGTGTACGAAAGTACCCCGATACTTGTGTTGCTTAATAGGTTATTGCTCTTAATCCTCCTTTGTAGTCAATCTTGTCATCGAAAGATAAAAGGGTTCTACAATGGGGTTGAGTGTTTATATTATCTTAACATGAGTATAAAACGGCTTAATTAACCTGCTATCTCAACATAGAAGAAGAACCATAATTATTTGCATTAACGAGTAAAGCGAACGGATAGTCGAGGAGATTTGGAAGCCCTATTTCCACCATATCTGAAGTAAAGTAAAGTAATTTAGTTAGCGTCTATAATCATAGCTATAAAAAAACCATCAAATTATCGGTCACCAAATAGATACTACAGAATAGAGGTTGGTAATTTGACACTAATCCCTGAGGACGATAACTCGGTCTTCTAGACTTTATTACTTGTCACGATACGTGCACTTGCGTTTAGCGTGTGTATAAATCGCGCATCAAGTTTTTTGTTTGATCGGTGTATTTTATATACACATTTTGAGTCATTTTTAGTTAGTCTTTTGCCCATTTTTGTACAAATATGTGTCGTGTTAGGATAGATTGTCTTTCTTTGGAGTCACAATGGTTTAAAGTGGCACATTGGTGAGAAAGAGCGAAAAGAGGGAAGAAACAGAGGTTCCAGAGCTCAAAAATCTGAAAAGTTGGCAACCCGGGCGTAATTCAAGGCGGCGTCGTGGCGCCAACTAACCAGCAGCAACAGAGCCACGACGCCCAAGAAGCAGACCAGCCGCAGAAGTTTCGATGCCGCGGCGTCGGTTGCGGGGCCGTGCCGCCGACGCCGGAAATTTGACTAATCCGAATAGGACTGGGCCAAGACCAAAGAGGAAAAGGTTTTACACGTTTTTGGGGATATAAATAGGGCCTTTTAGGTCTGTTTTGAGGAGTTCCACACCTTACCATTCATCACAATATTAGATCAAGTTTTGAGACTTATTTTTAAATAATTTCTTGTTCTTTACTTTATTTCTTTCTAGTATATGTTGGATACTATTTTAGTTCTTGGCATGTCTATGGCTAGGAACTAACTTAATTTATGGCTTTCCATGTCGAATCGCTTGAACCTCATTTTATGAATTAAGGCAAGATTTTGGTTTATTCTTATTATTGTTGAGATTTATTCAATAATTGTTTTGATTGCTTGGTAATTAATTGATCACTAATTATCATCACTTATATGATTTCAAATCGAAATCCGAAAGGGGAGATTGTGAATATGCTATAGTTGAATAAACATATGTTTAAATCGTGTACGAAAGTACCCCGATACTTGTGTTGCTTAATAGGTTATTGCTCTTAATCCTCCTTTGTAGTCAATCTTGTCATCGAAAGATAGAAGGGTTCTACAATGGCGTTGAGTGTTTATATTATCTTAACAGGAGTATAAAACGGCTTAGTTAACCTGCTATCTCAACATAGAAGAAGAACCTTAATTATTTGCATTAACGAGTAAAGCGAACGGATAGTCGAGGAGATTTGGAAGCCCTATTTCCACCATATCTGAAGTAAAGTAAAGTAATTTAGTTAGCGTCTATAATCATAGCTATAAACAAACCATCAAATTATCGGTCACCAAATAGATACTATAGAATAGAGGTTGGTAATTTGACACTAATCCATGAGGACGATAACTCGGTCTTCAAGACTATATTACTTGTCACGATACGTGCACTTGCGTTTAGCGTGTGTATAAATCGCGCATCAAGTTTTTTGTTTGATCGGTGGTTTTTATATACACATTTTGAGTCATTTTTAGTTAGTCTTTTGCCCATTTTTGTACAAATATGTGTCGTGTTAGGATAGATTGTCTTTCTTTTGAGTCACAGTGGTTTAAAGTGGCACATTGGTGAGAAAGAGCGAAAAGAGGGCAGAAACAGAGGTTCCAGAGCTCATAAATCTGAAAAGTTGGCAACCCGGGCGTAATTCAAGGCTGCGTCGTGCCGCCAACTAACCAGCAGCAGCAGAGCCACGACGCCCAAGAAGCAGACCAGCCGTAGAAGTTTCGACGCCGCGGCGTCGGTTGCAGGGCCGTGCCGCTGACGCGGGAAATTTGACAAATCCGAATAGGACTGGGCCAAGACCAAAGAGGAAAGGGTTTTACACGTTTTTTGGGATATAAATAGGGCCTTTTAGGTCTGTTTTGAGGAGTTCCACACCTTACCATTCATCACAATATTAGATCAAGTTTGGAGACTTATTTTTAAATAATTTCTTGTTCTTTACTTTATTTCGTTCTAGTATATGTTGGATACTATTTTAGTTCTTGGCATGTCTATGGCTAGGAACTAACTTAATTTAGGGCTTTCCATGTCGAATCGCTTGAACCTCATTTTATGAATTAAGGCAAGATTTTGGTTTATTCTTAATATTGTTGAGATTTATTCAATAATTGTTTTGATTGCTTAGTAATTAATTGATCACTAATTATCATCACTTATATGATTTCAAATCGAAATCCGAAAGGAGAGATTGTGAATATGCTATAGTTGAATAAACATATGTTTAAATCGTGTACGAAAGTACCCCGATACTTGTGTTGCTTAATAGGTTATTGCTCTTAATCCTCCTTTGTAGTCAATCTTGTCATCGAAAGATAAAAGGGTTCTACAATGGGGTTGAGTGTTTATATTATCTTAACATGAGTATAAAACGGCTTAATTAACCTGCTATCCCAACATAGAAGAAGAACCATAATTATTTGCATTAACGAGTAAAGCGAACGGATAGTCGAGGAGATTTGGAAGCCCTATTTCCACCATATCTGAAGTAAAGTAAAGTAATTTAGTTAGCGTCTATAATCATAGCTATAAAAAAACCATCAAATTATCGGTCACCAAATAGATACTACAGAATAGAGGTTGGTAATTTGACACTAATCCCTGAGGACGATAACTCGGTCTTCTAGACTTTATTACTTGTCACGATACGTGCACTTGCGTTTAGCGTGTGTATAAATCGCGCATCAAGTTTTTTGTTTGATCGGTGTATTTTATATACACATTTTGAGTCATTTTTAGTTAGTCTTTTGCCCATTTTTGTACAAATATGTGTCGTGTTAGGATAGATTGTCTTTCTTTGGAGTCACAATGGTTTAAAGTGGCACATTGGTGAGAAAGAGCGAAAAGAGGGAAGAAACAGAGGTTCCAGAGCTCAAAAATCTGAAAAGATGGCAACCCGGGCGTAATTCAAGGCGGCGTCGTGGCGCCAACTAACCAGCAGCAGCAGAGCCACGACGCCCAAGAAGCAGACCAGCCGCAGAAGTTTCGATGCCGCGGCGTCGGTTGCGGGGCCGTGCCGCCGACGCCGGAAATTTGACAAATCCGAATAGGACTGGGCCAAGACCAAAGAGGAAAAGGTTTTACACGTTTTTGGGGATATAAATAGGGCCTTTTAGGTCTGTTTTGAGGAGTTCCACACCTTACCATTCATCACAATATTAGATCAAGTTTGGAGACATATTTTTAAATAATTTCTTGTTCTTTACTTTATTTCTTTCTAGTATATGTTGGATACTATTTTAGTTCTTGGCATGTCTATGGCTAGGAACTAACTTAATTTATGGCTTTCCATGTCGAATCGCTTGAACCTCATTTTATGAATTAAGGCAAGATTTCGGTTTATTCTTATTATTGTTGAGATTTATTCAATAATTGTTTTGATTGCTTGGTAATTAATTGATCACTAATTATCATCACTTATATGATTTCAAATCGAAATCCGAAAGGGGAGATTGTGAATATGCTATAGTTGAATAAACATATGTTTAAATCGTGTACGAAAGTACCCCGATACTTGTGTTGCTTAATAGGTTATTGCTCTTAATCCTCCTTTGTAGTCAATCTTGTCATCGAAAAGTAGAAGGGTTCTACAATGGTGTTGAGTGTTTATATTATCTTAACAGGAGTATAAAACGGCTTAGTTAACCTGCTATCTCAACATAGAAGAAGAACCTTAATTATTTGCATTAACGAGTAAAACGAACGGATAGTCGAGGAGATTTGGAAGCCCTATTTCCACCATATCTGAAGTAAAGTAAAGTGATTTAGTTAGCGTCTATAATCATAGCTATAAACAAACCATCAAATTATCGGTCACCAAATAGATACTATAGAATAGAGGTTGGTAATTTGACACTAATCCATGAGGACGATAACTCGGTCTTCTAGACTATATTACTTGTCACGATACGTGCACTTGCGTTTAGCGTGTGTATAAATCGCGCATCAAGTTTTTTGTTTGATCAGTGTATTTTATATACACATTTTGAGTCATTTTTAGTTAGTCTTTTACCCATTTTTGTACAAATATGTGTCGTGTTAGGATAAATTGTCTTTCTTTTGAGTCACAATGGTTTAAAGTGGCACATTGGTGAGAAAGAGCGAAAAGAGGGCAGAAACAGAGGTTCCAGAGCTCAAAAATCTGAAAAGTTGGCAACCCGGGCGTAATTCAGGGAGGCTCCGTGGCGCCAACTAACCAGCAGCAGCAGAGCCACGACGCCCAAGAAGCAGACCAGCCGCAGAAGTTTCGGCGCCGCGGCGCCGGTTGCAGGGCCGTGGCGCCGACGCGGGAAATTTGACAAATCTGAATAGGACTGGGCCAAGACCAAAGAGGAAAAGGTTTTACACGTTTTTGGGGATATAAATAGGGCCTTTTAGGTCAGTTTTGAGGAGTTCCACACCTTACCATTCATATCAACATTAGATCAAGATTGGAGACTTATTTTTGAGTAATTTCTTGTTCTTTACTTTATTTCTTTCTAGTATATGTTGGATACTATTTTAGTTCTTGGCATATCTTTGGCTAGGAACTAACTTAATTTAGGGCTTTCCATGTCGAATCACTTGAAACTCGTTTTATGAATTAATGCAAGATTTTGGTTTCTTCTTATTATTGTTGAGATTTATTCAATAATTGTTTTGATTGCTTGGTAATTAATTGGTCACTAATTATCATCACTTATATGATTTCTAATCTAAATCCGAAAGGGGAGATTGTGAATATGCTATAGTTGAGTAAACATAGGTTTAAATCGTAGACGAAAGTATCCCGATACTTGTGTAGCTTAATTGATTATTTCTCTTAATCCTCCTTTGTAGTCAATCTTGTCATCGAAATATAGAAGGGTTTTACAATGGGTTGAGTGTTTATATTATCTTAACATGAGTATAAAACGGCTTAATTAACCTGCTATCTCAACATAGAAGAAGAACCATAATTATTTGCATTAACGAGTAAAGCGAACGGATAGTCGAGGAGATTTGGAAGCCCTATTTCCACCATATCTGAAGTAAAGTAAAGTAATTTAGTTAGCGTCTATAATCATAGCTATAAAAAAACCCTCAATTTATCGGTCACCAAATAGATACTACAGAATAGAGGTTGGTAATTTGACACTAATCCCTGAGGACGATAACTCGGTCTTCTAGACTTTATTACTTGTCACGATACGAGCACTTGCGTTTAGCGTGTGTATAAATCGCGCATCAAGTTTTTGTTTGATCGGTGTATTTTATATACACATTCTGAATCATTTTTAGTCAGTCTTTTGCCCATTTTTGTACAAATATGTGTCATGTTAGGATAGATTGTCTTTCTTTTGAGTCACAGTGGTTTAAAGTGGCACATTGGTGAGAAAGAGCGAAAAGAGGGCAGAAACAGAGGTTCCAGAGCTCAAAAATCTGAAAAGTTGGCAACCCGGGCGTTATTCAGGGCGGCGCCGTGGCGCCAACTAACCAGCAGTAGCAGAGCCACGACGCCCAAGAAGCAGACCAGCCGCAGAAGTTTAGACGCCGCGGCGCCGGTTGCAGGGCCGTGGCGCCGATGCGGGAAATTTGACAAATCCGAATAGGACTGGGCCAAGACCAAAGATTAAAAGGTTTTACACGTTTTTGTGGATATAAATACGGCCTTTTAGTTAAGTTTTGAGGAGTTCCACACCTTACCGTTCATCACAACATTAGATCAAGATTGGAGACTCATTTTTGAGTAATTTCTTGTTCTTTACTTTATTTCTTTCTAGTATATGTTGGATACTATTTTAGTTCTTGGCATGTCTATGGCTAGGAACTAACTTAATTTAGGGCTTTCCATGTCGAATCGCTTGAACCTCATTTTATGAATTAATGCAAGATTTTGGTTTCTTATTATTATTGTTGAGATTTATTCAATAATTGTTTTGATTGCTTGGTAATTAATTGATCACTAATTATCATCACTTATATGATTTCTAATCGAAATCTGAAATGGGAGATTGTGAATATGCTATAGTTGAATAAACATAGGTTTAAATCGTGGAGGAAAGTACCCCGATACTTGTGTAGCTTAATAGGTTATTGCTCTTAATCATCATTTGTAGTCAATCTTGTCATCGAAAGATAGAAGGGTTCTACAATGAGGTTGAGTGTTTATATTACCTTAACAGTAGTATAAAACGTCTTAGTTATCCTGCTATCTCAACATAGAAGAAGAACCTTAATTATAAGCATTAACGAGTAAAGCGAACGGATAGTCGACGAGATTTGGAAGCCCTATTTCCACCATATCTGAAGTAAAGTAAAGTAATTTAGTTAGCGTCTATAATCATAGCTATAAACAAACCATCAAATTATCGGTCACCAAATAGATACTACAGAATAGAGGTTGGTAATTTGACACTAATCCCTGAGGATGATAACTCGGTCTTCTAGACTATATTACTTGTGACGATACGTGCACTTGCGTTTAGCGTGTGTATAAATTGCGCATCAAGTTTTTTGTTTGATCGGTGTATTTTATATACACATTTTGAGTCATTTTTAGTTAGTCTTTTGCCCATTTTTGTACAAATATGTGTTGTGTTAGGATATATTATCTTTCTTTTGAGTCACAGTGGTTTAAAGTGGCACATTGGTGAGAAAGAGCGAAAAGAGGGCAGAAACAGAGGTTCCAGAGCTCAAAAATCTGAAAAGTTGGCAACCCGGGCATAATTCACGGCGGCGCCGTGCGCCAACAAACCAGCAGCAACAGAGCCACGACGCCCAAGAAGAAGACCAGCCGCAGAAGTTTCGGCGCCGCGGAGACGGTTGCAGGTCCGTGGCGCCGACGCGGGAAATTTGACAAATCCGAATAGGACTGGGCCAAGACCAAAGATGAAAAGGTTTTACACATTTTTGGGGATATAAATAGGGCCTTTTAGGTCAGTTTTGAGGAGTTCCACGGCTTACCATTCATCACAACATTAGATCAAGATTGGAGACTTATTTTTGAGTAATTTCTTGTTCTTTACTTTATTTATTTCTAGTATATGTTGGATACTATTTTAGTTCTTGGCATGTCTATGGCTAGGAACTAACTTAATTTAGGGCTTTCCATGTCGAATAGCTTGAACCTCGTTTTATGAATTAATGCAAGATTTTGGTTTCTTCTTATTATTGTTGAGATTTATTCAATAATTGTTTTGATTGCTTGGTAATTAATTGATCACTAATTATCATCACTTATATGATTTCTAATCGAAATCTGAAAGGGGAGATTGTGAATATGCTATAGTTGAATAAACATAGGTTTAAATCGTGGACGAAAGTTGTCACGACCCGACCCCGGATCCGTGACCGGTGCCTTAACCCGGGCACCCTTGTGACACAACATCAGAGAAAACCAACGGAATATAAACTCACAATAAACAACCATAATGATATAAATAGTCTAGCCCAAAATGGCTACCCCAAAAGTACATAAAACCGAACAGTTACATCCTTAAACAAACCAAGTTATGACAAGACTACAGGCCTCTAAGAAGGAGTAACACTATGACGGGACAGGGCCCCGTCATGCCCCAGAATGTACAAAACATCAACAACACCAGGGAGAACCATACCAAAAGTCGAGCCTCCGAAGAAATGGAGCTCCTGACACCTGAGTAAAAGATCCTAGGAATGAGGATCTACCACCTGCTTTGCCTTACCTGCGGCATGAACGCAGCCCCCGAGGAAGGGGGTCAGTACACAACGTACCAAGTATGTAAAACTGTAAAATACTGTAGTAATATCATAAGCCAAAAATAAGCTGGAGTCATATATAAAAATCAATTTCCTTGCACTGTGCCTTACTAACAATGAGAGTAACTTGTATAAATCTTATAGCATATAAATAGGAGGCTCACGATCAAAACAGGGTACCTGGCCCGTAGTATCATTAAGCAATCTTACTCCTGGGACTATTTCACCCGCATGGGTCATGTGGACCCGCATGAGGTCATCCGCCTCGTCATGGGACTATTTCACCCGCATGAGACTATTTCACCCGCATGGATCCTGTGGTCCGGATCCGCATGAGTGCAAGCGCCGCACTCGCATCATGGGTAGCAAATCCATGGAATAAATAATAACCCGGGGTTTACCCCGTAATAATATAAATATATAACATAGCTCATCCGACTATCATACATAACATAAGCACTACCGGCCTATCATATCATACATAAGCACTACCGACCTATCATATCATACATAAGCACTACCGGCCTATCATATCACAACATAAACACTACCAGCCTATCATAACATAAGCACTACCGACTTATCATAACATAAGCAAGTTAAGAAATCCCCTAACTTCTTATTAACATTATTAATATATCCTCTCATTTTAGTATCCTAAGGCACTAACATGTCTTTTAATAGAAAATACGGGAATTCAACCCAAGTACCATGTACTTCTAACTTTTTAAGAAATAACTCTTTTTATACAAAAAATTCCAAGATACTAATCACCATAGTATCAAGTTACGATTTCTTTTCAAGACAAGTCACATTTCCTTTAAGAAATATAATAGGCTTCTAAATCAAGTGACTTCATTTCCTTTAAAACCTTAGGCAACCAATGCCTAAAAATCAATTCACCTTTCTTAATTTCAAATCCTTTACCCGTACTTGTTTTAATTAGAGTAAACCTTTCTTTGTGAACCTTTCAAAAAAAACTAATATAACCAACTTCCCATAAAGTCATTATATTAGCGTTATCCCTTTGTCAAATACATTTTCCCTAAATCCAAGGGACTTATACTTTTGAAATGAAACAAGTATCATATACTTTAAAACAAGTGAAAAATATCAAATCTTGTACGTCTATCGTACTACATAGGTACAACTACTCATGCTCAAGAGATAGGGAAGTTCTACATACCTCTTCGGTTAATCCACTTGCTAAGTCCGAAATACCGCACGTAATATGTCAACCTATAATGACCATAATACGTTTATTAACCCCTAATTTCAATGTAGAAATATTCCAAGTTCAAGTTACTAATTCCTAAGGAAATTTGGGCAGCATTTCCTTTGTTTCTACATACTTTGCCACCTTTTTCAAGGCCGAATTCAATATCCAAACGCCACATTTAAGGCCCAACAATCCCACATTTCAAAGGGGATTACACAACCAAACTTAGGTGTGTAAAATTCTGCCCCAATAGGTAAAACAATACACTTAACAATTCTAAAGTAGTTTGTAGGCTACAACATGCTCATAATATCTCTTTAACCAATCTTTCATATCCAAACCATTTTTCTTACATGCAATGATTCTAAGAGCATTATTTACTACTACAAATTCCTTATTCTTCACATGCAACACCAATAACTAGCTACAAGAGAAGAAATGTTACCTTTGGAGCTTTAACCAAAACTATTCCAACAATTTTGCTAGCCTCCTTTTCAAGAATACCACCACAATAACCTCCACAAGCTTGCAAATAACTTTCCTTCTTAACACCCTTTTCAGATTTTCCTTAACCTTGGAGTTTCTCTTGATTTTCTAGAGAGAAGGGAGAACTTTTTAGCTTAGAGAGAGAGAGAGATGAAAGATGAAAGATGACCAAGTCTTCAAGACTTGGTCAATATAAGGCATGCAACATTTCAGATGGGGGGGGGGGGGGGGACACTTGTCACCCACCCATGACCTCTTTTAAAACAAAACAGTGCAGAAATTTCCACTAACTCTCGCAGATCCCGCCTCGGCGCCGAAACTCCTGCCGCCTTCTTAGGACTTTCCGGCGCTGCGGCCCTGCTTCCCGGCACCGTGGCGATGAAACTTCAGTGACCCCTCAGATCTTCCGGCGTCGCGACACTGTCTTCCGGCGCCGCGGCCCTACAATCACCCTCCTTGGCGCCGCGACCCTGCCTCAGCGCCGCTGAGTCCCCGACGCGGTCGGACCGAACCACGGGGTATAACATTATCCCCCCCTTAGAAACATTCGTCCCGAATGTTCCTTCTAGGCTTACTCGAATCACAAATCGACGTAGACGCTCTTAACTACTCTTTTGCAAATAAAGACGCTCCCCACGGCCACAACAATACTTAAGCACAATTGCTAAATCAAAACTAACAAGCAGGAAAGTGGGTTACCTGGAGGTGTAGGGAATAAGTGAGGATATTTCTTCATCATGTCCTCCTCCGCTTCCCACGTCATCTCTTCCCTGTTCTCGTTCCGCCATAAGACCTTGACGGAAGCCACATCCTTTGTCCGAAGTCGTCTAACCTGACGATCGAGTATCGCTATGGGACTCTCCTCATACGATAACTCCTCTGTCACCTGGACATCATGAATCGGGTGCACTCTAGATGGATCTCCAATACATTTCCGCAACATAGACACATGGAAAACTGGATATACCGCCTCCAAATCGGACGGCAGATCTAACTCATAGGCAACCTTGCCTACCTTACGGATAATCTGATAAGGCCCACTGTACCTTGGGCTAAGTTTCCCCTTCTTCCTAAATCTCATCACACCCTTCATGGGTGATATCTTCAGGAAGACCCAATCATCTACCTCAAACTCCAAGTGTCGACGCCGATGATCCGCATACGACTTCTGTCGACTCTGAGCTGACAATAACCGCTCCTGGATAAGCTTCACCTTATCCACTGCCTGCTGTACCAAGTCTGGCCCGACTAGCTGAACTTCTCCCACCTCAAACCAACCTATTGGCGACCTACACTTCCTCCCATATAAGGCCTCATAAGGTGCCATCTGGATACTAGAATGGTAGCTGTTGTTATAAGCAAACTCCACAAGAGGAAAATGATCCTCCCAGCTACCCCTGAAATCAATAACACAAGCCCGCAGCATATCCTCAAGTGTCTGAATAGTGCGCTCGGCCTGTCCGTCGGTCTGAGGATGAAACGATGTACTGAGACTCACCTGTGTCCCTAATCCCTTCTGGAAAGACCTCCAGAAGTTAGCCGTAAACTGGGCTCCTCTGTCAGAAATAATCGATATAGGAACTCCGTGCAGTCTCACGATCTCTCTGATATATAGTCTAGCATAATCCTCGGCCGAAAAAGTCGTCCTGACTGGAAGAAAATGGGCTGATTTCGTCAGCCTGTCGACGATAACCCAAATGGAATCATGCTTCCTCTGAGTGGAAGGTAACCCTGCAATAAAATCCATATTTATCACCTCCCACTTCCAAGTCGGAATATCAATAGCCTGCAACAGCCCACCGGGCTTCTGGTGCTCAACCTTAACCTGCTGACAATTAGGACACTGTGCAACAAAACCTGCCACGTCCCTCTTCAGGCCATCCCACCAATACACGCATCTGAGGTCATGATACATCTTAGTCGACCCCGGGTGAATAGAATAACGAGCACTGTGTGCCTCCCCCAGAATCTGCTGACGAAGTCCTGTCACATCGGGAACACACAACCGGCCCTCAAATCTTAGCACCCCATCCGGCGCTACCTCAAATAGACTCTTCTCTTTCTGAAAAGCGGCATCTCGATACCGTATCAAAATCAGATCCTCATACTGTCGCCTCTTCACCTCCTCGACGATGGAAGACTCGACAACCTCTCGAACCCGAACTCCCTTACTATCAGAATCAACCAAACGAACCCCAAGGCTCGCTAGCTGATGTAACTCTCGGACCATATCCCTCTTCCCTGGCTGTACATCAGACAGACTACCCATCGATCTGCGACTAAGGGCATCTGCAACTACATTGGCCTTCCCTGGGTGGTATAGAATATCAACATCGTAATCCTTAAGCAGCTCCAACCACCGTCTCTGCCGTAAGTTCAGCTCTCTCTGGCTGAAGATATACTGGAGACTCTTGTGGTCTGTGTAAATATCCACATGAACTCCATACAAATAGTGTCTCCAGATCTTCAAGGCATGAATCACTGCTGCCAACTCTAAGTCATGTGTGGGATAGTTCTTCTCATGCTTCCTAAGTTGTCGAGATGCGTAAGCTATAACCTTGCCGTGCTGCATCAGCACACACCCAAGCCCGACACCCGACGCATCACAATAAACCACATATCCGTCCAAACCCTCAAGAAGAGTAAGAACTGGGGCGGTCGTCAACTTCTCCTTCGATGGCGAAAACTCTCCTCACAAGCATCCGTCCATCGAAATATAGCCGCTTCGAGTCGGCTAGTCAAAGCGCGCCGACATGGAAGCAAACTTCTCACAAACCTCCGATAATAACCTGTAAGGACCAAAAGGCCGCGCACTCCGGTGTAGCTGGTGCGCCAAGTCTTGACTGCCTCAATCTTAGCTGTATCAATCCGAATACCATCGGCCCCGATAACATGCCTTAAGAAAGCCACTGAAGCCAGCCAAAACTCGCATTTCGAGAACGTGGCATACAACTGCCGGTCCCTGAGGACTCCCAATACCGTCCTCAAATGATTTGTATGCTCCTGCTCTGTGCGCGAATACACCAAGATATCATCAATGAACACTATAACGAACATATCCAAGAATGGCCTGAACACTCTATTCATCAAATTCATGAATACCGCTGGAGCGTTGGTCAATCCGAAAGACATCACCCTGAACTCATAGTGCCCATACCGGGTCCTGAATGCAGTCTTTGGGATATCCGCCTCTCTAACTCGTACCTGATGGTAACCGCACGCAGTCTATCTTGAAAAGCATCTCGCACTCGCAATGGTCAAACAAATCATCAATCACGGGAGGATATCTGTTCTTGATAGTTACCTTGTTCAGCTGCCTGTAATCAATACACATACGCAGCGTCCCATCCTTCTTCTTTACAAATAACACTGGCGCTCCATAGGTAGAAACACTTGGCCTTATAAAGCCTTTCTCCAGCAAATCTTTCAGCTGGTCCTTCAATTCCTTCAACTTGGCAGGTGACATCCTGTATGGCGGAATAGATATCGGTCGAGTGTCTGGCGCCAAATCGATGCAAAACTCAATCTCCTCTCGGAGGATACCTAAGCTCGTGCGGGAATACGTGCGAAACTCTCTAACAACCGGGCCGATCAAGGTCCAGATATCTGCCTCAGTATCAAATACCCGAACCAAATGGTAAATATACCCCTTCCGTACCATCTTCCTAGCCTTGAGGTAAGAAATAAACCTACCCCTCGGCGATGCAGTATTCCCCTTCCACTCGATAACCGGCTCACCGGGAAACCGGAACCGAACTAACCTCTCTCTACAGTCCACATTGGCATAGCAAGACGCTAGCCAATCCATACCCATAATCACATCAAAGTCCGTCATATCCAACTCTATCAAGTCGGCTAGAGTCTGACGACTGTATATAGTCACTGGGCAAGCCTTATACACTCGCTCGGCCACCACCGAATCACCTACTGGGGTAGCTACCTCAAAAGGTTTTATGGACTCGGGTTCTATCCCTATTCTACCAGCAATATGAGGAGATATATAGGACAAGGTAGAACCTGGGTCTATCAAAGCATAAACATCACAGCAAGAAACCAACAATGTACCTGTGACGACATCAGGTGACGCCTCCTGGTCCTGGCGGCTGGACATAGCATAAATGCGGTTCTGAGGACCGCTGGAACTGGAACCCCTGCCACGACCCCTGCCGCGGCCTGCTGGCCCGTGAACACCCTGCCCTCGGGCGCCAACCATCAAGGCGAAGACCAAAGAATCGAACTCCGCTGAACCATGGCATTCCCGCCGCCTCTGGACGGACAATCTCTCTTCAAATGGCCCTGCTGGCCACAAGAGTAACAAGCTCCTGGAGGAACATGACACCCCCCCATAATGGCAATCACCACATCGACCACACCGAGGCATAGGTGGCCTCATCTGACCGGAACTTTGGTCCCTCTGGAAACCCGAAGCCTTGGGACCCTGTCCTGCTCTTGAATACCCTGTACGACCGGAAGATGGTGGAGGAGCGCTCTGAACCGGCTGTGATGCAAACCCGATCTGCTGCTGAGGCTGTCTACCTCGAGAACTACTAGAGGACGCTGTTGTCCTGGCCCTCTTCTGCTGATACCTATCAATCCGTCGGCCCCTGCGTTCCTCACACCCTAGTGCATAGGCCTGCATGCGGGCAATGTCCATGCCCGGCTAAAGAGCTACTCCCGTACAACTCTCTGCCAAATAGTCATCGAGCCACGTGGACGTGGCGGTGCACTCGTCCTCCATATTCGCTACTAAAGTGGGTACATATCGAGCCAACGAGTCAAACTCGACGTTGTACTCGGTGTATCCGCCACTGTCTCAATGTCAGAAATCTGTCGGCCCGTGCCCTCCTCATCTGCGGAGGCAAGAAATGACCAAGAAATGCCGCCGAGAACTCATCCCATACAGCTGAAAGCGCATGCTCCCCCCGGGACAGCTCCCATGAATCAAACCAGTCAACTGCGATATCACGCAGCCGATGCGAACTCAATACAACCGACTCGATCCGAGGCCTTGATCACCTCATAATCCAGAATCGCCGGATAAATTCACGAGATCATCCTCGTGCCTCGACCCATAGAACTCACGGTGGGCTGCGGCTCAAAAGTCCCGAAGTCTCACGCTATCGGATCTGGGAGGAACCACGGGTACAGCCGGAACCGCTGTCTTCTGTCTGTCCTCAAGCCTAACCACTATCCTGGCCAATAACTGGGCCATCTCCTTGTAGCCCATATCCTATGCTCCAGGCTGTGTAACTGGAGGCTCAGGTACCGTAGTCTTAGTAGCCGCTGTTGCTGCTCCAGACTCTGCTGGGGTTGACGACGTCGCGGAACTCGTCGCCCTAAACATTATCTCGGTGGGGCGGGCTGTGCCCGGGTAACCCTCGGTGTCCTACTAGTAGTTCCCTCCGCTGCCTTGCCCTTCAGGGCCGCGGTTGCCTTGCGTGGAGGCATAACTGATACATACAAAATTCACGTCAGAGGGAAGTTCAACCTATAACACGGCTCTATTGCACGATCTTAGAGTGAAAGAAATGGAAACCAATCCTAAATATCCTTGACCTCACGATTATAGATGTGGTGCACAACACACCGATAATCGAGGCTCTACTAGATACGGCTGTAGACCCTTTCCGAGGATTAAGCGCTCGATACCACTTTTGTCACGACGACCCGACCGGATCGTGCCTTAACCCGCACCTTGTGACACAACATCCGAGAAAACCAATGAATATAAACTCACAATAAACAACCATAATGATATAAATAGTCTAGCCCAAAATGGCTACCCCAAAAGTACATAAAACCGAGCGACATCCTTAAACAAACCAAGTTATGACAAGACTACAGCCTCTGAAGGAGTAACACTATGACGGACAGGCCCCGTCATGCCCTGAATGTACAAAACATCAACAACACCAGGGAGAACCATACCAAAAGTCGAGCCTCCGAAGAAATGTAGCTCCTGACACCTGAGTAAAAGATCCTAGGAATGAGGATCTACCACCTGATTTCCCTTACCTGCGGCATGAACGCAGCCCCCGAGGAAGGGGGTCAGTACACAACGTACCAAGTATGTAAAAATGGAAAATACTGCAGTAATATCATAAGTCAAAAATAAGCTGGAGTCATAGATAAAAATCAATTTCCTTGCACTGTGCCTTACTAACAATGAGAGTAACAAGTATAAATCTTATAGCATAAAAATAGGAGGCTTACGATCAAAACAGGGTACCTCGCCCGTAGTATCATTAAGCAATCCTACTCCTGGGACTATTTCACCCGCATGGGTCCTGTGGACCCGCAGAGGTCATCCGCCTCGTCATGGGACTATTTCACCCGCATGGGTCCTGTGGACCCGCATGAGGTCATCCGCCTCGTCATGGGACTATCTCACCCGCATGGGACTATTTCACCCGCATGGATCCTGTGGACCCGCATGAGTACCATCGCCGTACTCGCATGAGACTATTTCACCCGCATGGATCCTGTGGTCCGGATCCACATGAGTGCAAGCGCCGCACTCGCATCATGGGTAGCAAATCCATGACATAAATAATAACCCGGGGTTTACCCCGTAATAATATAAATATATAACATAGCTCATCAGACTATCATACATAACATAAGCACTACCGGCCTATCATATCATACATAAGCACTACCGGCCTATCATATCATACATAAGCACTACCGGCCTATCATATCACAACATAAGCACTACCGGCCTATCATAACATAAGCACTACCGGCTTATCATAACATAAGCAAGTTAAGAAATCCCCTAACTTCTTATTAACATTATTAATATATCCTCTCATTTTAGTATCCTAAGGCACTAACATGTCTTTTAATAGAAAATCCGGAAATTCAACCCAAGTACTATGTACTTCTAACTTTTTTAGAAATAACTCTTTTTATACAAAAATTCCAAGATACTAATAACCATAGTATCAAGTTACGATTTCTTTTCAAGATAAGTCACATTTCCTTTTAGAAATATAATAGGCTTCTAAATCAAGTGACTTCATTTCCTTTAAAACCTTAGGCAACCAATGCCTAAAAATCAATTCACCTTTCTTAGTTTCAAATCCTTTACCCGTACTTGTTTTAATTAGAGTAAACCTTTCTTTGTGAACCTTTCAAAAAAAACTAATATAACCAACTTCCCATAAAGTCATTATATTAGCGTTATCCCTTTGTCAAATATATTTTCTCTAAATCCAAGGGACTTATACTTTTGAAATGAAACAAGTATCATATACTTTAAAACAAGTGAAAAATATCAAATCTTGTACGTCTACCGTACTACATAGGTACAACTACTCATGCTCAAGAGATAGGAAAGTTCCACATACCTCTTCGGTTAATCCACTTGCTAAGTCTGAAATACCGCACGTAATATGTCAACCTATAATGACCATAATACGTTTATTAACCCCTAATTTTAATGTAGAAATATTCCAAGTTCAAGTTACTAATTCCTAAGGAAATTTGGGCAACATTTCCTTTGTTTCTACATACTTTGCCACCTTTTTCAAGGCCGAATTCAATATCCAAACACCACATTTAAGGCCCAACAATCCCACATTTCAAAGGGGATTACACAACCAAACTTAGGTGTGTAAAATTATGCCCCAATAGGTAAAACAATACACTTAACAATTCTAAAGTAGTTTGTAGGCTACAACATGCTCATAATATCTCTTTAACCAATCTTTCATATCCAAACCATTTTTCTTACATACAATGATTCTAAGAGCATTATTTACTATTACAAATTCCTTATTCTTCACATGCAACACCAATAACTAGCTACAAGAGAAGAAATGTTACCTTTGGAGCTTTAGCCAAAACTATTCCAACAATTTTGCTAGCCTCCTTTTCAAGAATACCACCACAATAACCTCCACAAGCTTGCAAATAACTTTCCTTCTTAACACCCTTTTCAGATTTTCCTTAAGCTTGGAGTTTCTCTTGATTTTCTAGAGAGAAGGGAGAGCTTTTTAGCTTAGAGAGAGAGAGAGAGAGATGAAAGATGAAAGATGACCAAGTCTTCAAGACTTGGTCAATATAAGGCATGCAACATTTCAGATGGGGGGGGGACACTTGTCACCCACCCATGACCTCTTTTAAAACAAAACAGTGCAGAAATTTCCACTAACTCTCGCAGATCCCGCCTCGGCGCCGCGGCGCTGAAACTCCTGCCGCCTTCTTAGGACTTTCCGCATCGCGGCTGCTTTCCGTGGCGCGGCTGAAACTTCGACCGCCGGATCTTCCGGCCGCGGCCTACAATCACCGTCTTGGCGCGCGCGCCTCTAGCGCGGCAACTGAGGCCACGACGCGGTCGGACCGAACCACGGGGTATAACAAAAGTACCCCGATACTTGTGTAGCTTAATAGGTTATTGCTCTTAATCATTCTTTGTAGTCAATCTTGTCATCGAAAGATAAAAGGGTTCTACAATGGGTTTGAGTGTTTATATTACCTTAACAGGAGTATAAAACGGCTTAGTTAACCTGCTATCTCAACATAGAAAAAGAACATTAATTTTAAGCATTAACGAGTAAAGTGAACGGATAGTCGAGGAGATTTGGTAGCCCTATTTCCACCATATCTGAAGTAAAGTAAAGTAATTTAGTTAGCGTCTATAATCATAGCTATAAAAAACCCATCAAATTATCGGTCACCAAATAGATACTACAGAATAGAGGTTGGTAATTTGACACTAATCCATGAGGGCGATAACTCGGTCTTCTAGACTATATTACTTGTCACGATATGTGCACTTGCGTTTAGCGTGTGTATAAATCGCGCATCAAGTTTTTTGTTTGATCGCTGTATTTTATATACACATTTTGAGTCATTTTTAGTTAGTCTTTTGCCCATTTTTGTACAAATATGTGTCATGTTAGGATACATTATCTTTCTTTTGAGTCACAGTAGTTTAAAGTGGCACATTGGTGAGAAAGAGCGAAAAGAGGGCAGAAACAGAGGTTCCAGAGCTCAAAAATCTGAAAAGTTGGCAACCCGGGCGTTATTCAGGGCGGCGTC
Organism: Przewalskia tangutica; assembly: GCA_029844215.1. NCBI lineage: Eukaryota > Viridiplantae > Streptophyta > Magnoliopsida > Solanales > Solanaceae > Przewalskia > Przewalskia tangutica. The sequence goes on along the minus strand of CM056720.1, from coordinate 25,326,429 downwards.
GTGGCGCCAACTATCCAGCAGCAGCAGAGCCACGACACCCAAGAAGCAGACCAGCCGCAGAAGTTTCGACGCCGCGGCGCCGGTTGTAGGGTCGTGGCGCCGACGCGGGAAATTTGACAAATCCGAATAGGACTGGGCCAAGACCAAAGATTAAAAGGTTTTACACGTTTTTGTGGATATAAATAGGGCCTTTTAGTTATGTTTTGAGGAGTTCCACACCTTACCGTTCATCACAACATTAGATCAAGATTGGAGACTCATTTTTGAGTAATTTCTTGTTCTTTACTTTATTTCTTTCTAGTATATGTTGGATACTATTTTAGTTCTTGGCATGTCTTTGGCTAGGAACTAACTTAATTTAGGGCTTTCCATGTCGAATCGCTTGAACCTCGTTTTATGAATTAATGCAAGATTTTGGTTTCTTATTATTATTGTTGAGATTTATTCAATAATTGTTTTGATTGCTTGGTAATTAATTGATCACTAATTATCATCACTTATATGATTTCTAATCGAAATCTGAAAGTGGAGATTGTGAATATGCTATAGTTGAATAAACATAGGTTTAAATCGTGGAGGAAAGTACCCCGATACTTGTGTAGCTTAATAGGTTATTGCTCTTAATCATCATTTGTAGTCAATCTTGTCATCGAAAGATAGAAGGGTTCTACAATGAGGTTGAGTATTTATATTACCTTAACAGGAGTATAAAACGTCTTAGTTAACCTGCTATCTCAACATAGAAGAAGAACCATAATTATAAGCATTAACGAGTAAAGCGAACGGATAGTCGAGGAGATTTGGAAGCCCTATTTCCACCATATCTGAAGTAAAATAAAGTAATTTAGTTAGCGTCTATAATCATAGCTATAAACAAACCATCAAATTATCGGTCACCAAATAGATACTACAGAATAGAGGTTGGTAATTTGACACTAATCCCTGAGGACGATAACTCGGTCTTCTACACTATATTACTTGTCACTATACGTGCACTTGCGTTTAGCGTGTGTATAAATCGCGCATCAAGTTTTTTGTTTGATCGGTGTATTTTATATACACATTTTGAGTCATTTTTAGTTAGTCTTTTGCCCATTTTTGTACAAATATGTGTCGTGTTATGATAGATTGTCTTTCTTTTGAGTCACAGTGGTTTAAAGTAGCACATTGGTGAGAAAGAGCGAAAAGAGGGCAGAAACAGAGGTTTCATATCTCAAAAATCTGAAAAGTTGGCAACCCGGGCGTAATTCAGGGCGGCGCCGTGGCGCCAACTAACCAGCAGCAACAGAGCCACGACGCCCAAGAAGCAGACCTGCCGCAGAAGTTTCGGCGCCGCGGAGACGGTTGCAGGTCCGTGGCGCCAACGCGGGAAATTTGACAAATCCGAATAGGACTGGGCCAAGACCAAAGAGGAAAAGGTTTTACACATTTTTGGGGATATAAATAGGCCTTTTAGGTCAGTTTTGAGGAGTCCCACGCCTTACCATTCATCACAACATTAGATCAAGATTGGAGACTTATTTTTGAGTAATTTCTTTTTTTTTACTTTATTTCTTTCTAGTATATGTTGGATACTATTTTAGTTCTTGGCATGTCTATGGATAGGAACTAACTTAATTTAGGGCTTTCCATGTCGAATAGCTTGAACCTCGTTTTATGAATTAATGCAAGATTTTGGTTTCTTCTTATTATTGTTGAGATTTATTCAATAATTGTTTTGATTGCTTGGTAATTAATTGATCACTAATTATCATCACTTATATGATTTCTAATCAAAATCTGAAAGGGGAGATTGTGAATATGCTATAGTTGAATAAGCATAGGTTTAAATCGTGGAAGAAAGTACTCTGATACTTGTGTAGCTTAATAGGTTATTGCTCTTAATCATTCTTTGTAGTCAATCTTGTCATCGAAAGATAGAAGGGTTCTACAATGGGTTTGAGTGTTTATATTACCTTAACAGGAGTATAAAACGACTTAGTTAACCTGCTATCTCAACATAGAAAAAGAACATTAATTATAAGCATTAACGAGTAAAGTGAACAGATAGTCGAGGAGATTTGGAAGCCCTATTTCCACCATATCTGAAGTAAAGTAAAGTAATTTAGTTAGCGTCTATAATCATAGCTATAAAAAACCCATCAAATTATCGGTCACCAAATAGATACTACAGAATAGAGGTTGGTAATTTGACACTAATCCATGAGGGCGATAACTCGGTCTTCTAGACTATATTACTTGTCACGATATGTGCACTTGCGTTTAACGTGTGTATAAATCGCGCATCAAGTTTTTTGTTTGATCGCTGTATTTTATATACACATTTTGAGTCATTTTTAGTTAGTCTTTTGCCCATTTTTGTACAAATATGTGTCGTGTTCGTATAAATTGTCTTTATTTTGAGTCACAGAGGTTTAAAGTGGCACATTAGTGAGAAAGAGCGAAAAGATGGCAGAAACAGAGGTTCCAAAGCTCAAAAATCTAAAAAGTTGGCAACCCGGGCGTAATTCAGGGCGGCTCCGTGGCGCCAACTAACCAGCAGCAGCAGAGCCACGACGCCCAAGAAGTAGACCAGCCGCAGAAGTTTCGGCGCCGCGGCGCCGATTGCAGGGCCGTGGCGCCGACGCGGGAAATTTGACAAATCTGAATAGGACTGGGCCAAGACCAAAGAGGAAAAGGTTTTACCCTTTTTGGGGGATATAAATAGGGCCTTTTAGGCCAGTTTTGAGGAGTTCCACACCTTACCATTCATCACAACATTAGATCAAGATTGGAGACTCATTTTTGAGTAATTTCTTGTTCTTTACTTTATTTCTTTCTAGTATATGTTGGATACTATTTTAGTTCTTGTCATGTCTATGGCTAGGAACCAACTTAATTTAGGGTTTTCCATGTCGAATCGCTTGAACCTCGTTTTATGAATTAATGCAAGATTTTGGTTTCTTATTATTATTGTTGAGATTTATTCAATAATTGTTTTGATTGCTTGGTAATTAATTGATCACTAATTATCATCACTTATATGATTTCTAATCGAAATCTGAAAGGGGAAATTGTGAATATGCTATAGTTGAATAAACATAGGTTTAAATTGTCATGACCCGACCTCGGATCCGTGACTGGTGCCTTACCCTGGGCACCCTTGTGATACAACATCAGAGAAAACCAGCGGAAATAAACTCACAAACAAGAACCATATAAGATAAAATAGGCTAACCCAAAAATGGCTACCTTTCCGTAACATAAATAAAACAGAACTGAACAGTTACATCCTTAATAACCCAATTTATAACCGGACTACAGGCCTCTAAGAGTTTGTAACAACCATGACGGGACAGGGCCCCGTCATACCCCTGAATGTACACAAAACCTACAACATCAGGGAGAACCGTACCAAAAGTCAAGTCAAGCCTCCGGAGAAATGGAGCTTCTGACGCCTGAGCAAAGATCCTAAGAATGAGGATCCACCACCTGCTTACCCTTACCTGCGGCATGAACGCAGCCCCCGAGGAAGGGGGTCAGTACACAATATGTACCAAGTATGTAAAACTGGAAAATACTTGTAATAATATCATAAGTCAAAATAAGCTGGAGTCATAGACGAAAATCCATTTACCTTGCACTGTGCCTTACTAACAATGAGAGTAACAAGTATAAATCTTACTGCATAAAAATAGGAGGCTCATGATCAAAACAGGGTACCTCGCCCGTAGTATCATTAAGCAGTCCTACTCCTGGGACTATTTCACCCGCATGGGTCCTGTGGACCCGCATGAGGTCATCCGCCTCGTCATGGGACTATTTCACCCGCATGGGACTATTTCACCCGCATGGATCCTGTGGACCCGCATGAGTACAATCGCCGCACTCGCATGGGACTATTTCACCCGCATGAATCCTGTGGACCGGATCCGCATGAGTACAATCGCCGCACTCGCATCATGGGTAGCAAATCCATGGCATAAGTAATAACCCGGGGTTTACCCCGTAACAATATATATATAGCATAGCTCATCCGGCTATCATACATAACATAAGCACTACCGGCCTATCATACATAACATAAGCACTACCGGCCTATCATACATAACATAAGCACTACCGGCCTATCATACATAACATAAGCACTACCGGCTTATCATAACATAAGCAAGTTAAGAAATCCCCTAACTTCTTATTAACATTATTAATATATCCTCTCATTTTAGTATACCTAAGGCACCAACATGTCTTTTAATAGAAAATCCGGGAATTCAACCCAAGTACCATGTACTTCTAACCTTTTAAGAAATAACTCTTTTTATACAAAAATTCCAAGATACTAATCACCATAGTATCAAGTTACGATTTCTTTTCAAGACAAGTCACATTTCCTTTTAGAAATATAATAGGCTTCTAAATCAAGTGACTTCATTTCCTTTTTAAAACCTTAGGCAATCAATGCCTAAAAATCAATTCACCTTCCACAGTTTCAAATCATTTACCCGTACTTGTTTTACTTAGAGTAAACCTTTCTTTGTTAACCTTTCAAAAGCTAATATAATCAACTTCCCATAAAGTCATTATATTTGGGTTATTCCTTAGTCAAATACATTTTCCCTAAATTCAAGGGACTTATAATTTTAAAAATGACACAAGTATCACATACACTAAACCAAGTGAAGGATATCAAATCTTGTACGTCTACCGTACTACATAGGTACAAATACTCATGCTCAAGAGATAGGAAAGTTCCACATACCTCTTCGGTTAATCCACTTGCTAAGTCCGAAATACCGCACGTAGTATGTCAACCTATAATGACCATAATACGTTTATTAACCCCTAATTTCAATGTAGAATATTCCAAGTTTAAGTTACTAATTCCTAAGGAAATTTGGGCAGCATTTCCTTTGTTTCTACATACTTTGCCACCTTTTTCAAGGCCGAATTCAATATCCAAACGCCACATTTAAGGCCCAACAATCCAACATTTCAAAGGGGATTACACAACCAAACTTAGGTGTGTAAAATTCTGCCCCATAAGGTAAAACAATACACTTAACAATTCTAAAGTAGCTCTTAGGCTACAACATGCTCACTTAACCCTTTTAACCAATCCTTTCATATCCAAACCACATTTCTTACATGCAATGAATCTAAGAAGCATTATTTACTACTACAAATTCCTTATTCTTCACATGCAACACAAGTAACTAACTACAAGAGAGGAATAGTTACCTTAGAGCTTTAGCCAAAATTATTCCAACAATTTTGCTAGCCTCCTCTTCAAGAACACCACTACAATAACCTCCACAAGCTTGCAAGTAACTTTCCTTCTTATCACACTTTTCAGATTTTTCCTTAAGCTTGGAGTTTCTCTTGATTTTCTAGAGAGAAGGGAGAGTTGTTTAGCTTAGAGTGAGAAGAGTTTGGAAGATGACCAAGTCTTCAAGACTTGGTCAATATAAAAGACATGCAAAATCAGATGGGGTGGAACACTTGTCACCCACCCATGACCTCTTTTAAAACAAAATAGTGCAGAAATTTCCACTAACTCTCGCAGAACCCGCCTCGGCCCCGCGGCGCTGAAACTTCTGTCGCCTTCTCAGGACTTTCGTGCGCGGCCCTTCGGCGCGGCTCAAACTTCAGCGACCGCCCGGATCTTTGTGCGCGGCCTACAATCACCCGCTTGGCGCGCACGCCCGTGGCGCGGCCATGAGGCCACGACCGCGATCGGACCGAACCACGGGGTATAACATTTTCTCCCCCCCTTAGAAACATTCATCCCGAATGTTCCTTCTAGGCTTACTCGAATCACAAATTGACATAGACGCTCTTAACTACTCCTTTGCAAATAAAGATGCTCCACGAGCCATAACAATACTCAAGCAAAATCGCAAAATCAAAACTAACAAGCAGGAGAGTGGGTTACCTGGAGGTGTAGGGAAAAAGTGAGGATATTTCTTCATCATGTCCTCCTCCGCCTCCCACGTCATCTCTTCCCTGTTCTCGTTCCTCCATAAGACCTTGACGGAAGCCACATCCTTTGTCCGAAGTCACCTAACCTGACGATCGAGTATCGCTATGGGACTCTCCTCATACGATAACTCCTCTGTCACCTGGACATCATGAATCGGGTGCACTCTAGATGGATCTCCAATACATTTCCGCAACATCGACACATGGAAAACTGGATGTACCGCCTCCAAATCGGACGGCAGATCTAACTCATAGGCAACCTTGCCTACCCTACGGATAATCTGATAAGGCCCAATGTACCTTGGGCTAAGTTTCCCCTTCTTCCCAAATCTCATCACACCGCCATGGGTGATACCTTGAGAAGACCCGATCATCTATCTCAAACTCCAGTGTCGGCCCGATGATCTGCGTACGACTTACATCGACTACGGTGACAATAACCGCTCCTGGATAAGCTTCACCTTATCCACCGCCTGCTGTACCAAGTCTGGCCCGACTAACTGAACTTCTCCCACCTCAAACCAACCTATCAGTGACCTGCACTTCCTACCATATAAGGCCTCATAAGGCGCCATCTGGATACTAGAATGGTAGCTGTTGTTATAAGCAAACTCAACAAGAGGTAAATGATCCTCCCAGCTACCCCTGAAATCAATAACACAAGCCCACAACATATCCTCAAGTTTCTGGATAGTGCGCTCGGCCTGTCCGTCGGTCTGAGGATGAAACGCCGTACTGAGACTCACATGTGTCCCTAATCCCTTCTGGAAAGACCTCCAGAAGTTAGCCATAAACTGGGCTCCTCTGTCAGAAATAATCGAAATAGGAACTCCGTGCAGTCTCACGGTCTCCCTGATATACAGTCTAACATAATCCTCCGCCGAAAAAGTCGTCCTGACTGGAAGAAAATGGGCTGATTTCGTCAGCCTGTCGACGATAACCCAAATGGAATCATGCTTCCTCTGAGTGGAAGGTAACCCTGTAATAAAATCCATATTTATCACCTCCCACTTCCAAGTCGGAATATCAATAGCCTGCAACAGTCCATCGGGTTTCTGGTGCTCAACCTTAACTTGCTGACAATTAGGACACTGTGCAACAAAACCTGCCACGTCCTCTTGTGCCATCCGCAATACGCGATTCGAGGTCATGATACATCTTAGTCGACCCCGGATGAATAGAATAACGAGCACTGTGTGCCTCCCCCAGAATCTGCTGATGAAGTCCTGTCACATCGGGAACACACAACCGGCCCTCAAATCTTAGCATCCCATCCGGCGCTACCTCAAATAGACTCTTCTCTTTCTGAAAAGCGACATCTCGATACCGTACCAAAATCGGATCCTCATATTGTCGCCTCTTCACCTCCTCGACGATGGAAGACTCGGAAACCTCTCGAACCCGAACTCCCTTACTATCAGAATCAACCAAACGAACCCCAAGGCTCGCTAGCTGATGTAACTCTCAAACCATATCCCTTTTTCCTGGCTGTACATCAGACATGCTACCCATCGATCTGCGACTAAGGGCATCTGCAACTACATTGGCCTTCCCTGGGTGGTATAGAATATCAACATCGTAATCTTTAAGAAGCTCCAACCACCGTCTCTGTCGCAAGTTCAGCTCCCTCTGGCTGAAGATATACTGGATACTCTTGTGGTCTGTGTAAATATCCACATGAACTCCATACAAATAGTGTCTCCAGATCTTCAGGGCATGAATCACTGCTGCCAACTCTAAGTCATGTGTGGGATAGTTTTTCTCATGCTTCCTAAGCTGTCGAGATGCGTAAGCTATAACTCTGTCGTGCTGCATCAACACGCACCCAAGCCCGACACCTGACGCATCATAATAAACCACATGTAGTCAAACCCTCGGGAAGAGTAAGGCGGGCGGTCGTCAATTTCTCCTTGATGTTGAAAACTCTCCTCACAAGCATCCGTCCACGGAATATAGCTGATTTACGAGTCGCCTAGTCAAAGCGACATGGAAGCAAACTTCTCCACAAACCTCAGATAATAACTGCAAGGCTCGAAAGTGCTGCGCACCCGTCGGTGTAGTGGGTGCAGGCCAGTGTTGTTGCCTCGATCTTTGTTGTATCAACGAATACCATCGGCCCAGATAACATGCCCTAAGAAAGCCACGAAGCCGGCCAAAACTCGCGTTTGAGAACTTGGCATACTGTTGCCGGTCCACGAGGACTCCAATACCGTCGCCGAATGATTTGTATGCTCTGCTCTGTGCGCGAATACACGAGATATCATCAATGAACAACATGCGAACATATCTAAGAATGGCACGAACACCTATTCATCAAAACCATGAATACCGCTGGGCGTTGGTCAATCGAAAGACATCACCTGAACTCATAGTGCCCATCTGGGTCTGAATGCGATCTTGGGATATCCGCCTCTAACTCGTGCACTGATGGTAACGGATCGCGAGTCTATCTTGGAAAAACATCTCGCACCTGTTGGTCAAACAAATCATCAATCGTGGGGAGGATATCTGTTCTTGATAGTTACCTTGTTCATTTGCACTGTACTCAATACACATCTGCGGCGTCCGTCCTTCTTCTTTACAAATAACAGCGCTCCCAGAGAGAAACACTTGGCACGATAAAGCCTTTCTCCGGCAAATCTTTGGTGGTCCTTCAATTCCTTCAACTCGGCGGTGCCATCTGTATGGCGAAATAGATATCGGTCAGTGTCGGCGCCAACTCAATGCAAAACTCAATCTCCTCCCGGGAGATGCGGAAGCTCGTCTGGGAATACGTCCGAAACTCTCTCTAACAACCGGATCGGTGAAGGTCGGTATCTCACCTCGATGTCGAATACCGAACAAATGGTAAATATACCCCTTCCGCACCATCTTTCTAGCCTTGAGGTAAGAAATAAACCTACCCCTCGGCGACGCAATATTCCCCCTCCACTCGATAACCGGCTCACCGGGAAACTGGAACCGAACTAACCTCTCTCTACAGTCCACATTGGCATAGCAAGATGCTAGCCAATCCATACCCATAATCACATCAAAGTCCGTCATATCCAACTCTATCAAGTCGGCTGAAGTCGGCGTGTATATAGTCACTGGGCAAGCCTTATACACTCGCTCGGCCACCACCGAATCACCTACTGGGGTAGCTACCTCAAAATGTTTTATGGACTCGGGCTCTATCCTTATTCTACCAGCAATATGAGGAGATATATAGGACAAGGTAGAACCTGGGTCTATCAAAGCATAAACATCACAGCAAGAAACCAACAATGTACCTGTGACGACATCAGGTGACGCCTCCTGGTCCTGGCGGCTGGACATAGCATAAATGCGGTTCTGAGGACCGCTGGAACTGGAACCCCTGCCACGACCCCTGCCGCGGCTCTGGCGGCGTGAACACCCCGCCTCGGCGCGCGACTCACGAAGATGAAGACCCGGCAAGCGGGCCCGGTGGTGAGCCATAGCATTTCCGCCGCCTCTGGTCGGACAATCTCTCTTCAAATGGCCTGCTGGCCACAAGAGTAACAAGCTCCTGGAGGAACACGACACCCCCCATAATGGAAATCACCACATCGACCACACCGAGGCATATGTGGCCTTATCTGACTGGAACTCTGCTCCCTCTGGAAACCCGAAGCCTTGGGACCCTGTCCTGCCCCTGAATACCCTGTACGACCGGAAGATGGTGGAGGAGCGCTCTGAGCAGTGTGATGCAAATCCGGTCTGCTGGCTTGTCTACCTCGAGAACTACTAGAGGGCCGCTGTCACGGCCTCTTCTGCTGATACCTATCAATTCGTCGACCCCTGCGTTCCTCACACCCAAGTGCATAGGCATGTATGCGGGCAATGTCCATGCCCGGCTGAAGAGCTACTCCCGTACAACTCTCTGCCAAATAGTTATCGAGCCCTGTGACGTAGCGGTGCACTCTGTCCTCCTTATCTGCTACTAAAGTGGGTACATATAGAGCCAACGAGTCAAACTCGACGTTGTACTCCCGGACTGTCCGCCCACTCTGTCTCAATGTCAGAAATTTGTCGGCCCGTGCCCTCCTCATCTGCGGAGGCAAGAAATGACTAAGAAATGCGCGAGAACTTCGGCCATACTGACTGAGCGCATGCTCCCGGGGCGGCTCCGTAGATCAAACCAGTCGACTGCGGTATCACGCAGCCGATGCGAACTCAATACAACTGACTCGGTATCCGAGGCCTTGATCACCCTCATGATCCGCTGTAACTGTCGGATGAATTCCTGAGGATCATCCTCGGGCCTCGACCCATAGAACTCCGGAGGGTCCGGAGGGTTGCAGCTCAAAAAGTCCCGAAGTCTCACGCTATCGGATCTGGGAGGAACCACGGGTACAAACGGAACCGCTGTCTCCTGTCTGTCCTCATGCCTAGCCACTATCCTGGCCAATAACTGGGCCATCTCCTTGTAGCCCATATCCTCTGCTCCGGTGTATGGCGGAGGCTCGGTGCGTAGTCTCGATGGCTTCTTCTTTGCTCTGAACTCTTTGGGGTTGACGACGTCGTGGAACTTGCCGCCCTAAACATTATCTCAGGTAAGGACTGGGCATGTGACCGGGTAACCCTCGGTGTCCTATTAGTAGTCCCGTCCATTGCCTTGCCGCCACGGGCGCGGTTGCCTAGCGTGGAGGCATAAGCGATACATACAAAATTCACGTCGGAGGAAATTCAACCTATAACACGGCTCTGTTGCACGATCTTAGAGTGAAAGAAATGAAACCAATCCTAAATATCCTGCGACCTCACGATTATAGATGTGGTGCACAACAACCAATAATCAAGACTACTAGATCTGGCACTGTAGACCCTTTCCGAGGATTAACTGCTCTGATACCACTTTTATCACGACCCGACCTCGGATCCGTGACTGGTGCCTTACCCCGGGCACCCTTGTGATACAACATCAGAGAAAATCAGCGGAAATAAACTCACAAACAAGAACCATATAAGATAAAATAGGCTAACCCAAAAATGGCTACCTTTCCGTAACATAAATAAAACAGAACTGAACAGTTACATCCTTAATAACCCAATTTATAACCGGACTACAGGCCTCTAAGAGTTTGTAACAACCATGACGGGACAGGGCCCCGTCATACCCCTGAATGTACACAAAACTTACAACATCAGGGAGAACCGTACCAAACGTCAAGTCAAGTCTCCGGAGAAATGGAGCTTCTGACGCCTGAGCAAAGATCCTAAGAATGAGGATCCACCACCTGTTTACCCTTACCTGCGGCATGAACGCAGCCCGGAAGGAAGAATTCGATCTGATATGTACCAAGTATGTAAAGCGGAAAATACTTGTAATAATATCATAAGTCAAAATAATTTGAGTCATAGGCGAAAATCCATTTACCTTGCGTGCCTTACTAACAATGAGTAACAAGTATAAATCTTCTTTGCGTAAAAATAGGAGGCTCGTGATCAAAGCGGTACCTCGCCAGTAGTATCATTAAGCGATCCTACTCGCAGGACTATTTCACCGCGTGGGTCTGTGGACCCGCGTGAGGTCATCCGCCTCGTCGTGGGACTATTTCACCCGCACGGGACTATTTCACCCGCATGGATCCTATGGACCCGCGTAGTACAATCGCCGCGCTCGCGTGGGACTATTTCACGCGTGAATCACGTGGACGGATTCGCGTAGTACAATCGTCGCTTTCGCGTCATGGGTAGCAAATCCATGGCATAAGTAATAACGGGGTTTACCAGTAACAATATATATAGCATAGCTCATCCGCTATCATACATAACATAAGCACTGGCCTATCATACATAACATAAGCACTACCGGCTTATCATAACATAAGCAAGTTAAGAAATCCCCTAACTTCTTATTAACATTATTAATATATTCTCTCATTTTAGTATACCTAAGGCACCAACATGTCTTTTAATAGAAAATCCGGGAATTCAACCCAAGTACCATGTACTTCTAACCTTTTAAGAAATAACTTTTTTTATACAAAAATTCCAAGATACTAATCACCATAGTATCAAGTTACGATTTCTTTTCAAGACAAGTCACATTTCCTTTTAGAAATATAATAGGCTTCTAAATCAAGTGACTTCATTTCCTTTTTAAAACCTTAGGCAATCAATGCCTAAAAATCAATTCACCTTCCACAGTTTCAAATCATTTACCCGTACTTGTTTTACTTAGAGTAAACCTTTCTTTGTTAACCTTTCAAAAGCTAATATAACCAACTTCCCATAAAGTCATTATATTTGCGTTATTCCTTAGTCAAATACATTTTCCCTTAATCCAAGGGACTTATAATTTTAAAAATGACACAAGTATCACATACACTAAACCAAGTGAAAGATATCAAATCTTGTACGTCTACCGTACTACATAGGTACAAATACTCATGCTCAAGAGATAGGAATGTTCCACATACCTCTTCGGTTAATCCACTTGCTAAGTCCGAAACACCGCACGTAGTATGTCAACCTATAATGACCATAATACGTTTATTAACCCCTAATTTCAATGTAGAATATTCCAAGTTTAAGTTACTAATTCCTAAGGAAATTTGGGCAGCATTTTCTTTGTTTCTACATACTTTGCCACCTTTTTCAAGGCCGAAATCAATATCCAAACGCCACATTTAAGGCCCAACAATCCAACATTTCAAAGGGGATTACACAACCAAAGTAGCTCTTAGGCTACAACATGCTCACTTAACCCTTTTAACCAATCCTTTCATATCCAAACCACATTTCTTACATGCAATGAATCTAAGAGCATTAATTACTACTAAAAATTCCTTATTCTTCACATGCAACACAAGTAACTAACTACAAGAGAGGAATAGTTACCTTAGAGCTTTAGCCAAAATTATTCCAACAATTTTGCTAGCCTCCTCTTCAAGAACACCACTACAATAACCTCCACAAGCTTGCAAGTAACTATCCTTCTTATCACACTTTTCAGATTTTTCCTTAAGCTTGGAGTTTCTCTTGATTTTCTAGAGAGAAGGGAGAGCTTTTAGCTTAGAGAGAAGAGTTTGGAAGATGACCAAGTCTTCAAGACTTGGTCAATATAAAAGACATGCAAAATCAGATGGGGTGGGACACTTGTCACCCACCCATGACCTCTTTTAAAACAAAGCGGTCTGAAATTTCCACTAACTCTCGCGAGAACCGCCTCGGCGCGGCCGCTGAAACCTGCCGCCTTCGGGACTTTCGCGCGGCCACTGCTTCCGGCGCGCGACTCTGGCTCTGCGCCTTCTCGGGACTTTCGGCGCGGCCAGCTTCCGGCGCGCGGCTCAAACCAGCGACCGCCCGGATCTTCCGCGCCGCGGCATTTCCGGCGCGCCCTACAATTACCGCCTGGCGTCGGCCCTGCCCATGGCGCGGCCGAGAACCCGACAGCGATCTGCACCGAACCACGGGGTATAACATAAATCGTGGAGGAAAGTACCCCGATACTTGTGTAGCTTAATAGGTTATTGCTCTTAATCATCATTTGTAGTCAATCTTGTCATCGAAAGATAGAAGGGTTCTACAATGGGATTGAGTGTTTATATTACCTTAACAGGAGTATAAAACGTCTTAGTTAACCTGCTATCTTAACATAGAAGAATAACCTTAATTATAAGCATTAACGAGTAAAGCGAACGGATAGTCGAGGAGATTTGGAAGCCCTATTTCCACCATATCTGAAGTAAAGTAAAGTAATTTAGTTAGCGTCTATAATCATAGCTATAAACAAACCATCAAATTATCGGTCACCAAATAGATACTACAGAATAGAGGTTGTTAATTTGACACTAATCCCTGAGGACGATAACTCGGTCTTCTAGACTATATTACTTGTCACGATACGTGCACTTGCGTTTAGCGTTTGTATAAATCACGCATCAAGTTTTTTGTTTGATCAATGTATTTTATATACACATTTTGAGTCATTTTTAGTTAGTCTTTTGCCTATTTTTGTACAAATATGTGTCGTGTTAGGATATATTGTCTTTATTTTAAGTCACAGTGGTTTAAAGTGGCACATTGGTGAGAAAGAGCGAAAAGAGGGCAGAAACAGAGTTTCCAGAGCTCAAAAATCTGAAAAGTTGGCAACCCGGGCGTAATTCAGGGCGGAGCCGTGGTACCAACTAACCAGCAGCAGCAGAGCCAAGACGCCCAAGAAGCAGACCAGCCGCAGAAGTTTCGGCGCCACGGCGATGGTTGCAGGTCCGTGGCGCCGACGCGGAAAATTTGACAAATCCGAATAGGACTGGGCCAAGACCAAAGAGGAAAAGGTTTTACACGTTTTTGGGGATATAAATAGGGCCTTTTAGGTCAGTTTTAAGGAGTTCCACGACTTACCATTCATCACAACATTAGATCAAGATTGGAGACTTATTTTTGAGTAATTTCTTGTTCTTTACTTTATTTCTTTCTAGTATATGTTGGATACTATTTTAGTTTTTGGCATGTCTATGGCTAGGAACTAACTTAATTTAGGGTTTTCCATGTCGAATAGCTTGAACCTCGTTTTATGAATTAATGCAAGATTTTGGTTTCTTCTTATTATTGTTGAGATTTATTCAATAATTGTTTTGATTGCTTGATAATTAATTGATCACTAATTATCATCACTTATATGATTTCTAATCGAAATCTGAAAGGGGAGATTGTGAATATGTTATAGTTGAATAAACATAGGTTTAAATCGTGGACGAAAGTACTCCGATACTTGTGTAGCTTAATAGGTTATTGCTCTTAATCATTCTTTGTAGTCAATCTTGTCATCGAAAGATAGAAGGGTTCTACAATGGGTTTGAGTGTTTATATTACCTTAACAGGAGTATAAAACGGCTTAGTTAACCTGCTATCTCAACATAGAAAAAGAACCTTAATTATAAACATTAACGAGTAAAGTGAACGGATAGTCGAGGAGATTTGAAAACCCTATTTCCACCATATCTGAAGTAAATTAAAGTAATTTAGTTAGCGTCTATAATCATAACTATAAAAAAACCATCAAATTATCGGTCACCAAATAGATACTACAGAATAGAGGTTGGTAATTTGACACTAATCCATGAGGACGATAACTCGGTCTTCTAGACTATATTACTTGTCACGATACGTGCACTTGCGTTTAGCGTGTGTATAAATCGCGCATCAAGTTTTTTGTTTGATCGGTGTATTTTATATACACATTTTGAGTCATTTTTAGTTAGACTTTTGCCCATTTTTGTACACATATGTGTCGTGTTAGGATAAATTGTCTTTCTTTTGAGTCACAGAGGTTTAAAGTGGCACATTAGTGAGAAAGAGCGAAAAGAGGGCAGAAACAGAGGTTCCAGAGCTCAAAAATCTGAAAAGTTGGCAACCCGGGCGTAATTCAGGGCGGCTCCGTGGCGCCAACTAACCAGCAGCAGCAGAGCCACGACGCCCAATAAGCGGACCAGCCCAGAAGTTTCAGCGCCGCGGCGCCGACGCGGGAAATTTGACAAATCCGAATAGGACTGGGTCAAGACCAAAGAGGAAAAGGTTTTACACTTTTTGGGGGATATAAATAGGGCCTTTTAGGTAAGTTTTGAGGAGTTCCACACCTTACCATTCATCACAGCATTAGATCAAGATTGGAGACTTATTTTTGAGTAATTTCTTGTTCATTACTTTATTTCTTTCTAGTATATATTGGATACTATTTTAGTTCTTGGCATGTCTATGGCTAGGAACTAACTTAATTTAGGGCTTTCCTTGTCGAATCGCTTGAACCTCGTTTTATGAATTAATGCAAGATTTTGGTTTCTTATTATTATTGTTGAGATTTATTCAATAATTGTTTTGATTGCTTGTTAATTAATTGATCACTAATTATCATCACATATATGATTTCTAATCGAAATCCGAAAGGGGAGATTGTAAATATGCTATAGTTGAATAAACATAGGTTTAAATCGTGAAGGAAAGTACACCGATACTTGTGTAGCTTAATAGGTTAGTGCTCTTAATCATCCTTTGTAGTCAATCTTGTCATCGAAAGATAGAAGAGTTCTACAATAGGGTTGAGTGTTTATATTACCTTAACACGAGTATAAAACGTCTTAGTTAAACTGCTATCTCAACATAGAAGAAAAACCCTAATTATAAGCATTAACGAGTAAAGCGAACGGATAGTCGAGGAGATTTGGAAGGCCTCTTTCCACCATATCTGAAGTAAAGTAAAGTAATTTAGTTAGCCTCTATAATCATAGCTATAAACAAACCATCAAATTATCGGTCACCAAATAGATACTACAGAATAGAGGTTGGTAATTTGACACTAATCCCTGAGGACGATAACTCAGTCTTCTAGACTATATTACTTGTCACGATACGTGCACTTGCATTTAGCGTGTGTATAAATCGCGCATCAAGTTTTTTGTTTGATCGGTGTATTTTATATACATATTTTGAGTCATTTTTAGTTAGTCTTTTGCCCATTTTTGTACAAATATGTGTCGTGTTAGGATATATTGTCTTTCTTTTGAGTCAAAGTGGTATAAAGTGGCACATTGATGAGAAAGAGCGAAAAGAGGGCAAAAACAGAGGTTCCAGAGCTCAAAAATCTGAAAAGTTGGCAACCCGGGCGTAATTCAGGGCGGCTCCGTGGCGCCAACTAACCAGCAGCAGCAGAGCCACGATGCCCAAAAGCAGACCAGCCGCAGAAGTTTCGGCACCGCGGCGCCGGTTGCAGGGTCGTGGCGCCGACGCGGGAAATTTGACAAATCTGAATAGGACTGAGCCAAGACCATAGAGGAAAAGGTTTTACACGTTTTTGGGGATATAAATAGGGCCTTTTAGGTAAGTTTTGAGGAGTTCCACACCTTACCGTTCATCACAACATTAGATCAAGATTGGAGACTCATTTTTGAGTAATTTCTTGTTCTTTACTTTATTTATTTCTAGTATATGTTGGATACTATTTTAGTTCTTGGCATGTCTATGACTAGGAACTAACTTAATTTTGGGCTTTCCATGTCGAATAGCTTGAACCTCGTTTTATGAATTAATGCAAGATTTTGGTTTCTTCTTATTATTGTTGAGATTTATTCAATAATTGTTTTGATTGCTTGGTAATTAATTGATCACTAATTATCATCACTTATATGATTTCTAATCGAAATCTGAAAGGGGAAATTGTGAATATGCTATAGTTGAATAAACATAGGTTTAAATCGTGGACGAAAGTACCCCGATACTTGTGTAGCTTAATAGGTTATTGCTCTTAATCATTCTTTGTAGTCAATCTTGTCATCGAAAGATAGAAGGGTTCTACAATGGGGTTGAGTGTTTATATTACCTTAACAGGAGTATAAAACGACTTAGTTAACCTGCTATCTCAACATAGAAAAAAACCCTTAATTATAAGCATTAACGAGTAAAGCGAACGGATAGTCGAGGAGATTTGGAAGCCCTATTTCCACCATATCTAAAGTAAATTAATTTAGTTAGCGTCTATAATCATAGCTATAAAAAAACCATCAAATTATCGGTCACCAAATAGATACTACAGAATAGAGGTTGGTAATTTGACACTAATCCATGAGGACAATTGTTATACCCCGTATTTCCAGAGTATGTACGTGAGGACGTACGTACGAAAGTTTAAGCCTTAAGATTTGGCAAGGGACGAAAATAATTGTGCACAACTACCAAAAAGATTGTTTTCCGACGAAACGTTTTCCAAACTTTGCGAAGTGAAAATTACGGCTATGACGTTTATTATTTTTTGCGGATTTTTCCGAGAGATGAAATATTTTGGACCAACGAGAGGGCGACATGTGTCACCCTCAAGTTGGCGGAATGGAAGACGAATTCATGGCACGTTTTTGGCCTTTTTGTTGCCTAAAACATTGGTCAAGGTTAGGTAGGATATTTATGAGATATTTGTGTGGTAGATGAGCAAGTGGGACCCACTTAACACATGTCCTAATCCACACCATCCACTTGCCCCCACTTGTCTTGATCTTGGCCATTGGTTGGCCTATAAATACCCCCCTTAGTTGATGATGTTCTTCATCCACACTTAGACATTTCCAAGTCGTAAAAATACCTCCCCCCTTTTTAGTAGTTCTCGTCCAAGCCTCCCCCTCCCCCTTTGTGAGCCTTGGCCGAAACCACCCTCTCTCCCTTTGTCAAGCCTAGCCTAGACATACCCCCCCCCCCCTTGGTAGAGAAATACTTCTCCAAGTATTGTTATAATGCCAAATACTCTAGCCCACAAACCTTTGTAGTATTTCCAAGTACCCACTATACGAAAAGCCCGGAAAAATACTACTATACTTTCCTTTAGCCACTAAACGAAACCCTATGGAAAAATCTTCATAAGTGATTGAAGTATTAAAGTAGAAGTTGTGTAGAACTTCTAAGGGTTTCTTGGAGCGAATTGGAGCATTCCGAATAGGAGCTAAACCTTGCTCAGGATCGACTTTAATCTTGGATAATTTTGTGCTTATAGAGGTAAATAATCTTGTCCTTCTATTGTAATTGGAAATTACACATTGTAGCATAGAATTGAGTATAAGATATAGAAGGGCATTAAAGAAGATGATTGAACTGTAATAGAAGGATATTACAGAAGAGAATTGAACTGAAATCGCATCAGAAGAATATTAAAGAAGAAGATTAAACTGTACTTACATAGAACTGTATTTACAGTAGACTTGTGTAGCTTAACGGGTAGGGAAGTGCTGTCCGATTTTCCGTAAAATAGAGAACCTACTGCTTAGAATATTCTACAGAGTAGTCTAGACTTTGATAGACTTATATAACCGTTATAGGTTGAAGTACTGTGAGTAGCGTGTTCTACTTGAAAGGTGGACAAGGCTAGCCGGGTTATAGCCGTGGAGCGTTTTGCTAATAGTCGATAAATCGTCGCGAGGTATGTGATTCTTCCTATCCTCTTGAGCATGATATTTTAAAAGAATATATATAGTACGGTAGACGTACGTGTGTTAACTGAACGTGGTTTTATTGCGATGTCTTTTGACTTGAGTCTAATAATAAGAATCTTGAAGTATTTCAAAACAATTAAGAACCGTTTTTGAAAGAAGAGTAATACTTGGTTTTAAAAGCTTAAGAGTTATACTAGCTTTATGGGAAGTTAGGTATAACGACTTAAGAGAGATAAAAAGAATGGTTTATTGATTTTAGAAGTTAAGAGACTTGATCTTAAAAGATAAGAGACTTGACTTAATTAAATTAATATGAATTTTGTTAAAGAGTGTGAAACCTCATTCGTGAGTAATGAGTACTTGGTTTTAAAAGGAATAATGTTTTACTGATTTCGGAAATCAGAATAAGTATCGAACAAACCACAGCAGCGCTAATAAAGGGAAATGTATTGACTAATAAAGTATTATGAAAACCAGTAGAAACCTCCATCTGCATAGAAGCTAAGATGAGACAAAATGATATTACATTTCCTAGATCATGGCTGCTTTAATAAGATTGTTATAAACAAGAATAACCTACTCACACATAAGGCATATGTTTCTCAAATTGTTTTAAAAGAGAATTATATTATTAAGTGATTAAAACTATGAACTACGAAACCTTTCGAAAATGAGAAACTTGAGCATCTGAAATTAGGCAAACTTGAACGTTTGGAAAATAATGTTGTTACTTGATTTTACAAAGGGAAGTGTTTTGGTTTACTTAAAAAGATAGTCACTCTATTTTTATACTACGGGTATTGTGTGACTTTTGTGAAAGAAACGGATCTTTTAAAGAGTTAATGTATGAAGTACTTTGGGGATAAAAACCCGAACTTGTTAACATAAAGTAGAAAGTACCTTGTGTGAATAACTTGATTGTGTTGGTTTGTGATAGCCTTGTAATACTTTCTTGTTGATTTGATAAGTAAACATGTTAGGATGCTACGTATGTTAGTGTCTTGTAATGTTGTGTAAGGGGGTTTCCCTTGATTGTGCTTATGTTGTTTAACGATAAGCTGTTATGTTAGTATTATATCACCCACCTTGACTTAATCCTGGGGGTTAAGCTGCCCTCCGATGCGGGGTAGACTCAGGCAGTCTGTGTGACTATGATTCGAGAATACCTCATGCGGGTCCAGGGGACCTATGCGGAGCTACGAGAGTTCCAGGTTAGTGTGCGGCCTATATGGTCATGCGGTCTATGTGGCCATGTGGACTGCGAGTCCAGGACGTTGCCGGGGAGTAGCTACCCTCGATGCGGGGAATACCTCATGCGGGCCTATGTGAGTGGCATATGCGGAGCTGCGGGAAGTTCCAGGATTAGACGCGCACATTTGATACTGCGGGCGAGTGGCGGCCGATCATGTGGCGGTCTAGACGCACCTCGTGATACGATTTATGACCTTGTTGATGCGTAGGTTTTAGTAGTCGGCTATGCCTTTGTACTTACCGTACGATTTGATTAAGACACAGGTGGGGCATGGTGTTCATGTGTATTCCTTGGTGCTTTTATATCAAAGACTGCCGGCAGTGAGGAAGGTATTCCACGGGCATGATTGATGTTGTGGGCGTGAGACCCATAGTTATATTTGAGTGATGACTTTGAGGGCGTGAGTCACGACTTGACATGATCGCTATTTATTGTGAATCGTAGTTTGGTTATCATATATGTCTCTGCTTTATATAGACTACTATGATTTCATTTCTGATATTTTGATTTCACATACTTGGTACTGTTATCGACCTCCTTGGGGCTGCGTTCATGCCGCGGTAGAGTACACCGCTTGTTGATCCTCGCCATAGGGTCACTGATTCGGCGTTTGGGAAGCTCCGTTTCTCGGAGGCTTATCGATGAACTGATCACCGTCGTTGTAGGTACTTACATTCAGGGGCATGGCGGGGCCCTGTCCCGCCATTGTTGTTATCATTCTTAGAGGTCTGTAGTACTGTTGTGGGCAGAGTTTGTAAAAGGGATGTAACTGTTCGGTTTCATGTTTTTATATATGCCGAAAGGCAACGTTTCTCAAATAACTGTTTTACACTTCATATTATTTCATGTCTTGTTTTATGTTCCGCTGATTACTCTGATATTGTATCACTAGGGTGCCCGGGGTAAGGCACCAGTCACGGGCCCGGGTTCGGGTCGTGACAAAAGTGGTATCAGAGCAGTTAATCCTCGAAAAGTGTCTACAGACCGTATCTAGTAGAGTCTTGATTATCGGTGTGTTGTGCACCACACCAATAATCAGGAGGCTATAGGATATTTAAGATTGGTTTCTATTCTTCTCACTCTGAGATCGTGCTTAGAGTTGTGTTATAAGTTGGACCCCTCTAACGTATTTCCTTCCCTTACCGTTATGCCTCCGCGTAAGGCAACTCGGGCCCAGAAGGGCAAGGCAGCCGAGGGAGCTGCGAGTAGAGCACAGAGGGTTACTAGGGCACAGGCCCAATCATCACCTAGGGTGGTGCTGCATTCGGGGAGTTCGGCGACGCCGCCAGTCCCAGTCTATACGCAGCGGCGATTCCTACTGCGGCCATGATATATGAGCCTTCAGTTCCACGACCGGGAACAGAGAATATGGATTACAAAGGAATGGACCTGTTACTAGCTAGGATTTTAGCAACCAGAGAATATAGAGTGCACCGATATATCACGGGTCTAGACAATTATCTAGTAAAGGGTTGTACAAGAGTAGCTCTTCAGTCAGGCATGGATATTGCCCGCATGAGCTTATCACGAAGCACGCGAGAACGTAGAGATCGGCGAATTAACCAAGATCGCGAAGAGGCGGTCGGCGGGATCCTTTGGTAACTTTAGGCGGACCTTCTCCGCAGCAGACTGGTTACGCGCCTCCGCCAGAGCAGAGTGGTCCTTCACAGGGTTCAGAACGTTCGAAGTATGCCGGAGTTGGTCGAGCTCGGGGCTTACGTGCACTGAACACGTAGGTTCGGCCAGCCGGATTCGCTTTTTCCCGGTGTTCACACGATGTGACGGCGCCATCCGGGAATGTCATCTTTTTGTTGGTACTTGTTTTACCTACGGCCGTCAGGGCCATGTGTCGAAAGGGTGTCCTTGTAGGAGGGATGCAAGTAGAAGGACTCACCTTGATGCTCGATTGGCTAGTTCGTCACCTTCCACTGCATCGCCCAGTAGGCGTGAATGGATTAGAAGGATAAAGGGGAAGTGAAGCAGTAGATACAGGTACATCTTTAACCCTCTAGAGATTAGTATGTGGGATAAGATGAGTATATCTTAAGTGTTATGTTCAGATAGCATTGTGTTAATTGTGATTAGAAATCATGGTTAGTTAACAGGGTAAGATTGGGGATAAGGAAAGTGTGAGCCTTAGAGTTTTATACGTGGAGACCTTAGATGTAAGGTCATCTCGAGTAAAAGATGTATTTTTATGTTTGACCCTTATCGGTGTGCATAGTGCACGTAAGATATATTTGTGTGATAAGTCCCTGAGTAGTGTGGAATGAAAGAAGGTAGTTGAGCTAAGAAGACCACTAGGTTTTCGTAACTTGATCGATGAGATTGTTCCGGGTCGGGGAACAATAGCTTGGCGTGAAGTGGGTCGGGTTGAGGCCATGTCGCGGGTCAACCCGCAGCCCGGTTTGGGGTGGGGTCAGTTCGTGGTGGTCCCGCTATGTGTCAGGATCACGAGGGTGTTAGGCCCAAGTTTAGTTAACCATCGTACGAGTACGTGGATGCGTTCGACCAGTAGTCGGGCCGATGAGGACAACCCATCTTATCTTTCAGTCAGGACCGTTTACTCGGCAGAGGGTTATGCGTGATGTTATATCAGGAAGGTTGTAAGGCTGCACGAGGTGCCTACTTTCACCTTATGGCGGGCAGTGGAGCCCAGGTTACGACTGTTTCTTTTCTGGAGGTTTTACCAGGCAGGGTTAGGAACTCAGGTGAGTCTCAGTATCGCATTCGCCCTCGGGCCAGTGTTTGGATTTCAGGGGTAGCTGTGAGCATTGTTGCCTCCTGTTGAGGGAGTGTTTTATAGCTACCATTTCAGTATTCGGATATCGCCTTATGACGCCTTGTAGGGGCGGAAGTGTAAGTTGTCGGTCGATTGGTTCGATGTTGGCAAGGTTCAGATAGTTGGTTCATACTTGTTTCGGCAGGATGTGGATAGGGTGAAGCTTATCCAGAAGAGGTTATTGGCAGCTCAGAGTCAACAGAAGTCGTGCGGATGATCTGCGACGATGCTTGGAGTTCAGGTTGACGGTGGGTCTTCTTGAAGGTACCACCCCGGAAAAGGGTGTGACGAGTTTTGGAAAACAGAGGAAACTTAGCCCGAGTTACTTTGGGCCTTTTCAGATCATGTGAAGAATAGGCCAGGTTGCCTATATGTTAACTTTGTCGTCCGACGTAGGAGGCAGTATGTCCTGTCTTTCATGTTGTTATGTTCGGAAAAGTATCGGAGATCCATCCAGAGTGTTCCCAGTTAATGATGACCAAGTTGGAGTTAGTAACCCCAAGATTTTGGAAACTGAAGCAGTAACAGAAATGTGGTAAGTTATGAGAAAGAGTTCGAGTGTACGAGAAGGGTACGACGAGTAAGAGAATAGAAGTGATCATTTCGTTTGTAAAGAAAAGGTGCGAAGGGAGTATCTTTTAGCCCTTGGGTGGGAGCTTTTGTGGTGATTCCTTGTGGACTTGGATTTAAGTAATTTGCGCGGGTGTCTTCTGTGGCCATGTGTGGCATTTGCAACTGGTTAAACTATGAGGAACTTGATCATTATCTGTCTTGAGAAGGAACATTCGGGACGAATGTTTCTAAGGAGGGGAGAATGTTATACCCCGTATTTCCAGAGTATGTACGTGAGGACGTACGTACGAAAGTTTAAGCCTTAAGATTAGGCAAGGGACGAAAATAATTGTGCACAACTACCAAAAAGAATTGTTTTCCGACGAAACGTTTTCCAAACTCTGCGAAGGGAAAATTACGGCTATGACGTTTATTATTTTTTGCGGATTTTTCCGAGAGATGAAATATTTTGGACCAACGAGAGGGCGACATGTGTCACCCTCAAGTTGGCGGAATGGAAGACGAATTCATGGAACGTTTTTGGCCTTTTTGTTGCCTAAAACATTGGTCAAGGTTAGGTAGGATATTTGTGAGATATTTGTGTGGTAGATGAGCAAGTGGGACCCACTTAACACATGTCCTAATTCACACCATCCACTTGCCCCCCACTTGTCTTGATCTTGGCCATTGGTTGGCCTATATATACCCCCCTTAGTTGATGAACTTCTTCATCCACACTTAGACATTTCCAAGTCTTAAAAATCCCTCCCCCCTTTTTAGTAGTTCTCGTCCAAGCCTCCCCCTCCCTCTTTGTGAGCCTTGGCCGAAACCACCCCCTCTCCCTTTGTCAAGCCTAGCCGAGACATACCCCCCCCCCCCCTTGGTAGAGAAATACTTCTCCAAGTATTGTTATAATGCCAAATACACTAGCCCAAAAACCTTTGTAGTATTTCCAAGTACCCTCTATACGAAAAGCCTGGAAAAATACTACTATACTTTCCTTTAGCCACTAAACGAAACCCTATGGAAAAATCTTCATAAGTGATTGAAGTATTAAAGTAGAAGTTGTGTAGAACTTCTAAGGGTTTCTTGGAGCGAATTGGAGCATTCAGAATATGAGCTAAACCTTGTTCAGGATCGACTTTAATCTTGGATAATTTTGGGCTTATCGAGGTAAATAATCTTGTCCTTCTATTGTAATTGGAAATTACACATTGTAGCATAGAATTGAGTATAAGATATATAAGGGCATTAAAGAAGACGATTGAACTGTAATAGAAGGATATTACAGAAGAGAATTGAACTGAAATCGCATCAGAAGAATATTAAAGAAGAAGATTAAACTGTACTTACATAGGAATTGTATTCTGATGAGACTTGTGTAGCTTAACGGGTAGGAAGTCTGCCCGATTTTCCGTAAAATAGAGAACCTCGCTTAGAATATTCTACTGAGTAGTCTAGACTTTGATAGACTTATATAACCGTTATAGGTTGAAAGTCTGCGAGTAGGCGTGTTCTACTTGAAGGTGGACAAGGCTAGCCGGGTTATAAGCGTGGGCGTTTTGCTAATAGTCGATAAATCGTCGAGGTATGTGATTCTTCCTATCCTCTTGAGCATGATATTTTAAAAGAATATATATAGTACGGTGAGACGACGTGTGTTAAGCGAACGTGGTTTCTTGTGATGTCTTTTGACTTGGTCTAATAATAAGAATCTTGAAGTATTTCAAAAGAATTAGAACCGTTTTGAAAGAAGAGTAATACTTGGTTTTAAAAGCTTAAGAGTTATACTAGCTTTATGGGAAGTTAGGTATAACGACTTAAGAAGTTAAAAAGAATGGTTTATTGATTTTAGAAGTTAAGAGACTTGATCTTAAAAGATAAGAGACTTGACTTAATTGAATTAATATGAATTTTGTTAAAAAGTGTGAAACCTCATTCGTGAGTAATGAGTACTTGGTTTTTAAAAGGAATAATGTTTCTTGATTTGAAATCGAATAAGTATCGAACAAACCACAGCAGCGCTAATAAAGGGAAATGTATTGACTAATAAAGTATTATGAAAACCAGTAGAAACCTCCATCTGCATAGAAGCTAAGATGAGACAAAATGATATTACATTTCCTAGATCATGGCTGCTTTAATAAGATTGTTATAAACAAGAATAACCTACTCACACATAAGGCATATGTTTCTCAAATTGTTTTAAAAGAGAATTATATTATTAAGTGATTAAAACTATGAACTACGAAACCTTTCGAAAATGAGAAACTTGAGCATCTGAAATTAGGCAAACTTGAACGTTTGGAAAATAATGTTGTTACTTGATTTTACAAAGGGAAGTGTTTTGGTTTACTTAAAAAGATAGTCACTCTATTTTTATACTACGGGTATTGTGTGACTTTTGTGAAAGAAACGGATCTTTTAAAGAGTTAATGTATGAAGTACTTTGGGGATAAAAACCCGAACTTGTTAACATAAAGTAGAAAGTACCTTGTGTGAATAACTTGATTGTGTTGGTTTGTGATAGCCTTGTAATACTTTCTTGTTGATTTTATAAGTAAACATGTTAGGATGCTACGTGTGTTAGTGTCTTGTATTGTTGTGTAAGGGGGTTTCCCTTGATTGTGCTTATGTTGTTTAACGATAAGCTGTTATGTTAGTATTATATCACTCACCTTGACTTGATCCCGGGGGTTAAGCTGCCCTCCGATGCGGGGTAGACTCAGGCAGTCTGTGTGACTATGATTCGAGAATACCTCATGCGGGTCCAGGGGACCTATGCGGAGCTACGAGAGTTCCAGGTTAGTGTGCGGCCTATATGGTCATGCGGTCTATGTGGCCATGCGGACTGCGAGTCCAGGACGTTGCCGGGGAGTAGCTACCCTCGATGCGGGGAATACCTCATGCGGGCCTATGTGAGTGGCCTATGCGGAGCTGCGGGAAGTTCCAGGATTAGACGCGCACATTTGATACTGCGGGCGAGTGGCCAGCTTCGATCATGTGGCGGTCTAGACAGACCTCGTGATACAGTTTATGACCTTGTTGGTACTGTGGGTTTTAGTAGTCGGCTATGCCTTCGTACTTACCCCGTACGGTTTGATTATGACACAGGTGGGACCTGGTGTTCATGTGTATTCCTTGGTGCTTTTATATCAAAGACTGCCGGCAGTGAGGAAGGTATTCCACGGGCATGATTGATGTTGTGGGCGTGAGACCCATAGTTATATTTGAGTGATGACTTTGAGGGTGTGAGTCCCTGACTTGACATGACTGCTTATTTATTGTGAACTGTAGTTTGGTTATCATATATGTCTCCTGCTTTATATAGACTACTATGATTTCATTTCTGATATTTTGATTTCACATACTTGGTACTGTTATCGACCTCCTTGAAGCTGCATTCATGCCGCAGGTAAGTACACCGATTGTTGATCCTCACCATAGGTCACGATTCGGCGTTTGGGAAGCTCCGTTTCTCGGAGGCTTATCGATGTACTGATCCCTGTCGTTGTAGGTACTTACATTCAGGGGCATGGCGGGGCCCTGTCCCGCCATTGTTGTTATCATTCTTAGAGGTCTGTAGTACTGTTGTGGGCAGAGTTTGTAAAAGGGATGTAACTGTTCGGTTTCATGTTTTTATATATGCCGAAAGGCAACGTTTCTCAAATAACTGTTTTACACTTCATATTATTTCATGTCTTGTTTTATGTTCCGCTGATTACTCTGATGTTGTATCACTAGGGTGCCCGGGGTAAGGCACCAGTCACGGGCCCGGGTTCGGGTCGTGACAAAAGTGGTATCAGAGCAGTTAATCCTCGAAAAGTGTCTGAGGCATCGTATCTAGTAGAGTCTTGATTATCGGTGTGTTGTGCACCACACCAATAATCAGGAGGCTATAGGATATTTAGGATTGGTTTCCATTCTTCTCACTCTGAGATCGTGCTTAGAGCTGTGTTATAAGTTGGACCCCTCTAACGTATTTCCTTCCCTTACCGTTATGCCTCCGCGTAAGGCAACTCGGGCCCAGAAGGGCAAGGCAGCCGAGGGAGCTGCGAGTAGAGCACAGAGGGTTACTAGGGCACAGGCCCAATCATCACCTAGGGTGGTGCTGCATTCGGGGAGTTCGGCGACGCCGCCAGTCCCAGCAGAGTCTAGCACAGCGGCAGCAGTTCCTACTGCGGCCATGATATATGAGCCTTCAGTTCCACGACCGGGAACAGAGAATATGGATTACAAAGGAATGGACCTGTTACTAGCTAGGATTTTAGCAACCAGAGAATATAGAGTGCACCGATATATCACGGGTCTAGACAATTATCTAGTAAAGGGTTGTACAAGAGTAGCTCTTGATCGAGCATGTATATTGCCCGTCTGAGCTTATGCGCGGCACGGAGAACGTAGAGATCGACGGATTAACCAAGATCGCCAGAAGAGGCGGTCGGCGGGGTCGCTGGTAACTTTCGAGGCGGACCTTCTCCGCATCGGTGATTCGCGCCTCCGCCAGAGCAGTGGTCCTCCGCGAGTTCGTGACGTTGAGTATGCGGAGTTGGTCGAGCTCGGGGCTTCCGTGCCAGATACACGTAGGTTCCAGCCAGCCGGATTCGCTTTTTCCCGGTGTTCACACGGTGTGCGGCGTCGTCGGGAATGTCATCTTTTTGTTGGTACTTGTTTTACCTACGGTCGTCAGGGCCATGTGTTGAAAGGGTGTCCTTGTAGGAGGGATGCAAGTAGAAGGACTCAGCCTTCAGGATCAGTGGCTAGTTCGTCACCTTCCCTAGCTATGCGCCCAGCCGGGCAGGATGGATTAGAAGGATAAAGGGGAAGTGAAGCAGTAGATACAGGTACATCTTTAACCCTCTAGAGATTAGTATGTGGGATAAGATGAGTATATCTTAAGTGTTATGTTCAGATAGCATTGTGTTAATTGTGATTAGAAATCATGGTTAGTTAACAGGGTAAGATTGGGGATAAGGAAAGTGTGAGCCTTAGAGTTTTATACGTGGAGACCTTAGAGGTAAGGCCATTGTCACGACCCGAACCCGGGGCCCGTGACTGGTGCCTTACCCGGGCACCCCAGTAGTCATACATCAGAGTAATCAGCGGAATATAAAATAACCAAGATATGAAACAGTATAAATTGAGACACAGATATCTGAAGAAAGTTGTCTTTCGGCATAAATAATAATAACAACTCTTTCAAAATGAACAGTTTAATCCTTTCTTTACAAACCACTTGCAGCGATTTCTACAGACCTCTACGAATGATATGACAACAACGGCAGGGAGGGGCCGTCATACCCCGAATAGCACCTACAACAACGGGGACTATACGAATAAGCCTCCGAGGAACGGAGCTTCCCAAACGCTGAACTGTGACCTAAGAGCGAGGATCAACGGCGGTGTACCTTTACTGCGGCATGACGCGGCCCGAAGGAGGTCGATCTGGCAGTGCAGTATGCGAAACTGAAAATACTGTAAATGAAATCATAGTAGTCTATATAAAGCAGGAGACATATATGATAACCAAACTACGGTTCACAATAAATAAGCAGTCATATCAAGTCAGGGACTCACGTCCTCGAAGTCATCACTCAAATACATAAATATGGGTTTCACGCCCACAACATCAATCATGCGTGGAATACCTTCCCACCGCTAGCGATCGATGATAGAAAAGCACCAAGGAATACACATGAACAAAGCAGTCCCACGTGTCCAAATAAACGATGCAGGGTAAATGCGAAGGCATAGCCGACTACTAACACCAGCACTAACAAGGTC
The DNA here is from genome assembly GCA_029844215.1 of Przewalskia tangutica. Classification (NCBI taxonomy): domain Eukaryota; kingdom Viridiplantae; phylum Streptophyta; class Magnoliopsida; order Solanales; family Solanaceae; genus Przewalskia; species Przewalskia tangutica. The sequence goes on along the minus strand of CM056720.1, from coordinate 25,297,184 downwards.
ATAAAGCGTATCAAGATATCTGTCTGGGCGTCACATGATCAAAGCTGCTCGCCGCAATATCAAATGTGCGCGTCTAGCCCCAGAACTCCGCACTCCGCATAGGCCAATCTCATAGGCGCATGAGGTATAACCCGCATCGAGGTAGCTACTCCGGCGTCGCCCCGACTCGCGATCGCGTAGCCACATGACCGCATGACCATAAAGGCGCACTAACACGGAACTCTCGTAGTTCCGCATAGGCCGGGACCCGCATGAGGTATTCTCGAATCATGGTCCTGCATCGCTGAGTCTACCCGCATCGGAGGGCAGCTTAACCTCCGGAAACACGGTGAGTGGTATAATACCAATATAACAGTTTATCGTTTAAACAACATAAGCACAATCAAGGGAAAACCCCTTTACACAAACATCACAGAATACTAACACACGTAGCATCCTAATATGATTACTTATCAAATCAACACGAAGGTATTACAAGGCTATCACAAACCAACACAATCAAGTTATACACACAAGGTACATTTTATTATATGATTAACAAGATTGAGTATCTATTCCCAAAGTACTTCATACATTATCTTTTAAAAGATACGTTACGTTTACAAAAGTCACACAATACCCGTAGTATATGAAAAATAGAGTGATTATCTTTTGAAGTAAAGCAAAACACTTCTCTTTGTAAAATCAAGTAACAACATTATTTCTCAAACGTCCAAGTTTGCCTAATTTCAAATGTTCACGTTTCTTACTTTAGAAAGGTTTCGTAGTTCATAGTCTTATTCATTTAAGAATATAATTCTCTTTTAAACTATCTGAGAAACATAAGTCTTATATGTGAGTAGGATATTCTTGTTTATAACAATCTTATTACAGCAGCCATGATCTAGGAAATATCATTTTGTCTCATCTTAGCTTATGCAGATGGAAGTTTCTCGTTTTAATAATACTTAATTATTAAAACATTTCCTTTTATTAACTGCGATGGTTTGTCGATACACATTCGATTTCAAATCAAGAAACATTCTTAAGCCGTTATACCTAACTTCCCATAAAGCTAGTATAACTCTTAAGTTTTCAAAACCAAGTATTACTTCTTCTTTCAAATGATTCAAAATCTTTTGAAATACTTCAAGTTCTTTACTAACACATAACAAGCCGCTTATAGTTCAAATCAGTTACCTCTTAAAAACCACAAGTATTTCCTTACCAACATAAAGCTGTTATAACCAACTTCCCATAAAGCCGTTATAACACTTTATGTTTTAAACCAATCAAATACATTTAGCATATGTACGTCTACCGTACTACATAGTTCACACATATCATGCTAGAAGAGATAGGAAGAGGTTCACATACCTCGCGACGAGTATCGACTAATAGCAAAACGCTCCAAGTACTTCCAACCGTCGGCTACTCCTTAAGCCAAGTAGATCGCGCCACACGTAGTACTTCAACCTATAAGGCCACAAGGCGCTTATTAACATTTAGACCTCATCGTAGAACATTCTACCGAAAATTCGGCAGCACCTCCCCCCCCCGCAACAGCGTAAATCTCCTCATTTATCGAGGCCGGCTACCAAGCCAACCAGGGGGGGGTTATACATCTAACCCGAACGGGTACAATTATACTCCACAGAAAAGCTACACAAGTCTCATGTCTGATACACCATGTAAAAAGCAGTTCGATTCTTCTTTCGAAAAGGTTTCTTATTATTCAGGCTTAAGTCAAAAGACATTGCCGATAACAACGTTCAGTTCTATATATAGTATACTTCAACTATATATTCTAACAATCATGTAATTTCCAATTACAATAGAGGGACAAAATATTTACCTCGATAAGCCCATAATTATCCAAGTTATAATGTCGATCCTGAGCAAGGTTTAGCTCCTACTCCGTGCGCTCCGACCCGCTCCAACCAACCCTTAGAAGTTCTAACCAACTTCTACTTATTACTCCAACTAACTATGGAGATTTTCCTTAGGGTTTCGGTTTTGTGACTGACGGGAAGTATAATAGTATAACTGGGCTTTTGTAAAGGTATAACCTTAGAGTACTACAAGGTATATGGCTAAGGTAATTTGGGCATTATAACAATACTTTTGAGAGTATTTCTAACAAGATGGGGGTATTTATACGAAAATTACTAGGCTAGGGGGGGTACCCCACGGCTAGCACCCCAAGGAGGGGGGGTGTCTACCCCTCGGCCTACCCCACTGTGGGGAGACTCGGCCAAGGGGAGGAGGGGAGAACAACTCTTTCAAGGGAGGGAGGATTTCTAACACTTAGGAAATATTTGGAATGGATGAAGAAGTCATCCTAAGGGGGGTATTTATAGCACAAGCCAAGGCCAACCAATGGCCAAGATCTAGCCAAGTGCATAGCAAGTGTAGGGCCAAGATTCACCCATGTGTCCTTAACCAACTAACACACAAAATATCCTACCAACTCCCCCCTCTTCAATTCGTCCAATCCGCCCCCTTACGTCCCGCTAATGGGAGGTGCCATGGGGCGCCCTCTTGTTGGCCAAACACGTTTCGTCTCTCGTAAAAATCCGTAAAAATTAAAAATGACATAGCCGGAATTTTCCCTACGAAAGCTGTGAAAACGTTTCGTCGAAAAACGACTCTAAACGGGTGTTGTGAACAAAAATTAATTCGGCCAAGCCTAATACAAGTTTCAAATTTTCTACGTACGTCCTTACGTACATACTCTGAAAAAATACGGGGTATAACATCCATCTCGAGTAAAAGATGTATTTTTATGTTTGACCCTTATCGGTGTGCATAGTGCACGTAAGATATATTTGTGTGATAAGTCCCTGAGTAGTGTGGAATGAAAGAGGGTAGTTGAGCTAAGAAGACCACTAGGTTTTCGTAACTTGATCGATGAGATTGTTCCGGGTCGGGGAACAATAGCTTGGCGTGAAGTGGGTCGGGTTGAGGCCATGTCGCGGGTCAACCCGCAGCCCGGTTTGGGGTGGGGTCAGTTCGTGGTGGTCCCGCTATATGTCAGGATCACGAGGGTGTTAGGCCCAAGTTTAGTTAACCATCGTACGAGTACGTGGATGCGTTCGACCAGTAGTCGGGCCGATGAGGACAACCCATCTTATCTTTCAGTCAGGACCGTTTACTCGGCAGAGGGTTATGCGTGATGTTATATCAGAAAGGTTGTAAGGCTGCACGAGGTGCCTACTTTCACCTTATGGCGGGCAGTGGAGCCAGTTCTGTATTTCTTTTCCGGAGGTTTTACGAGCAGGTTAGGAACTCAGTGAGTCTCGATGCTCGCGTTCGCCACCGGGCGGTGTTTGGATTTCGGGTAGCTGTGAGGATTGTTGCCTCCTGTTGAGGGAGTGTTTTATAGCTACCATTTCAGTATTCGGATATCGCCTTATGACGCCTTGTAGGGGCGGAAGTGTAAGTTGCCGGTCGATTGGTTCGATGTTGGCAAGGTTCAGATAGTTGGTTCATACTTGTTTCGGCAGGATGTGGATAGGGTGAAGCTTATCCAGAAGAGGTTATTGGCAGCTCAGAGTCAACAGAAGTCGTGCGGATGATCTGCGACGACGCTTGGAGTTCAGGTTGACGGTGGGTCTTCTTGAAGGTACCACCCCGGAAAAGGGTGTGACGAGTTTTGGAAAACAGAGGAAACTTAGCCCGAGTTACTTTGGGCCTTTTCAGATCATGTGAAGAATAGGCCAGGTTGCCTATATGTTAACTTTGTCGTCCGACGTAGGAGGCAGTATGTCCGGTCTTTCATGTTGTTATGTTCGGAAAAGTATCGGAGATCCATCCAGAGTGTTCCCAGTTAATGATGACCAAGTTGGAGTTAGTAACCCCGAGATTTTGGAAACTGAAGCAGTAACAGAAATGTGGTAAGTTATGAGAAAGAGTTCGAGTGTACGAGAAGGGTACGACGAGTAAGAGAATAGAAGTGATCATTTCGTTTGTAAAGAAAAGGTGCGAAGGGAGTATCTTTTAGCCCTTGGGTGGGAGCTTTTGTGGTGATTCCTTGTGGACTTGGATTTAAGTAATTTGCGCGGGTGTCTTCTGTGGCCATGTGTGGCATTTGCAACTGGTTAAGCTATGAGGAACTTGATCATTATCTGTCTTGAGAAGGAACATTCGGGACGAATGTTTCTAAGGAGGGGAGAATGTTATACCCCGTATTTCCAGAGTATGTACGTGAGGACGTACGTACGAAAGTTTAAGCCTTAAGATTAGGCAAGGGACGAAAATAATTGTGCACAACTACCAAAAAGAATTATTTTCCGACGAAACGTTTTCCAAACTTTGCGAAGGGAAAATTACGGCTATGACATTTATTATTTTTTGTGGATTTTTCCGAGAGATGAAATATTTTGGACCAACGAGAGGGCGACATGTGTCACCCTCAAGTTGGCGGAATGGAAGACGAATTCATGGCACGTTTTTGCTCTTTTTGTTGCCTAAAACATTGGTCAAGGTTAGGTAGGATATTTGTGAGATATTTGTGTGGTAGATGAGCAAGTGGGACCCACTTAACACATGTCCTAATCCACACCATCCACTTGCCCCCCACTTGTCTTGATCTTGGCCATTGGTTGGCCTATAAATACCCCCCTTAGTTGATGAACTTCTTCATCCACACTTAGACATTTCCAAGTCTTAAAAATCCCTCCCCCCTTTTTAGTAGTTCTCGTCCAAGCCTCCCCCTCCCCCTTTGTGAGCCTTGGCCGAAACCACCCCCTCTCCCTTTGTCAAGCCTAGCCGAGACATACCCCCCTTGGTAGAGAAATACTTCTCCAAGTATTGTTATAATGCCAAATACTCTAGCCCAAAAACCTTTGTAGTATTTCCAAGTACCCTCTATACGAAAAGCCCGGAAAAATACTACTATACTTTCCTTTAGCCACTAAACGAAACCCTATGGAAAAATCTTCATAAGTGATTGAAGTATTAAAGTAGAAGTTGTGTAGAACTTCTAAGGGTTTCTTGGAGCGAATTGGAGCATTCAGAATAGGAGCTAAACCTTGCTCAGGATCGACTTTAATCTTGGATAATTTTGGGCTTATCGAGGTAAATAATCTTGTCCTTCTATTGTAATTGGAAATTACACATTGTAGCATAGAATTGAGTATAAGATATAGAAGGGCATTAAAGAAGACGGTTGAACTGTAATAGAAGGATATTACAGAAGAGAATTGAACTGAAATCGCATCAGAAGAATATTAAAGAAGAAGATTAAATCAGATTTACATAGATTGTATTTACGATGAACTTGTGTAGCTTAACGGGTAGGGAAGTGCTGCCCGATTTTCCGTAAAATAGAGAACCTACTGCTTAGAATATTCTACAGAGTAGTCTAGACTTTGATAGACTTATATAACCGTTATAGGTTGAAGTACTGCGAGTAGCGTGTTCTACTTGAAAGGTGGACAAGGCTAGCCGGGTTATAGCCGTGGAGCGTTTTGCTAATAGTCGATAAATCGTCGCGAGGTATGTGATTCTTCCTATCCTCTTGAGCATGATATTTTAAAAGAATATATATAGTACGGTAGACGTACGTGTGTTAACTGAACGTGGTTTTACTGCGATGTCTTTTGACTTGAGTCTAATAATAAGAATCTTGAAGTATTTCAAAAGAATTAAGAACCGTTTTTGAAAGAAGAGTAATACTTGATTTTAAAAGCTTAAGAGTTATACTAGCTTTATGGGAAGTTAGGTATAACGACTTAAGAGAGATAAAAAGAATGGTTTATTGATTTTAGAAGTTAAGAGACTTGATCTTAAAAGATAAGAGACTTGACTTAATTGAATTAATATGAATTTTGTTAAAAAGTGTGAAACCTCATTCGTGAGTAATGAGTACTTGGTTTTTAAAAGGAATAATGTTTTACTGATTTCGGAAATCAGAATAAGTATCGAACAAACCACAGCAGCGCTAATAAAGGGAAATGTATTGACTAATAAAGTATTATGAAAACCAGTAGATACCTCCATCTGCATGTAAAGCTACGATGAGACAAAATGATATTACATTTCCTAGATCATGGTCTTTAATAAGATTGTTATAAACAAGAATAACCTACTCACACATAAGGCATATGTTTCTCAAATTGTTTTAAAGGAGAATTATATTATTAAGTGATTAAAACTATAAACTACGAAACCTTTCGAAAATGAGAAACTTGAGCATCTGAAATTAGGCAAACTTGAACGTTTGGAAAATAATGTTGTTACTTGATTTTACAAAGGGAAGTGTTTTGGTTTACTTAAAAAGATAGTCACTCTATTTTTATACTACGGGTATTGTGTGACTTTTGTGAAAGAAACGGATCTTTTAAAGAGTTAATGTATGAAGTACTTTGGGGATAAAAACCCGAACTTGTTAACATAAAGTAGAAAGTACCTTGTGTGAATAACTTGATTGTGTTGGTTTGTGATAGCCTTGTAATACTTTCTTGTTGATTTGATAAGTAAATATGTTTGGATGCTACGTGTGTTAGTGTCTTGTAATGTTGTGTAAGGGGGTTTCCCTTGATTGTGCTTATGTTGTTTAACGATAAGTTGTTATGTTAGTATTATATCACTCACCTTGACTTGATCCCGGGGGTTAAGTTGCCCTCCGATGCGGGGTAGACTCAGGCAGTCTGTGTGACTATGATTCGAGAATACCTCATGCGGGTCCAGGGGACCTATGCGGAGCTACGAGAGTTCCAGGTTAGTGTACGGCCTATATGGTCATGCGGTCTATGTGGCCACGCGGTGCGAGTCCGGGGCGTTGCCGGGAGTAGCTACCCTCGATGCGGGAATACCTCATGCGGGCTATGTGAGTGGCCTATACGAGTCTGCGGAAGTTCCAGATTAGACGCGCACATTTGATACTGCGGCGAGTGGCGGCCGATCATGTGGCGGTCTAGACAGACCTCGTGATACAGTTTATGACCTTGTTGGTACTGTGGGTTTTAGTAGTCGGCTATGCCTTCGTACTTACCCCGTACGGTTTGATTATGACACAGGTGGGACCTGGTGTTCATGTGTATTCCTTGGTGCTTTTATATCAAAGACTGCCGGCAGTGAGGAAGGTATTCCACGGGCATGATTGATGTTGTGGGCGTGAGACCCATAGTTATATTTGAGTGATGACTTTGAGGGCGTGAGTCCCTGACTTGACATGACTTCTTATTTATTGTGAACTGTAGTTTGGTTATCATATATGTCTCCTGCTTTATATAGACTACTATGATTTCATTTACAGTATTTTCAGTTTCACATACTTGGTACCTGTTGTACTGACCTCCTTCGGGGGGCTGCGTTCATGCCGCAGGTAGAGGTACACCAGTTGTTGATCCTCGCTCATAGGGTCACAGTTCAGCGTTTGGGAAGCTCCGTTTCTCCGGAGGCTTATCAGTGGTACAGTCCCCTGTCGTTGTAGGTACTTACATTCAGGGGCATGGCGGGGCCCTGTCCCGCCATTGTTGTTATCATTCTTAGAGGTGCAGTAATCGTTGTGGCGAGTTTGTAAAGGATGTAATCGTTGGTTTCATGTTTTTATATATGCCGAAGGCAACGCTTTCTCAAATAAGCTTTTACTTCATATTATTTCATGTCTTGTTTTATGTTCCGCTGATTACTCTGATGTTGTATCACTAGGGTGCCCGGGGTAAGGCACCAGTCACGGGCCCGGGTTCGGGTCGTGACAATAATAACTCGGTCTTCTAGACTGTATTACTTGTCACGATACGTGCACTTGCGTTTAGCGTGTGTATAAATCGCGCATCAAGTTTTTTGTTTGATCGGTGTATTTTATATACACATTTTGAGTCATTTTTAGTTAGTCTTTTGTCCATTTTTGTACAAATATGTGTCGTGTTAGGATAAATTATCTTTCTTTTGAGTCACAGAGGTTTAAAGTGGCACATTGGTGAGAAAGAGCGAAAAGAGGGCAGAAACAGAGGTTCCAGAGCTCAAAAATCTGAAAAGTTGGCAACCCGGGCGTAATTCAGGGCGGCTCCGTGGCGCCAACTAACCAGCAGCAGCAGAGCCACGACGCCCAAGAAGCAGACCAGCGCGAAGTTTCAGGCCAAGCGCTGATTGCAGGCCCGTGGCGCCGACGCGGGAAATTTGACAAATCCGAATAGGACTGGGCCAAGACCAAAGAGGAAAAGGTTTTACACGTTTTTGGGGATATAAATAGGGCCTTTTAGGTCAGTTTTGAGGAGTTCCACACCTTACCATTCATCACAACATTAGATCAAGATTGGAGACTTATTTTTGAGTAATTTCTTGTTCTTTACTTTATTTATTTCTAGTATATGTTGGATACTATTTTAGTTCTTGGCATGTCTATAGCTAGAAACTAACTTAATTTAGGGTTTTCCATGTCGAATCGCTTGAACCTCGTTTTATGAATTAATGCAAGATTTTGGTTTCTTATTATTATTGTTGAGATTTATTCAATAATTGTTTTGATTGCTTGTTAATTAATTGATCACTAATTATCATCTCTTATATGATTTCTAATCGAAATCCGAAATGGGAGATTGTAAATATGCTATAGTTGAATAAACATAGGTTTAAATCGTGGAGGAAAGTACCCCGATACTTGTGTAGCTTAATAGGTTATTGCTCTTAATCATCATTTGTAGTCAATCTTAAGAATGATAAAGGTTAATGAATTGCAGATTTCACAAGGGTATGATTACTCCACAATAGCGAAATGCAACATTAGAGAAAGGACAATAAGAACTTTTACGCCAAAAGTGACGAACCTCTGATGTTCAGGAAAATAGTCTGAGAAATACTTTGAGACAAGAGACCCCCAAGACAACTTGAAATGGAAATGTAAAGGTAAGATGAATGGGCACTCGATCGATGAGAGACCTAATAATGATAAGAAAAGATAGCATGACAAGTCATTGGATCATGTAACACCGTAAATTGGATCTAAACATAAGAAGCATCAGTTCCATGACATATGCAGTCATAACTTTCAGAAAGTGTGTAAACGAAAGTAATAGTGAGTAAAGCTCGGGATTAGCACCTAAATATGTGAAAAGAGGCCAATGACACCTATGGATATAAGGTAGACATTAAATATATATGTCAAGAGATAATGACATTCTAATACAGATAAGATGTTAGGCAAATACAGATGTCTATGAGCATTTTTGGACTGACCAAAAGTTCTATGAGATAGGTAAAGTAATGGGTTTACAGTTTAATGAGATCAATGATTTTTCTCCCCTAAAACACCATTGACAGAAAGAGTTAGTCATAAGGCAGGTGGAAGAATTCGAATCGAAGTATAATGATCAGGTTTGGAGATAATAGGTCAACGTCATGTAATGTAATTCTTCAGAGTCTTCTACGTACTGAACAAAGGAATAAGTTAACAATTCATCACTTAAGGGATAGTAACACCAATGATTGGAACCAGGAGCAATGTTTGAGATTACGTAGGTATACCAGAATATTTTGGAATTATAAAGAGTACGACAAGTAAGAAAATTCGTGAACAAGTGTCAAAAGAAATGAAGTTGCTTATAATTACGAGTAGTGAGAAGGTACAAAGAAAAAAAAAGATTCCTTTCAGATCATGAATGAGAGTTAACCGCGATGATATATGCACTTTAGATTCGATGACAAACTTGGTAATATAAGAGTTTTCAGCACAACATTTAGTGAACAAAACTAAGTTGGCAATAGGATCATTCACCCACAAGCATCTAGACTAATGTGAGGACTAATGAGAGAAGTTGACATGAGGGAACACATCAGTTAGTTAAGTGAGAGTCCGATTGAAGGATTCATATAGTGATAGCCCTATAACTCAGAATATAGCACGGTCATCCCTCACACGGGGAAAAAAAGGAACGTCATGATAAAAATCCCATTTATAGAGAAGACTGGGAAAGATTTTTAACAAAAAAATAACTGCAACCTTCGAGTATAATGGGAGAGGGACCCTCAGATGAAAGGTCAATTTGTACATTCCGAATATAGCAGGATTACAAAACAAGATTACAACGGAGGTCCATGGTTCATAATATTCCATTCACCATGGATCTACTAAGATGTATCATGATCCTAAAAGGTATGTATTGGTAGGACGACATGAAGAGGAACATTGCAAAATTGGTGGTTCAGTGTCTTAATTATCAAAAAGTAAAAGTAGAGCACCAGAAGCCGGCGGCTTGACTCAGAACATCGAGATTCTGATGTGGAAATGGGAAATGATTAATATGGATTTCATTACGGGATTACCTCGTTCTTTCCGTAAGTTTGATTCCATTTGGGTGATCGTTGACAGACTGACCAAATCATCTCATTTTTTTATTGGTGAAAGTTACCTACACAGCCAAGGACTATGCGAAGTTATATACTAAGGAGATTGTTCGACTTCATGGTGTGCATGTTTCTATTATATCTGACCGAAGTGCTCAGTTTACAGCTAACCTCTAGAAGTCATTTCAGAAAGGGTTAGGCACTCGAGTTAATTTAAGTACGACTTTCCATCCACAGACATACGATCAGGACGAGCGAGATTCAGACGCTCGAGGATATGTTACGAGCTTGTGTGTTGGACTTCAATGGAAATTGGGATGATCACTTACCCCTTATTGAGTTCGCGTACAATAATATCTATCACGTCAGCATTAAAATTGCTCCATATGAGGCTTTATACGGACAAAGATGTAGATCTCCTATCGGATGGTTCGAGGTAGGCGAATCAGAGTTATTTGGACCTGACTTAGTGCATCAAGCCATAGAGAAGGTGAACCTTATCCAAGAATGATCTTTAACGGTTCAGAGTCATCAGAAGTCATATTTAGATGTACGACGGCGAGACTTAGAGTTCCAAGTATATGATTGGGTATTCCTGAAGATTTTACCTATGAAGGGAGTAATGAGATTCAGAAATAATGGAAATTTTAGTCCAAGATATATTGGACCATATCGCATAATTCGACATATTGATCAAGTAGCTTATGAATTGGACTTACCCTCATAGTTGGAGTTTGTTCATCCGGTTTTTCATATTTTCATGTTGATAGCATGTGTTGGAGATCCTTCCCGGATTGTACCGATTGAGAATGTGTAGGTTACAGAGAATCTGTCATATGAATAGATTCCTGTTTGAGGACTAAGGAAATAGCTTCTATGAAAGTGTTGTGGCAAAATAAGAATGTGGAAGAGATGACATGAGAAATAGAAGAGGAGATGAAGTATGATTATGTCATTATTCCTTGATGACTATGAGAGTTATGATACATCAAGATATGTTATATGTCACTCAAACATTCGAGGACGAATGTTTCTAAGGGGGAGAGGCTGTAACGTTTCATAATTTTGGGCAATAATTTGAGCATGCAAATGAAGAAAATAGATCCGAGTATTGGAAAAAAATTATATTTACATATGCTAATAAGGAAATTAGTATACAAAAGGATGTGATCCCGAAATAATTTTGGACATAACAAGTGTGACGATGGGTATTAATGATAATAGTTGATATCCCAAAGAGGTTATGAACTAGCATCACATCACACAAATTATGACATTGAGTATATGAGAATTTTGTGAATCATAGAGATTTAAGTGAATTGAGATTTAAAATGAATTATGTGTGTGATTGATAAATTATACGGTAGCAGATCACTGAATTGATTAAGTGATCATGCATATTAAGGGGGCATGTGGCGTTATCAAAGGCTCCCACCGCCAAGGCTAAATTGGGTGGGAGACCACATTATTACATGCATTAAATGCACTAACATATCTTAAGAGGGAGGGTCTATGCCTTGGTCTTGAAGAATCATTCAATCGTGTCATTTAGTAGGCAGCAATATAAGTTCCTATTCTTAAGAATAGAAAGCAGCAACTATTCCAATATTCTCTTTCACATTTCAACAATAAGTAGCAAATATGGAAATTAGAAGGTAGTCCATTTCAGTGTTGATTCGAGAGAAGCAATTTGTTCTAAGTTTTATTTTGGGTTAGAACGAGGCGTCCTCCCAATATTATTGCAAGCAACGTTCCAGTGAGCATGTATTAAAAAGGGGTTAGTTCCGTTAGTGTCGAGGTATGTTAAGGCAAATTAATTCTTTCTTTTGGCATGTTCTACGTATGAAATATAACTGTGATATGGTTTCAAAATTTATTATACTCCTAGAAGTTAAGAATAATCATGTTATTGATTTCTACGATGAAAACATGTCTAAATTATTTCTAAGTTCTTAAAGAGACATATGAAAAAGATAATAATGAGATTCACAGTGTCGTCAAAGGTAATATGTCACCCATTGAAATTGGAACATGATATTACCATTCATGCATTTCATTTGCATTGTATTCATATGTTACCCTGGACCACTTGTGGTATGCATACTATTGTATATTATTTTTATGTAAGGGATATGGAAAAAGAGGGAAATGCGTTATATACGCACACCACCTGCAGCTGGTACATATTAACACAAAAGAGCCCTAAGAGGCCAACATTGATATTGAAGCCAGCATGGCTTATATGATATAACTGAAAGCCTGTGTGAAAGTTATGATTCGACCGAAAGCCTTTGTGGCGGTCATGCGAAGTAGGATTCCGTTACTACCGAAAGCCTGTATGGCGGTTATTGGAAAGTAGGATTCTAATATAACCGAAAGCATGTGTGGCGGTTATGGGAAATAGATAGCATACCATATTTGCATAATGCATGAAAATTATGTATATTATGCTCACAGGGGCTGCTATGAAAATAAAGACGCATGTGTGGCGATCGATATAGTGCGTTGGTATTGCATAATATTTAGACATTTGTACCAGGGCCCTCAGAGGTATGTACTGTTGGTCAGTGTTTCTGTTTCAGATTATGATATATCTTGGCTATGTTATTTTTATGCTCGACATACTCAAGATCATCGATCGTCGACGTTCCTTTGTCGAGGACGCGCGTTTCATACCGCAGTTCGCTTAAAAAGAGTGATGGTTTACGCTGGTAGGTTGCTGGTTCAGCTGATGTCGGAGCACTCTATTTGTTCCAGAGTTGCAGTCTAGTCTTGGTATGATATTTTGATGTCGTATACTCTTTAGAGGCTTGTAGACAGGTGTCCTGTGGATTGTGGTTTTGTATGGCCTTGTCGGCTTTGGCATGGGCAGGTATATATGTATAAGTCAGTTTTCTGGTTAAGAGCTTTCAAAATATTTTTCGGTTTAGTCCATGTTTATTGTGATTATACGGTGACAGTTTAATTTGCAGTACCCGGCGGGTGAGATCCGGGCGTCCGTCGCGGCCCTCTGATTTGGGTCGTGACAGATCCCTATGCTGCCCTTATCATGGTCATGACGGTCCAAGTTGAGCAAGAGCTTAGTGACAACCTAATGAAAGAACTCTGAGTCGTGACTTATTGTGATGAAAGGTTGGTAGGCACGCACCACAAACCATGGTCTTATGACGCCTTGATTGAATGGAAAGACTACTTGAGAGATGGTCCCTTCAAGTTATTGGCTAAGTTTCGAAGTGGCTTATGTGAGACAAAAATTTCGAGCAATGGACTACGTCCAACATGTCATGTTCCTAAGATGTCTTCATACTTGAACCATCCGAATTTGAGGAAAAATTCTCTCCAAGAAAGAAGGGGAGATTGATGAAAGAAAGGGTCCGGACTTAGCTTCTCAATTTGAATTATTGACCAAAGGATCGAGGAGGTCAAAGATTGGTCATCAACCCGCGGTTGAGGGACGAGAATGGCATGGATTGTGGGGAGGGTTAGGAGCCATAACTTAATGCCTCCTAGTGACACGTTTTATTCGACCTTATATGTTGGTCTTGGCCGAGACCTTGCATTTTATTTTGTTGTATTTAATTTCTAGCTTAGTTATTAGTAATCCTAGGACCTATTAAAATCATGTAATAGTTCTTAGCTTACCGTAAGGACACATTCAATGCTTGTAAGGAGATGGTTAAGCCAAGAAGGTGACATGGTCAAGAATGCCAAGATGGCACAGACAAGGGAGACTTGGTCGACAAAGTAGCGGAGACAAGAAGCTTCACAAGAAGATCATTCAATACCCAAATAAGGAAGGTCAATATCGGCCTAGAGAAATGGAAGAGTTGGTTGAGAACCACTCTATTGTGCAAGGTATGGAAGCTTCTAAAATGATCCCACGAAGATGAAGTCTAGAGAAACTAAGATTCGTTTCCCCTTTCTACTCGGTCACTACAATGAAGTGTGAAGAAGATTGAGTTTACCATTATCTCCAAGAAAGGTCAAACTCGTTCACACCATGCTCACAATGACCGAAGGCCGACTTGGTTCACAAGCCAACCCATCCCCTTCTCTTGTTCCCATTTCGGCCTAATGGCCTTGTCTTTGTGTCCTTTTATTTTCCTTCTAGAATAGTCTCTATGGTACTATAAATAGAGCCTTAGGATATTGTAAATAATTAGTTTGAGTTTAAGATTAAATTCAAAGTATGTTTTTAACTTGTGTGTTGAAGCATATCGATCATGTGTGGGTCACCCCTCCCTTTAGTGTAAGTCTTGGTTAGTACTCTGTGACCTAATCAATACCCAAGCTCGAGGAACCCCCTTAGTGGTAAGCGAATGTTGGAACAGTGTGGATCAACCTAGCCTAAGCTTTGGGTACTAAAAGGGCTTTTGATCACTCTCACTTGGCTAGTTCACGGGCATTGCACTTAGCAAACCCCGATCTTGACCTTGTGGCATTAATAACCTTATCCTTAGTATCGACTCGGACAGTAAAACCCCCGTGTCTCTATCATTGGGCTCATCGACCATACCTTACTACAATCACAACCACTAAACACTTAAACCATATTGACAAAGCAAACACTTAACCAAATCTATCCTACTTCACTCGAGCTTACTTCTGGAAACTCGTGTTCAATCTTCACCCAACCTACTATATACCAACCACCTTTACATCCCACAATACTTCATAAATATCCCCACAAAAGTTCACCATCCGAAATAGTCCACAAATAGCCGTCCAATCCCGATAATATCAAACATAACCCACTTTACCGAGAACCTTACTATACCGCTTCTGTTCCACCATCCTTCCAGTATCAAACCACTAAGCCCAAACATCAAAACAATGTATCTATAACAACCCCTTAAAATGCCTTGACCCAACTCCCTTCAAATATACCCAAACCCCCCCCCCCCCCCCACCCCAATTTTGGCATCCATTTTTGGGTCAACCCGATTACCACAAAAACCCGATCCACTTACCAAACATCACCCCTCCTTATTTGCATCAGCTTTATTTGCTAAAGCATCCACTAATTTATTCCCCTACCTTATAATGTGTATATATTTGCACTGTTTGTCACCGTCTAGCTGCTTAATTTCCTCTATGTAACCTGCTATGTTTCAAGGTGGTTTCCAACAATCAGTTAAAATCCTTTGAACCATCAATGAATCAGTTTGAAAATGATTTTATCCATCTTCTTATGATCACACCACTTGATTGCTTCCAATAATGCAATTGTTTCTGCTTATGTGTTTGTTAAACCCCTAATTTCCTCTGCTCGCACATGAATGATGTCTCCATTCTCATTGCTAACACAAAAAAAAAAGCTCCTCTACCTGTATTACCTCTGGATGCTCCATATGTATTGCACAAAATCCAATCCGTTGGTGGAGGATACTAGGTCACCCTAGTAACCTTCACCTGAGATTTGTATCCCTCTAGTAGTTGAATTAAATCCTACCAAATTTTACAATATAACTTCATTGATACATCATGTAGTTATCTAAATCCCAGTCCTCCTTCCTTTTTTGGAACACATAAATGAAGTCAATATGATCAATGTGTGCTCTTTCCTCCTACTGTATTACTCTAGAAAAATTGTACAAACATTTTATGAATTTGCCTTATCACTCCATCAAGAGAATGTAAAGCAGATAACAGATGTATAGGCATACCTTGTAGGACATATTTAATCAACACTGACCTACCTCCAAATGACAACATTTTCCCTTTCCATGATTGTAGTTTATTCATGATCTTCATTAACATGGGATTGTAATAATCCTTCTTCCTTCTATTATAAAATATTGGACACCCCAGATATGTAAACAGAAAATCTTTCCTTTTTATATCAGTCACCACCTCGTTTGTTACCTTTATATCATTATTTACTTAGTGATGCAAATATACAAAGTTTTCTCCTTATTTATCTTTTGTAAAGAAGTCTTCTCATACCTCCCAAGTACCTCCATGATTAATTGTAGAGATAAAACATCAACCGATGAAAAGATGATCATATCATCTGCATATGCCAAATGATTGATCTTAGGGCTCCACTTAGACATTCCAAAACCTCTAAATTGATGTAATTGATTCAAGTTTCTTGTTAACACTTCTGCAATCAATATAAATAGAGTAGGTGATAAAGAATCCCCTTGCTTCACTCCTCTGGATGATTGGAAAAACCATGTTGCTTACCATTTATAAGCATAGAGTACATGTTGTTGCTAATTATTCTGAATATCATATCAACTACCATGTGTGAAAACCGAATCTTTCTCAGGATCTTTGTTAAAAATAACCAAGACACCCCATCATAAGCCCTTGTAATATCCAACTTCATTACCACATTAGAATTTTTAGTACTCAGATACTATTTCTTGACAAATTCAGCTTGGTTCAAAGATATCATGTCTGGTAGAAAATCCATTAATCTTTCATGAATTAATCTTGAGAAGATTTTATTCACAAAAAATACTCAAGCTGATAGGTCTTATATCAGAAAAGGTATTGATAATATCCTTTTTAGATAATAAGACTAAATTAGTATGTGTTATGAATTTTGAAAGTTCTGCTCCACAAACAAAAAAGCAATCAACATGTTAGTAATATCCTCTCCAATGATGATCCATCAACTCTAAAAGAAGAGCCCTGTAAAATCATCTGGTCCCCTGCACTCTCCCCATTAAAACTAAACAAAATCTTCTATATCTCCTCTTGTGTTGGTATGGTTGTGATCTTCAAATTTTTGTCTTCTAACACCATACATGTGACATGATCCAGAATTTCAAAATTATCAGGATCTGGTTCCATTGAAAGCTGATCAGTGAAAAAATTAATTGCCTCTGTTCCTATTTCTCCATTCTCTTCAATCCAATTTCCCCCAGTGTCTTCTATTCTACTTAATTGTAATCTCTTTCTTTTGCCCTGAACATATGCATGGAAGAACCTTGTATGTATATCCCCTCCTCCTGTAACGACTGCATCCCTGCCTTTTGTTTCCAAAATTGCTCTTTTAAATGCAAATATCTATTAAGATCAACTTGCACTTTATGTAGTCTCTCCTTATTCTGAGGTGTAGGTTGTAACTCAAATTGTACCTCATGTACCACCTTTATCATATCTTCTAAATCTGCTATTTCATGGAAAATATTCCCATAAGTACTTTTACTCCACTGGACTAATACAGCCTTCACTTTTTAAAATTTGTGATGAAAAAGAATGAAGAGATTAGCGATAAAATCAGCATGCCAGTTGTTCTCACACAATCCAAAAAAGACTCGTGTTTAACCTAATTGTTCAAAAACTTGAAACATTTCTTTATTGGAATTGAATTACCAGCATATGATATGAGAAATGGAGCATGATCAGACCCTATTATTATAAGGTGTTGAATCTCAATACTAGGATAGCCTCTTTGAAGAAATAGATTCCTCATACACCTATCGAATCTTTTAAATATATAATCATCCCCACTTGCCCATTTCACCATGTGTATTTTCTTCATTTGAATCCCAGATCATAGACCCCACAATTTTGTATACATGAGATAAAATCTTGTACCTCATTTACACTCACTGGTAGACCACCACAATAACAATAACATTGAAATCTCCCCTATCATCCAAGGCATATTGATAATGCTTGCAATTGTTTCCAAGCTCTCCCATAGTTTCAATCTTTCAATCTGTGTACACTTATCATACACAACTTTCACCCATAACTCTTCTTGCATACATTGACTTTTGAATTTGATAGTAATATGTTTTCTGTGATCCATCATAATTTCTACCTCAAACATCTCAGATTAAATATCCATATCTTCCCAGATGTATACACTAATGCAGTATGCATGTTTAATCTCCTTTTATACCCTTATATTTTGTTAGCATCATGGAAAGGTTCCAACAATCCAATAAAACCAGGTGTTGAAGATGCATTTTGGTTAGTCTTTGAAAGGACTCAGTTGTATTCACTGTGGTGTAAAATGCAAAGAATGAGTTGATTCCACCATAGGCTGGAGAGTTTGTATGGACTATAGGAAGCTGAATGTTGCTACCTGCCGAGACTATTTCCTTATGCCTTTTATTGATCAAATATTTGGTTGGCTAGCGGGAAGGTCATATTATGACTTCCTTGGGTACTCTATCTATAATAAGATAAATATCACGCTCGAGGATCATAAAAATACCACATTCACCTATATATATGTGACCTTTGCTTTCCGTCGGATTCCCTTGGGTTGTGCAATGCTCTAGCCACATTTCAGAGGTGTATGATATCTATCTTTTCTGACATATGGAAGACTTCTTGGAAGTTTTCATTGATGATTTCTCAGTCGTGGGTGATTCATTTGACGACTGTCTTAACCATCTGGGTCAGGTATTGAAGCGGTGCGAAGAGACTAATCTTGATGCAAGAAAGGGTCCAAACTTAACTTCTAAATTAAAGTGGTTGACCGAAGGACCGAAGGTATCAAATATTAGCCATCAACCCACTGCTAAGGGTCGAGAATGGCATGGGCTATGGGGCGTTTTAGGAACCATAACTTGATTATGTTAAAAGGACAAACTTTTATTCGGCCTTTTGCGTTGGTCATGGCCGAGACGTTGGTTTTAGTTTATTGTCTTTAAAATTCTAGACTATGTAATAGTTGCATTATGACATGTTAAGATTATGTAATAACTCTTAGCTTGGTTTAGGACACAATTAATGACTTTTATGGAATGAAGAATGCCAAGATGGAACGGTCAAAGGCGAGGGCACACCATTGCAAAGACAAGTGATGACTTGGCCGACAAAGTGGCAACAACAAGAAGCGTTCCAAAAGACCATTCAAGAGCCAAATAAGTAAAGTCAAGCTCGGCCTAGGGGAGTGGATGAGTTGGCCAAGAGGATGAAGTCTTGAGAAGCCAAACCCATTCCCCTCCCCCCTACTCAGTTACTACAAAAGAAGTGTGAAGGAGTTTGGGTTCACCCTTGTCTCCAAGAAAAACCAAACCATTTCCCATTGCCTCACCATGGCGGAGAACTAACTTGGTTCCCAAGCCAACCGATCCCCTTCCCTTGTTCCCATTTGGTCGATTGGCTTGTAGTTTTGTGTCCTTTAGTTTATCTTCTATAAAGGTCCCTATACTTCTATAAATAGGACCCTTAGGATGTTGTAAGTAGATATGTTGAATATTGAGTGAAATATAAAGTTGTGTGTTTTCAACTTGTGTGTTGATTACATGCATCGGTCCTTGTGTGGGCCATGGTTCTTGTGTGAACCACCTTCCCTTCGGTGTAAGTCTTGGTTAGGACTTGTGTGACCTAATCAAAACCCAAGCTTAGGGAATCCCCTTGGTTGCAAGTGAACGTTGAAACTTGTGTGATCCAACCTAGCCTAAGCCTTGGGTCTATCTCTAAGGTTTTTCGACCACCCTTACTTGGCTTGTTAACTGGCTTGTACTTAGCAACCACAAACTAGAACTTGTTGAAATGGTCACCTTCATCTTGGTGTCGACCCGGGCAGTAAAACCCCCGTGTCCATATCCTTGAAATATCATCGCACCCCACTAAAACCACAACAACCAAACATTTAGCCAAAATAGTACCAACCAACACTTAGTGTGTACTCAGACTTGCACCTCGCATTCTGTGTTCATCCCTCATCCAAATCACTCCAATACTTTCACCACCATGTCCCAAAACATGTCCCTAGCATCGACTATAAGGTCACTGCCCGAACCACAAGTATCCATCCATCCACATCCGACAACTAAAAATAGTCTGATATAGCCAACCTTACCGAGACCTCACTGTTTTGGTCCATACCCACAACCTTTCCACCATCGAAACACCAATTCCCAAATATCACTATGATACTCAACCCACCCGTGATAATCCCACAAAACTCCTAAGTCTCTTTCCAAGCACAACTATCTCAAATATCCACCAATCACCACCCTATCCTGTCAAACCGAGAACCCCGTCTTTGGTGTCCATTTTCAGGTTGATCCAAATATCACCAACACCCGACCCACTTACCAAATATCACCCCTCTTTACTTGCATCAGATTGGTATCAGAGCGACACAATTCCGTCACATGTTTTGACGCTATGGCACAAGTAAATGGCGAACTTAGGAGGGTCCTATCCGAAATGGTTGCAGAACAAATGCAACTGATGAGAAAGGAATTCAAAAATTGTGTAGTCATCAATGATGTTGAATCCGGGGAGGAAGTTTCCCAAAACAACCCCCTACAAGTTGAAAATGATGCACAAGAAGAACTAAGACTTGAAAGAGGGAATGACCGGACATTATGGTTCGACCTTCCTACGTTTGGAGGTAATTTGGACCCGGAAGAGTTTTTCGAGTGGCCGAGGGCCATTGAAAGACTCTTTGAGTTCAAACAATATGACGATCACTAATATTTCAAGGTGTCCACGTTGAAGCTAAAGTCATTTGCTTTCGTGTGGTACAGAAATATAAAGACATGGAAAACCCAAGGTTGATTTTTAGGAGAAATTGAAGAAACATTTAAAAAGAAAATTCTTACCGCGAGAATATGAGCAAGATTTGTACCTTAAACTCACCAAGCTTTGGCAAGGTGTCCTTAAGGTAGAAGAATACATCCGGGAATTCGAGAAGGTCATAATGTTGTGTGACTTAGAAGAAAATTAGTTGCAACGCATTGTGTACACTACAACAAAAATACCCTACGGTGACGGGTAAAAACCGTCATCTAACCCCTAAGATGACGATTCCTGTAAGTGTCATCTTTGTCACTGTCACAAACGAATGACGGTTCTGGAACCGTCACACGACATGTGACGGTTTTTACCCGTCACACAAACGTCACAAACGGATGACGGTTCAAACCCGTCACATAAATTTAAATTTTGATTCAATTTTTTTAAAATTTCTATTAAATCAATAATTTATTAAAATATGGCGGGAAAATAAAATTTCGCGGGATTTTTTTTTTTTTGCAATTTAATTTCAATATTGCAGATTGAGTTTACCGATGAAATGTATTAAAAATTTAAATACACCAAAAATATACATTGAATAGCTAGAATCTATTGTACAAAGTCTTTTCAAAATAGATAATCATTCAAAGCGTTATTAAAGTGTTTAATTAAAGACTAAACCATTGTTAATCAACTATCTTATCAATCTAAAATGTTCACTCATCATCATTTAGTTTATCAACTTCTGTTTCAGCAAGTATCTTCGAAAAATGCAATCCACACTCGACACGAATATCGTTCCTCTTGTGAGTACATGTGTTTGTCATAGAACTATAAACCACAAATATAAAATAATTAGTAATGCTTGAAATGATGTAGCAATTGACATGGTTAATGATCTATCATTTAAATATAGAAGTACTTACATTATTTATCATTAAAGTTGAATCTAGCATCAAATCTTTCATGAAACGCATCACATAATAGTCACACTCGATACCACCAGGTTGTAGTGGTTCCTGTCATTAAATTAATTATCAATATGTAAATATAACTTAAAATAAAAATTGTAAAGATTCACTAAATATATAATCACTCAAGTATGCAGACCAAATAAAATAAGTAATACTTTAACATATTTCATAGGTAGTAAGCTCTGGAGTGGTGGTGGATTATGGAAAAAGAAGATTTGCTTTGCTTAATCAGATTTCAATCAAAATGCTATCAAGATTTAGATTGGCAGATGCTTAATCAGACCTAGCATAGTTCATAAACAAAGCTAAATATCCCTACTTAGAACACATCTAGAGGTGAGGCAAACAGTGAACAAAATGACATATGATGGACACAACCAACTATAGCTATCAGATACCAATCCAAGCACCCCAACATACCACATATGATCATGCCACTTAAAATAGCTCAAACATAAGCATTAAGATACATTATTCACACATGTTGCATATTTTCAAATAAGAGAAACAAAACACTACATCCTCAAACAAAAGAAACTGGATTTAAGTGTATATGACAGAATCTACATGTTCAAAGGAACTTCATTTCCAACATGTAAATATATAACTTAAAACAAAAGTTGTAAAGATTCACTAAATATATAATCACTCAAGTATGCAGACCAAATAAAATAAGTCATACTATAACATATTTCACCATAGTCGAGTAAGCTCACTTTTGCCTTTGTCCCACTGTAGTTGTAAACATTTGCATGCTGCTGCGAGAAATTTGATGAACAATTTCAGATTCAAAACAGTAACTATAGAAGCATATTATTGCTTAAAGATTTTGGATTTTAGGTTCTTACACAGAATACCAAACCAAACTTTGCTAAGTTGCTTTGTTGCATGATACTTATCTTTTCTGTTCCTTTTAATATGATTTTGGCCTTTGTTTTTTGCTCTTTCTAATGAACAACTTCTCAAATTATACTATTTCTAAGATACTTGTATCACAAAATTTAACCCTATTAAGCTATTAGCTCTCATAAACCCCCTTCCCCTATTGATATACGAGGCATTCTCAATCTCCCATGCTCAATAAGCAAGTAAAATGAAGCTGGTAAGTGTTTGAGACATAGTCCAAAGTTGATTAAGTGTGTTTTTGCAAAATGATTTCTAATGTTTTTTTTTAAATAAGTTGTATATAATGTTCTAAGACTTGAGATTAGATAGCTAGATCCATGTATGACTATGTACACATGTTAACAACAATTAAGAAAATCTTAGAAGCATATTTCAAATCATAAAAAAACAGATCGGAGCTAGAAATGCAAAGAAATATCAGGATAGCATATAAACAATTAAATAGACACCTGGTAGGTAATCACAATTTTTAGCAGTATAATTTCCAAGATTAAATTTAAATACAATTTCTAAATTTTTTGAACTAGGCTGCATAATGTTTTAAGACTCCAGATTTAGATAGTTAGAATCATAAATGATTAACAACAAGTAAGTAATTTTTAAATACATAACACATATAGGAGCCAAAAAATGTAAAGAAATGAGAAAACAATTAAACAAACACCTTGTAGGATCACAATTCTCAGCTTCTTTCCTGACAACATCGAGAACAGAATCAATGAGCTCAACACCTCGGTATAATGACCCTTGGCCCAGTTGTTCCCAGCACTAGATTGGCCAAACACAATGTTATTAGGGCGAAAGATCTGTCCATAAGTCCCAGATCTAATGTTATCCATAGTCCCTGGTTCCATGTCCATAAGAACAGCCCTAGGAACGAACCGCCCACCACTAGCTTCATTGTAATACACATTTACCCTCTCAAGTTGTAGATCTGTGTCTCCATGGTATCTTCTGGTGGAATCAATCCCATGCTCCGCATACACCACTTCCCAGAACTTGGATCCGATTTGGTTGCCGCATTGACCAGCTTGAATGTGAATAGATTGGCCCTTATTCAAAGACCGGAGGAGAATGAGGCGTAATTCCCCTTTAAGAAGAGATTGGCAGAGAGAAAGCACGAGAAGGAGAATTGATTTTAGGTTAATTGGTTTACTGGAAGAATGAATATAGTGTTAATTGATTTTGTTAATACCTAATTGATTTTTTTTTTAAATAAAATATAGTGGACTGTGTGAGCGTAGAATTGATTTAAAAAAAAAGAATAAATTTCAGTCTCACTTTCATGAATTGGAAGTAGAATTGATATATTTTTTCCAGATTAATAGCTAAGATAAAATAAGAAAAATCAAACCAGCGAGAGTCAGTGTAGTGGGGGAAGCAAAACCTAACTTTGTGAGCGTGAAGACACTTAGTATTTTTACAGAGTTTTTGATCTTTTATTTTTTATAATGTTAAAACGACAAAGTTTAGTTTGTTTTTATTAAAAATAATTTTAAAAAAGAAATAAAAATCGTGTAGGTCTTAATTTGAATTAAAAAAGTGCTAAATAAATAATAAAAATGGTGTCGTTTTAATCAGTCAAACGCGTCATTTTTGATCAATTTAAAACACAAGTCACTTATTTATGTGATATTTCACAAACTCGTCACAAAAACGTCATAAATAAATGACACTTAAAAAATTCGTCACACAAATGTCATAATTATATGACACTTAAAAAACCCGTCACATGAATGTCATAATTATAACTTAAAAAGTTTGTCACATGAATGTCAAGAAAAAACATAAATTTAGTAAAAAGATGTGACACTTGCATTTTTATCACATGTGAACTGTCACCGTAGCCTGTTTTTCTTGTAGTGAATAGTTAAAACTACATGGTGGAATATGAGTTCTTTTTAATGGGAAAAAATAAGTGAGTAGGTTAATTTATGTGACATCTTTAGAATTTCGAGAGTCAACAAGCTTTATTTTAACTGCAATATTTTCATATGACTTATAAATATTATAAATTTTAATTATTGGACTTATAATACTTCTTACGTAATTTCTTAATATGTAAATTTAATTTTAAATTAGGACAAAAGGAGTAATATTTATATTTTATTTTCAAATAAAGTAATAAAATATGTCCCTAAAATTAGTTATTTTGTAACATTCCGTAATTTTTGGCGCTGGTTTGCGGACCTAAACATAGGCAAGTGGATCCGGGCCTCGGGGAATTTATGTTATATTTACCTAGGTTAACAAAGAGCTTAGTATATAAAAGGATAAAACCCCGAAATAATTTTGGGCGTAACAAGTATGACGACGGGAATCGAAAATAAATTTTGTGTATGCGTAAAGAGGTGATGGACTAGTGTCATATTACAAAAGTATGACCTTGAGTATATGAAGCACACATACCAAATCCCCACCCCAACCACATAATTCACACGATTTCAACTAAGAAGAATCATTCAAATTAAATTTTTACCCGATACCTATCATTTTCCAAACCCTAGGTTCAATACTTCAACTACCCAACATCAATAATCATCACAACTTCACTCATACCATTAGAATTGTGACGAGATAGAAATTAAAGCATCAACATACATGATGGATTGCAATTCTTCAAAAGAAAAGTAGCCACGACAATGATAATGCTCAGTGAGGGTTGCGGGAAGAGAATGAGAAAGAGATTGGGTTTTTGGTGGAGGAATTATGGAAGATGAATGGATTTGATGTGGGTGCGATGAGGGTCGGTTATGGGAGAGGGAAAGTGTAGGAGTTTAGATTTTTTATTTGAAGTGGGAAATTGTTAACGATCGGGCTTGTTTTAATGATTTGGGTTTGTTGTCATGATTTTTGTACGGATCGTATAAATTTGTACGTTGCATATAATTTTACACGGTGTCGACTTAACTGAATTCATTAAATGACATGGCTCACAAAACATCGACCGTAAAACTCACCGTATGATTTTGTATGATCCATTGATATTTGTACGGTACAGGCCACCAAAAAACAGTGAACAAATTAAGGCCACCAATCGGGGAAGGTGGAAAAATACAGTCCGTACAAAATTATACGATCCGTATTTTTCACTAGGTACCTGAAAACTTGCAATTTTCTGAGATCTGTTATTCCTAATACACTAACAAACCATCACACAGTTTGTACGGTACATGCTACAAAAAAATAGTGAACAAATTAAGGCCACCAATCGGGGAAGGTGGAAAAATACAGTCAGTACAAAATTGTACGGTCCGTATTTTTCACTAGGTACCTGAACACTTGCAATTTTCTGAGATCTGTTATTCCTAATACACCAACAAACCATCACACAATCCAAAAATACTAAAAACATCTGAATTAAAAAACAAACAAAGTGTAGAAACTAAACTTGGGTTTCCTCCCAAGAATCACTTGATTTAATGTCGCGGCATGGCGATTGTCACGACCCGATCCCGGGCCCGTGACTGGTGCCTTACCCCGGTCACCCTAGTGATACAACATCAGAGAAAATCAGCGGAAATAAAAACTTAAACATGAAACAAGAGATATGATAAAAAAACAGGTCAACCAAAACGGTTGCCTTCTTGCATATATACAGAAATTGAATAGTTACATCCTTTACAACCCTGCCCACAACAGTACTACAGACCTCTAAGAGTGTAACAACAACTATGACGGGACAGGGCCCCGCCATACCCCTGAATGTACAAGAACCTACAACTCGGGGAAACATACCAAAAGATAAGCCTCCGGAGAAACGGAGCTTCCAATACTGTTCATGATCCTATGGCGAGGATCAACAACCGATGTACCTCTACTGCGGCATGACGCGGCCCCAAGGAGGTCGATTACAACAGTACCAAGTATGTGAAATCAAATACGTAAATGAAATCATAGTAGTCTATATAAAGCAGAGACATATATGATAACCAAACTACGATTACATAATATGTAAGCGATACGTCAAGTCGAGACTCACGCCTCAAAGTCATCACTCAATTATAACTACGGGTCTCATGCCCGCAACATCAATCATGCGTGGAATACCTTCCTCACTTCGGCGATCACGATAACCAAACCAAGGAGTACACATGAACACCGTGTCCCACCGTGTCATAAAAACCGCGACGGGCAAGTACGGTTAACTACCGATACCAAAGCCGCATCATCAATCGACCGGCAAGTCGAAGCCAACTACCGATACCAAAGCCGTACTAACAAATCTAAATAACCATACCACGGTCGACCCGTGGCAAGTACGAAAGTCAACTACGGATACCACCGCGCACGTGGTCGGCCGGCAAGACGAAGACTAACTACCGGATACCAAGCGGAATCACGAGACTTCGTCATAAACTGAACGGGCAAGTCGAGGCTAACTACCGGATACCAAGCGAATCACCACGACCTCGGGGCAAGTACGAGCCAACTACGGATACCAAGCGAATCGGTAAAACCTCATGGAGAGCTAGTCCATGGAATAATAATCACGTGCGTGCGTGGAATGCTCGTCACCGCAGACGCGTCAAGTAAGATCATAACAAATCAGCCGCCCTCCATCGAGACGCGGTGGTATAGAAATACAATACTAGCACGACAAGGCTATCACACGCAAACATAGGAAAGTTACACACACAACTCAGGTACTTTCATTTTATGCCAAAGTCGAGTTTTAACCCCAAAGTACTACGTACGTTAAATTCTTTTAAAAGATCCATGTCTTTTACAAAGGTCACCCGATGCCCGTATTATCAAAATAGAGTGACTAACATTTTAAGTAAACCAAAACAACTTCCATACTTTCCTTTTTAAACCAAATTAAGACAATACCATGCCTTCTTTTTAAACCAAGACACTTCTCCTTTTAAAGTCAAGTTACCATTTTAAAACCAATGATAAAAACCATTCTTTTGTTTTCATAAAGTCGTTATAACTAACTTTCCATAAAGCTGTTATAACACTTTATGTTTTAAACCAAAACTCTTCAATTCCTCAAGTCTTTTTTTTTTGAAATCAAGTTCCTTACTTTGGAAATTTAAGAAAATTGATACTTGTTTATAATGATTCTTATTAAAGCAGCCATGATCTAGGAAATGTAATACAATTTTGTCTTATCTTAGCTTCTATGCAGATGGAGGTTTCTACTGGTTTTAATAATAATTAATTAGTCAATACATTTTCCTTTATTAACGCTGCAGTGGTTTGTTCGATACTTATTCTCATTTCTGAAATATAATATTTTTCCTTTTAAAACCCAATTACCCATTTCTCATAAAAGCGGTTTCACAACTTTTTAACACAAACCAAGTCCTTAATATTTCACATCAAGTCATTTATAAGTCAAGTCTCTTATCTTTTAAAAACCACAACCCATTTCTTTACCTACATAAAGTTGTTATAACAAACTTCTCATAAAGCCGTTATAATACTTTATGTTTTAGACCCACCAAATTCATTTAGCACATGTACGTCTACCGTACTACATAGTTCACAACAATCATGCTAGAAAAGATAGGAAGAGATTCACATACCTCGCGACGATTATCGACAATTAGCAAATAGCTCCAAAGTACTGTAACCCTGCTAGCCTTTTCCACCCTTCCAGTAGAATACGTTACTCGTAGTATTTCAACCTATAAAGGCCACAAAACGTCTATCAACCTCTCGATCTCTTCGTAGAATATTTCCAAGTACAAGGTTCCTTATTCTACGGAAAATTCGGCAGCACCCCCCCCCCACAACCACATAAAACTCCTCCTCTAACGAGGCCTGCTACCAAACCAACAATCCCAGGGGGGGGTTACACGTCTAACCGGACGTGTACAATTCTACTCCACAATAATACTACAAGTCTACTGTAAATACAGTCATATGTAAATACAGTTCAATCCTTATCCATGTTCATTCTACATATAGTATACTCAACTATACATTACTACAACATGTAATTTCCAATTACAATAGGGGGATAAAGATCATTACCTCGATAAGCCCAAAATTATCCAAGATATAAGTCGATCATGAGCAACGTTTAGCTCCAATTCTTGACGCTCCAACCCTCTCCAAGAAACCCTTAGAAGTTTCCAAACAACTTCTCTTAACACTTCATCTAAGCTATGAAGATTTTTTTAGGGCTTCGTTTTACGACTATTGGAATAAAGTAGTATTTTTCCGGGCTCTTAGTATTGAAATAACTTGGAATACTACTAGGAATACTAGGCTAAGGTATTTGGGGCTATACCAACACTTTGAAGAATTTCTACACAAGGTGGGGGGGGGGGGTGTGGGACGAGAACTCATGAAAGGGAAGGAAGAATTTTGCCTTGGAAACTCTCTAATGTGGATGAAATAAAGTCTTGCACACAAGGGGTATTTATAGGGAAATCAATAGCCAAGATCTAGACAAGTGTAAGGTGTAGATTGGGGACATGTGGGTGGGTAGTTTACCAACCATTTGCCTACCACAAAAACGGGACAAGTGGCAAGCCACTTGTCCCCTAAAAAACGTCCAAGCCATGTGTCCCTCATCAATTCGGCCACTTGGCCACATGGGGGTGACACGTGTCGCCCCCCTACTCGTCCAAAATATTTCATCTTCCGAAGATACCCGTAATGCCAAAAATCCGAAAATAAAGTGGGCCCCGCAAAACCGTAAATTCTCCCGTGGGCTCCACTTGACCAATTTCGGAAATAAAATTCCATAATTCTTAAAAATTCCAAAAAGTCCGAATACCAAATCTGGGAATCCAATTCCCATTAACGAACCTTTTTCCTTCACAAAATTCGGAAACTTTTCCGTCGAAAAATCACATCTTTCTTCCTTTCCAATTTAAATGTCGTATTCTCGTACGTACGTCCTCGTATACATACTCTGGAACTACGGGGTGTAACAACGATGCTACCCGTTTATTCAGGATCGAGTTCAGGTGTGTATCCATGCTTTAGACGGTGTATATCCACGATCTTATCACCATTAATGCAGACATAGTAGTGTTTCATGATGTGGCCATTAACTCTAAAGGTTCGAGTCCCATGTCCAGTCTTTAATTCCATCGAGCCATTGGGTAAAACACTCACCACTTGAAACAATCTAGACCATTTCGATTTCAACTTGCCCGAGAAGAGTTTTAGCCTTGAATTAAAAAGCAGGACATCATATTTTGGTTGAAAGTCCAGCTTCAGAATCTTTTTATCATGGTAATGCTTCATTATATCTTTATACAAGGCTAAACTTTCATTTGCTTAATACATGAACTCATCTATCTCATTGAGTTTAAACAACCGAAACTTGAATACTTTATCCCAATCCATATTTAACTTTTTCAGAGCCCACATGGCTTTGTGTTTGAGCTCAACGAGCAGGTGCCACACCTTTCCAAAAACCAGTTTTGAACACTGTTTTGTATGCCTAAAGAACATTATCTAGCTTTCTCAACTAGTCGATCATGTTTGCATTAACAATTTTAGCTAGTATACTTTTGATTTCTCAGTTCAAAACATCAACTTGGCCACTCATTTGAGGATTATATGGAGTGGCCACTCGGTGCTTGTTATACCCCGTATTTCCAGAGTATGTATGTGAGGACGTACGTACAATTGTATAAGCCCTAATTAGGTTTAGGATGAAATTGTGAACTTTCGACGGAAAAGATTCCGAACCTTGTGAAGGAAATTCTACGTTTTTAATATTTTAACCGATTACGGATTTTTCCGAGAGATGAAATATTTTGGACCTATAGGAGGGCGACATGTGTCACCCTTAGTTGGCATGGGTTGGACGAAATGTTGGGCTAGTGGACAAGTCAAAAAGTCAAGTCTTGCAAGATATTTTCTTTGGGTGAGTGGGAGTAGGTGGACGATTTTTTGTGGGCAAGTGGGAGCTTGCCTTTGACGTTTTTTTTTGTGCTAGTGGAAGGCCACATGGCTCTTTGTTGTGGTGGACATATGTTCCAATTTTGTGGTGGACATATGTCCCATTATTGTGGTGAACACTTGGTGGAAGACTTCACTTGAACAAGCTACCAAATCTACACCCTCCACTTGCTTGAATCTTGGCCCTTCATTGTTCTATAAATACCCCATACAGTGCAAGACTTCTTCATCCATTAAACATTTTCCAAGTCTCCAAAATCCCTCCCCCTCTTAGTAGTTCTCGTCCAAGTCCTTCCCCTTTCCTAGTAGTTTAAATGAACCCCCTTGGTAGAAAAATATTCTTCAAGTATTGTTACTATTCCAAAATACCTTGTAGTATTCCAAAGTCACCTCTATACTAAAAGCCCGGAAATACTACTTTATATCCTTTAGTCACAAAACGAAACCCTAGGAAAATCTTCATAGTTGGTTGAAGTGTTAAGTAGAAGTTGTTTAGAAACTTCTAAGGGTTTCTTGGAGCTATCGGAGCGTGCAAATTAGGAGCTAAACGTTGTTCAGGATCGACATTTAAACTTGGATAATTTTGGGCTTACCGAGGTAAATATCTTGTTCTTCTATTGTAGTTGGAGATTACATACTGTAGTAGTAAAGAAATAAGTATAAGATATATGGAAGGAGGGTATAAAAGAAGAGAATTGAACCGTACTTACATAGGACTGTATTTACAGTAGACTTGAGTAGTTTGACGGGTAGGGAAGTGCTGCCCAATTTTCCGTAGGATAGAGAACCTTCTTCTTAGAATATTCTACAGAGTAGTCTAGACGTTGATAGACGTATTTGACTATTATAGGTTGATACTTTGCGCGCGACATATTCGACTTGGCAGGTGGATTTCGCCGAGGAGGTATGTGATTCTTCCTATACTCTTGAGCATGATTTGTTGTAAACTATATAGTACGGTAGACGTACGAGTGTGAAATGAATTTGGTTTATTTAAAACATAAAGTGTTATAATCCCTTTATGGGAAGTTAGTTATAACGACTTTATGAAGTTAAAATAAGAGACTTTACTTATAAACGGCTTGATTTTGGAAAAGGAGAAGTAACTTGATTTAAGTATGGGTTACTTGTTTTAAAAAGAGTAATTTACGGGGTTTTAAAAGTATACTTGATATTGTCTTAAAAACTATAAAGCACTTAGTTTAAAAGTATAGAGTAGTTGATTTTAAAAGTCGTGTAGTGATTTGTACGAACGTGCAGTACTTTGGTTTGATAAGATCTGGTGTTGTTGATACTACGAGTATTGGTATCGTGTGGCTTTTTCGTAAAAGAGGTCTTTTTGAAAGAATGAAAGTATGTAGTATTTTGGGGTTGAAACCCGGATTGTTGACATAAAATGAAAGTAAGTTGAACTTGCTATCTTGTTGTGATTGCCTTTGTTGTGCAAGTGTTTTGATTACGCTACCGCGTCTCGGGAGAAGCCATTATCGATTGATTGTTTGGACATACTGACACGTTGGATGGTCCACGAGTATGTGTCCACTTTGAGTAGTATCTGGTTATTTCTTTTGGACATACTGACACGTTGGGTGGCCCACGAGTATCGCTGGCCCACTTTGAGTATTATCTTGTTATTTCCTTTGGACATACCGACACGATGGGTGCCCACGTATCGCGCCCATTGGATGGTTTCATGGCTATGCTTATACCGAGGTAAGATGCCGGCATGCGGTCGTTGTGAGGATTATGTTATTTATCCGCGACGGCTAATCCATGAAGCTTGCCGCGCGACGAGCGATCACGGGCTTGATTTGTACACGTGGTTACAGCACACTTTAGATACTTGTCCTGGTCATTTCGTGTATCGGCAGCTCGTAGATAGCTTAAGATACTTGCCACGGCCATATCTCGTGAGACGGTAGGCTATCAGACGCTAGCTTTAGATACTTGCCTCGGCGATTCGCGGCTGGTTTGGATCCGTAGTTGGCTTCCGTACCTTGCCCGTGAAGTTTTATGACTAGCCTTCGGATCTGGTAGTTGGCTACTCTACTTGGCCCGATCGGTTTAATGATGCAGGCATGATCTAGTGTTCAGGTCCACATATGGGTGTTGTTTTACATCATGTACTGCCGGCAGTGAGGAATGGGTTCCACGGGCATGATTGATATTATGGGCGTGAGACCCATAGTTATGTGTGATTATTTTGAGGATACGTCCGCCCTTACTTGACATAATCACTTATTGCGAAATGATTTTATAAAATGATGAAATGTGATTTCATTATAGTATTTTCGCCACATACTTGGTACTGTTATCGACTCCTTCGGGCTGCGTTCATGCCGCAGTAGAGGTACACCGATTGTTGATCCTCGCTCTAGTGGTCGCAGTCATTGCTTGGGAAGCTCCGTTTCTCCGAGGCTTATCTTTTGGTATAGTCCTCACATCAGAGGTACTTGTACATTCAGGGGTATGGCGGGGCCCTGTCCCGTCATAGTTGTTGTTACATTCTTAGAGGTCTGTAGTACTGTTGTATAGTTGGGTTGTAACTGTTCACTCTTGATATATATATACATGCCGAAATGCAATCTTTTCGTTAAACTGCTTTCTCATTTCATATTGTTTCTTGTCTTGTTTTTATATTCCATTGGTTACTCGATGTATGTCTACTGGGTGCGGGTAAGGCACGATCACGCCCGGATCGGGTCGTGACAAAAGTGGTATCGAGCGATTAGTCCTCGGAAAATGTCTCTGCACCTTATCTAGTAGAGTCTTGATTATCGGTGTGTTGTGCACCACACCAATAATCGGGAGGCTTCGAGATATTTAGGATTGGTTTCCATTCTTCTCATTACGAGATCGTGCCTTAGAAAGTGTTATAAGTTGGACCCTCCGACGTATTTCGTTTTACGATTATGCCTCCACGCAAAGAAACCCGGGCGAAGGAAGGCAGCGAGGGAGCCGCTAGTAGGACACTGAGAGAATGCGATGGCGCGAGCCGGCCATTACGAGATAGTGCTTGACGGCGAGTTTTGCGGCGCCGCCCCATCGAGTTTAGAGCGCAGCGGTAGCTCACGAGACCACGGTACTGAGCCTCCATCCCACTGGAGCGAGAGATGGGTTCTGAGAGATGGCCCGATTACTAGCCGTGATCGTGGCGCATGAGGATAGCTGGATGCAGCGGTTCGAGCACCCGTGGTTCACCCAAGATTGGATAGTTTGAGGCTACGGGACTTTCTGAGTTGTAGCCCGCCAGAGTTCTACGGGTCGAGGCCTGAGGATGATCCGCAGGAGTTCATCCGAAGCGATTCTGACGGATCATGAGAGTGATCGAGGCTTGAGACCGAGTCGGTGGTCCTAGGTTCGCATCGGTGCGTGATCGCGCCGATCGTTTGATTCATGGGAGCTGTCCCGGGGTGAGCATGCACCTCCAGCTATTTGGGACGAGTTCTCGGAGGCATTTCTCAGCTATTTCTTGCCTCCACAGATGAGGAGAGCACGGGCCGACAGATTTCTGATGCTGAGACAGAGAGGGCGTACGGTTCGGGAGTACAACGTGGAGTTCGACTCGTTGGCTCGGTATGTCCCCGCGTTAGTAGCAGATATGGAGGACAGAGTGTATCACTACGTCACAGGGCTTGATGACTACTTGGCAGAGTCTTGCTCAGGTGTAGCTCTTCAGCCGGGCATGGACATTGCCCGCATACAGGCGTATGCACTAGGGTGTGAGGAACGGAGAGGCCGGATTGACGATACCGGCGAGAAGGCCGGGACAGCAGGTCCTGGTGACTTTCAGGCGGACCGCCTCGGCCAGCGAGACTAGTTATACGCCTCCGCCCGACTGAGTGGTCCTCACGCCTCTTGAGGCTTCGAGGTATTGAGGAGCGGTCGGGGCTCGAGGTTGAGTTTTGAGGAGTTGGGGTGCTGGCGGATAAGCCACCCCGACCTCGGCGATGTGGTAAACCCCATGCGGCGGAGTGTCACGGTATTCAGAGGGCTTGTTTTACATGCGGCCAGCAGGGCTATTTTGCGAGAAATTGTCCGACCGGGGGTAGCTCGGATGTAGAGACCCGGCCTTCGGGATCAGCTGCAGGTTCTTCGCCTTCGATAGCTAGGCAGGATGTTCATACACCGGCAGGCCATGCGAGGGTGGTGGAAGTTCGATTCTAGCGGTCCTTGGAAACCGCCTATTTGATTTTAGGTATATCCTTAACCCTCTAGAGATTAGTATATGTGATAAGATGTGTATATTTTAAGTGTTATGTTCAGATAACATTGTGTTAATTGTGATTAGAAAACATGGTTAGTTGAAAAGGGAAGATTGGGGACAGGGAAAATTGTGAGCCTTAGAATATGGTAATAGTTGAGACCTTAGATGTAAGGCCGTCTTGAGTAAAAGATTTTACAGTTAGTCTTTGTCGAAGTACTTGGTATGCGTGAAATATATTGTGGGATGATTCCATGGGTAGTGTGAGATGAAAGTGTTAACTTTCATGGCGTGAATTAGTAAGATTGTTCCGGATCGGGGAACGAGAGAGTTTGGCGCGACGGTGGGTCGGGTTGAGGCCATATTGCGGGTCAACCCGCAGCCCGGAGTGAGGTGGGGTCAGTTCAAGGTGTTCCCGCCAGGTGGTAGGGTCACGAGGGTGCTAGGCCCAAGTTTAGGTAACCATTATATGAGTTTGTGGATGTGTTCGACCAGAACCAGATCGTGAAGGCCAGGAATGGCCTTGAAGGAGTTTGAGGATAGGTTACGGGCCGGTGTTTTGATTTCAGGGGTAACTGTAAGGATTATTTGCCTCTTGTTGAGAGAGTATTATAATAGCTACCATTTCAGTATTCGGATGTCTCCTTATGAAGCCTCGTATGGGCGGACGGGTAGGTTGTCAGTCGATTGGTTCGAGATTGGCAAGGTTCAGATAGTTGGTCCATACTTGATTCAGCAGGATGTGGGTAAAGTGAAACTTGTCCAGAAGAGGTTTTTAGCAGCTCAGAGTCAACAGAAGTCGTGCGGATAATCTGCGTCGACACTTGGAGTTCGTGCCGACGTGGTCTTCAAGGTACCACCTGGCGGTGTGACGAGATTTGGAAAGCATGGAAAACTTACCCCGAGGTACTTAGGGCATTTTCATATTGTTGTAGAATAGGCCAGGTTGCCTATAAGGTAGCACTGTCGTCCGACTTGGGAGGCAGTACGTCCGGTCTTCCATATTGCTATATTTCGGAAGGGTATCGGAGATCCATCCAGAGTGTTCCCAGTGAATGATGACCAAGTTGGAGGTAGTAACTCCAAGATTGTGGAAATTGAAGAGGTAACTGAAGTGTGGAACGTGTACTATAGAGAGTTCGGGTGTACGAGAAGGGTACAACGAGTAAGAAAGGAAGCGAACATGTGTTAAGAGGACGGAAGTGATCATTTCTCTTGTGAGGTGAAGATGCGAAGGGAGTATCCTTTAGACCATGGGTGGGAGTTTTTTTTGTGTTGTTAGAGGTGATTCCTCGTTGGCTTGGATTTGAGTTTTGCGCGCATGTTATATTCTGGCCATTGGTGGCATGATCAGTTTTGTAAGTGTAGTAGTGGAGACTATACCGGCGCATGCGTGTTTGGAGACTTAGAAGGAAACATTCGGACGAATGTTTCTAAGGGGGGAAGAATGTTATACCCCGTATTTCCAGAGTATGTATGTGAGGACGTACGTACAATTGTATAAGCCCTAATTAGGTTTAGGATGAAATTGTGAACTTTCGACTAAAAGATTCGAACTCATGAAGGAAATTCTACGTTTTTAATATTTTAACCGATTACGGATTTTTCCGAGAGATGAAATATTTTGGACCTATAGTAGGGCGACATGTGTCACCCTTAGTTGGCATGGGTTGGACGAAATGTTGGGCTAGTGGACAAGTCAAAAAGTCAAGTCTTGCAAGATATTTTCTTTGGGTGAGTGAGAGTAGGTGGACGATTTTTTGTGGGCAAGTGGGAGCTTGCCTTGGACGTTTTTTTGTGCTAGTGGAAGGCCACATGGCTCTTTGTTGTGGTGGACATATGTTCCAATTTTGTGGTGGACATATGTCCCATTATTGTGGTGAACACTTGGTGGAAGACTTCACTTGAACAAGCTACCAAATCTACACCTCCACTTGCTTGAATCTCGCCCTTCATTGTTCTATAAATACCCCTCTAGTGCAAGACTTCTTCATCCATTAAACATTTTCCAAGTCTCCAAAATCCCTCCTCTTAGTAGTTCTCGCCCAAGTCTTTCCCCTTCCTAGTAGTTTCGTCCAAACCCCTTTGGTAGAAAAATATTCTCCAAGTATTGTTACTATTCCAAAATACCTTAGCCAAATACCTTGTAGTATTCCAAAGTCACCTCTATACTAAAAGCCCGGAAATACTACTTTATATCCTTTAGTCACAAAACGAAACCCTAGGAAAATCTTCATAGTTGGTTGAAGTGTTAAGTAGAAGTTGTTTAGAAACTTCTAAGGGTTTCTCGAGCTATCGGAGCGTGCAAATTAGGAGCTAAACGTTGTTCAGGATCGACATTTAAACTTGGATAATTTTGGGCTTACCGAGGTAAATATCTTGTCCTTCTATTGTAGTTGGAGATTACATACTGTAGTAGTAAAGAAATAAGTATAAGATATATGGAAGGAGGGTATAAAAGAAGAGAATTGAACCGTACTTACATAGGACTGTATTTACAGTAGACTTGAGTAGTTTGACTGCAGTGGAAGTCGCCCAATTTTCCGTAGGATAGAGAACCTTCTCGCTTAGAATATTCTACGAGTAGTCTAGACGTTGATAGACGTATTTGACTATTATAGGTTGATACTCTGCACGACATATTCGACTTGGCGGTGGATTTCACGGCGAGGTATGTGATTCTTCCTATACTCTTGAGCATGATTTGTTGTAAACTATATAGTACGGTAGACGTACGAGTGTGAAATGAATTTGGTTTATTTAAAACATAAAGTGTTATAATAGCTTTATGGGAAGTTAGTTATAACGACTTTATGAAGTTAAAATAAGAGACTTTACTTATAAACGGCTTGATTTTGGAAAAGGAGAAGTAACTTGATTTAAGTATGGGTTACTTGTTTTAAAAAGAGTAATTTACGGGGTTTTAAAAGTATACTTGATATTGTCTTAAAAACTATAAAGCACTTAGTTTAAAAAGTATAGAGTACTTGATTTTAAAAGTCTTGTAAAGATTTTTACGAAAGTGAAGTAATTTGGTTTGAAAAGAAAACGTGTTTTTGATACTACGAGTATTGGTATCGTGTGGCTTTTACGTAAAAGAGGTCTTTTTTTGAAAGAATGAAAGTATGTAGTATTTTGGGGTTGAAACCCGGATTGTTGACATAAAATGAAAGTAAGTTGAACTTGCCTATGCTTGTTGTGATTGCCTTTGTTGTGCAAGTGTTTTGATTCTGTGCTACCGTGTCTCTCGGGGAGGGCCGGCTATCTGATTGATTGTTTGGACATACTGACACGTTGGATGGTCCACGAGTATGCGTCCACTTTGAGTAGTATCTGGTTATTTCTTTTGGACATACTGACACGTTGGGTGGCCCACGAGTATGCGTCCACTTTGAGTATTATCTTGTTATTTCCTTTGGACATACTGACACGATGAGTGGCCCACGGGTATGTTGACACCCAATTTTGACCCTCCCGTCCAGTCATTAACTATAAAATTACACTAATTTTGTAAAATAATTTTTAGGGATTTTTATAATAAAATGCAGCGAATAAAACATAAATACATGCATAAATAAACAATTTAATAATGACATCGCATCTTACGTAGAGTTTTAAGCACTTAGAGTCCCGCACCCGCATTAATTAATTTTAAGCTCTGTCAAACAATTCTTAAGTAATTAATAAATACATAAAATAATTAATTTAGCAATGACGTCGCGTCAAGTAGCGTAGTCGCATTTATTAATACGCAAGAGAATTTCATAATCATTTGTAATTTAAAATCAATTTTAATCTAATACATGCATTTAATAGCGTCGCACTTATAAAGCTTTAAACAATTCTTAAATATCATACTTGCATTTGACATTTAAATAATTTAATCTAAACGCAATTCAATTTTTTATTTAACTTCGCAATAATGCATGATAATAAGATTTTTAAATAATAGCGCCGCGGTCTAAAGTATTGAGCATTAATTAAATAACACGCCCGCATTTATTTTTGATAACAATTAGATTAATGGAGCACCTAAATAATTTGAGCACAATTTATTAATTTAACACTAATTAAATAGCACCTAAGACTAACACTAATAACCCACTAATTAATTAACTCCTAAAATTAAAATACCTAATTAATCTACCACTACCAGCCCAATCACCCCAGCCCATTAATTAACCCTCTACCCGCATGCCCGCGACCCGGCCCACGCTTCATTCCTTATCGCTGACCCAAGACTTCTTTAAGGAGCACTTTCCATCGTCTTACCCTCATCGCGAAAACCTAGACGGCCCTAGAAAACTTCATTCGCCGCCGATTTCTCACGAGAATCCGGCTTCCTTTACCCACGCACTTAGCCGCCTTTCCTTACCCATGCACCTTCTCGAACGATTTCTTCCATAACCAAACGAATCTTCCACAAATCCCTTCAAATCAGAACCCATTCGAATCTACAAAATCAGTAGCAAATCAATCCAAAATAGGCAGCCAATATCGCACCAAAATCGTCCCTTAACTACTGAGATTAATACCAAGATTTCGCATTTAATGGTCTAAAACCTTACCTAATAGGGAACCCAAACGGGGGCTATATAAGCACAGTAGAGCATAGGAGAGGGAATTCAGAGCGGAGTCGAGGGCAACCACATAGCAATTTAGGGATCGATTAAGGGCTTAGGGAGCAGAGTTTAGAACCCTTAGCCATAGTCAGCAACTCAGAAGGCATCGGAGACCCTTAGCAGCAGTTAAGAACACACACAGAGTCAGAAATTGAGACAGTAAGAGAGTCGAACGCCTTTTAGTCAGGGCCA
Organism: Przewalskia tangutica; assembly: GCA_029844215.1. NCBI lineage: Eukaryota > Viridiplantae > Streptophyta > Magnoliopsida > Solanales > Solanaceae > Przewalskia > Przewalskia tangutica. The sequence goes on along the minus strand of CM056720.1, from coordinate 25,257,696 downwards.
GTCGACCTTTCATTCGCATCGCAAAACCCCAAAACCCGTCGATTGGACCGACACTTGATACGCCGCTTCTCGCCACGGAGAAGGTAAATCTATCATCCCTTTCGAATCTCGTTCCTTTATGCTAATTCGTGTGTTCTGTTCTATATTTGCTGGCTATGATTGTTAGTGTCATTATATGAATCTGAATCGGTTTCGCTGGCCTCGATTTATATCTGGATTGATCACATGTTAGTCTGGGAATACTTAAGTTAAAAGCTTAATGTGTGTTTGTCTTGTTATTAAGTGTTAAGCGACATCATGTTTGTAAACCTTAATTGGCCCGTAAATAAATATACCATCCTGAGTTAAATCTCTATTATACTTTGGAGGCTTGCTTTCTCAGATGTTAGTCGCTTGGTTTTTGTACATCAGAATGTTGGTCGTCGTTGGTAACTCCATCCGCGTCCTTACTTCGTGATGCTAATGTACTAAGAAAATACACTTAAAATATGTATGTCATCTAACTTATAATGGCATAACCGACAGCCTATATATGTAAGAAACGCCATCTTGACATCGTTTGTTTATCCCTATCCGATTTTGTCCAAATCTGGTGGGTGTCGATGACTGTTCATACGCGTTAAGTGAGTTCGTTGATCGCATTTTTTCTATTTGTTTGGTAAAACCCTTATAACTTTGCCTTAAGTGCGTTTGGGTCGAAACATTACCTGGAATAGCATTTCAACTAGTCTAAAATCGCTTATTTCTAACACTTGGTCATCGCCTGTGCCATGTGAAGACATCTCCATAGCAGCTTTTATTTCCCATTCTAGTCTCAATATGTCTTGCAAATCTGATGTCATGAAACACTGATTTAGTGGTCTATTCATGAGATTCAAACTTATATGTTAGCCTAAGTTATGTGTGCATACAGGAACTTCACATAATATTAAACAGAGATCTGAAAACAGAACCTCCCCATATACGTCATATAAAATGAATCTTCTGTGAGTACTCTTGCAATGTATATCCAAGCGCATCGGACGGAGTTCTAGGCATTTTAAATGGCAAGGATATGTTGGACATACATATGTAGGGTCAAGAATCGATTTGCATCTTTACTCTCAATCAATAACAAATCAATTACCCATATGTTTAGTATATTAACATGTATATCGTATTTTATGTCTTTGGCCTGTTTTTGCTTCTTATTTCTGTCTCTGCCCACTGTTTGCAATCTGGCCAGTGCATTCATAGCACATGTGGTATCTCACTATATTACCGGCCCAAAGACTCTATAAATCTGTTGATATTTTGTTAAGTTATTCTAGGCCCAACCGACAGTTTAGTCTTCTTCGAATTTGAAAATTTATTTGTATTGAGTTTGTTCTATCTTGATGATGGACTTGCTATATTTTTGGCTCTGCCTGCTTTTATCACAGATATGAAAAGTGCCCAATTCTTATTAAATTGCTTGGAACAATATTGTGGGCTCGCTCTTTTCTTTCAAACCAGAAAGGAAGTGACTCAAATGTGTTAAATCTTGTATCAATATGCATTTATTATTTGATAAAGTCGAGACATATGCTAATCCTTATCTTTCTTTTTTTACACGGCACGACCGAGCAACAAAGAGTCTCATGGCGAGACTCGTCGTGGCAAATGCGAAGACCCACATCTACATGCATTTATCCCTGCATCAGAAATTCCAAGCCAGAGGCGAAATAGCTTCGCCATTCCTCGAGTCGTCTTATTATCTTCTACCCCGCCCCCATTCATTTATTTATTGTAAATTATTTGTCTAACGCTATATTAATTAATAGAATAATTATAGTATCTAAACCTCGAACCTCTAGTTTAGAAGCCAATTCCCTTTAGGTTACTTACGTTGGGGCTTAACATGCATGTCTAAACTTTTGCCTAACAATTTAATTTGCATATCTAATTTAGGTATAGATTCTTCTCAAGTGTAAAATTAAGTATTTTAGGCATCATAACATACTTGTGTTAATAAAGATTAAGTTAGCAAGTAAATACATACATTTAGTCAACAAATCAATCTTACGTCATTTTCTCATAAATAATACAATGGCATACGTTTAAACTTTATATGTACTGTTATAGCATTAGTCTTATAAATCTTTTATCCAAAATGCAATGCATTCTTTTATAAAATACTTGCAGCATCTTTTTAAACATGCATTTTCTCTAGCATAATAATCAACCTAGGTTTGAACGGATAACCGCAAGTTAGCGGATCCTTTAGGGTGTCTGACCCCTTCCCTTTAGGATAATAAAGAACCCTTACCCAGAATCTCATTAAGTTTAGCAGACCATTAAAATGGAGTTAATGTTTTACTTTAAACTAGTTAAACATTTAGGTGTCCTAATTCACCCAAATTAATTAGGTGGCGACTCCGCGAACCCCTTAGCATCCTTAGCACCCTTTAGCATTTTTAAACTTTAGCACTTTTAGCATTTTTAAACATCTTTAAGCCCTTTTAACATTTTAGTGCATATTTCCTAACCTTCTTATTAAGCAGGATTCGCTTTAGAAAATGTCGCATTTAAAAGTATGACAGAATGGCGACTACTGGGATTTTAGGTTCTTAACCACAACAGACCTAGGGTTATTATTTTGCATTTAATTTTTGTGTATTGTATTTTGTTTATTTTTTGCTACCTGCTTTACTGCTTTGCTTAAACTGGCATTCCGCTCATATTTCTTCCATTCTGGAAAATTCACACTATCACACACTCACGCTACTGTGTGCTTCAAGACCGCAAATTTCTTTCAAAAATATCCAAATTTTTAGGAGAGTCGCGCGCTATGAGTCGACGGTTCGTTCGATCACCGCGTAGCCTTCTCACTCGAGTTGTCCGCCGAACTCAAGGCCTAGAAAAGCCAAATCTTAGAAACTTAAGATAGAGCTATACCACACTTATTTTGTGGCATGCATGCATTTACCTTGTGCTGGGTTTGGCCATCGCATCGACACCACAATTAGGAAGACACCAAACTTATCGACGTTTCCCAACCCAACGGCCAACCAAAGATATTACGTAGCGTGGCAATGACAAACAGATCCAAGCCCAATCATGACATGCTAAAATTGGGAAAAGTGCACCGTCATTTGGTCGCCATTTCCAACAAAGGCATTATAGTTGGACGACTTGGACAAATCCTTCATAATCTCGCATAAGTGACGCTTAGCCTACCGCAATGCAAGAGGTCCCCTCGCATGTTAGGAAACGTTTGAACGTGCATGTGCGATATATCTGCTACATACCTGCAAATTATGTGCTTTATGCTAACACCGTTTGTTGCATTTTTTAGAAAGATTTATCATCCTCCCTAAATGTCGATTTGTATTTGACTAAGCAATGGCAGAGCATCAATACTTCACAAGATCAAAGGCACGGTCCAGCGACATGACCGATTCAAGGCATCCGAGCGAACGAGCCTAACTCGCTCGTTCCTATAAGCAGAGCGTGGTCTCGTAAGAGAAAGGCAAGATAGATCCTGGCCGAGCATTTCGCACAATTACCACAAAGAAATGGCAACCTCGCAGCCGAAATCAAAAGGCTCAAGAACCTCACCAGAGCACTCACACGCAAATAACCAAAATCAAAAACCTCCAAATTATTACCGCACTCCGCTACTACATATCCTGCTCACCAATATACAATGCACCCATATATTCCACACAAAACCGAATGCCTAACGATTCTCTAAACACAAACCAAAGGCCTCCACAAACCTATTTTCGCAATACATATGACAACCTCATGATACCCACACGTATACGCCACAACCAAAAGCCCGCCCACCAAACATCTTCGCACTTCGCCTGAATACCACGTAAAGGCCAACCAAAATATACGCCCATTTAGCCGAGCCTTTATCGCAGCCAGACGAGAGGTTGAGGTTTGCGAGGATACTCCACCAATTCCAGAATGTGCCCAATCCCAAGTCCAAAGCTCGATGGAAACAAAAGTCATGATACCATTCGGAGCCATCTGACACGACGCTGGAAAGTGTTATACACTCGAGACAAAGTAAGGAGTCGATCGCGAGGAGTCATTCAAAGGAGCGAGGATGCTTACCCCAACGAGTACAATGAACCCCAGGAAGAGAGGCATACTCGGCGAGCCCGCTCCGCTCGAATCACTATTTATCCAAGCAGGCACCACGCAGAAGCCAAAAGAAGGAGATACTGACAGCAGAGCACGAAGACCCAGCCAACCATGATGCAGAGCAAAAAGGCGTATTGGTTGGATTTGCACCCTTGTTCTGGTCCGCCTAAAGCCCAGATAAGAAAGAACAATTTAGTTTAGCAGAATAATCGAAGACTCATACTTAATGTTTTGCTTAAGTTTTTATGTAATGAACTACGTTTGACCTGATTCCCTTGGTGGATACGTAGGCGGCCGTCTCGGCTTCGGTCCCACATCTAGAAATTTCATTTTGCCCAATATTCGCTTGTAATGAACTACGTCATGACCTGATTCCCTCATGGGGATACGTAGGCGGCCTAAATCGGCTTCGGACACACCATTAGGAAACCTTCCCTTCGCTCTGAAAATAACAAGAATACAAGCAACCCCATTGAGACCCATTTTAGGCCAGACACCCTTTTCAAAACTGGGACCATGTAGAAACTGCATAGGGTTGCAAGTCCAAACAGCGTGCACACGGATATCAAGGACAAGGCGCGGTCAAATGCGAATCGACTTCCCAAACCTCCCAAATTTTCTTTGAGCGCAGGTGTTTTCCTATTGACAGAAGCCGAACGGGCCATAACCGAAGCCGAAAATACGGCAAAAAGTTTCTTCAGATAGCGTATAAGAAAGCAAAGAAAGGCAGAGGATGACAACAATCCAAAGTCCGCAGCAAAAGCAGCAACAGCAGAAAGGGGCATCAACAATCAGCAGTCAAAGTTCGAAGTTCCGCGACAAAACCTAGCGCCTCAACTCGGGTATAAAGTCAAATTGGCAACCCACGCATCGCACCCAACAAAGGCATCATGACAATTCGTCAGTTGCGGCATTCAGCATGTCCGTGCAAGGACAACATCTCAGTATTCATCAAAGCGACGTGACGATATCTCTACCCATAAAATTGCACTTCATATGTATTTATCATTTTGTTTAAACAGTATACACTAACGCTTTTCTCAGCTTAGCTTGCGAGCATTTATTCTACGCGAGCAAGAAGAACACGCCCAGTAACGACGTTATCAAGACAAAGAAGTCTACGCAACGACGCCAAAGAAGAACACGCCCAGTAACGACGTTATCAAGACAAAGAAGTCTACGCAACGACGCCAAAGAATAACACGCCCAGTAACGACGTTATCAAGACAACAAGTCTACGCAACGACGCCAAGAAGAACACGCCCAGTAACGACGTTATCAAGACAAAGAAGTCTACGCAACGACGCCAAGAAGAACACGCCCAGTGCAACGACGTTATCAAGACATCAAGTCTACGCAACGACGCCAAAGAAGAACATCGCCCAGTAACGACGCGATCAAGACAAAGAAGTCTACGCAACGACGCCAAAGAAGAACACGCCCAGTAACGACGCGATCAAGACAAAGAAGTCTACGCAACGACGCCAAAGAATAACACGCCCAGTAACGACGTTATCAGCACATCAAGTCAACGCAAAGACGCCAACAAAGAACACGCCCAGTAACGACGTTATCAAGACAAAGAAGTTCACGCAACGACGCCAAAGAAGAACGCCCGTGCAACGACGCGATCAAGACAAAGAAGTCCGGAACGACGCCAAAGAAGAACGCCTGTGCAACGACGCCAAGAAGAACACGCCCAGTAACGACGTTATCAAGACAAAGAAGTCCGAAACGACGCCATCATCAAGATATCGCATCTACATTGTGGACGACTTTCTCTCGTTTCAAAATTGCATTTTTCTCATCCATGCTTTATTATTCGCCTTAGCAGCTTATGCACTAACTCTTTCGAGCTTTAGTCTACGCGAGCAAAGAAGAATAAGTCCGAAACGACGCCAAGTCCGAAACGACGCCAAGTCCGAAAACGACGACAAGTCCAAAACGACGCCAAGTCCAAAACGATTTACAAGTCCGAAAACGACGCCATCATCAGCATATCACATCTACGTAGGGACGATTTCTCTGTTCTCAAAATTGCACTTTTTTCATTCATGCTTTATTATTCTGTCTTAGCAGTTACGCACTAACTTTTTCTTGAGCTTTAGTCCACAGGGACAGTTGCAGCAAGGACAACATATCCGTGTTCACAATCGCAACACGTCCGTGCAAGGGCGAAATCACAACATTTGCAGCATCGCATCAACACAGCAGACATCACATTTTGCAGGATAACCTTTTCTACTCACAGTTGCATTGCTTTTAAAAAATTATACATCATCATTTTTTGCCGTAACAGTTACGCACTAACCGTTTGTTCAAGTCTTAGCATGCAGGAGCAGGAGCACAACGTGGATTTTCTCTTACAGCGAACCGGGGCAATTTGTTGGGGGGCCAACCTTCCCAATGAATGGCGTACGCCTCAGCGCTTGGCCCACTCGCCCACATCACCATGTAACCCAAAGACTATCACCATAGCAGACACCCTGTGTTCAAGCCCGCTTATTTTATTTTATTCTTTACACACAACCCAAAGGTCATCATAACTCGACACCGACAACTTTAAGTCCGCTAGCCCGCTCGTGTTTTGACCATGGTAGCCCAAAGGTCGCCATAACTCGACACCGACATTTGAGTCCGCTAGCCCGCCCCGGTGTTTTGATCGCGGACCTCAAAGGTCGCCATAACTCGACATCGACATTTTGATTTTTCGGCCACTTTGTCTACCGCCAACATTTTTGCAATTTTGAAGATCGAGACAAAATTGACTATGAGTCAACGCTTTGTCCAAGATTCTTCCATCATCTCCATACAAAGAGTGACAAATTGCTGACACCCAATTTTGACCCTCCCGCCCAGTCATTAACTATAAAATTACACTAATTTTGTAAAATAATTTTTAGGATTTTTATAATAAAATGCAATAATAAAACATAAATACAGCATAAATAAACAATTTAATAATGACATCGATCTTACGTAGAGTTTTAAGCACTTAGAGTCTCGCACCGCATTAATTAATTTTAAGCTCACAAACAATTCTTAAGTAATTAATAAATACATAAAATAATTAATTTAGCAATGACGTCGCGTCAAGTAGCGTAGTCGCATTTATTAATACGCAAGAGAATTTCATAATCATTTGTAATTTAAAATCAATTTTAATCTAATACATGCATTTAATAGCGTCGCACTTATAAAGCTTTAAACAATTCTTAAATATCATACTTGCATTTGGCATTTAAATAATTTAATCTAAACGCAATTCAATTTTTTATTTAACTTCGCAATAATGCATGATAATAATATTTTTAAATAATAGCGCCGCGGTCTAAAGTATTGAGCATTAATTAAATAACACGCCCACATTTATTTTTGATAACAATTAGATTAATGGAGCACCTAAATAATTTGAGCACAATTTATTAATTTAACACTAATTAAATAGCACCTAAGACTAACACTAATAACCCACTAATTAATTAACTCCTAAAATTAAAATACCTAATTAATCTACCACTACCAGCCCAATCACCCCAGCCCATTAATTAACCCTCTACCCGCATGCCCGCGACCCGGCCCACGCTTCATTCCTTATCAGCAGCCCAAGACTTTTTAAGGAGCAGCCCTTTGCCATCGTCTTACCCTCATCGCGAAAACCTAGACGAAGCCCTAGAAAACTTCATTCGTCGCCGCCCGGATTTCTCGCCGGAGAATCCGGGCTTCCCTTTACCCACGCACCTTAGCCAGCTTTCCTTACCCATGCACCTTCTCGAACGATTTCCTTCCATAACCAAACGAATCTTCCACAAATCCCTTCAAATCAGAACTCATTCGAATCTACAAAATCAGTAGCAAATCAATCCAAAATAGGCAGCCAATATCGCACCAAAATCGTCCCTTAACTACTGAGATTAATACCAAGATTTCGCATTTAATGGTCTAAAACCTTACCTAATAGGGAACCCAAACGGGGGCTATATAAGCACAGTAGAGCAGAGCATAGGAGAGGGAATTCAGAGCGGAGTCGAGGGCAACCACATAGCAATTTAGGGATCGATTAAGGGCTTAGGGAGCAGAGTTTAGAACCCTTAGCCATAGTCAGCAACTCAGAAGGCATCGGAGACCCTTAGCAGCAGTTAAGAACACACACAGAGTCAGAAATTGAGACAGTAAGAGAGTCGAACGCCTTTTAGTCAGGGCCAGTCGACCTTTCATTCGCATCGCAAAACCCCAAAACCCGTCGATTGGACCGACACTTGATACGCTGCCTCGGTTCGCCGCCGGAGAAGGTAAATCTATCATCCCTTTCGAATCTCGTTCCTTTATGCTAATTCGTGTTCGCTCTATATTTGTCGCTATGATTGTTAGTGTCATTATATGAATCAATCGCTACCGCCTCGATTTATATCTGGATTGATCACATGTTAGTCTGGGAATACTTAAGTTAAAAGCTTAATGTGTGTTTGTCTTGTTATTAAGTGTTAAGCGACATCATGTTTGTAAACCTTAATTGGCCCGTAAATAAATATACCATCCTGAGTTAAATCTCTATTATACTTTGGAGGCTTGCTTTCTCATTGTATGTTAGTCAGTTGCTGGTTTTGTACATCGTAATGTTGGTCGCCGTTGGTAACTCCATCCGCCCTTACTTCGTGATGCTAATGTACTAAGAAAATACACTTAAAATATGTATGTCATCTAACTTATAATGGTATAACCGACAGCCTATATATGTAAGAAACGCCATCTTGACATCGCTTGTTTATCCCTATGCCGATTTTGTCCAAATCAGCGGTGTCACGATCGCTCATACGCGTTAAGTGAGTTCGCTGATCGCATTTTTCTATTTGTTTGGTAAAACCCTTATAACTTTGCCTTAAGTGCGTTTGGGTCAAACATTACCCGAATAGCATTTCAACTAGTCTAAAATCGCTTTATTTCTAACACTCGTCATTCGCCTGTGCCACGTGAAGACATCTCCATGCAGCCTTTTATTTCCCATTCTAGTCTCAATATGTCTTGCAAACTGATGTCATGAAACACCGATTTAGTGGTCTATTCATGAGATTCAAACTTATATGTTAGCCTAATTTATGTGGGCATAAAGGAACATCACAAAATATTAAACACAGATCTGAAAAAATAACCACCCCATATACGTCATATAAAATGAATCTTCTGTGAGTACTCTTTGCAATGTATATCCAAGTGCGCATCGGACAAGTTCTAGGCATTTTAAATGGCAAGGATATGTTTGGACATACATATAGAGGGTCAGTAACTGGATTTGCATCTTTACTCTCAACTGAATAACAACTGAATTACCCATATGTTTAGTATATTAACATGTATATCGATTTTATGTCTTTGGCCTGCTTTTGCTTCTTATTTCGCTCGCCATCGCTTGCAATCCGCCAATGCATTCATAGCACATGTGGTATCTCACTATATTACCGCCCAAAGACTCTCTATAAATCTTGATATTTTGTTAAGTTATTCTAGGCCCAACCGACAGTTTAGTCTTCTTCCGAATTTGAAAATTTATTTGTATTGAGTTTGTTCTACGTCATGATGGACTTGCTATATTTTTGGCTCGCTTCTGCTTTATCACAGATATGAAAAGTGCCCAATTCTTATTAAATTGCTTGGAACAATATTGTGGCTCGCTCTTTTCTTTCAAACCAAATGAAGTGACTCAAATGTGTTAAATCTTGTATCAATATGCATTTATTATTTGATAAAGTTGAGACATATGCTAATCCTTATCTTTCTTTTTTACATGGCACGACCGAGCAACAAAGAGTCTCATGGCGAGACTCGTGGCAAATGCGAAGACCCACATCTACACGCATTTATCCTCGCATCGTAAATTCCAAGCCAGAGGCGAAATAGCTTCGCCATTCCTCGAGTCGTCTTATTATCTTCTACCCCGCCCCCATTCATTTATTTATTGTAAATTATTTGTCTAACGCTATATTAATTAATAGAATAATTATAGTAACTAAACCTCGAACCTCTAGTTTAGAAGCCAATTCCCTTTAGGTTACTTACGTTGGGGCTTAACATGCATGTCTAAACTTTTGCCTAACAATTTAATTTGCATATCTAATTTAGGTATAGATTCTTCTCAAGTGCAAAATTAAGTATTTAGGCATCATGACATACTTGTGTTAATAAAGATTAAGTTAGCAAGTAAATACATACATTTAGTCAACAAATCAATCTTACGTCATTTTCTCATAAATAATACAATGGCATACGTTTAAACTTTATATGTACTCTTATAGCATTAGTCTTATAAATCTTTTATCCAAAATGCAATGCATTCTTTTATAAAATACTTGCAGCATCTTTTTAAACATGCATTTTCTCTAGCATAATAATCAACCCAGGTTTGAACGGATAACCGCAAGTTAGCGGATCCTTTAGGGTGCCTGACCCCTTCCCTTTAGGATAATAAAGAACCCTTACCCAGAATCTCATTAAGTTTAGCAGACCATTAAAATGGAGTTAATGTTTTACTTTAAACTAGTTAAACATTTAGGTGTCCTAATTCACCCAAATTAATTAGGTGGCGATTCCGCGAACCCCTTAGCATCCTTAGCACCCTTTAGCATTTTTAAACTTTAGCACTTTTAGCATTTTTAAACATCTTTAAGCCCTTTTAACATTTTAGTGCATATTTTCTAACCTTCTTATTAAGCAGGATTCGCTTTAGAAAATGTCGCTGGAAAAGTATGCGCGACAGGTACGCCCCAAAGGATGGTTTCATGGCCATGCTTATACCGAGGTAAGATGCCGGGGCATGCGGTCATTGTGAGGATTATGTTATTTATCCATGGACGGCTAATCCATGAAGCTTGCCGCGGTGACGAGCGATCACGGGCTTGATTTGTACATGTGGTTACAGGCACACTTTAGATACTCATTCCGGTCATTTCTCGTATCGGCAGCTCGTAGATAGCTTAAGATACTTGCCACGGCCATATCTCGTGAGACAAGAGCCTATATCAGACGCTAGCTTTAGATACTTGCCTCGCCAACCGCGTGGCTGGTTTGATCTGTAGTTGGCTTCCGCACTTGCCCGTGAAGTTTTATGACTAGCCTTCTGATCCGTAGTTGGCTACTCTACTCGCCCGACGGTTTAATGACGCAGGCAGGATCTAGTGTTCAGGTCCACATACGGGTGTTGTTTTACATCATGTATTGCCGGCAGTGAGGAATGGGTTCCACGGGCATGATTGATATTATGGGCGTGAGACCCATAGTTATGCGAGTGATTATTTTGAGGATACGCGCCCCTTACTTGACATAATCAAGCATTTACTTATTGAAATGATTTTATAAAATGATGAAATGTGATTTCATTATAGTATTTTCGGGCCATACTTGGTACTGATCGACCGACTTCGGGCCGCGTTACGCCGCAGTAGAGGTACACCGCTTGTTGATCCTCGCCTGTGGTCGCAGTCATTGCTTGGGAAGCTCCGCTTCTCGAGGCTTATCTTTTGGTATAGTCCTCGCATCAGAGGTACTTGTACATTCGTGGTATGGCGGGCCCCGTCCCGTCATAGTTGTTACATTCTGCAGGTCCGTAGTGATCACTGTATAGTTGGGATGTAATCGCTCACTCTTGATATATATATACACGCCAAAGGCAATCTTTTCGTTAAACTGCTTTCATTTCATATTGTTTCTTGTCTTGTTTTTATATTCCGCCGTTACTCGATGTATGTCTACTGGGTGCGGGTAAGGCACGATCACGCCCGGATCGGTCGTGATGTTGCTTAACCCCATACTTTCCTAGCATCCCAATAAATGCCTTGTTGCAAAAATGTGAACCCCCCCCCCCCCCCCATCGCTAATGATCACCTTCGGTGTGCTAAAAAGGGTGAAAATATTCTTCTTCAAGAACCTCATCACACTTTTGGCTTCATTGTTGGGTAAATCCACTTTTTATATCCATTTTGAGACATAATCCACAACCACCAAAATGTACTACATTCCAAATGAGCTCACAAAGGAACTCATGAAGTCGATCCCCCAAACATAAAACATTTCCACCTTCATAATAAAATTTAGAGGTATTTCATGCTTCCTCGCATTGCTTCCCTACCATTGGTACTGGTCATATGACCTTTCCGTCATATTAGCATCTGGATACATGGTGGGCCAGTAATACCCATATTCCAGAACCGTAACCACTGTCCTATTCCTACTATGATGATCTATAATCGAAGAGTCATGGTATGCCTTCAAAATAGACATCACTTCATCTTCAGAAACACATCTCTGAATCATAATATCAGTACAAGTTTGGAATAAGTACGGATCATCTCAGTGATACTATCAACAATATCTTAAGAATTTCTTCTTCTGATAGTTTTTAAGCTCTTTAGGAATGAGACTGGTAACCAGAAAGTTAGAAATATCAGCATACCATGGAGCTATGGCATACAAAAAGCCAAAATCCTCTCATCAGGATCTTCTTTCAAACCACCAGCTTCTTCAAGTTGCAAAATATCATCTGCAACCTGATTTTCAGACCTTTTTCGGTCTTTGACCTCAAAGTCAAACTCTTGTAGCAATAGCACCCAATGAATCGACCTCGATTTTGCCTCTTTATTCTCCATTAGATACCTCAATGCAGCATGATCTATATACACAACCACTTTCGAACCCAGCACGTATGTTTGAAAGTTTTGAAAGCAAGCTAAAAATCCCTACTCGGTCACTGTGTAATTCATCTGAGCATCATTAAGAATCTTGTAGTATAATAAATTGGGTGCCTGATCTTATTGTTCCTTTGGCCAAGCACCACACCAAATGCAAAGCTGCTAGCATCACACATCAACTCAAAATGCAAAGACTACTCCGGCGAAGTAATGATAGGAGCCAAAGTGAGTAGCTCCTTCAATGTTTCAAAGGCTTTCAGGCACTTTTAATCAAACTGGAATTTAGCCTCTTTTTTCAAGAAGCTTGAACATAGAATTAACAATTATAGAGAATTCATTTATGAAGCGTCTATAGAAACCAACATGTCCAAGGAAGCTACGAACTACCTTAACAAAGATAGGTGGAGGAAGCTTGAAAATCACCTCAATCTTGTCTTTATCAACCTCAATACCCTTTTCAAAAAAATTGTGGACAAGCACAATTTCCTTTTTTGCCATGAAATGACACTTTTGCCAATTCAGGACAAGATTACTCATTGCACCGCTTCAACACTTGGCTTAGATGGTTAATACAGTCATCAAATGAATCACCCGTGACTGAGAAATCATCCATGAAAACTTCCAAAAAATCTTCCATCATATCAGAAAAGATAGCCATCATACACATCTGAAATGTGGCTGAAGCATTGCACAACCCAAAGGGCATCCGACTGAAAGCAAAGGTCCTATAGGGACATGTGAATGTAGTCCTTTTATGATCCTCGAGCGCGATATATATCTTATTGTAGCAAGAGTACCCATTAGGGAAGCAATAATATGACTGTACGGCTAGCCGATCAAATATTTGATCAATAAAAGGCATAGTGAAATGTTCTTGGCAGGTGGCAACATTCAGCGTCCTATAGTCTATACAAACTCTCAAGCCTGTGAATGTTCTCTACGGAATGAACTTATTTCATTTGGAACCATAGTGATACCGCCATTCTTCAAAATGTACTGTACTTGACTAACCCATGAACTGTCAACAATAGGGTAGATAACTCTAGCATCCAACCACTTCATAATCGCCTTTTTCACCACCCCTTGCATAGGTTTATTCAATCTTCTCTGGTGCTCCACACTTGACTTACTATCTTCCTGAAGCTGAATCTTGTGTTCACAACTTCTGGAGGGAATCCCTCAAATGTTAGCTATGGTCCAACCAATAGCTCGACTAGATTTTCTCAACACTTCTACAACCTTCTTCACCTACTCTTCAGTCAACAAGGCATAAAGAATCACGAATAAAGTGCTATTCGGACCCACGAACTCATACCTCAAGTGAGACAGAAGTTGTTTCGGCTCCAACACGAGTGGTTCAATAATAGACAGTTTTTCTGGAGGGGTCGCCCTATTCATTAAATTAAGAGAAAGTGTCTTTGGCTAGTAATTGTATGAACTCAAACCTACCAACACATTCAAATTATCTACATATCTCTTCATATCATCACCATCAGAGTTAACTAAAATCATAGCTAGAGCCTCACTGAGACACTCTTCCTCTATTTTGAATTTCATGGTCTCTTTGATCACATTAACTATATCAATCACAGAAATACTCTCATAACTACTCGATAGCTTCAGGCCCTTGCTCACTTAAATGTGACTTCCTCATCATTGGCCCTAACTTGATCTTATTTTCTTTGAATTCATGAGTGCCCTTCGAGTATCAAGGAAAGGTTGACCAAATATGATAGGGATATCTTTGTCAAATGCATAGTCAATTATCACCAAATATGCAGGAAGAAGAAACTCACCCACGCGAATAAGTATGTCATCGACTACTTCCAAAGGCCTCTTAACCGATCTGTCATCCATCTGCAATCTCATACTAGTCAGCCTCGCCTTACCCAAACTGGATTGCTTGTACATAGCAAGTGGCATCAAGTTAATACCATCCCCATTCTCACAAAACGCCCTGGGAAAATCATGTTGACCGATAATGCAAGGAATAGTGAAGTCCCCTGGATCTTCTTTCATTTGGACCTTTATGGCAAAAATAATTAAACTCACACGATGAGTCACACTCACTGTGCCATACTTAATCGGCCTCTTCTTTATGATCAACTAGTTCAGATATTTGGAAAATTCTGGCATTTTCTGTAAAGAATCCAAGAATGAATATTCATCAACAACTACTTCAACTAATCATAAAATCTATGACATTTGGCATTTTCAGTTTTCTTTAACAACCTTTAAGGAAAGGGAGTTGTTGATTTGAATAGATGTGTCAATAGTCTCAGAGCCCCTGTCACATTGTTTTTGACCTTTTCTGTTATCACTGCGAGAGCCTTTGATTTATCTCTAATATCATCTACTTCAACAACACTAGGGTCTTGAATAGGTAATTCATCAACATCACTAGGCACATAAATTAGTGCCTCTTCTTCTAACTCAACGGGTTCTAAGTCAACAACATTATCAACCTCACTTTGAGGGAGTTTCCAACTCTGAGTAGTGATAGTATTTCAATTGTCCATATCACCTCTGATGTTCTTATGATTATGAATAGTGTCACTAGGAAGTGTACCCCGCTGCTTCAGATATTTCTTTCTCGAAAGATCTCTCATCTATGATTCAAGCTTCTGAGTAGAAGTCGTATGAGAACCTACCACTGCAGTCAAGCTTTTCATAGACTTGTATATTTTCTCTTGGTCTAATACCCTCTCAATCATGCTCTTTAGTCTAGAACTACCCTAATCATTCGAAAGACCATCTCGCCAGTGTTGTGAATTAGATAATTGACCCTTAGGTGGAATATATGCATTGGAACTCTGATTTCCGAAGTTACCATTATTGTTGTAATTCCCTTTGTTTGAACCATCGTAGTCGTTTGGCCCATATTAATTTCCTTGATTCTGTTGCTTTTATTGATTATGATAACCAGACCCTTGATAATTCTACTTTTGATAACCCCTTGAGAGTTGTTAACATAATTCAAATATTCATAATGTATTAGTGGCCCCACAATATATCGACTATCATGTGTCTGGTACATTCCATTTGGTAGTGACTATATATCATCAACTATATTCAGTTTCTTTGTCTCGTTCTCATACTAAAATTGATCGCCAGTTGAGCAATAGTCTGATCTCTCTCTTGGTTCTCCTTTACTATGTTGTTCAATAAAGGAGCCCCATATGCTACTCCATCGCTGCCTCCAGAATGCTATGCTTGATTATGTGTTGTCAGCCTATTAAGAAAATTAATAATATGGGTAAAGAACTTGTCCATAAAACATCATCATAAATGCGACAAACACTGCTTAGTATATAACTTCTCCATCAGAATATTCTCCAAAAAGTCATATTTGGAGACTGCATCAGATAAAGCTTGAACCTCTACCAAGCTCATCTTTCTTGCTCTGAAGAAACCACTTCTTCAGGAATACGCTCACGAGATCAGCCCAGGTGTGGATAGAATTATGGGGAGGCTTCTTAAACTATGTCCTAGCTTCACCGGAGTACATTTGGAGATGTTATATTCTAAGTGTGTTTCTGACATGCACCAATAAAATTCCTCAAGTATTGATGCGGGTCACATCGATGGAGTTCCGAAAGTAACCCTAAACATAGGTCGAAGAGGCCATATAATGTCTGACTGTATCATAACTGTCTATAAGCCTCTACTGAAGTATGTGGCATAATAAGGTCAGGCCAGGGCCCCGCCATACCAAAATACATATCATAAATATTGTACCAAGACTAGACTGCAACTCTGGAACAAGTAGAGTGGTCCAATATGAGCTGAATAGGCAACCTACTAGAGCAGTATGTTGCCCTGTCTACCTGAACATGCAGGCATGAAACGCAGCGTCCCTCGTCAAAAGAGACGTCAGTACAAATAATGTACCAAGTATGTAGTGCATGAAAATAACATGAGACAAGAGAGAATCAACCTGCAATGAATGCCTTTGAGGGCCATAACATGAATAAGTATCATACATGTGCGTATATAATGCATGGTCATACATATATATGTGTATATAATGCCATCAAGCCTTTGTGTACACCCCATCATATCATATCGGCCTCTGTGGGCATAATCATCATTATATACCAGCTATTCAGGTGGTGGTGCGTGCGTATATAACACATTCCTCTTTCCCATACCCCATACATATATATAATATATACCATATAGTAGCATATATAACGCCTTTGAGGTCAAGGTTTATAAATGTACATAATGCATGAATGATAATAAAACATTTTGAGTCTATCGGAGTGACGTAAGGTCGTTGCACCTCCAATTAACATTATGGAACTAACATATAAACAGACCTTTTATTATGAGTCAATAAGACAAGATATATATACATGAATCAATAACTTCTTCAATAGAATGAAAGACATATGCATTTCTAGCTTTCAAGAGTAGAGTTACTTTGGACGGACATTCATTTACGTTTTCCTTACATACGAGTCATGCTAAAATATGGAAGAGTTAGTCTTAACATACTTGATTCAATCTTCGAATGACTACAATGAGTCAATTTTTCCGATAAACTTTAAATTTTTGAATTCGATCCCAAAGAATCGATGCCACAATTTGGGGAATTCACTACAACGTATAACCTATAATGGAAGTCCTTTTCAAGTCAAAATAGGTTCTTTTCCGTAAAGCTATATGTGAAAGTAAGTCAACTATTACCTATTTCTACAACTTCACTTTAGTATATATTACTTACTACTTAGTCACGAAGGATCTCTAATTTAATGTTGTAAAATTCCCAAAGCCACGTGTTCACAGTAGATGATTCTTACCCAAAAGAGTTCCATCTAAAATATTTCAACAAATGATATCCAAATTCATGTACAACACTTTCTTATCTTTTACATAGCCAAGTGTTGGAGTGTATTTTATACACTCTTTTGAGTCCTTTTTAGTTAGTATTTTACTCTTTTATTTTGCGTTTAGTATAATGTTAGGTGTGTTTTTCTTTCGTTTGTATCACAGCGGTCATAAAGGAAAAGATACCACTTTTGAGGATTAAATGAGCTTAATTGAGGATGAAAATTGCACAAGCACATCCCAAGGAATGAAGCCTAAGAAGTGCCAAGAAGAACAAAAGAAATCTGGCACATTCCAGACAAAAATCACAGAAGTACCGCGGTGCCTGGCCAAGCAGCACCGCGGTCAGATGAATTAGAACCGAGGCGTAATATTTTCAGAAAGTTCGAAACTGAATCACCGTCGAAGGCACCTAGGTGCCTGGCAGAGTCACCTAGGTGCCTGACAGAGGAATCGAGGTGCCTCAATTCCAGTAACTTTCAGTGATTTTGGCTGAATTAGCACCGCGGTGCCTGGCAGAGGAACTGCGGTGCCGACGCGTAATTTTCAGGTTTCCTTAGCCGAATTGGAGAGCGTTTTTGGGGTCCGAAAGGCAACTTTTCCCAGCTATAAAATCCCTAAAACCTTGACCATATACCACATTCTATACCATATTCTAAACACAACTTTGGAGAGGAGAAAATGAGGCAAGACACAATTGGAGACATCTCATTGTTCAAGTTAATTTCTTTCTTTTACTTTATTTCAATTTATGTTGGATTGTAATTTAGTTCTTGACATGACAATGTTTAGGAGCTAAATACTTTAGTAGGGTTTCCATCGAATCTTCTTGAAACTCTTTCATATAGTTAATGCATTGATTATTGATTTCTTCTTCAGCTATTAAGATCTATTCAATAGTGTTATGATTGCTTGATAATTAACTAGTTATTAATTGTTATCACTTATATGATTTCGAATCAAAAGTCTGAAAGGTGAGATTATATGCTGTAATTTTCTAGACGTATGTTAAATCGTGGACGAAAGTACCCCGATACTTATGTAGTAATTAAGGTTACTGTTCTTAATCCTCTTGTGTGGTAAAATCTATTATAGAAATATAGAATGTTTCTGCATAAGGTTGAGCTCTCGTATGTCCTAACCGGAATATGACGACAGATTAGTTAACCTGCTATCTTAATAAGAAGAAGAATCATTAGTATTGCATTAACACGTGAAAGAGTGGATAGTTGAGGAGATTAGAACCCTATTTCCTTCATAACTGTTATAAACTCAAAGTCTCATAATCTTTAGTTTATTTTCTGCAATTAGTTCTAATTCTTAGTTATAATCCTCAAACTAAAGAACGTCAATCAAATAGATACCATATAATAGATAATCAGTACTTAATAAACTAGTCTCTGTGGACGATAAACTCGGTCTTACAGATCTTTATTACTTGAACGATACGTACACTTGCGTAAGCACTTAGAAATATCGCAACAAGGTTTTGGCGCCGTTTCCGGGGACTGACGTACTGTTAATATCGATTTATCTATTCTTATTTCTAATTTAGTTTTTTTTATTTTCAGTTTTGCTTTGGTGCTGTTTGCCGTGATTTGTTTGATGTTTTTGATTAGTCTCATGAACTTAGTTTATGCGAAGTAGGAGAGGAGCAGACACTCCTATCCCTCTGAACCTTGAGATTGAAAGATTTTGCAGACAGAACATGAAAGAGAAAAGAGCAGCTGATTCCTTAGCAATGAGAGATCAGTGAAACAACAATTTGGTGGATGATGAGTTACCGCCTGTCTTAAGACAAGTCCCTGTAGAAAATAGCTTGGGGGACTATGTGATGCCTACTATTACAGGGGTGCAGACCTGCATCAGGCTTCCAGCTGTTGAAGCCAATAATTTCGAAATCAAACCAGCAATCTTGCACATGGTCCAAGATTCAGTCCAGTTTGGGGGATTACTGTCTGAAGATCCTCATTTGCATCTAGCAAATTTTCTGGAGCTGTGTGCAACCTTTAAATACAATGGTGTCACTGATGATGTCATACGGTTGAGACTCTTCCCATTATCACTCATGGATAGAGCAAAGTGCTAGCTAAACTCACTACAGGCAAACTCCATCACTACATGGCAAGACTTAGCCCAGAAGTTCTTTGCGAAGTTCTTCCCTCCATCCAAAGCAGCAAAGCTCAGAGGAGAGCTTAATAATTACTATCAGATGGATGAAGATTCACTCTATGATACATGGGAGAGGTTCAAAGATTTGCAAAGGAAGTGCCCACATCATGGGATTGAGAAGTGGATGCTAGTCCACATATTTTACAATGGGCTGAGTGGTACAAATCGTACCATCATTGATGCTACAACAGGAGGTACGTTCATGAGAAAGAGTGTCAATGAGGCACATGATCTGTTAGAAGACATGTCCACAAACAACCATCAGGGGGCAGATGAGAGAGCAATGAACAACAGGAAAGTGGCTGGGATTCATGAGCAATATGTTATCACTGCATTGACTGCGCAGGTAGCCACTTTGACAAAGTAGATGCAGCAGAGTACCATGAAAGTTAAAGCAGTTCAGACACCAGCTAGATGCGAAATTTGTGGAGGTCCCCACACTTTTGATAAATGCACAACAGTAGACCCAAATAATGTGCCCATGGAGCAGGTTCAGGCAGTGGGGAATTTTTAAAGACCCTATAACAATCCATTCTCCAACACATATAATCCAGGGTGGAGAAATCACGTAAATATTTCATGAAAGAATGAACAAGGGCAACAACCACCATTTTAGGCATCATCCTCACAACAGTTCAACCCATCAGACCAACAAGAGAAGCCAGATGACATAAAAGCAGCATTGTTGACCTTGGCCATTCTCAGACTCAATTCATGGCAGAAAATAGGTCCTCAATTTCATCATTAGCCAATACCCAGACACAGTTATGACAGAGACCAAGCAGTTCATGACAGAAACAAGATCCTCCATTAGGAACTTGGAGACTCAGATGGGGAAGTTGGCAGGGAACTCTCCCTAGTGATACAGTGATGAACCCTAGGGAGCAATGCCAAACAATCAGTTTGAGAAGTGGGAAGCAGTTAGAGCAGAGGGCACCTCAAGCAGTGGTTGAAAATGAGAAGGATGTGGGGCAGACAGTTGAAGTAGTAAAAGAGGGGGTTACTGATGACCGCCCTACTTTAGAGAAGGCTCCACCTGCAGTGATGAGGGAGTACACAGACAAAATCCCTTACCCTCAAAGATTGCAGAAGAAGGCTTTGGATAAGCATTTTTCAAAATTTTTGGAGGTATTTAAAAAAATGCACATTAAGCTTCTTTTCATTGAAGCCTTGGAGCAAATGCCAACGTATGTGAAGTTCATGAAGGACATCCTTTGAAGAGGAAGCTGACAGACTATGAGACAGTGGTGCTGACAGAGGAGTGCAGTGCCATATTTTAGAAGAAACTTCCCCCAAATTTGAATGATCCAGAGAGTTTCACCCCACATTACACCATAGGAAATGTGACATGCAAGCAAGCCTTATGTGAGTTGGGGGCAAGTGTCAACCTAATTTACCTCTCTATGTTCAAAAGTCTTGGTTTGGGGGAGGCAAGGTCAACCACAGTCACCTTGCATCTAGATGATCGCTCAGTTGTGCATCCCTAAGGAATTATTGAAGATGTGTTGGTACAAGTGGATAAATTCATCATTCCTGATGATTTCCTTATTTTATACATGAATGAAGATGAAAATATGCCCATGATCCTTGGGAGACCATTCCTAGACACAGGGAGAGCCCTCATTGATGTTGAAAAAGAGAAGTTAAAGCTCAGAGTTCACGGTGAGGAAATGGTGTTTAAAGTTTTCAAGCAGTCCACTGAACCTCAAGTCGATGCTAGATGTTTTGTTGTTGGTGTAGTTGATAAAAAGGCTCCTCATGAAAGTTCCAAGGGTACTGATGCCCTTGATGGTAAAAATTATGCACCCGTTAATGATGTGGTGGATAAGAACAAGGGAATGAACCCTCCTGAAATGAGCCATGTGAAAAAGAAAAGGAGAAGGAGGAGGAAAATTGTGCTAAAGTGGATATGTGGAGGGGACACTCTACCCCTTGATTTAGTAAGTAACCTGCGTCCGGTTAAAAGACGTTAAAGACAGCGCTCATTGGGAGGCAACCCAATATTTTAATTATGTCATTTCAATTTTTGTTTCCGTTTATTTTATTTTATCTTGAACAGTCTCAAGATCTGGTATGCTAGTGTTTTTGGATGACAGATGAAGGGCAGGACTCACTCCGAAGGGCGAATGGTTAACAATCCAGAAAATTGAAGACACTGGAAGTTTTCTGCAATTAGCACCGCTGTTGGAAGCGTAACCGCTGCCTCCTTCGGCCAGGTACGATAATTTGACCTTATTCCCAGACCTCCGTTATGACCGCTGTGTTGTGTCAGTAAGTTGTCCCTTATTATTTTTAGTCTTCACACATTGGGAACAATGTGTCGATTAAGTTTGGGGGGTTATCTTATTTTGTTTTGAGACTTTTTATTGTTTTTTTTTTGTTTTTTATATGTTTTTGAGTTGTAATTTTTTTTATGGATCATGCATGTTGTAGTTGCTAAAGATATTGAGTGGATAAAGTGGGATAATGTAATGGAATTGAAAGCAACAATCTGTGTGCTTAAGTTAGATATGCCAAAAATTCATGACATCTAATTATTTGGATGTTGATGCTTAGCCTATGTGTGTCAGTTATGGAAAGAAAGGTTGAAAAATGTCTAGAACATTTGTGTACTTGTTATTTGAGGCGAAATAGTTATGATATACATGTTTAGCGAGATGATTCAGACATTTCTTTGATAGTCCTTCTGACCATTCATTACCCATCCTGACAGAAATTGTATCACTAGTCAGCCCTTTTGAGCTTAAAATAAGATTTTTCTTTGACACGTTATGATTCCCGATTTGTGTCATAAGTGATAATTGAAATTATTGGGATGAAAACTGTTGAAAAAGAATAAAAAAGAGAGTATAAATTTGATGCACCTCAATGAAAAATATGCAAAAACCTAAGTTTGAGGGTGCTTGTTATTTATAATGTGTCTCATTCTCTCACAAGAAAAGAGGGGAAAAACAGGTATGAGACTAAAAAGAAAGTCAAAAAGAAAGAGAAAGGAGTTGAAAGAAAAATGCTTATGGTACGTAATTTGAGCCTAAATGACTATTTTTATCTACCCCTGCCTAAGCCTACATTACAACCCTTGGAAGCCCTAATGATCTTTAATGTGTATGTCTATGATTAGTGGAGAATAACAAGTAAATTGATCTATAGAATTTTTGGAAAGATGGAATGAAATTGACATGCATAGGTTAGGTGTTTGTCTTTCCGTTGATCATGATCTAAGTGAATTTGGGAAATATCTAACTTGAAATTCTAGATTGATAAATATTCATGCTATGTATGTTCTAACATATTATCCCAACTTTCATCCATAATTTTGAAGAAGCATTGATATAGCTACTTGATCCATTTCATAGAGTCTTTGTTTTTATTTTTTTGTTTTTGTTTAGTGCTTTACTCGAGGGCGAGTAAAGTGTAAGTTTGGGGGTGTTTGTTGAGTGTATTTTATACACTCTTTTGAGTCCTTTTTAGTTAATATTTTACTCTTTTAATTTGCATTTAGTATAGTGTTAGGTGTATTTTTCTTTCGTTTGTGTCACAGCGGTCATAACGGAGAAGATACCACTTTTGAGGATGAAAATTATCACGATCCGACCCCGGGCCCGCGACTGGTGCCCTAACTGGGCACCCCTCACAGGTATACATCAGAGAATAGCATCGGAACATACATAAACTCATAAAATACTAGACATTAATTATCAACAGGCTAGCCGATAAGGTCACCTTCCAAAAAAACATACATAAGCCAAATGAACAGTTACATTTCTGTTTTTACAACCCAATCCACAAGATATGACTACAGACCTCTAAGAATTTTGACATAACAACTGTGACGGGACAGGGCCCCGCCATACCCCTGAATGTACAACAACCGACAATACCAGAGATCTAAACCAAATATAAGCCTCCGGAGTAATGGAGCTTCTCAACAGCTGAACAGTGATCCTAAGAATGAGGATCAGCAACCAGTATAACTCTACCTGCGACATGAACGCAGCCCCCCGAAGGAGGTCGAGAATGTACCAAGTATGTGAAATCAAAGATCAGAATGAAATCATAATAGTCTAACATAAAGCTGGGGACATGTATGATAACCACATTAACAGTACACTGTGCCTTACTAACAATGAGAGTAAACAAAAGTATATTTTACTGCATAAAAATAGGAGGCTCATGATCAAATTAGGGCTGCCCGCCCGTAGTATCATTAAACAATCCTACTCGTGGGACTATTTCACCCGCATAGGTCCTGTGGACCCGCAATGAGGTTATCCGCCTCGCATGGGACTATTTCACCCGCATAGGCCCGGTGGACCTGCAATGAGTACAAACGCCGCACTCGCATTCATGGGTAGCAAATTCATGGAATAAGTAGTAACCCGGGGGTTTACCCCGCAAGAATAACATAACACTAGCACAACCGGCCATCATACATAACATAAACACCACCGGCTTATCATAATTATCATAAGCAAGTTAAGAAATCCCCTAACTTCTTATTAGCCTTAATTATCATGCACTCTCATTTTATTTTAACTTAAGGCACTAACATGTCATTAAAAAAATCCGGGAATTTAATCCAAAGTATTACGTACTTCCGTTCCTTTAAAAAGAACCCTTTTTATATATAAAAAAAACCAAGACACTAACACCCGTAGTATCAAGGCATATCTATTTTTCAAATCAATTTACTACACCTTTAGAAATTCATTTCAAGGCTTTTAAAACCAAGTAACTTCTACTTTCACAACCTAGGCAACTCGTGCCTATAAAATAGACCACTCTCTTAACCTTTCATAAAACCGTTATAACTAACTTTCCATAAAGCCGTTATAACTCTTTATGTTTTAGACAAATTCATTCTTTTTTATAACCAAGAGACTTATACTTTTAAAACCAAGTATCATATACTTTCAAATCAAGTTACATAACTTTAAGAATACTTCAAGCCTCTTAACTTTAGAAATCAAGTTTCATAACTTTAGAATAGTTCAAGTAATCAATACTTTCCAAATCAAGTATTCTATACATTTTCAAGTCAAGAAAATCATTGTTTACCTTATTAGAATAAACCATTCTTTTAACTTCCCATAAAGTTGTTATGACCAACTTCCCATAAAGTCGTTATACTAACTTTATGCTTTAGAAACTAAGACATCTTTAACCTTTAAACAAGTGAGTTAATTCTCTAACTCAACCAACTTGGACATTCTTAAACAAGTCAAGGATATCAAATGAAATTAAATTCATTTAAATCTCGTACGTCTACCGTACTATACATTTATAGCTACTCATGCTCAAGAGATAAGAAAAGTTCCACATACCTCATCGACTTAAACCACTTGCCAAGTTGAATACGCCGCACGTAGAATGTCAACCTATAATGACCATAATACGTCCATCAACTACTAGCTTTCAACGTAGAATATTTCTAAGTATAAGGACTCTTAATTCTACGGAAAATCGGGCAGCACTTCCTTTGTTTCTACGTACTTTTTCACCTTTTTCAAGGCTCGAATATCAATAACCAAATGCCACATTTAAGGCTCAACAATTCAACAATTCAAAGGGGATTACACGCCTAATAGGACGTGTAAAATTCTGCCCCACAATCAATATAAAATTGTCCATTAATCCAAAGCCATATTCGGCTACAATGTATCATAACAATATCAATTTCCTTTCAATTTCCTTTTCAATCCAAGTTGTTATTCTAATATGTTATATACCCTATAACAATTATAACAACTATAAATCCTTTCTTTCTTAACATGCGACGATTGTAACTATCGACCAAATTGATTACAACATAAATGTCTAACTTGCCCATTTTCGGTTTTTAACATGTCGACATGATCCAAATATTTTCAAACTTCAATCTATATACCACATGCTCATTTATCAACTACTATAACATGAAATCTTTAATCATATTAAGAAGTTGAAGATTTTACCTCAATAAGCCCTAATAATATCCAAGCATCAAAGTCGATCCTTAGCAACTTCTAGCTCCTCTTCTTACGTTCCAATCCTCTACAAGCACTCCTTAGAAGCTCATAACCAACTTCTCTTCAATTTCCAACTTCAAAGTTGAAGAACACCTTAGGTTTTCATCTTGCGACTAACGTGAAAACGTAGTTTTTTCGGGATCTTTCTATTGAGATAACCTTAGAATACCTTTAGGAATCTTGGGTTTGAATATTGAGATTTATGAAGCAAGATTACAAAATTTTCTCCCTTATTTTTCCCTCAAAGTCGAGAGCTCCTCTTGCTCTCAAAACATTTGATTTTTTTTTTCTAAGTGTGGAATGTCTTGCTACTAGTAGTAGTAGTAGTAGTAATATATAACAACATCAAGGGCTAGGATCCAACCAAATGTGTGGCTAATATATGGAAGACTAAGCCTGCAACTTGACCCTAAGAGTTGGTCAACAATATCAAGCCAATTGACAATTCTTTAATCCTCTTTTTTTCGTCCAAGATGACCATGTGGAGGGTGACACGTGTCTCCCTCCCATTGGTCCATAGTATTTCGTTTCCCGAAATTTCCATAATTGGTCAAAATATCGGAAATCTCGTGGGCCCCACAAAAATGTAAAACTCCTCGGGTGGGCCCCACGTATCCAATTCTGAAAATAAAATTCCATAATTCCGATAAACCCTTAAAAGTCTCAAATAACAAATTTGAAAACCCAATTCTCATTAACGATCAATTTTCCTTCCCGAGGTTCGGAAGATTTTTCCTTCGGAAAACAATTCTTTCTTTCGTTCAAATTTTTAAGTCTTGTGTTCTCCCGTCTATTTTCTTATATATGTCCTGGAATTTTCGGGGGGTAACATTCTCCTTCTCTAGAAACATTCGTCCCCGAATGTTCCTTCAAGGTTCCATCTAAACGGATATTGGCATAGTCCCTTGACTACACCCAATATAATCATACTTGCCACACATGGCCACATAACAATACTTATGCTAAAACGTCAACCTGAACTCCAAGTGTCGACGTCGGTTATCTGCATAAAGCTTTTATCGACTCTGAGTTTGCTAATAATCTTTCCTGGATAAGCTTCGCCTTATCCACAGCCCGTTGAATCAAGTCTGGGCCAATTAACTGAACCTCGCCTACGTCGAACCAACCAATCGGCGATCTACAATTCCTTTCATACAAAGCCTCACACAGGGCCATCTGAATACTGGAAGGGTATTTATTATCGTACGTAACTCAACAAGAGGCAAATAATCCTCCCAGCTATCTCTGAAATCAAGAACACATGCCCGCAACCTATCCTCAAGTGCCTGGATAGTACGCTCACGCTCGCTTGGCCCGAGGGTGAAATGCAACACTGAGACTCACCTGTGTCCCTAATCCCTCCTGGAAAACCTCCAGAAGTTATCCGTAAACTGAGCTCATCCGTTTGACATCATAATTGTAGGAACCCCGTGCAGTCTCATAATCTCTCTGCTATATAATCTAGCATAAACCTCAACCGAGTAAGTGGTCCTGACCAGAAGAAGATGGGCTGATTTCGTAAGCCTGTTTATTATGACCCTCAGGGAGTCGCACTTCCTCTGAGTACGATGCAACCCTATAACAAAATCCATATTAATCACCTCCAATTTCTAAGTTGGGATCTCAATCTTCTGTAATAGCCCATCGGGCTTCTGGTGCTCAACATTGACCTGCTGACAGTTCGGACACTGAGAAACAAACTCGGCTACGTCCCTCTTCAGGCCATCTTACCAATACATACACCTGAGGTCATGATACATCTTAGCCAACCCTGGATGAATAGAGTAATGAGCACTGTGTGCCTTCCTTAAAACTCGCGACTGCACTCGCAGACGGCACACACAATCTATCCTCATATCACAGCACCCCATCCGGTGCTACGCAAACAAGCTCTTCTCCTCTCGGAGAGCCGTATCTCAATTCCACTATTATCGGAATCAACCAGCCGAACCCCTAGGCTCGCTAGCTGATGAACCTCACGGACCATGCCCTGTCTATCTGGTTGTCCATCCGACAGACTACCCATAGATCTACGACTAAGAGCACCTGTAACCATATCGGCTTTCCCCGGGTGGTATAGGATATCAACATCACAATCCTTGAGTAACTCTAATCACCGCCTCTGTCATAAATTCAGCTGCCTCTTTCTGAAGATATACCGGAGGCTCTTGTGGTCTGCACAAATATCCACATGAAATCTATATAAGTAATGCCTCCAAATCTTTAAGGCATGATTAATTGCCGCTAACTCTAAATCGTGAGTAGCGTAATTCCTTTCATGCTCCCGTAACCGTCGGGAAACATAGACTCTACCCTTATCGTGTTGCGTCAGCACACAACCTCGCCCAACACCCAAAGTGTTACAATAATAACCTAACCCTCTAGTCCCTCAGGCCTCAGGAGGGGTTAGAACTGTAGTCGTAGTCAGCTTATCTTCCAACAACTGGAAGCCTGTCTCATATTTCCGAAATATTCGGGGGTATAATCACAATTAGGATTTTTGTCTCCATTTCTCTGTTGCAACCAAACTTGGTCACTATATTTAGATTCGATTCCTTCGCTTGTCTTATGGCTAAGACTTCCTGCCAATCGCACTTTTAGGGGGGATATTTCCTTGACCTCGTCAAGTAGTAATCCTATTATTCTCCCCAGCTTCTAGAGCTTATAGTCCGGTGTTCAACCTCCATTCCTGGTATTACTTAATCCAACGGCTTGCCAAGATTTCTTATCTTGATCCCCGGTCATACATTTCCATTCATGCTTATTACCATCATCTATATTCTTACGACACATCCTGAATTACCCCAACACAATACTTTTCTCACGGTTATCTAAAACTGTAACTTATGGCATGACGACCCTGAAGACCTTACCAGTCTCCTATCCATCTCCTAACAACATGGGTACACATAACCCCATAATACGTAAAACTATCATTTTACGTGGGGGAGAGAGCTTATCTCCTTTTCAAAATCTTAATCATTAAGCGCCACCTTATAATCGTATAGATTTTCAAAACCTACTAACGATGTCTTCTATTTTCCGCAGGCAGCACTCGTACTTATCTTATTCTTGCTTTGAGCATTTATCCTGAAATTATCCGGAATGTCGTGGCCCTGACTGCCACACTAAACCAACTCAAAGTACATCCAAGGGCACTTAACATGAACTTTTTCAATGACCGTACATTTCCATTTCTATCTCTAAACTCTTTAAATTCAACTATTCCATACTTTCTACATCCATTTACCCCAATGAACAAGTCACACAGACTTACCAATTAATGATGACAAAGAAGGAAGGATAATCCACTTGTTACAATCGCTTCCCTTCCTCTCCTCTCGATAACCGGCTTACCGGAAAACTGGAATCGAACCAATCTCTCTATGTAGTCACCATTGGCATACAAGAAGCCAACGAGTCCATACCCATAATGACCTCAAAGTCTGACATGTCCAAATTCTACCAGTTTGCTAGTGGTCCGACGACTTTATCATCACCGGCAATTTTCATAAACCCGCCACTACCACCCAATCACTCACTGTAGCTTCCGAAAGGTTCTTATGGATTCGGGCTCTATTCTTTTTCACTGGTTGCTCTTTTCTTCATCGGTCGTACTCTTTCCGTACTTCCCAACTTATTCTAACATACGTTCATAACCTCCATACTGATTATGGCCTCCAATCTTTGGAGTTACAATATCGAACAATTTAAGGCCATTTTCGGCTCTCACAACCTGGTTCCGGTGGAACGTGTCCACGAACCCGTAAAATGATCAACTAGACTTGGGTCTTGCACCCTCGTGACCCTGTCACGTAGCGGGACTACTACCAACTGATCCCAATCCATTTTAGGTTATGGGGTGACCCGTAATAGGTCCTCCACCCGACCCACCGTCGCACTTAACTCTTACCCTTAGTCTGAATTAAGTCTTATTGCCGAGAAGGCCTTATATACCTAAGGTCTCGGCGGTTATTAATATTCTTAGGCTCGCATTTTCCATGCTCCAAGCCTACCTTATCAGTCCCCCCGTAAACGGGTAAAATAACTTTTCATTAACCTAAAATCGTGTTGTCTTAATCATAACAACCATAATTACTTCCAGATGGATCTCATCCGTACAATTCTCTTAAGCATACCACGTAGCGTAATCTACTAACATAGTCTTCCATTAAGTCCTTTATTCATGACTTCTTAAGGGTTCATTACCCTTTCAGACAGCTCATCATCTCCTAACTAATTCAAATTAGTACGTAAACTAAAATCATTCTAGGCAACACGCGTCTGACCCTCATACATAACTCTGTATAGCTGTATGTCATAATACCAACTATACTACAATTATTACCAACCTGGATACGCAATCCACATAATCCTTCCCGTGATCACGCTTTCTCGTATGCAATCAACATAACTCGTTAGGAGAGACGACTTAACAACACAAATTTCTATCGCACGATCTCGAGTGAGAAGAATGAAACCAATCCTAAATGTCCTGTAGCCTCACGATTATAGATGTGGTGCACAACACACCGATAATCAAGACTTACTGAACACCTGGCCCAGACACTTTCTCGAGGACTAATCGCCTGATACCACTTTTGTCACGACTGACCGGGCGCGATCGTGCCCTACCCAGGCACCCTCACAGGTATACATTAGAGAATAGCAGCGGAACATACATAAACTCATAAAATACTAGACATTAATTATCAACAGGCTAGCCGATAAGGCCACCTTCCAAAAAAACATACATAACCCAAATGAACAGTTACATTTTTGTTTTTACAACCCAATCCACAAGATATGACTACAGACCTCTAAGAATTTTGACATAACAACTGTGATGGGACAGGGCCCCGCCATACCCCTGAATGTACAACAACCGACAATACCTCTAGAGATAAGGAAATGAGACTTGAAATAAAGAAACAAGCAGCAACCCTTTCTTTAGAGCCCGGACTTTCCGCTCCTTTCGCTTCGACCCATGACAATACCAGGGATGTGAACCAAAGATAAGCCTCCGGAGTAATAGAGCTTCTCAACAGCTGAACAGTGATCCTAAGAATGAGGATCAAGAATCAGATAACTCTACTGCAGATGAACGCAACCCCCGGGCGAGGTCAAGCATAACAGTACCAAGTGAAATCGAAAGATCAGAATGAAATCATAATAGTCTAACATAAAGTTGGGGACATGTATGATAACCACATTAACAGAACACTGTGCCTTACTAACAATGAGAGTAAACAAGAGTATACTTTACTGCATAAAAATAAGAGGCTCATGATCAAATTAGGGCCACCCGCCCGTAGTATCATTAAGCAATCCTACTCCTGGGACTATTTCACCCTCATAGGTCCTGTGGACCCGCAATGAGGTCATCCGCCTCGCATGGAACTATTTCACCCGCACAGGACTATTTCACCCGCTTAGGCCTGGTGGGCCCGTAATGAGTACAAACGCCGCACTCGCATCATGGGTAGCAAATCCATGGAATAAGTAGTAACCTGGGGGTTTACCCAGCAAGAACACTAGCACAACCGGCTATCATACGTAACATAAGCACCACCGGCTTATCATACATAACATAAGCACCACCGACTTATCATAATTATCATAAGCAACTTAAGAAATCCCCTAACTTCTTATTAGTCTTAATTATCATGCACTCTCATTTTATTTTAACTTAAGGCACTAACATGTCATTAAAAAAATCCGGGAATTTAACCCAAAGTACTACGTACTTCCGTTCCTTTAAAAAGAACCCTTTTTATAAAAAAAACCCCAAGACACTAACACCCGTAGTATCAAGACATGTCTATTTTTCAAATCAAGTTACTACACCTTTAGAAATTCATTTCAAGGCTTTTAAAACCAAGTAACTTCTACTTTCACAACCTAGGCAACTCGTGCCTATAAAATAGACCACTCTCTTAACCTTTCATAAAGCCGTTATAACTAACTTCCCATAAAGCCGTTATAACTCTTTATGTTTTAGACAAATTCATTCTTTTTATAACCAAGAGACTTATACTTTTAAAACCAAGTATCATATACTTTCAAATCAAGTTACATAACTTTCAGAATACTTCAAGCCTCTTAACTTTAGAAATCAAGTTTCATAACTTTAGAATAGTTCAAGTAATCAATACTTTCCAAATCAAGTATTCTATATATTTTCAAGTCAAGAAATCTTTGTTTACCTTATTAGAATAAACCATTCTTTTAACTTCCCATAAAGTTGTTATGACCAACTTCCCATAAAGTCGTTATACTAACTTTATGTTTTAAAAACTAAGACATCTTTAACCTTTAAACAAGTGAGTTAATTCTCTAACTCAACCAACTTGGACATTCTTAAACAAGTCAAGGATATCAAATGAAATTAAATTCATTTAAATCTCGTACGTCTACCGTACTATACATTTATAGCTACTTATGCTCAAGAGATAAGAAAGTTCCACATACTTCTTTTACTTAAACCACTTGCCAAGTTGAATACGCCGCACGTAGAATGTCAACCTATAATGACCATAATACGTCCATCAACTACTAGCTTTCAACGTAGAATATTTCTAAGTATAAGGACTCTTAATTCTACGGAAAATCGGGCAGCACTTCCTTTGTTTCTACGTACTTTTTCACCTTTTTCAAGGTCCGAATATCAATAACCAAATGCCATATTTAAGGCTCAACAATTCAGAAATTCAAAGGGGATTACACGCCTAACAGGACGTGTAAAATTTTGCCCCACAATCAATATAAAACTGTCCATTAATCCAAAGCCATATTCGGCTACAATGTATCATAACAATATCAATTTCCTTTCAATTTCCTTTTCAATCCAAGTTGTTATTCTAATATGTTATATACCCTATAACAATTATAACAACTATAAATCCTTTCTTTCTTAACATGCGACAATTGTAACTATCGACCAAATTGATTACAACATAAATGGCTGACTTGCCCATTTTCGATTTTTAACATGTCGACATGATCCAAATCTTTTCAAACTTCAATCTATATACCACATGCTCATTTATCAACTACTATAACATGAAATCTTTAATCATATTAAGAAGTTGAAGATTTTACCTAATAAGCCCTAATAATATCCAAGCGTCAAAGTCGATCCTTAGCAACTTTTAGCTCCTCTTCTTACGTTCCAATCCGCTCCAAGAACTCCTTAGAAGCTCATAACCAACTTCTCTTCAATTTCCAACTTCAAAGTTGAAGAACACCTTAGGTTTTCATCTTGCGACTAACGTGAAAACGTAGTTTTTCCGGGATCTTTCTATTGAGATAACCTTAGAATACCTTTAGGAATCTTGGGTTTGAATATTGGGATTTATGAAGCAAGATTACAAAATTTTCTCCCTTATTTTTCCCTCAAAGCCGAGAGCTCCTCTTGCTCTCAAAACATTTGATTTTTTTTCCAAGTGTGGAATGTCTTGCTACTAGTAGTAGTAGTAGTAATATATAACAACATCAAGGGCTAGGATCCAACCAAATTTGTGGCTAAGATATGGAAGACTAAGCTTGCAACTTGACCGTAAGACTTGGTCAACAATATCAAACCAATTGACAATTCTTTAATCCTCTTTTTTTCGTCCAAGATGACCATGTGGAGGGTGACACGTGTCGCCCTCCTATTGGTCTATAGTATTCCGTTTCCCAAAATTTCCATAATTGGTCAAAATATCGGAAATTTCGTGGTTCACACAAAAACGTAAAACTCCTCGGGTGGGCCCCACGTATCCAATTCTGAAAATAAAATTCCATAATTTCGATAAACCCTTAAAAGTCTCAAATAACAAATTTGAAAACCCAATTCTCATTAACGAGCAATGTTCCTTCCCGAGGTTCGGAAGATTTTTCCTTCGGAAAACAATTCTTTCTTTCGTTCAAATTTTTAAGTCTTGTGTTCTCCCGTCTATTCTCTTATACATGTCCTGGAATTTTCGGGGTGTAACAAAAAATTGCATAAGTACAGTCCAAGGAATGAAGCCTAAGAAGTGCCAAGAAAAACAGAAGAAATCTGGCATATTCCGGACAAAAATCACAGAGGCACCGCAGTGCCATAGAACCGCGGTCAGAAGAATTAGCACCGAGGCATAATATTTCCAGAAAGTTCCAAACTGAATCACCGTCGAAGGCACCTAGGTGCCTGACAGAGGAACCGGAGTGCCTCTAGTCCAGTAACTTCCAGTGATTTTGGCTGAATTAGCACCGCGGTGCCGACGCGTAATTTTTAGGTTTCCTTGGCCGAATTGGAGAGGGTTTTTGGGGTCCGAAAGACAATTTTTCCCAGCTATAAAATTCCTAAAACCCTGATCATATACCACATTCTATACCATTTTCTAAACACAACTTTGGAGAGGAGAAAATGAGGCAAGACACAATTGAAGACATCTCATTGTTCAAGTTATTTTCTTTCCTTTACTTTATTTTCAGTTTATGTTGGATTGTAATTTAGTTCTTGACATGACAATGTTTAGGAGCTAAATACTTTAGTAGGGTTTCCATCGAATCTTCTTGAAACTCTTCCATATAGTTAATGCATTGATTATTGATTTCTTCTTCAGCATATTAAGATCTATTCAATTGTGTTATGATTGCTTGATAATTAACTAGCTATTAATTGTCATCACTTATATGATTTCGAATCAAAAGTCTGAAAGGTGAGATTTGAATATGTTGTAATTGTCTAGACATAGGTTAAAATCGTGGACGAAAGTACCCTGATACTTGTATAGTAATTAAGGTTATTGTTCTTAATCCTCCTGTGTGGTAAAATCTATCATAGAAATATAGAAGGTTCACTACTACATTTCTGGCCTAATGCGACGCCTCAAAATCATCGCAATAGGGCCCTTTTGCCATCGCATTAGGTCTAATGCAACGACAAAGAGTTGTTGCATCCTCTGGAGTTGCATTAGATCTAATACAACGGCTAAAGGGATCTAATGTGACGACCTTGTACAACCGACGACTGTATGATAATGTTATAGAAAAAAATAATGACAAAATAAATAATAAAAAGAGAAATATAAGATTAAAAAAGAATTGGCATTGACATAAAAAGTACGATATTACAATATTAGACCCCATAGGACATATTACAAAATAAGAGCCTCCACCCAAGCTCATGGACTCGTGTTTTATGTGTACTGGGAATGAAAGTTCTATCCATATACATCAATATATCTCGAATCATTTGCAGTTCCTTGTTATGCTCTGCCCATTTCCGGTTCAGTTCTTCAAGAAACAAACCTCCCTGGGAAGCTTCAACTGCTGGCTTGCCTGAAAAAATAAAGCAGGAGTCAGAGATTAAATATTGTAACACTCAATAGAGTTCTCAAAGAAAATTAATTGTGATTATGGTTACATCAAGTTATACCTCTCTGGACTGGTCACTGGAACTTGAGCTTTGAAAGTTCGAATAAACTGTAGTATCTGCAAACCAAGAAAATCATTTTCCTTATTATCAAAAGCAGGAAGATATAGAAATGAAGTCAATGAA
Organism: Przewalskia tangutica; assembly: GCA_029844215.1. Classification (NCBI taxonomy): domain Eukaryota; kingdom Viridiplantae; phylum Streptophyta; class Magnoliopsida; order Solanales; family Solanaceae; genus Przewalskia; species Przewalskia tangutica. The sequence continues at coordinate 25,222,360 of CM056720.1, read as the reverse complement.
GGCATACCCCAAAGTACCGTACTCTTTACAAGAGGTGGAACAAGAACATCATCCTCTGATTTCTTGACACTCCTGATGAAGAAGCGTGTTAGTAAGAAAGGAACAACACAAACACTAAATTAAATGAAGTATAAATTTCTACTTTGATAAATGCTAAGAGCAGAAAATCTGGATTTATGCAGGCTCATGCAATCATAATACAGAGTCATACTGACAATCAGCTGGCAAGCTACAAATTATTAGCTGCAGGAAAGAAAATCTGCATTGGACTCCCCTATGAAAAGGAAAATATAACAGATTGATCAAAAAAAGTTGTGTCAAACGAATATTCCTTAAGAACTTAGCTTGGAAGGTTCTACTTTTGATATTAATGTGTTTTCCATGTAATATAGTGAGCCAGTCTGATTTCCTGATCCTTTCATAGTTATGATATAACTCAGAAGAAAAATACAACACACTAGGCCAGATGACTAACTGCCAATCTAACACATTTCTTTTTGTTTCGTGTTGTTTTCCTTTTTTTTTCTGGATAAGCAACTGATCAGGCCTGGACATCACGAATCATGTAATGTCCCATAAATATTTTGATGCAGAAAGAGGTACAACATCTATGATGAATCAGGAAAGGATTAGACAAGGATATATCAAAATTTATCAGGGAAAGGTATTTGGATTAATACGAACCAGTTAAGAAATAGCTGATGAGGGACGTATATAAAAAAAGTACAATCGGTAGACCTACTTCACTGTTATAGGTTAACCCATAAAATGCACAAGGTCACCTTACTTCTCATAATACAATTACTATCTGCAACCTGACTGCCTCTTATTCATTTTCTTGTTGGAATGCATTTTTCCATCAGAATTAGTAAACAAGACACCATACAAAGACGAGATAAAATATATTCATGATTCAAATATCCAATAAGGAAAAGAGGAGCATCAGAAACATACCCCTAGGACCAAGTGTAAGACCGACAACATCAGCAAGCTTGTCAATACCAGCCAGAAGGGCACTCCTAGATTTCTGGTCGAAGGGAATTTCTTTAGCACATGCCCTTACTACAAACCGGTTCTTTCCACCTTTGTTTCCGAATTTTTGTCCCTGCAATTGGTGGACCCTCCTGTTCTTCAAAGCACCCTGCATCAATCAACCAAGTAGATAAACAAACAATTAAGCATTCCAAATTTAGTACACAGTAGCTAAAACGACCCAAAACAAGAAGACATGTAGTACAGATAAACCTGTGTTGGAATATTTGTGCAACAAATTCATTCAGAATAACTCTAACAATGGAGGACGAATTGAATGTGGTGTATGGTTGCAAAATGTCGGGGTTAGGACGACGCAACTAATAGTACCAACTTCGGTCGTCGACTGTGTATCAGGTCGTCGGATAATGCTATGGCGGCGACTAGGGTTTTTAGATTTTTCGATTGGGTGTTGTGGCATTTTTTGGTGAGAATTGTGGGGGTGTCAAAATGACGGGAAGGTGATGCCGAGTGTGATGGTACCAACACCGAACCTTGAAATCGCCGAAATCGGCCGAAATTTGCAAAAAAAACCGATCGAAATCGATGGGCTTGCAGTGGGTTTTTCGATATGAAATTGACGGAGTTATAGGATGGATCGATGGGAGTACTTGGTATGGAAATGACGGGCTTGAAGAGACGAAGCTATTGGACTAAGTCTCATCCCCGATGGATGCCGAAATTGGCCGAAAATGGCGAAACTCCGGCGGTTTCACTGTTCACTCGGCGAAATCGCCGAAAATGAGAGCATTTCGGGTTTTGGGGGGTTTTTTTGGGGTTTAAAAATGGGATTTCACTTAACTGAAAAAATTAAGGACTGTTGCATTAGCCAGAGACAGTCGTTGCATTACATAAGCTAATGCGACAGTCGTGTTTGGGCGTTCATTAAACGATTTGAACTGTCGCATTAGCCTATCTAATGCAACGGCCACAAAATACTGTTGCATTAGCATAATATCCTGCTTAGACCCGTCGCATTTGCCATATCTAATGCAACGGTACTACATAGTACCGTTGCATTAGACTTATATGAGCCGTCACATTAGCCTAGAAATGTAGTAGTGGTTTCTGCATAAGGTTGAGCTCGCGTATGTCTTAACCGGAATATTATGACAGATTAGTTAACCTGCTATCTTAATAAGAAGAAAAATCATTAGCATTGCATTAACACGTGGAAGAGTGGATAGTTGAGGAGATTGAAACCCTATTTCCTTCATAACTGTTATAAACCCAAAGTCTCATAATCTTTAGTTTATTTTCTGCAATTAGTTATAATTCTTAGTTATAATCCCCAAAATAAAAAACGTCAACCAAATAGATACCATAGAATAGATAATCGGTACTTAATAAACCAGTGTCTGTGGACGATAAACTCGGTCTTACAGATCTTTATTACTTGAACGATATGTACACTTGCGTAAGCACTTAAAAATATCGCAACACCAAGTGTATTAAATAAAAAGTAATCACATGTAATTTAAAATTGGACCCACTATTTATCTAACTCAATATTATATCATATTGATTAATAGTATTCTATAATGCATATCAATTAAGTAACACTACTATATTTTAATAATAAAATAGTAATAATGCTACGTATTGCTACTTATCACTTTTAAAGCTTAGTCACTATAATTTAATTTTCATGTTACCCGTAGATTTACTGTATATGACACTTATCCCATGCTAATTCACTATATCCCTTTTTGTCTTCCACTAATTACACTTATACACTTAATTAATTCTTAATCCCAATTCACTTAAATACTGATCATTTTAACACACTTCACATACTCACTATCATACTCATGTGATATAGCATTAGTTCATAACTTCTTTTGGGAGGTGCAAACTATTATTATTAATCTCTATCGTCACACTTGTTAAATCCTAATTTTTTTTGGGACTTCGTCCATTTATACACATATTTCTTGATCTTATGACCGAAATTCTATACGATATTTATAACCTGCTCCATATTCCGAACTTTGACAAAACTTATTTCTCTATTCCCCACGTAACCTCTTCAATATTGATATCAATCTCCTATAATTTCATGAATGACTTCAATCTCATTAAACTCATGTGTGTTTACCCCGATGTACGCTAAAATTAAAGTACGGGGTGTTACATCATCTCCCGTTTAGGAACATTCGTCCTCGAATGAGAAGTATACATAAGGGACCAATTAATCCTCAGGGTTTTTTGATTTTTTTTTTTCCGGATTTCCCTTATAAAAGGAATTATCTGAACCCTGTCAGCGAGTAGAAGATATCCAAACTTTCCTCATATGGACATACAACAACATATACATATCACCGGGCTTCATGTGGCCGTCAAACATCAAACATAACTATCTAAAGTGAGAATTCACCTCATGTACCCATACATCAGCTCTTGGTCAGGTTATGCTTCTCTCGACACATCGACTTTAGTCTAAAATAAGTGAGGATAATTATACTTTATCTCTTCTTCCGCCTCCCGCGTCATCTCTTCTACATTCTTATTTTCCATAGAACCTTCATGGAGGCTATTTCTTTAGTCCTCAACCTGCGGACTTGATGATCTAGGATAACAATAGGAATCTCTTCATATGATAAGTCCTCTGTAACTTTCACATCGTCAATCAGCACAATCTGGAAAGAATTTCCAATACACGCTCTCAGCATAGAAACATGGAAGACCGAATGAACAAACTCTAACTCAGGAGGCAGCTCCAATTTGTAAGCCACTTGGCCTATTCGTTGAATTATGTGATATGGCCCAATATACCTTGGGATGAGCTTTCCCTTTTTCCCAAATCTCATTACACCCTTCATAGGATAAATCTTCAAGAAGACCCAATAATCCACTTGGAACTCTAAGTCCCTCTAACGCACATCTGAATGCGACTTCTGATGACTCTAAGCGGTTAACAACCATTCTTGGATAAGCTTCACCTTCTCTATGGCTTGGTGTACTAGGTCAGTCCTAAATAATTCTAATTCTCCTACTTTCAAACCATCCGATAAGAGATCTACATTTTTGTCCATACAAAGCTTCATATGGAGCCATTTTGATACTAGCATGATAATTGTTATTGTATGCAAATTCAATAAGGGGAAAAATTATCATCTCAACATCCCTTAAAGTCCAATACACAAGCGCGTATCATGTCTTTAAGTGTTTGAATCGTACACTCGGTCTGCCCGTCTGTCTGAGGGTGGAAAGTTGTGCTAAGATTAACTTGAGTGCCCAAACCTTTTTTAAATGATCTCCAAAAATTAGTTGTGAACTATGCACTTCAGTTAGATATAATAGAAATAGGCATACCATAAAGGCGAACAATCTCCTTAACGTACAACTTCACGTAGTCCTCGGTCGTTTAGGTAGTTATGACCGCTAGGAAATGAGCTTATTTGGTTAGTCTATCAACAATCACCCAAATAGAATCAAGCTTATGATAAGAGCGAGGTAAACCCTAGTAAACTCCATATTAATCATGTCCCATTTTCACATCAAGATCTCAATATTCTGAGTCAAGCCACCGGACTTTTGGTGCTCTACCTTTACTTACTGACAATTAGGACACCGAGCTACAAACTCCGCAATGTTCCTCTTCATATAGTTCCACTAATACATACCTTTGAGGTCATGATACATCTTAGTAGATCCAGGGTGAATGGAATATCGTGAGCAATGGACCTCCATCATAATCTTGTCTCGTAATCCCGCAACATTTGGAACACACAAATGATCCTGGTGTCTGAGAACCCCATTTCCGTCAATCATAAAAGTTGTGGTCTTCTTTTGTTGAATACCCTCTTTGATTTTCCCTAGAATGGGGTCTTCCCACTGACGTTCCTTAACTTCTGATACGAGGGACGACTCTAATGTATTATGAATCACAAAGACGCCATCTTCCGAACCAATTAATCAGACTCCCAACCTAGCTAACTAATGTACCTCTCTTATCAACTTCTTCCCCTCGGCTCGCACCGGCATCGAGCTGACCATAGACTTGTGACTAAGCGCGTCCGCTACCACATTAGCTTTACCGGGATGGTATAAAATATCCACATCCTAATCCTTCAATAATTCTAACCACCTTCTTTGTCTCAAGTTCAACTCTTTCTACTTAAATACATACTATAGACTATTATGATCCGTGAACATGTCTACATGAAAGCCATACAAGTAGTGCCGCCAAATTTTCAGTGCATAGACCACCGCGGCTAACTCCAAATCATGTGTCAGATAGTTCTTATGTTTCCTCAATTGCCTTGAAACATAGGCAATCACCTTACCATGTTGTATCAACACACATCCAAACCCGTTCTTGGGGCATCATAATACACAACATAGCCTTCTAGACTCTCTAGGAGAGTAAGAACTGGTGACGACGTTAGTCTGTCCTTTTACACCTAGAAACTCTGTTCACAGGCATCGGACCACTGGAGCTTTATGAACCTTTGTTTCAACCTTTTCAGTGGTGCTGATATGGTAGAAAATCCTGCCACAAACCTCCTATAATAGCCAGCTAAGCCTAAAAAACTACGAACCTCTGATGGAGTCGTGGACCTCGACCAATTCTTCATCATTTCTATCTTCTAAGTGACAACACTTATAGCTTCATCTGACACTATATGACCAAGGAAAGCCACTGAGTTCAACCAAAACTCACACTTGGAGAGCTTAGCATACAACTTACAATCCTGGAGCGTATGTAGTACCACTCGCAACTGATCTGCATGCTCCGCCTCCGAGTGAGAATAGACCAGAATATCATCTATAAATATTATCACAAATACATCCAGAAATGGGAGAAACATGTTGTTCATTAGATCCATAAATGTTATTGGCGCTTTTGTGAGCCTAAATGACATTACTAAGAATTCAAAGTTCCCATATCTTGTTCTGAAAGTCGTTTTCGGAATGTCATTCTCCTTAACCCTTAGCTGATGGTACCCTAACCTTAGGTCAATATTTGAATAACATTTTGCACCTTGTAACTGATCAAACAAGTCATCAATTCTGGGAAGAGGGTACTTATTCTTAATAATGACTTTATTCAGTTGTCGATAGTCAATAAACATTCGCAACGAACCATCTTTCTTTTGTACAAACAATACTGGCGCACCCCAAGGGGATATGCTAGGCCTAATGAAGCCTTTCTCAAGTAAATCCTTTAATTCCTCCTTTAATTCTTTCAATTCAGCTAGAGCCATTCTATAAGGAGGGATAGATATCAGCTATATGTTTGGCAACACATCTATACCGAACTCAATCTCTCTCTCGGGATGAAGGCCTGGAAGTTCATCTAGAAATACATCACAAAACTCATTAACCACCGAAATTGATTGAAGGGTAGATGATTCAGCATCAGAATCTCTAGTCTGAACAAGATTGTATATACAACCTCTAGAAATCATTTTTCTTGCCTTAATATATGAAATAAACCTACCCGTTGGCGTTGCAGTATTACCCTTCCATTCAAGGATTGGCTCGCTTGAAAACTGAAATCTAACAATCTTTGTTCGGCAATCCATATTAGCGTAGTATGATGCTAACCAATCCATGCCCATAGTAATATCAAAATCAATCATTTCTAACTCTATCATATCCCCTAGGGTCTGATGGTTACAAATTACCACTATATAATTCTGATAGACCCGTCTAGCTACTACCGACTCACCAACTGGTGTAGATACTACAAATAGCTTTCTTATCAACTCAAGCTTCATACCAAACTTACAAGCAATGAAAGGATTGACATATGATAGATTGGAGTCTGAATCTAACAACGCATATACATTATGTGAAAAGACTGATAATATACATGTAATAACATCAGGTGAAGACTTCTGATTATGTCGACCCATCAATGCGTAAATACGGTTTTGGCTACTACCGACGCTAGTTGCTCCACCCCTACCTTTACCTTGACTGGTTGATGTCTGATGACCTTGCCCCGATAGGTGTGTTAAAGATGATAAAGCAATTAAATATTCGAATAGTTGGGCCCTAACTCCCCTACCTCTTTCCAGACAATCTCACATAATATGACCGGAATTACCACAAGAATAGCACCCATCTGATCTTCGTTGGCATCTCCAGATGGGCCTTACCACACTTCTCACATTGAATCAAAGGCAGCCTCATCTGACTAGAATCCCTTTTAGAATCAAACCCTGATGCTCGTGAACTCTGACCTAGTTCAGATTGATCAAACTGATCAACCCTCGACCTCAAAAACTATGATGGTGCACTAGCTGCTGGGTAGGATGGGCGCCTATAAAACTGTGGCCTAGACCCACCTCTAAACTCTCCTATGTTACCTACGGATCGGGCCCTCTTGTGCTAGCCCCTATCACGCTCTCGATCTGCCCGATGTTGTCTCATACAATCCTCCAGATTATGTGCATAAGTCTTAATACAAGCAATATCCATATTCGGATTTAGAGAAGTCGTAGTATACTCATTGACCAAGTGCGGCCCCAAGCCACTAACAACTTATGTACTCGATCTGTTATCTAACCTATAATCGCATGAGCATACCTGGCCAACGAATTAAACTGCATGTTATATTCTCGAACATTCATATTTCCCTGCTCAAGAAGTAGAAATCTATACTTCCTGCCCTGTCGGAGCTCGACCAACAGAAAATTCTATAAGAAGGCCTTTGAAAACTCTCTTCATCCTGTTGGTGGGGCACGAGGTCCCCTAGAATGCTCCCATGTCTCATACCAAGTCACTGCGATATCCCGCAATCTATAAAAAGCAAACCAATCGAGTAAATAATTGTACCACACTTCGCATATGAAGATCCTCATCTCGAGTATCAAGTGGAGGAATTGGGGGTACTGGAGACCCACTAAGCTTCTCTGGAGGTGGTGGAGTCTGGAAATCATATAGAGAAGTTACACTATGGGCCTCCTCTGTCCCTCACTAATAGGGGTCACTCAGCTGCTACTCTCGTCCGCAACCACATTCAATGCCCTCATACTCTGGCACTTCTTCCTTGCTGTAGGCATTGCTGGAATCATAAACACGAGATTGATCAATAGTGGAATGCTTATAACTCAGCTATAATGCACGATCTAGAATAAGAATGAGTTAACCATCCTAAATGCCTCGTAACCTCCTGTTTATAAGCGTGGTGTACTACACACCCATAAATAAGACTACTAAACACGGCTTGTAGACATCCCTAGGACATATCGACTCTAATACCAAGTTTGTCACGACCTAAACCGGAGGATCATGACGGGCACCTGGGCCATACTTTCCGATCACCACTAGACATACATTCACCACATAATAGTAAATAATCATGGGGAATGAGGGTCGTTCCGGGGTAACCTGTAGACTCATAGAAATAATAAGCTGAAAAGGTGCAAGACCAACAAGACATATATGTACATACATAGATGTTGGACATGACCGTATGAGCCGACAAGGCTACTATAGATGACTATAAAACAAAATATAGGCCGAGGAGACCACATAACGTCTGACTATATCATAACTATCTACAAGCCTCTACTAGAGTACGTGACATCATAAGGTCGGGTCAGGGCACTGCCCATATGTATATCAGAAATATCGTACCAAGACTAGACTTCAACTCTGGAACAAGTAGAGTGGTCTAATCTGAGCTGAATAGGCAACCTACTGGAGCATTACATCGCCCTGTCTACCTGAATACGAGCATAAAATGAAGCGTCCCCCGACAAAGGAGACGTTAATACGAATAATGTACCGAGTATGTAGGGCATGAAAATAACATGAGACAAGAGAGAATCAACCTGTATTGAATGCCTTTGAGGGCTATAACATGCATAAGTGTCATACATGTGCGTATATAATGCCTGGTCAGACATATATATGCATATATAACGCCATTAAGCCTCTATAGGCATTCCATCATATCATATCGGCCTCTGTGGACATAATCATCATTATATACCAGCTGATCAGGTGGTGGTGCATATATAATGCCTTCCTTTTTACCATACCCCATACATATATATAATACATATCATATAGTAGCGTATGTAATGTCTTTTAGGTCAAGGTTTATACATGTACATAATGCATGAATGATTATAAAACATTCTGAGTCTATCGGAGTGACGTAAGGTCATTGCACCTTCAATTAACATTATGCAACTAACATATAAACAAACTTTTCATTATGAGTCAGTAAGACAAGATGTACATGAATCAATAAACTTCTTCCATAGAATGAAGGACATATGCGTTTATAGCTTTCAAGAGTAGAGTTACTTTTGACGGACATTCGTTTACGTTTCGCTTCCGATAAACTTCTAATTCTTGAATTTGATCTCAAAGAACCGATGCCACAATTTGGGGCAACTCACTACAACATCTAATCTATAATGGAAGTCTTTTTCACGTCAAAATAGGTTCTTTTTATATGTGAAAGTAAGTCAACTGTTACGTATTTCTACAACACTTTAGTATATATTACTTACTACTTAGTCATGAAGGATCTCTAATTAATGTTGTAAAATTCCCAAAGCCACTTGTTCACAATAGATGATTCTTACCCAAAAGAGTGCCACCGAAAACTCTTCAACAAATGATATCCAAACTCATGTAAAACACTCTTATTAAACTACATAATTTATCACTCTTTATTAATTACTTATCCAATTTAAAGCTGAACGTATATGTGGGTTTGGCCCACTACAATTCTCTTTTACATAGCCAAGTGTATTAAATAAAACGTAATCACATGTAATTTAAAATTGGACCCACTATTTATCTACCTCAAATATTATATCATATTGATTAATAGTATTCTATAATGCATATCAATTAAGTAACGCTACTATCTTTTAATAATAAAATAGTAATAATGCTACTTGTTCCTACTTATAACTTTTAAAGCTTAGTCACTATAATCTAATTTCCATATTACACGTGGATTTACTATATATGACAATTATTCCATGCTAATTCACTATATCCCTTTTTGTCTTCCACTAATTACACTTATCCACTTAATTAATTTTTAATATCAATTCATTTAAATACTAATTATTTTAACACACTTCACATACTCATTATCATTCTCATGTGATATAGCATTAATCCATAACCTCTTTTGGGACATACAAATATTTATTATTAATCCTCGTTATCACACTTGTTAAATTCTAAATTATTTTGGGACTTCGCCCATTTATACACGGAGCTCTTGATCCTATGACCAAAATTCTATACGGTCTTTATAATCTGCTCCATATTTTGAACTATGACAAAACTTATTTCTCTAATTCGTTTAACCTCTAATCCTTACGCAACCTCTTCAACATTGATATCAATCTCCTATAACTTCATGAATGATCTCAATCTCATTAAAATCATGTATGTTTACCCCTATGTACCCTAAAGCTAAAGTACGGGGTGTTACACATACTCTCCATCAACTTTAATTTCAGATGGTGAGAGAGTTACATTGCCTTCCCTATCACCATTTTCTCCTTGTCCGTCGTTTCTATCTGCCATGTCACCTGGTTCACCAAAAATAGAAAACAAAGTGTGATATAATAGAAAAAGACTTTAAGTAAAGCAAATATTATTTAGTAATTTCAAAATCGTATTCCCCGGTAATGGCACCAAATTTGATACGCTCAAATTACACCTAAATTATGGCGTCAAGCGGACGTTGTCAAATATAGTAACCCAACAAGGTTGGAGTCGAATCCCACAGGAAATATAGTGAGAAAATGTTACTATCATAGTCAAATACTTGACATAGGTCTTTGTTCTGATTCCATAAAGGTTGTAAAGAGTTGAATAATTCTAAAGGCTATATTGACTTGATGTAAGTTCAAATGATTAAGAAACCAAAATTATGTCCCCTCTTAGGTTAGATTTTATGCTCTAGGTATTAACATGATATACTCCTCATGGATTGTGTATTGTATGCACTTAATCTCTATATGACTTCCTAATATTTTCCAATAGTTAGAAAGTATTTATCTTCATTATTTTCCCAAATATAGAAGACTGATGTTAAGAACAATTAATTATGTCAAGTAAAACTCCTCTTATTCATAAGTGAGTTTATTAAATGAGAGTTAACGTCCCAAGTATTTGTTAATTATTTCTACCAAATCCCGCTAACGTTTCCAAGAAAAGTAGATTTATTGGCTTAGATTAATGTTTGCAACCACTAATCAACATGAAAAATAATAAATAATTAAATACTAACAATCTACGATTAGTAAATTAATATCAAAAATCTATTCACATAACACTCACCTTTGGGTTCACAATCTCAGAGAAAAGTTTAGCTACTCATACTATTAATGATAACAAAAAGACTTGAGATTGTCATTAGAACTTACAATGGAATTCGAAGATTAAACAATGATAACTTGTTCTTGAAAGCCTCAAAATACGCTAAGTACTTGATACAATCAATACAAATATTAAAAATGATGATAAAATAATTATAAAAGCCTAAAAAGTATTTGTACAAGTCAAAAACTCAAATTAAAATCAGATAAAATTGCCTCTGTCATCAAATTCGATGGATTGTACAATTAAGTACGGTCCATATAAAATTCTACGATCCAATTCAATGGAAAAATTGTACAGTCCATATAACTACTACGGAACCGTACAATCCTTCTTTCTCAAAATCTTCACAAGTTGGTCAGGCTTATACACTAGGTTTCTATGGCCCGTACAAATATGTACGACCCGTATAATTCCACCGTAGGCATCCATCCTCACTTTTCATGTTTCTGTATCAACTCTGCTTCTATGGCTTAATTATATTGTCCGTACAATCCACAAATCAAGAGACTTTACTCCAATTTCCTTATTTTTACTTTCTGAACATAAATAACCTGAAACATAAACAAAACACATCAACATGACACACACTTTCTTAAAAATAGGTAAAACTTATAATAAAAAAACATCAAATATGCCGCAATTCTATGGAACATCAACAACCAGCCATTGAAAAATTCTAATATGATCATTGATACGCCAAAGGTGCGAGTATTACATTGAAATTTCATAGTGTGAGCGACTGTCTCCCCTGTATAAAGATAAAGTGATGTAAGTTCGGAAAGATGAAGTCTTAACTTTAGAACTATAGGAAGACTAAAGTGGTGGAAGTACTAAATGTTTGAGATATAGAAGATTGTATCAGTGGTGATAGAATCGCAATAAGAAGTACCTATTTCTGCTATCGATTTATTGATGTCAATGGATGTAGTTTTCAAAAGAAGTGGGGCCTCAGGACTTACTAAGGATTTAGCCTGATCCTCAGCATGGATAGTACTGAAGAACAGTACGGTTAGGTAATGATACCCCTTTTGAAAATATGTACATGATGTACCTAAATTTTGTTAGCCAGGTGCGACCTTGAAATATTTTAATGATCTAGGGGCCAAGTATAGAGCCCTTTGTATAAAAGATAAATGTTTCCCTCAATGAGACTCATGTCTGAAATAAGGAAGTGGAGGAAATTATATGCAAGAGAAGGTTTTGTTATGAATATATATAGATGAGGGAAAGAGGATGATACTAAGGTAAACGAAACTCTAGAATAAGTGTGAGAAACGATTGAGAGTCATGAGATAATGTATGGTAAAATGGCATGTCGTGACCAATAAAGATAGAAAGCAATGAAAATAATAATGGTTGGGGTGCCAAGAGGAAGATGTCATGAGACCAAGTATCTATTAGGAGGTTTGAATAACACACAAATCGATGGGATACATTGTAGAGATGATTTAGCCCTAGAATCAGAAGACATTGATGTGAAATCGACCCTTTATTTAAGACAGAGTAAGAGTCAGAGACTCTAGAGACGATATAATATGAGGTATCACGGAATTTCAAAGTAAGCGAGTAGGCAGTAAAAGAATGAACTGCAAGGAAAGGCGACCCTTAAAGGTTAACAAGGAAGAAGCCCCAAGGTTAACATATTTGTTACTAGGATTAAGTGTGTCAGTCATGAACATGTGACACCTTACTTATGCAAACAATTTAGTGACCCTGTTAAGCAATATTTCTTTAAGGCAAGTTGTAAGTTATAGAATTGTAGATTATAATGAATGTCATTTTAACGACCTGGTATCTTAAGAATGAAATCCTGAATGTGTGGAAAGTAACCCATGGGAGATGGTGCAGGAAATAACCAATATAGACTCGTACGATAATTTAGTAAGCCAGTGTAAATGTTACAAAGAGAAGTTTTGCGATAACTAAGGTTGCATCACCCAAATTCTATGTATATGCCATGAATGTCAATGGATATGTATATATTAATATTAAGAAAGGAATAGTAGTGACCTCCCATTTAAAAGGGTTAAAGCAACAGAAAAGACCACCAAACGCAAGGAATTCAGAAAGGAAAGCATGAGGAGTAATCAAAGGACAAAGACATATATAAGCTCAAGAGAAGCTACTCAGAATTTATGAAAAATGGGTAAGTCGGGTTACATCGAAAAAGGGTGTATGCGAAACCTATAAGAGGTGAGTCAATAGGCTAGATGAGCCATTAGTCTATATAGTATTTATATTATAGAATGACCTTTTAGCACCTGAGGTTTTTATCTCAAAAGTAAACGACAACAACTCTCGATGAATATTTCAAGTAGGAAGTAATAGTGTGAAATACTAGTATAAAGTAATCGAGTTGAGGGGCTATGAAGCCTGGAAGTAGAAGTAAACAGTTAAAAAGGCACTCATACTTAACAAAAGGAGATGTGATGGTAAGAAGGATAAGTGGTAAAAGATTAGAAAGATCCAAGATCCCACACAAATACATGATTACAAGATTGCTAACAGATATCCACTAAGACAATGGAGGAATGTACCCTGAATATAATGGTTTATGTATGTGAAAACTTTACTGGTAATTGGGACGATTGAATAAGGAACCAATATTTGAACCCATAATAGAATGTAAAGCCAGATATATAAGGAACCCTTGAGTAATAGAGGTTGAAATTAGTCGATGTATGGAAATGTGAAGACTCAAGATGAATAAGAGGACGAGGTTATCTACACTTAAGGAGAAAATGGTAAAGCTAAACCCATGATTAGGATCGAAAATAGTAAGCCGCATTAATGATGTAATCACAAGGACCTTCAATATAGAAAGTGAGATGAGTTCTCTTACCAATAACTAAAGGCATCCTCTCGGATGGGTCATGATGGCATAAAGGCTTATGAGCCCTCTTAAAGAGAATAGAGGTTCTTGGAATGAAAAGAAAAAGTAAGTAAACAAAGGTGCACTCCGATGATGTAATTAAGCGTAATCCTCCTTAAGAGAGAGAGGTTTCAGAAGTTAGACTTCAACAAGTGATTATCTTGCGGGTGTGGTGGAAGAACAAGAGCATAGAATTTCTCCAATAGATCGGTCAAAAGTCTGAACATGAGATTCAATCAACGATGAAAGCTCAGTGGTATCCCTCATTTAAGGGATGGAGTGAAAGATAATCACATAAGAGTTTGACCCTTTTTATCTTTTAAGGAGTAAGTTCAGCGAAATATAATGACAACCTTAGTGTAACTTGGGATGAGTTATGTGAATAAATTAGCCTACCTAGAGGCTCAAAAAAAGGAGCGACTATCCAAAGAGCGTCAATAGATAGAAAGTTGAAGGGTCCAATTTCAGGTCTCCGGTGATAATAGAGTCGTACAAGGGAGATGTTAGTGTCACCCCGATGGCACAAAGAAAAGAAATAACAAAGTGAGAAGTGGAGGTTGATACTACCGGAAGATAGGGTTATGTGGTAATATAGCCAATGCCAGAGATAAAGAGAAATAGAGTTCTCCAGTAACTAAGTCAATTGTGTGTTCTAAGTTAGATAGGTTATGAGATAAGATTAAAGTGGAGCAGTGTCGAGTGTTGGCATAGCACACCAATGGTTAGCATGAGAGCGTAGAGCATCAGAGGCCCAAAGGGCTAGTGTATAGAATATAGATTCCCACCTATAAAGGATAACATGGTTTGAAGATAAAAGTTTAGTATGGGTTCATACCTGTTCTTATATATCACTCCTAATAGTTTATACTAAGTAGATTTATAGAATTTACTCCATTCTTATTAGAATAGATCTATTCGCGCAGTTGAGGATTATGTTAGTTGCCCATTTACAAAAAGTCATAAGATTTTGAGATATTTAAGTATCTGGTACCCCGAGTAGAGGGGGCTCAGTGGAAGTGAATTTCTAATACATGAAGGTATGCTGGATTTATACGAGGAGTAGGGTTATCATCTACCCTGCTAGGAGATGCGTATTATGGAAATTATTGAGTTATCATCAAGGTAGATTCTTATAAAACCTTGTCTGGTCGAGAACATAGGTCATCCATCAATTGATTTGACATGAGAAAATAGGAATGGTTCAAACTCTCATTAGTACCACTAGTTCTGCAGCCTATGGGAGAAGTAAATCCCATTTAGAAGTTAATGTTGATTATTCAGGATTGACAGGGATTACATGTCGATGTGTAATATCAAAGTTTAAAGAATGACATTGACGCTATATAATTTTTATAAGGTTCCACTTATAAAAGGCATGATGAAATTTGACTAGAAAAGCAAGATTACCCTCATATACTCTGAGTCGTATAATAGTACTCCATGTTCTAGCCAGGCGACCTATGAGCTTGAGATTTCCCAGAGTCATAGGAATCTCATTCAGTTTATAAATAATGATATTACCGATGTTTATAGGAGGTTCCTCTTGTATATTGCCTATCGAGAATGTTTGGATTACTTAAGACATGTCCTGTGAAAATGTATCATTTACTATCCTTTATCACTAAGTCCAGAAGTTTCGAAATCATGAGATAACATTTATTAAAGTACTATAAAGAATAATGGAATAGATGAAATGATATGGGCGGATGAGGAAGACATGCGATCTAGATATTCTCACATAGTTTGGACATCAGGTTCACGTACTGCTCGTGTGATACGATCCCCTGATCCTACTCTATAACAGTGAGCTTATCTTTTGTACTCTGTATAGGTGATGATCATAGCACAGATGTGGCAGACACATCTCAGACCCCGGTATTGAATAGTCAAGGTAAGTTATGGCTTACCTTTTTTATCACCTTGATAGATAGATGGTCGTGTGAGGCCCTTATGATATTATATTAGTTTGGATGGACTTGTGTGGCACTTATATTGGTTCTGGTTGCTTAACAAGATTTAGTGATAGTCCTATTTATAGAAGAAACTCTGTCAAAAAATTTATTTATAAGGAAGCTTGGATCAATTGGATAAAAAGAAGTACATCTCGACAAAGTTTGTCGAAGATTAGATGATACGCTAAGCATTTTGTGTCATGGAAGCCAATCCGCCTAGCGGATTTTGGCCGCATCTAAAGGCAACCTTTTAGCCACCCTTCTGCAACCATATGCATGGAGGATGTGACCGCATATGCCCATATGTTTTGCATATCCTCCCACATATAAGAGGCGGTGGGCAGCCTATTTAAGTCCAATGATGGTGGTTCTTTGGTATTATTTCATTTTTTACCCCAAGCACCCCTTATGGTTCCTCCACCATTAAAGAACCTCTCTAAGTGTAATTGAAGTGATTTCTTAAGGAATTCTCAATTCTTTGAGGATACTTTTTGTAGAAGGGAAAGAGACATAACCTCTCACTAATAAAGTTATGAACAAAGCTCTCAGGAACCAGGAATCGTTGACTGCCCGAATCTAGATGATTCAGATCTAGTAGACTCCGAAGTAGCTGAATATCCGGAATCTAGTGTTCCAGATTCTCAGAACTTCGAGACTCCAAGATGGAACCAAGACGAAGTAAAAGGGCCAAGAAGGATAAAACCTTCGGTCCTGACTTTGTAGTTTATATGGTTGATAACGAACCAAGGACAATTGCTAAAGCGTTTTCAACTCCAGAGGCACCGCTCTGGAAAGAAGCTATTGAGAGGTGAAATAGATTTCATCTTGCAAAACCATACTTGGGAGTTGGTTGATCTTCCTCCAGGAAATAAATTATTGGGTTGTAAATGGATACTCAAATAGAACTATAAAGTAGATGGGTCTATAGATAAGTACAAGGTCAGGTTGGTAGTTAAGGGCTTTCGATAGAAGGAAGGTCTTGACTATATTGATAGTACTCCCCGGTGTCTAGAATGATGTCCATACGAGTATTCATTGCGATCGTAGCATTGCGTGACCTTGAGATACATCAAATGGATGTCAAAACAGTCTTCCTAAATGGTGATTTGGAAGAAGAAATTTATGTGAAATAACCCGAGGGGTATGTGGTTCCGGGGTAAGAGAAGAAAGTATGCCGACTTGTCAAATTTCTGTATGGGCTGAAACAGGCTCTGAAGCAATGACATAAAATATTGATAGTACTCTACTATCGAAGGGTTTCTCCATTAATGTGTGTGAAAAATATGTTTACATGAAAGGTAATTCTGACTCGTTCGTCATGATATGCCTTTACGTAGATGACATGTTGATCACAGGGAGTAGTCCTAGTTTGATCCTAGAGACTAAGAATATGTTGAAACAATATTCTGACATGAAGGATATGGGTATTGCAGATGTCATCTTAGGGATCAAGGTCTCTGTCACGACCCGACCCCGGGCCCGCGACTGGTGCCCTACCTGGGCACCCTTCTATTCATACAATACAAAAATAACGGCGGAAGATCAGTAACACATTTTTAATTTTTATTTTTAAAACAAAGGCAAAACTGATAAGACTGCCATAATATAAATCACCCAAAAGGGCCTACACTATTCAATAATGTAATTACAACTCTAGTCAGTCCAGCCCACATATGAATACAAACCTCTAATATTGTGGACAAAAACTATGACGGGACAAGGCCCCGCCGTACCCCTGAATATACATAGCCATTATGACAAGCTCCGGAACATTGGAGCCATCTCAAAATGCTGAACCAGAATCATAAGCCCGCGGATCCACAACTGTGTACCTAAACCTGCGGACATGAACGCAGCCTCGGTGGTCACAGGTACCGAATATGGAACGGAAATAAGGTACAATAAACAGATCATAACTGTACAAAAGAATTACAGGGACAAGTATAAAAAGTAAATATCAGATCCTACCATGCCATTACAACTCATGAACTTAATCGCACATTATTATCTTTACCATTTTTCAATAAGAGTTATAGTAAAATTCTTACGTACATAATTAGGAAAAATCATCAAGTTCATAAGCATATAACTTACTTATCTTGCATAATATAATCCGGCCCTTTATGGAGGGACACCTCATTTTGGAGTTCATTTTGATTATCCATACGTAATAACGAATCTACCCATTTCATGGACACAAAGTCATACAAAAGCCTTCCCACGAAGGTATACTGCCCGACCCATTCTGGGACGCGGTAAAGCCACATAAGTCTGCCCATAAAGGTATACTGCATAAAAAAAATAGGAAGCTTATGATCAACTTAGGGCCACCTTCCCATAGTATCATTTGGCAATTCTACTCCTGGGACTATTTCACCCGCATAGGTCGTATGGACCCGCATGAGGTAATTTCCTCGCATAGACTGTATCCGTCCGCATAGGTCGTATGGACCCGCATGAGGTAATCTCCTCGGATAGGACTGGTCCGCCCTACGGACTCGCATGAGGTATTCCTTGCATCGTGGGGAGCAAATCCACGGAATATGCAAATGCAACAAGGCCGGGGAATGACCCCGTAATGAAACAATACATCACTAGCACAAACGACTATCATACATAACATAAGCACCATCGGCTTATCATACATAACATAAGTACCACCGGCTTATCATACATAACATAAGCACCACCGGCTTATCATAAATATCATAAGCAAGTTAAGAAATCCCTTAACTTCTTATTAGCCTTAATTATTATGCACTCTCATTTTATTTAAACTTAAGGCATTAACATGTCATTAAAAATCCGGGAATTTAACCCAAGATACTATGTACTTTCATTCTTTTCAAAAGACTCATTTTCATATAAAACCCCAAGATACTAACACCCGTAGTATCAAGGCATGTCTACATTTCAAACAAGTCACTACATTTTTAGAAATACAATTCTAGGCTTCTAAATCAAGTGATCCTTACTTTAAAACTTTAAGCAATTGGTACCTTTAAATCAAATTGCCCTTCTTTATTTCAAGTCATTTCGTTGTTTACATTACTAGAGAAAACCATTCTTTTAACCTTTCATAAAGTTGTTATAACCAACTTCTCATAAAACCGTTATAACTCTTTATGTCTTAGACCAATTCATTCTTTTTATAACCAATAGACTTATATTTTCAAATCAAGTTACATAGCTTTCAAAATACTTCAAGTCTCTTAACTTTTAAGAAATCAAGTTTCTTAACTTAGAATATCAAGTTATCAATGTTTTTCCCAAATCAAGTATTCTATACTTTTAAATCAAGTCATTCCTTCCTTTAAGAATCAAGTCCCATAACTTGAAAAATAAAGTCTCTTAACCTTTTAAGAATTCAAGGTTCATAGTCTTAAAACTTCATAACGTAAACTCTTTAAATTAAGTAACATATACTTTTATGCGTTGTGAATAGGTTATACTCGTTTATAACGATCTTATTAAAGCAGCCATGATCTAGAAAATGTAATACAATTTTGTCTTATCTTAGTTTCGATGCAGATGGAGAATTCTACTCATTTTAATATGATTGATTGTCGATACATTTTCTTTTATTAACACTGCAATGGTTTGTTCGATACTTATTCTCATTCGTGCAGTAAATTAGCAAAGTCAACTCGACTCCAAATACTTCCTAACAACTCTTACCAACATCCCCCATAAGACTTGGTAAGAACTTAGGATACTTAGACATGACTTTTACATAGAGTAAATCAACATACATACCTCTTAACTTTTAAGAGTAGAAGGAACCATGAAATAACACCACCTGTATATTTCATACATAGAATCATGCCAAAAGAAGGAAGAGGTTCACATACCTCGCGACGATTATCGACAAGTAGCAAAATGCTCAAAAGTACTTCAACCTTGATAGTTAGTTCATCCTTTAAGTAGAATACGCTATACATAGTACTTCAACCTATAATAACCATAACATGTCTATCAACTCCTAGCTTTCATCGTAGGATATTTTTAAGTATAAGGACTCTTATTCTACGGAAAATCGGGCAGCACTTCCTTTGTTTCTACGTACTTTTCCACCTTTTTCAAGGCCCGAAAATCAATAATCAAACGCCACATTTAAGACCCAATAATTCAGCAATACAAAGGGGATTACACGCCTAATAGGACGTGTAAAATTCTGCCCCACAATCAATATAAAATTGTCCATTCCTTAAGGCACATTCTCGGCAATAACACTATCCATAACAATATCAATTCTCTTTCAATTCCTTTTCAATCCAAGTTGTTATTCCAACATGTTATATACATAATAACAATTATAACAACTATAAATCCTTTCTTCCTTAACATGCGGCGATTGTAACTATCGACCAAATTGATTACAACATTAATGGCTAACTTGTCCATTTTCGGTTTTAACATGTCGACATGATCCAAATATTTTCAAACTTCATTCATTACATTAAGAAGATGAATATTTTACCTCAATAAGCCCTAATAATGCCCAAGCGTAAAAGTCGATCCTTAGAAACTTTTAGCTCCTCTTCTTATGTTCCAATCCTCTTCAAGCACTCCTTAGAAGCTCATGAAGAACTCCTCTTCAAGTTCCATCTTCAAAATTGAAGAACACCTTAGGTTTTCGTCTTGCGATTAACGTGAAAACGTCATTTTTTTCCGGGATCTTTCTATTGAGATATCCTTACAATACCCCTAGGAAACTTGGGTTAAAATTTTGTGAATTATGATCCATCATAATTCACAAAATTTTGTCTTCCATAAAGGCACAAAGCCGAGAGCCTCTTAAAAAAATGCACAAGTTTTTCATGAAATTCTCCAAGTGTGAAACTTGTCTTGCACTAGTGTGATATATATAACACATCTAAGGGCCAAGATTAGAACACTTGAGGGCTAGGATTTAGTCAAGAATGTCAAGCTCCACTTGTCTAGCTTGACTTGTCCACATTTTCGTCCTACTTGGCATGTAGAGGATGACACGTGTCGCCCTCCGGTTGGTATAAAATATTTCATCTCTCGAAAATCCGATAAATTCTATAAGTCTCAAATATCAAATCCGGGAACTCAATTCTCATTAACGAACAATTTTTCCTTCCCGAGGCTCGAAATAATTTTTCCGTAGGAAAAAGCAATCCTTCTTTCGTTTCAATCTTAAGGTCGTATCTACTCACGTACATTCTCTTAAACACATGTCCTAGAATTACGGGGTGTAACATTTTTTCCCCTTAAAAACATTTTTTCCCCCTTAGAAACATTCGTCCCCGAATGTTCTTTCGGAGTCCAATCTAGTTAGATAGAGACATAGTCTCCTTTTACTACACCCTTCATACAAAATATGCCACCCTTGGCCATATAACAATACTTATACTAAAACGTCAACCTGAACTCCAAGTACCTCCAAGGCACTTAACATAAAATCCTTCAATAATCGTACTTTCTTATCTTCGTCTCTTAACGTTCAAATTCAAATCAATCATTTCAATAAAATAAGTCACATAGACTCCACAATTTCATGTCAAAGAATGAATGAATAACTTACATATTACTAACACTTCCTTTCCTTCCCTATCGATAACCGGCTCACCGGGATACTGGAATCGAACCAACCTCTCTCTACAGTCAACCTTGGAACCCATGAAACCAACTAGTCCATACTCGTAATGACCTCAAAGTATGTCGTATTCAGCTCTTCTAGGTATGCTAGGGTCTGACGACTGTA
This sequence comes from Przewalskia tangutica, assembly GCA_029844215.1. Lineage (NCBI taxonomy): Eukaryota > Viridiplantae > Streptophyta > Magnoliopsida > Solanales > Solanaceae > Przewalskia > Przewalskia tangutica. The sequence continues at coordinate 25,200,453 of CM056720.1, read as the reverse complement.
TCATCACCGACAAATCTCATATACCCGCTCAGCTACCATCCAAACACCCACTGGTGTAGCTACCTCGAAAGGTCCTTATGGATTCAGGCTCTATTCTTCTACACTTGGTTGCTTTTTTTCTTACTGGTCATACTCCTTCCGTACTTCTAAACTTACTCTAGCATACGTACATAACCTCCATACTGATTCTGGCCTCCAATCTTTGGAGTTACTAAATCGAACAATATAAGGCCATTTCCGACCCTCACGACCTGGTTCCGGTGGAACGCGTCCACGTACCCGTAAAATAATTAACTAGACTTGGGCCTTGCACCCTCGTGACCCTGTCACGTAGCAGGACTACTACCAACCGATCTCACTCCATTTTTTGCTACGGGGCGACCCGTAATAGGTCCTCAACCCGACCCACCGTCGTACTTAACTCTTACCCTTAGTCTGAATTAAATCTTATTGCCCGAGAAGGCTTTATATACCTAAGGTCTTGGCGGTTATCAATATTCTTAGGCTCGCAATTTCCATGCTCCAAGCCTACCTTATCAGTCCCCCGTAAATGGGTACAATAACTTCTCATAATATCATAACCATGTTTTCTTGATCATAACAACCATTACTTACTCCATACGGATCTTATCCGTACAATTCTCTTAAGCCTATCACGTAGCTTAATCTATTAACATGATATTCCATTAAGTTCCTTAACATGACTTCTTAAGGGTTCACTACCCTATCAGACAGCTCATTATTTCTCAATTATCTCAAAATAAAACATAAGACCTTGGCGAGAATTCATTAACTGTTTCATACCTTCCCGGTATCTATTTAATCCTTACCAATTCCTGGTAATCTAAAATCATTCTAGGCAACACGCGTCTGACCCTCATACATAACTCTGTATAGCTTTATGTCATAATACCAACTATACTACAATTATTACCAACCTGGATACGCAATCCACATAGTCCTTCGGGTCATCACGCTTTCTCATACCGCAATCAACATAACTCGTTAGGGAGAGACGACTTAACAACACAAATTTCTATCGCACGATCTCAGAGTGAGAATAATGGAAACCAATCCTAAATGTCCTGCAGCCTCCTGATTATAGATGTGGTACACAACACACCGATAATCAAGACTCTACTAGACACGGTATGTAGAGACTTTCTGAGGACTAACTGCTCTGATACAACTTTTGTCACGACCCGACCCCGGGTCCGCGACTGGTGCCCTACCTGGGCACCCTTCTATTCATACAATACAAAAATAACCGCGGAAGATCAGTAACACATTTTTAATTTTTATTTTTAAAACAAAGGTAAAGCCGATAAGGCTGACATTATATAAATCACTCAAAAGGGCTTACACTATTCAATAATGTAATTACAACTCTAGCCAGTCCAGCCCACATATGAATACATACCTCTAAGATTGTGGACAAAAACTATGACGGGACAAGGCCCCGTCGTACCCCTGAATATACATAGCCATTATGACAAGCTCCGGAACATTGGAACCATCTCAAAATGCTGAACCAGGATCCTAAGCCCGCGAATCCACAATCGTACCTAAACTCGCGACATGAACGCAGCCTCAAGCGGTCAAGACACGTAATAATATGGAATGTAAATAAGGTATAGTAAACAGATCATAACTGTACAAAAGAATGACAGGGGCAAGTATAAAAAGTAAATACCAGATCCTACCATGCCATTACAACTCATAAACTTAATCGCACATTATTATCTTTTCCCGTTTTTCAATAAAAGTTATAGTCAAATTCTTACGTACATAATTAGGAAAAATCATCAAGTTCATAAGCATATAACTTACTTATCTTGCATCACATAATCCGGCCATTTATGGAGGGACGCCTCATTTTGGAGTTCACTTTGATTATCCATACGTAATAACATAACCCGACCCATTTGCGGGACACAGCGAAGTCATACAAAAGCCTTCCCACGAAGGTATACTGCCCGGCCCATTCTGGGACGCGGTAAAGCCACATAAGTCTGCCCATAAAGGTATACTGCATAAAAAAAAATAGGAAGCTTATGATCAACTTAGGGCCACCTGCCCATAGTATCATTTGGCAATCCTACTCCTGGGACTATTTCACCCGCATAGGCCGTATGGACCCGCATGAGGTAATTTCCTCGCATAGACTGTATCCGTCCGCATAGGTCATATGGACCCGCATGAGGTAATCTCCTCGCATAGGACTGGTCCGCCACGCATAGAACTATTTCACTCGCATAAGCCCTACGGACTCACATCAGGTATTCCTCACATCGTAGGGAACAAATCCACGAAATATACAAATACAACAAGCCCGGTGAATGACCCCGTAATGAAATAATACATCACTAGCACAACCGACTATCATACATAATATAAGCACCACCGGCTTATCATACATAACATAAGCACCACCGGCTTATCATACATAACATAAGCACCACAGACTTATCATAAATATCATAAGCAAGTTAAGAATTCCCTTATCTTCTTATTAGCCTTAATTATTATGCACTCTCATTTTATTTAAACTTAAGGCGCTAACATGTCATTAAAAATCCGGGAATTTAACCCAAGGTACTATGTACTTCCATTCTTTTCAAAAGACTTTTTTTCATATAAACTCCAAGATACTAACACCCGTAGTATCAAGGCATGTCTACATTTCAAACAAATCACTACATTTTTAGAAATACATTTCTAGGCTTCTAAATCAAGTACCCTTACTTTACAACTTTAAGCAATACATTTAAATCAAATTGTCCTTCTTTATTTCAAGTCATTTCTTTGTTTACATTACTAGAGAAACCCATTCTTTTAACCTTCCATAAAGTTGTTATAACTAACTTCCCATAAAGCCGTTATAACTCTTTATGTCTTAGACCAATTCATTCTTTTTATAACCAAGAGACTTAAATTTTTAAATCAAGTTACATAGCTTTCAAAATACTTCAAGTCTCTTAACTTTTAAGAAATAAAGTTTCTTAACTTAGAATATCAAGTTATCAATACTTTTCCCAAATCAAGTATTGTATACTTTTAAATCAAGTCATTCCTTCCTTTAAGAATCAAGTCCCATAACTTGAAAAATAAAGTCTCTTAACCTTTTAAGAATTCAAGGTTCATAGTCTTAAAACTTCATAATGTAAACTCTTTAAATTAAGTAACATATACTTTTATGCGTTGTGATTAGGTTATACTCGTTTTTAATTATCTTATTAAAGCAACCATGATCTAGAAAATGTAATACAATTTTGTCTTATCTTAGTTTCGATGCAGATGGAGAATTCTACTCATTTTAATATAATTGATTATCGATACATTTCTTTTATTAACGCTGCAATGGCTTGTTCGATACTTATTCTCATTCGTGCAGTAAATTAGCAAAGTCAACTCGACTCCAAATAATTCCTAACAACTCTTACCAACATCCCCCATAAGACTTGGTAAGAACTTAGGATACTTAGACATGACTTTTACATAGAGTAAATTAACATACACACCTCTTAACTTCTAAGAGTAGAAGGAACCATGAAATAACACCACATGTATATTTCATACATAGAATCATGCCAAAAGAAGGAAGAGGTTCACATACCTCGCGACGATTATCGACAAGTAGCAAAATGCTCAAAAGTACTTCAACCTTGATAGTTATTCCATCCATTAAGTAGAATACGCTATACGTAGTACTTCAACCTATAATAACCATAACATGTCTATCAACTCCTAGCTTTCATCGTAGAATATTTCTAAGTATAAAGACTCTTATTCTACGGAAAATCGGACAGCACTTCCTTTGTTTCTACGTACTTTTCCACCTTTTTCAAGGCCCGAAAATCAATAATCAAACGCTACATTTAAGGTCCAATAATTCAGCAATACAAAGGGGATTACACGCCTAATAGGATGTGTAAAATTCTGCCCCACAATCAATATAAAATTGTCCATTCCTTAAGGCACATTCTCGGCAATAACACTATCCATAACAATATCAATTCTCTTTCAATTCCTTTTTTAATCCAAGTTGTTAATCCAACATGTTATATACATAATAACAATTACAACAACTATAAATCATTTCTTCCTTAACATGCGACGATTGTAACTATCGACCAAATTGATTACAACATTAATGGCTAACTTGTCCATTTTCGGTTTTAACATGTCAACATGATCCAAATCTTTTCAAACTTCATTATATATACCACATGCTCATTTCTTAACTACTATAACATGTAATCTTCAATTACATTAAGAAGATGAATATTTTACCTCAATAAGCCCTAATGATGTCCAAGCGTAAAAGTCGATCCTTAGCAACTTTTAGCTCTTCTTCTTATGTTCCAATCCGCTCCAAGCACTCCTTAGAAGCTCATGAAGAACTCCTCTTCAAGTTCCATCTTCAAAGTTGAAGAACACCTTAGGTTTTCGCCTTGCGACTAACGTGAAAACGTCGTTTTTTCCGGAATCTTTCTATTGAGATATCCTTACAATACCCCTAGGAACCTTGGGTTAAAGTCTTATGAATTATGATCCACAATTGCAAAATTTTGTCTTCCATAAAGGCACAAAGCTGAAAGCCTCTTAAAAAAATGCACAAGTTTTTCATGAAATTCTCTAAGTGTGAAACTTGTCTTGCACTAGTGTGATATATATAACACATCTAAGGGCCAAGATTAGAACACTTGAAGGGCTAGGATTAGTCAAGAATGTCATGCTCCACTTGTCTAGCTTGACTTGTCCACATTTTCGTCCTACTTGGCATGTGGAGGGTGACACGTGTCGCCCTCCGGTTGGTCTAAAATATTTCATCTCCCGAAAATCCGATAAATTCTATAAGTCTCAAATATCAAATTTGGGAACTCAATTCTCATTAACGAACAATTTTTCCTTCCCGAGGCTCGAAATATTTTTTTCGTAGGAAAAAGCAATCCTTCTTTCGTTTCAATATTAAGGTCGTATATCCTCACGTACATTCTCTTAAACACATTTCCTGGAACTACGGGGTGTAACAGTCTCTAAGACGTCTCACGGACTGGTCTTATCTCAGTCTCACTATCGAAGATGTGTTGACAAAGTTTGAGATGTTCGACAGTTTGCCGATGAAGTCAACACTGGATATGAATCAGAAAATTAATAAAAATCGTGGTGGGCCAGGAGTGATATGCGAAGGTGATTGGGAGTTTGATGTTCATAACAAATTGCACCCGACCTGATATCTCTTATGCAGTCAATAAATTGTTTAAGTTTACCTGTAATCCAAGTAATAATCATTGGAAAACGTTAATCGGGTACTACAGTACCTGAAATATACTCAAACTTACGAGTTGTATTATTTGAGATATCCAGCTGTACTAGAGGGTTACAGTGCTGCAAACTGGATATCTGATATACATAATACCAAGTCCACCAGCGGGTATATATTTACAATTGGTGGTGGGGCTGTTTCTTGGAAATCCTCTAAGAAAACTTTCATCGCCCGATCCATGATGGAGTCGGAGTTTATTGCTTTAGACAAAGAATGAGAAGAATCTGAGTGGCTTCATGACTTCTTAGAGGATGTCCCCCGTTGGTACAAACCCGTACCTTCTATAATGATCCACTGCGACAGCCAATCGGCTCTAGGAAGGGCACAAAGTTCTATGTATAACGGCAAGTCTCGTCATATTCGACAGAGACATAAGACCGTTAGGCAGCTGATCACTATAGGTATTATTTCCATTTATTATGTAAAATCAAAGGATAACATAGCACACCCTTTGACTAAGGGCATACCCACAGATCAGATATTCTGCCTGTCTAGGGGAATGGGCTTAAAACCCAACCTTACTGACTGGAGATCCCAAAAATTAGATTCAATGGGAAAACTAAGTTGTAAAGGTTCAGTTGAGCGCTTCGGTGAAAGAAATAGCACTTCGGGTTATGATTTCCGTAAGGAACATAAACCTAAAGTCATTCTCGCGATAGACATTAAGTGTTATCTGCAGTGTGGGTTGAGGTTAAGTTTCCAAAATCTTTAATGATCATCAACGGTTGAGGTTAGGTTTGAGGAAATTATTAATGGTTCCTAACACTTGTGAAGTGGGGTATAGCAGGATACCTTGTAGTAGACCACCTATTTAAGTGCTAGGACAGGCCGCCTCAAATGAGCGCACTTAAGAATCCAAGAGTGTCCACGACCACAACAGACAAAACATTAAGAAGAACATAGTAAGGGAAGTTGTTGTGTTGGTGTCGTTGACTTGGCTTACACAATACACCGATGGTTCAAGATATCACATTCACCACGCAGTAAGTAAGTTTGATGGTATTCAACTAAGGAAGTTTTCAAAGCGGAAGCTACCTCTCCTGATGCAACATCGGTCCGCTAAAAGATTGCTGGAAATAGGTACCTTGTGAGTACGGCAAATCGATTTCAAGAGGGGATTGTTGGAAATTTATTAATGTAGAATAAAATTTATCCCATTATTTATCACTCGAACAATTGGGGCCTCATACGTCGGAAACGCCGTTTCCACACACGTGCACACATTATACCAAAGATCGTAAATTTCATTAGTGAAAGAGATATTGGTACGTAAGTAAAGTATTTGAGACATAGAATGATGGACGGTCATTGGTCAAATGACAAGTGTTCCAAGTTGGTAAACGAAGGAAGAAGTGTGTATAGTGTAAAGATGGAACCGGTCGGAAAGGGTCGCGGCGCCACCGCGGCACCGAAGAGCGTCGTGGCACCAACCCCGTCAGGGACGCAGCGCCAGTGAACCGTAGCGCTTCTGAGGCTCGGACGCGGTGCTAATTCTAATCCAAATTTCTGGAGCCGCGTCGCTTCCCTGCCAGAAAGTCTTAGACGAAAATCTGATTTTTGGAGACTTTTGGGTTACCCTCAATGACATTCATTCCAGCATTAATCATTCATTATTTGGATTGATAAATGGGTGTCATTACATAGGCAATTCATTGTCATTACAGGGGTGATTCAATGCCCATTACTTGGCACTTGAAGAGACAATTCTTACACTATAAATTGAAGCATTTGGCTCAATTATTAAAACACTTAAGAAAATCTTCTTTTTCTCTAGCATCCTTTCAATACTCAAAGTTCTTCAAGAGAAACACTTAAGTTTCCTTTGCTCAATTGTGTTAGTAGTTGTTTTATCTTGGAAGACTATTGCCTACCAACGTAAAATGATATATACGGGGCAATCTTGTCTTAAAGACAGAGAGTCATATCTCGACTCAACCGGTGGTGTTGTGATTCTCTAAAATGTTGCTAAATATTTCAGGTTGGATATTGCTATCACATAACTCTAACCAAGTCAGATTCTCAACGTACATACAAGTCACAGTTGCAGCAGTTCATGCTCTTGTATTTCTGAATACAAAATCCGAATTGGAGTTCTAGTTTGTCAAAGATTAAAAACACATTGTTATAATCTTCGATTTTATCATTTCGATCACTGTAATAGTTATTTACTATTCTCGTATCATTTCACCAACATACATTGGTACAATTTTCTCTCTATATAACTCATCTCTCTCACCCTTCTTTTACTGCCTTCTTCTTGGATTAATTTCAATGTACTCATCAATGGAGTTCTGAATCATTTAAGATTCTAATGTGTTTTAAATTATAATTACGTTTTTAACTCATTAAAAGTTTTCAAAAATTACATTTTTCCCTGCTTTGCCCATTGAAATCTTCCCTTTCTAGTTTTGTCTCCCCATTAAGATTTGTCTTTCACTACAACAAAAACACTCTACGGTCATCTAACCACTAACATGATGGTTCCTGTAAGTGTCATATTTGTCACTGTCACAAACAGATGACGGTTCTGGAACCGTCACACGAATATCACAAACGGATGACCGTTCAAACCCGTCATATAAATTTAAATTTTGATTTGATTTTTTTTAAAAAAAATTATTAAATTAATAATTTATTTTAATATGACGGGAAAATTAAATTTGGCGGGATTTTTTTTTTTGCAATTTAATTTCAATATTGCAAATTGAGTGCACCGATGAAATGGACTAAAAATTTAAATAACACCAAAAATATACATTGAATAGATAGAACTCGTTGTACAAAGACTTCCCAAAATGGATAATCATTCAAAGTGTTATTAAAGTGTTTAATTAAAGACTAAAACATTGTTAATCAAGTATATTTTCATCTACTTTAACATCAATTACAGTTTTGTTCTCAATTTCATCAGTTGAAGGACCCTTAATTGGCTTCGACATGAATGATAGGCTTGAACTTGCTTCACTTCCTTTGGTTCGCTGCAAGAATACCACATGGCAGCGGTAAGAAATAACACAATCAAGGTGGGTGGCACATCAATATCTACAGATCCTGGTCAAAACTACATCAAGATCTTGAGTTTAAAAAAAGTAAGTCACAAATGTAATTGTGAATATAATAGTAACTCTTAAAACCTGTTAAGAAATTTTCTGAACATAACCCAGTGCAATCATTCCAAGATCAAGAACTTCCCCGCAAAGAACTCTACGATAAATTAACAAACACCGAATAATGTGAAATAACTACTAGGCTCAATTGCAGCAGAATAAGCTACTAATACTGAAGTATACTAAGGAGATAAGTTATCATAAGACACTTAGTTAGAGACTGAGAATATACATATAGAAACCGTCTTGTTCTTAGTAATATAATCATGCCACCAGATGGGTGGTTTGGTAGTCCTAGTTGACTTCCTTACTTCAGGTACAACATGAGAAGAAGGAAGAACCAAGGATTATGGTGAATGAACAACATAAATCAGGATAGAAGTTGGTTGAGTATCCTAGTTCCCTGGTGAGTTTAGACACATATAGTAAATTGTGCTTAAGAAATGTACATCACATTATGTATTTTCTGATTTTGTAGTACACAAGTAGAACCTAGGTGACTAATCTTAGCAACACCACCTGTTGGTAAGTAAACTTTTCTCTTATTAGCATCATCAAGGAGTCTAGTGTCAATCAGTGCTCTAAGATTGTTGATCATACACATGTGACCACTATCCATTTTATAATAGTATCTACACTAGATTTAGGGTAATTCCTCATCTACTCCACACTAACACAGTCAACATCATCTACACAACCACAACTAGTCAGTCTATCTTTTGTGAGAAGCCTACTATGAAATGCTAGATATAATAAAACTCTCCATTATACTAAGTCATGGTTCCTTTTTAGTAAAACAGACTGATTAGGCCAAGTACCAATAATATTTGTTCATTTTTAGGCTTAAACTAGTATTAGGTAATGTAACAAGCATAATGTAATACTAAAATAATCAAACACAATTCTTATGAACTAACATTATTAATAATACTTCTCTAATTAATTGACACAACCTCTTCATGATGATCTCAAACATGTAAAACCAGCCTGGAATAACATACTTTATACATCACGTTGACTACTATTAACTGGATCATGACGAGTAGCAAGGAGAAAAAGAAACACTGAGAGTGGCAAGACAGTGAGATAATGCAAAACAAGACAAGAATTAGAGTGTTGTGAGTAGGTGTACACTTTCCCAATCAGTGATAATAACACCTTCAAACTTTCCAACTTCCAATAGCTAAAACCTTCAGTATGACTATTCAGAATTTCCAAAACATAAATCAACCTCAAATAGAATCTATCAAAGCAGTAAAACATTGAAAAAATTTGTAATACATAGAAACTGCAGCAAGCTATTTCCAATTATCATCAAGCATCCTTTAACATGTTGGCCAGTCAACTCACAATTTTAAGATCCAGGAAATATGCTTAGGTAGAAAGGTAATTGATTTGAATACAGCACATTAAGATAAAATAGAAGGCTAATGTCAATATAGAAGACCTCTGCTGAATTTGATACCGTAAAATAAGTTGGATATGCAAAACCAATCTTTTTCCCAAGTGTGAGACAATCAATTTTTAGAAGAACTTTTACTACATAACAATCAAGGTATAACTGAAGAAAACACAGACAAGTTGACAGTTGCAGCAGCTACTTAACCAAAACTCTGATGTGAAGCTATGAGTACATAAATAGAATTCATATTCTTGTACATTAAAGTAAATATTACGCTAAAAACATCAAAACTGAGGCAAATAGATTTTGCGCAATCACAAAAAAATGAAATACAATCTAGCAACCTAATATACAAAATTACACTAAACATTCCACACTCGAATGCACTCGCACATACAAAAATACACGGTTTCAGTTTGTGAAGACTAATTAGGGCTAGTTTAGGATCCACCAAAGAGCTTGGATCTAATTTAAGCAATAATTAATCATATTTCAACTCAAAAATAATTTCTAAATGTAGATGCCTTAGATTCAAGTTGCGAACCCAATTGTAAAATATAGAATAAGATCTCAATTTATAGAACTCGTAGAAATCCTAGATGAGTCGAAAATTTGATGTGGGATAAGTGAAATTGGGGGGGGGGGATTCCCCTTTTAAATCACATAGCTAATAGAAATCGAGTATTCAAAATCCATATAGGACAAAACCCATAAAAATTAGCAGATAAAACAGACCAAATGGGTTTTGACCCTTACCAACATGATGGTGGTCGTATGGCAGTGCTGGTGGTACTGGGCAAGATCAATTAATGCTCTTGCCCCGTTTGGCCGAACCCACGACCTGCAAAAGCATCCTTGTCTATGCACCTTTAACAAATTCGACTATGGGAGATGAAAAGAAATGATATAGGCGCGTCTTAGGGCTATCGATTTGGGAAAATGGGGGTGGGGTCTATTTTATGTGTTATTAAGCACAGATGGGCCGGGTCACGGTGTTTTTGGGCTGGACCCATCCGATTTTAAAGAAATAGGGCCCCTCAATGCGTACATATTGAATGAAAATCAAAGACATGTCCATATTTTGCAAATGTGGTCATGTTTTAAATTAACAAATGACCAAAAACTAATATGATTTATATCCCAGCATCCAACTAATATCAGGGCGAAGGATGTAACTCCGCTGGCTAATGGCGGCGAAATGATGGAGCGGACTGTGTCGGCTTTGGATTTTATGGTTAGATTTTTTAATTTGATTGACTTTGAAATCAAACCAGCGAGAGTCAGTGAAGTGGGGGACAGTCAACAATAGAAATTATGCATTCTAAACACATAATGACTCAAGAAGCATTATTATACCATAGACAGTGACTAAACAATGTCTGGTAACTTTATAACAAACATAGAATTTTTAACAAACATAGAAATATAATGTCACGACCCGTTCCGGGGCCCGTGACTGGTGCCTTACCCGGGCACCCAAGTCATACATCAGAGTAACCAGCGGAATATAAAAACAAGACATGAAACAATGTAACATGAGACACAGTTTATCTGAGAAAAAGGCGCCTTTCGGCATATATATATAAACATCAAGTTTGGCAGTTACATCCCAACTTTACAATAGGACTACAGACCTCTAAGGAAGTAAACAACTATGGCGGGACAGGGCCCCGCCATACCCTGAATGTACATATATCTACAACATCGTGAGAACCATACCAAAAGTCGAGCCTCCTAGAAGATGGAGCTCCCGACACCAAAGTAGAGATCCTAAGGACGTGGATCTAGCACTGCTTTCCCTTACTCGCGCATGAACGCACTCAAGGAGGTCGCATAACAGTACCAAGTATGTGAAATCGTAAAGCATCAAGTAAAATCAAAGTATTTAAAACCATTTGCAAATACAACGGTTCAATCGCATATAGTGCCACAACATAAACAAGAGCAAAATAGATATAGTGTAATCGGTCTTTTCTAGGCCGCGAATGATCGGAAGCAAGGCCAATCGCCCATAGTATCATTATGCGTGCCTAATCTCGACTTCCGCAGTCCGCTTAGGTCACACACGCACCGCATTTAGGTATTCTCGTGACGGGGTAGCTAACCCCTGCATTCTCCTCGACTCCCGCACCGCATAGTCTCATAGACCGCATAGTCACACTGCATCGCATAGGCATCCCCGTGACGGAATAAAACACCCGAATGATCAATCCCGAACTCCCGCAGCTCCGCATAGTCACACAGACTGCATAGGCCGTATAGACCCGCATCAAGGGTGGCAAGCCCTCGGTATAACAAGTCAAGGGGGTATGTGATATAATAACAGTACAACGGTCTTAACGTTTAACAACGTAAGCACAATCAAGAATGACCCCCTTACACAACATCACAAGGCACTAACACACGTAGCATCATAACATGTTCTCCTATCAAACCATCTTACTACACTTTGCAGAAATTAATACAAGATTTTCATAAACAATAAGTAAAACCGTTCCTTTTATCTTTCTTAAGTCGTTATACCTAACTTCCCATAAAGCTAGTATAACTCTTAAGCTTTCTGTTTAAAAATCAAGTATTACTCTTCTTTCAAAAATGATTCATAATTCTTTTGAAATACTTCAAGGTTCTTATTATTTAGACTCAAGTCGAAAGACGTCAAGTAAAACCATGTTCGCTAACACACGACGCTCACCGCACTATATATATATTTAAAATATCATGCTCAAGAGGATAGGAAGAATCACATACCTCCTCGGCGAAACCACCGCCAAGTCGAATATGTCGCGCGTAGAGTATCGACCTATAATACCAATACGCCTATCAACGCCTAGACTATACCGTAGAATATTCTAAGCAGAGGGTTCTCTATTCTACGGAAAATTGGGCAGATTTCCCTACCACAAACTACTCAAGTCTCATCAGAATACAAATTCCCATGTAAGTACGCTCAATTCTCTTCTTTTATACCCTTCTACTGTGATTACACCAATTCTATTCTTTAATATCCTTCTATATCTTATACTCAACTCTTAACTATTTTTATATGTAATCTCCAATTACAATAGAAGGACAAATAAGATTTACCTCGATAAGCCCAAAATTATCCAAGTTAAATGTCGATCCCGAGCAAGGTTTAGCTCCTAATTTGCATCCCGATAGCTCCAAGAAAACCTTAGAAGTTCTACACAACTTCTACCTAAATACTATAAGGGATTTGGGCTAGGTATTTTGGAGATAGTAACAACACTTGGAGAATATTTTCTACCAAGGGGGCTCTCACGAGCAACTAGGAAGGGGAGAGGACTTTGACGAGAACACTACTAGGGAGAGGGAGTTTTTGAGACTTGGAGAAAGTGTGGAGTGGATGAAGAAGTCTTCACTCAAGGGGGGGTATTTATAGAACACTCAAGGGACAAGATTAAAACAAGTGGAGGGTTGGGATTATGATCCAAGTGAAAGATGAGGTCTTCCAACCAAGTGTCTCCCACAACATTTGGACATATGTCCACCACAATAATGGAACACATGCCCACCACAACAATGAGCCATGTGGACTCCACTAACTCACAAAAAAACGTCCACCCTCTACCTACTCCCACTCACACAAAATCAACTTGCAAGACTTGACCAATTTACTTGCCCACTTGGCCACATTTTCGTCCAACACATGTCAACTAAGGGTGACACATGTCGCCCTCCCATTGGTCCAAAATATTCGTCTTTCGTAAAAACTGTGTCGGTTAAAATATTAAAACGTGGAATTTCCTTCACAAGGTTTGAAATCTTTTCCGCAAAGCTTACAATTCCATTCTTAACCTAATTAGGGTTTGTACAAATGTACGCACGCCCTCACGCATACTCCGGAAATACGGTATAACATTATCCTCTTAGAAACATTCGTCCCGAATGTTCCTTCTCAAGACAGATAACGATATAGGTCCTCATAACTTAACAGTTTGCAAATGCCACACATGGCCACAATACAACATTTAAGCAAATATGATAATTTAAAACTAGCAAGTAGGAAAGTAAGTTACCTGGAGGTGTGGGGAATAAGTGAGGGTACCTCTGCCTCATGTCCTCCTCAGCTTCCCACGTCATTTCCTCCCTGAGCTCGTTCCGCCACAAGACTTTGACTAAGCCACGCCTGGTCCGCAGACGCCTAACTCGACGATCAATTATCGCTATGGAATCTCTCATACGATAACCTCGGCCACCGACATCGCCAACGGGTGTACTTAGATGGATCCTCGATACATCTCTCAAAGATAGAAACATGGAAAACCGAATGCACTGTCTCCAGATCGGACGACAGATCCAACTCATAGGCGACCTTGCCTACCCTGCGGATAATCTGATAAGGCCCAATGTACCTTGGGCTGAGCTTACCTTTCCTGCCAAATCTCATCACACCCTTCATGGGTGACACCTTCAGGAAAACCCAATCATCAACCTCAAACTCCAGATGCCGACGACGATGATCTGCATACGACTTCGCCGACTCAGCCGCCAATAGTCGCTCTCGCATAAGCTTCACCTTATCCATCGTCACGAACTGTGTCCGTCCTACTAATCGCACTCGCCTACATCAAACCAGCCTATCGGCGATCTGCACTTCCTCCCATACAAGGCCTCATAAGGCGCTATCTGAATACTGGAGTGGTAGCTATTATTATACGCAAACTCAACTAGAGGCAAATGATCCTCCCAGCTACCCCTGAAGTCAATAACACAAAGCTCGCAGATATCCTCAAGAGTCCGGATAAGGCGCTCGCCGCCTGCCTGCTCGAGGATGGAATGCGACTGTGCTCACTCGCTGCCCTAAACCCTTTCGGAAAGACCTCCAGTTAGCCAGAACCGGGCTCTGTCTGATATGATAGAAATAGGGACCCCATGCACCGACGATCTCTCTGATGTTAAGTCCGCATAATCCTCACCAAAAGTCGCCCCGACGGAAGAAAGTGGGCTGATTTCGCCACCGTCGACGATAACCCAAATAGAATCATGTTTCTGAGTGCGAGGTAACCCCGTGATAAAGTCCATGTTGATCACCTCCCACTTCCGTGTCGGGATCTCAATCGTCGCAACAAACCACCGTGCCTCGGTGCTCTACCTTCACCGCCGACAACACGCACCGAGCCACAAACTCGCAACGCCCCTCTTCAAGCCATCCCACCAATACAATGATCCGAGGTCGCGGGTACATCTTGGTTGACCCTGACGATAGAGTAACGCTACCGTGTGCTTCCCTAACTCGCCGCCAAGTCCCGCAATATCCGAACACACAACCCGCCTCGAACCTTAGCACCCCATCGTGATACCTCAAAAGGACCATTTCTCACGAAGCGGCCGTATCACGGCATCTGTCAAAACCGGATCCTCAAATCGTTGCCTCTTCACCTCCTCGACGATGGAAGACTCGCAACCTCTCGAACTCGAACCCCATCGCTATCGTAATCAATCAATCGGACTCAAGGCTCGCTAATCGATGTAAATCGCGAACCATGCCCCTCCTCTCGCCGCACATCCGATAGACTCTCCATCGACCTACGACTAAGAGTATTCGCCACAACATCGCCTTCCCGTGGTACAGATATCGACATCGTAATCCTTGAGTAACTCTAACCACCGCCTCGCCGTAAGTTCACTCCTCCGGTCAAGATATATCGAGGCTTTGTGGTCTCAGTATAAACATCCACACGAACCCCATACAAATAGTGACCTGCATCTTCAAGGCGTGAATCACCGCCGCTAACTCCAAATCACGCGGGTAGTTCCTCATGCTTCTTAAGCCGCTGACGCGTATGCTATAACCTTTCCCCGCTGCATCAACACACATCCCAGCCCGATGCCCGACGATCACAATACACGACATAGCCGTCTCGACCTCCGGAAGAGTAAGAACGGGAGGTCGCCGCCTCTCCTTCAAGAATCGAAACCCCGCCACAAGCATCACCATCAAACTTAGCCGCTTTCCGAGTCGGCTAGTCAATGGTGCGCAGAGATAAGCAAACTTCTCCACGAACCGATAATAACCTGCAAGGCCCGTAAAATCGCGCACTGGCGGAGTAAGGTTCAGGCCAACTCCCGATCGCCTCGATCTTGCCGTATCCACCGAATACCATCGCCCCGACTATATGCCCAAGAAAAGCCACCAAGTCAACCGAACTCACACTTCAAAACTTGGCGACAACCGGTCTGGAGAACTCTCAACATAGCCTCTCAAATGCTCCGCATGCTCCCGCTCCGAGCGAATAAACCAAGATGTCATCGATGAATACTATCACAAAAGTATCAAAAATGGTTTGAACACTTGCTCATCAAATCCATAAAATCGCCGAGCATTGGTCGACCGAACGACATAACCTCGAACTCATAGTGCATCGTCCGAATGCGATCCAGTGGACATCCGCCTCTCGACTGCACTGATGATAGCCCGATCGCAGATCAATCTTGAGAAACATCTCGCACTCGCAACCGGTCGAACAAATCATCAATCCCGGGAAGGGGTATTCGTTCTTAATGGTCACCTTGTTCACCGCTCAGAATCAACACATGCGCAGCTGGCCCCATCCTTCTTCTTCACGAACAATACCGGCTTCCTCGGAGAAACACTAGCCCGATGCCTTTCTCCAAGAAATCTCTCACCGTCCTTCAACTCTCTCAACTCGGCAGTGCCATTCTCGTATGGCGAATGGAAATAGCCGAGTGTCCGCAAAGACATCGATACAAAATGCTATCTCCCTCTCAGGAGGGATACCCGGGAGGTCGTCTGGAAACACATCTGGGAACTCTCTGACTACTGGAACTGACTGAAGATCTGGTACCGCAACCTCAGTATCGAATACCCGAATGAGATGGTAGATGTACCCCTTCTGCACCATCTTCCTGGCCTTGAGGTAGGAAATAAACCTACCTCTACGATACAAATGTTCCTCCCACTCAATAACCTGGCCCCAAGAAATCGAACCGCACCACTCTCCCCTCGCAGCTACACCGGCGTAGCTAAGCTAACCAATCCATGCCCATGATCACATCGAAATCAGTCATGTCCAACTCTATCAAGTCGGCTAGGGTCTGACGACTGCATAAAGTCACTGGGCAAGCCCTATATATCCGTCGAGCTACTACCGAACCACCCACTGGCGTAGCTACCTCAAAAGGGTCTATGGACTCAGGCTCTATCCCTACCCTACTAGTAATAAGGGGAGATATATAGGATAGAGTAGAACCCGAATCTATCAAGGCATACACATCACAACCGAACCGATAAAGTACTGCGGACGACGCCAGCGACGCCCCGGTCCCGCCGGCTGACAAGGCATAAATGTGATTCGAGGACCGCTAATCGGGACCCGCGCACGACCTCTGCCGCGACTGGCTGGTCCATGAGTACCCCGCTCCGGGCGAGTAATCAGGAGATGAAGACCCGCAATGCACTCGTAGGTTGACTCCTACCATCGCCACGCTCGCCTGACAGCTCGCATAATGACCTGCTGCCACAAGTGTAGCAAGCTCCCGGTAGTACCACAACCTCCCGAATGGAATCTACCACATCGGACACACCGAAGCGGACCTCGATCGGTTAGCACCTGCTACCTCGAAATCCGAGTCCTGGCTCGACTGTCACGACCCAACCTGCCCGTGGATCGTGCCTTACCCTGCACCCTAGTGATACAACATCGAGAAAATCAGCGGAAATAAAACATGAACATGAATTAAGAGACAAGATAAATAAACAAAGCAACCAAAACAGTTGCCTTCATCATATATACATAAATACCCGAACAGCTTATCCTTTTACAAACTCCCGCCACAACAAAAGCATGCACTTAAGATTTTTACAACATATGACGGACAGTGGCCCGCCATACCCTCAATGTATAAGAATCTATGCACTGTGGTAACATACCAAAAGATAAGCCTCCAAGAAATGGGCTTCCCGACACGAATCGTGATCCTAAGAGCGAGGATCCACAACCGATGTACTTCCACTCGCAGATGAACGCACTTCAAGGGCGAGGTTTGCATAACAGTACCAAGTATGTGAAATCAGAAAAGATCAGAATGAAATCATAATAGTCTATATAAAGCAGGAGACATGTATGATAACCAGATGAAATACGTGTCCCGACCCATCCTGTGGCACTCGGTGTATAATCAGATAAAATACGTGTTCTCGCCATCTCGGGACTCGGTGTAAAATCGGATGAAATACGTGTCCTCGCCATCTCGCGGACTCGGTGTATAATCGGATGGAATACGTGTCCTTCCCATCTCGTGGGACTCGGTGTATAATCGATGAAATACGTGTCCTCGCCATCTCGTGGGACTCTGTATAATTAAATGAAATACGTGTCCTCGCCATCTCGTGGGACTCGGTGTAGAATCGCTCATAACAAATCAACCGCCTCCATCGAGACGCGGTACGTAAATACAACAAAGGCTATCACAACAAACGTAGGCAAGTTTCACAACAACAAGCATAGGCAAGCTTCACAACAACAAGCATAGGCAAGCTTCACAACAACAAGCATAGGCAAGTTATACACAACTCAAAGTACTTTCATTTTATGCCAAAGTCCGGGTTTTAACCTTAAAGTACTACGTACGTTAATTTCCTTTTAAAGATCCATTTATTTTACAAAGGTCACCCGATACCCGTAGTATAAAAATAGAGTGACTAATATTGTTAAGTAAACCAAAATGCTTTCCTTTGTAAAATCAAGTAACAACCTTATTTTCCAAACGTTCAAGTTTGCCTAATTTCAAATGCTCAAGTTTCTCATTTTAGAAAAGGTTTCGTAGTTCATAGTTTTAATCCTTTAAAACATAATTCCCCTTTAAACGCTTTTGAGAAACATATGTCTTATATGTGAGTAGGTTATTCTTGTTTATAATCAATCTTATTAAGCAGCCATGATCTAGGAAATGTAATATCATTTTGTCTCATCTTAGCTTCTATGCAGATGGAGGTTTCTACTGGTTTTAATACCATACTTCATTATTCAATACATTTTCCTTTATTAACGCTGCAGTGGTTTGTCGATACTCATTCTGATTTCCGAAATCAGTAAAACATTATTCCTTTTTATCACTCTTAAGACGTTATACCTAACTTCCCATAAAGCTAGTACAACTCTTATGTTTTCAAAGCCAAGTATTACTCTTCTTTCAAAAGGGTCTTTTTTTGAAACACTTCAAGTTCTTTGTTACTACACATCAAATCCGTTATAAGTCAAATCAGTTATCCTTTGAAACCACAAAGCATTTTCTTACCTACATAAAGCTGTTATAACCAACTTCCCATAAAGCCGTTATAACACTTTATGTTTCAAACCAATCAAATACATTAAACACATGTACGTCTACCGTACTACATAGTAATACACATATCATGCTAGAACAGATAGGAAGAGGTTCACATACCTCGCGACGATTATCGACTAATAGCAAAGTGCTCCAAGTACCTCAAACCGTCGGCTACTCCTTAAGCCAAGTAGATCACGTCATACGTAGTACTTCAACCTATAGAGGCCACAAGGCGCCTATTAACATCCTAGATCTCAACGTCGAATATTCTACGTAAAATTCGCAGACCTCCCGCAACAAACAGAAATCTCCTCCTTAATCGAGGCCGCTACCAAGCCAACCAGTGGGGTTTGCACGCCTAACCTGACGTGTACAATTCTACTCACGAATACTACACAAGTCTATCAGAATACACCCATGTAATTACATCAGCTTCTCTTATTTAAATTCGTGCTTAAGTCGCAAGACATTGCCGTAAGTATTATTCAGCTTAAGTCAAAAGACATTGCCGCACAACTATGTTCAATTCTATATATAGTATACTTAACTATATACTCCTACAACATGTAATTTCCAAATACCACGTAGGTTAAGAATGTTTACCTCGATAAGCCCAAAATTATCCGAGTATAAATGTCGAGCCTGAGCAAGGTTTAGCTCCTACTACGTGCGCTCCTACCCGCTCCAAACAAACATTAGAAGTTCTAACAAACGTCAAATTATAACTAAAACTACGGGTGAAGATTTACTTAGGGTTTCGTTTTTGGATCGAGGAAGTATAATAGTATTTTCTCGGCTTTTGTAAAAGTGTAACCTTGGGAATACTATAAGGTATTTGGGCCAAGGTATTTGGGCATTATAACAATACTAGAGAGTATTTCTATACCACAAAAAGGGGGTATTATACGAAACAACTAGGCTGTGGGGTACCCTACCAACTACTACAGGGGAAGCTCTCGGCCAAAGGGCCTTCTCAAAGGGGAGGGGTGTGGTGGACGAAAGAACAAGAGGGAGGAGTATTTTGAGACTTAGGTAGATTGCTCAGTGAGGATGAAGAAAGTCTTCAACTTAGGGGTATTTATAGGTCAAGTGAAGGCCAACCAATGGCCAAGATGAAGACAAGTGTGGTGCAAGTGTAGGGCTAGATTTCAACCATGTGGACCTTATCCATCTACCACAACCACTTGCACAAAAATATCCTACCTAACCAAGGCACAAAAAACGTGCCAAGTCTTGCCTTTGCCGTGCACTTTCACGCCAATGTGAGGGTGACACATGTCACCCTCCCGCTGGTCCAAAATGTTTCGCCTCTCAAAAATCCGCAAAAATTATAAATGACATAGCCGGAATTTTCCTACGTAAGTCGTGGAAACGCTTAGTCTAAAACGACTCTTTCCGCACTTGTGTACAAATTTCGAAACTAGCCAACTTTAAGGCTCAAATTATAATACGTACGCGCTCACGTACATACTCTGGAAATACGGGGTATAACATTCTCCCCTCCTTAGAAACATTCGTCCCGAATGTTCCTTCTAAGCCTCAAAACAAACATGCGCCAGTATAGTCTTCACTACTATATTTACGAGAACAAATCCTGCCACACCTGGCCACAGAAACAACCGCGCAAATACTTACATCCAAGTCCACGAGGAAACACCTCTAACATCACAAACTTTTGTCACTTTGCCGCGAGGTTCTAGTGTCACTCCGGCGACCCAACAAATGGTACCGGACTGCATGCGATCCCTGAGGTCTAAAATATACATCTTTCGCACCTTCTCCCTTTACAAGAAATGATCATATCTATGCTCGCAATACATGATCGCCTCTACCCTTACTCGTCGTACTCTCCTCGAACACTTGAACTCTTCTAGTATACGTACCACACTTCAGTCATCGCTTCAGTTCTCCAAACCTTGGAGTCACCACCTCCAACTTGGTTATCTTACTAGCCTCAATCTTCCTTAAGGCCATTCCCGGCCTTCACGACCGCTCGTCGAACACACCCACGAACTCATACGATGGTCAACTAAACTTGGGCCTAGCACCCTCGTGACCATACAACCTGGCGTGACCACCCAGAGCTGACCCCACCTCGAAACAGTCTGCGGGTTGGCCCGCAACATGGCCCCAACCCTACCCACATAACGCATCACTCTCTTGTTTCCGATCCGAACAATCTATTTATACAGTCATGAAAGCTACCACTTCCATTTACCCAACCCAGGGACTTATCACACAATACATTCTAGGCATAAAATGCACTCTGACAAGGATCACTCGCAAAATCTTGTACTCAAGACGACCTTACATCTAAGGTCTCAACTGTAATATTCTAAGGTTCATCATTTTCTCACCCTGTGCTTACCCTTTTTCACCAACTGTGTTCCTAAATCACATTTTAGCACAAAGCTATCCAACATAACACTTAACACATTAACATAACATCAAAACATACAAGCCTCTAGAGGGTTAAGGATATACCTGAAGCTACCGCTCCACTCTAATCATAAGTCTGCCCTGCAGGGCGCATAGCTGTAGAAGGCGATGAACCTGCCACTGACCCAGTAGGCTGAGTCATTCTGTTTGCATCCTTCCTACTAGGACGCTCGTCATATGGCTCGACGGCCGCAGAAAAACAAGCACCAAAAAGACGACATTCTCGACGACGCCCGCCACATCGCACACCGAGGAAAACTCAACCCGATCGCTAGAACCCATGTATATCTGCGGAACTAAGCCACGGAGCTCGACCAGCCCCGAATACCTCAACGCCCCGACGATCGCGGAGACCACTGCATCGTGGAGGTACATAACTGATCGCGGCCGTGGCGGTCCGCCTCAAAAGTTACCAAATGACCGCTGCTCGCCCTCTTCGCCGATCTCGGCCATTCCGTCGACCTCTCCGTGCCTCACATCCTAGTGCATGGGCTTGCATGCGGAAATGTCCATGCCCGGTGAAGAGCTACACCCGCATAAGCTCGCCAAGTAATCGCCCACCGGTGACGTAGCGGTGTACTCGCCCTCCATATCGCCTACCACAATGGAACATACCGAGCTAATGAGTCGAACTCACATTGTACTTTCTAACCGCCCGCCCGCCCCGCCTCAACGTCAAAAATTGCTTACCAGCCTCTCATCCGCGGGGCAAGAAATGTGCAAGAAAAGCCTCGAGAACTTCGCCCTCGCTACGACCTGCTCGGCCCGTGATCGCGCCACCGGCACCCAAGTAGTCATACATCGTAGTAATCAGCGGAAATATAAAGCAAGACATGAAACAGCTTTATAAAATAAGACACGCTTATGTGAGAAAACATCGCTTTTCGCATATATATATAAACATGGTTTAGCGCTACATCCGACATCGCATAAACATGACTACGCACTCTAAGGAAATATACAACTATGGCGACAGGCCCCGCCATACCCGATCAGACAAAACTATCTACAACAGGAGATCATACCCAAAAGTAGAGCCTCCGAAAAGATGGAGCTCCCGACACCAACGTAGAGATCCTAAGAATGTGGATCTAGCACTGCCGCCTTACCGCGCAGATGAACGCAGCCCCGGCGAGGTCAAGATAACAGTACTAAGTATGTGAAATCAGAAAGTACTTAAATGAAATCATAACACTTTTTTTAAAACCGCTTACAAATAGGTATGAAGCAATCATGGAACCGCACATAAGCCACATCACAAACAAGAGCAACAATAGGTAAACCGTAATAGGTCCTTTCTAGGTCGCGAATGATTCAAGCAGGCCACTCGCCAGATTATCACTCGCAGCCTAACTCGACTCCCGGAGTCCGCATAGGCCACTCACATGGGCCCGCATGAGGTATAACCCCGCATCGAGGGTATCTACTCCTCGGCATCGTCCTGGACTTGTTGTCCGCATGGCCACATAGACCGCATGAGGCATAACCCCGCATACTAACTCGAACTCTCGTAGCTCGCATAGGCCCCTCGACCCGCATGAGGTATTCTCGAATCACGGTCCTGCATCACCGAGTCTACCCCGCATTGGAGGGCAGCTTAACCCCCGGTATCATCTCAAGAGGTGAGTGATAGTACACTAACATAACAGCTTATCTTTAAACAACATAAGCACAACAAGGATACTCTCTTATACAAACATTACAAGATACTAACTAACACACATAGCATCATATCATGTCTACTTATCAAACCATTTTATTCTTTTCACAATTCAACATAAGTCTGTTATAAGCACATAGGCAAACTTGTTTCTTTTATCAATCTTAAGTGGTTATACTTAACTTCCCATAAAGCTAGTATAACTCTTAAGCTTCTGTTTTAAAAACCAGTTAGTTCTCTTCTGTTAAAAATGATTCAGTATTCTTATGAAATGCTTTCAGATCTTTATTATTCAGCTTAAGCGTGAGGCATTCGTAAGTGTTATTCAGCTTAAGCCAGGCATTGCCGTAAGTGTTATTCAGCTTAAGTCAAAGACATTGCCGTAGTTATTATTCGCTTAACACACGTACGCCTACCGTACTATATATATTGTAAAATATCATGCTTTAGGAAGAATCACATACCTTCTCAAAAAACCACCGCCAAGTCAATATGTCGCGAGCAGAGTCAACCTATAATAGTCACAAACATCTATCAAAGACTACTCAAGGTCATTCTAAATGGGTTCACAATTCTATGGAAAGTTAAGACTTCCCTACCCTGAGCTATATAAGTTCATCAGAAAACAAATCCCATGTAATCAGTTTGATTATTCTTCTTTAAACCCTTCTCGTGGTAATAATACCAATTCTATTCGTGATATTCTTCTAAGTATTTAATACTTATTCGATACTACAACAAAGAAGTATTCTCTAATTCAAAAGAGGTTTAGGATTCGTTACCTCGGTAAGCCCAATAATATCCTAGATAAAGTCGCTACCGAGCAAGGTTTAGCTCCTAAGTTGTACGCTCCAGAGTCTAAGAAACCTTAGAAGTTCTTCACAACTTCTACTAAGTACTAAGGGATTTGGGCTAGGTATTTTGGGCATTATAACAATACTAGAAGACAACTTTTCTACCAAGGGAGGGGGTAGATTTTTGGCTAGGCTAGGGGCCTCGCCAAACTACTAGGCTAGAGGGGGTATTCGCCAAGGGCCTTCACAAGGAGGGGGAGGTATTGGACTAAAAGGCTACAAAGGGAGAGGAGAGGATTTTCAAGACTTGAAAGATTTGTGGATGAAGAACTCTTCATCTCTAAGGGTATTTATAGGTCAAGAAGTGGCCAACCAATGGCCAAGATTAAGACAAGTGCAAGGCAAGTGTAGGGTGAGGATTAACTATACACAAATATCCTACCAACTCCTTGACTTGTGCACAAGGCACAAAAACGTGCCAATGGTCTTCAATTCGCCCAACGGACGATTTCAAGTCCACAAATTGGAGGTGCAAGTGTCGCCTCCCGTTGGTCCAAAATGTTTCGCCTCTGAAAAATCCGCAAAATTAGAAATGGCATAGCCGAATTTACCCTACGAAAGTCGGAAACGCTTCGGAAAACTATTCGCTTTGTGAGTTGTGCCCAAAAAAACGCTTTGCCTAAACTTTAAGGCTAGACTTTTAGACGTATTCCCCACGCATACTCCGGAAATACGGTATAACATTCTCCTCCTTAGAAACATTCGTCCCGAATGTTCCTTCCCAAGACACGATTAACGATAGGATTCTTCATAACTTAAACAATTGCAAATGCCACACACGCCACGTAACAACACTTAGGCGTAAACGATAACGAAAATTTACAAGTAGGAAAGTGAATTACCCGAGGTGTGGGAATAGTGAGGATACTTCTGCCCCATGTCCTCCTCGGCTTCCCACGCCATCTCCTCCCCGAGCTCGTTCCGCCACAAGACTTTGACGAAGCCACGCCCTGGTCCGCAGACGCCTAACCCGACGATCGACTATCGCCATGGAATCTCCTCATACGATAACCCTGGTCACCGACATCGCCAATCGGGTGTACCTAGATGGATCCCCGATACATCTCCTCAAAGATAGATACGTGAAAACCGGATGCACCGCCTCCGATCGGACGGCAGATTCAACTCGTAGGCAACCTTGCCTACCTCGCGACAATCAAACGCCCAATGTACCTAGGGCCGAAGTTTCTTCTTCCCGAATCTCATCACACCCTTCATGGGTGACACCTTTAGGAAAACCCAATCATGAACCTCGAACTCAAGATGCCGACGACGATGATCTGATACGACTTCGCCGACTCAGCCGCCAATAGCCGCCTGATAAGCTTCACCTTATCCATCGCTCTGCATCAAATCGTCCCACTAGCCGCACTCGCCCACATCGAACCAACCTATAGGCGATCCGCACTTCCTCCCATACAAGGCCTCATAAGGCGCCATCCGAATACCGAGTGGTAGCTATTATACGCGAACTCAACTAGAGGCAAATGATCCTCCCAACTACCATCAAGTCAATAACACAAAGCTCGCAAAGATATCCTCGCAGTCTGTAGCGCTCGCCTCGCCGTCGCTCTGCGGATGAAATGCAGACTTCGCTCACCGCCCCTAAACCCTCCGAAGGACCTCTGTTAGCCGTAAACCGGGCTCTGCGATATGATCGGGTAGGGACTCCATGCAACTGACGATCTCTGATGTAAAGTCCGCATAATCCTCACCGAAAAAGTCGCCCCGACGGAAGAAAGTGGGCTGATTTCACACCGCCGACGATAACCCATATAGAATCATGTCTCCTCCGAGTGCGAGGTAATCCCGTGATGAAGTCCATGTTGATTACCTCCCACTTCCGTGCTCGATCTCAATCGTCAGAATAAACCACCGTGCCTCGTGCTCTACCTTCACCGCGACAACACGCATTGAGCTACGAACTCGCAACGCCCCTCTTCAAGCCATCCCACCAATACACGATCTAAGGTCGTGGTACATCTTGGTCGACCGGATGGATAGAGTAACGCTACGCTGTGTGCTTCCCCAAGAACTCGCCGCCAAGTCCTCAAACATCCGGAACACACACCGCCAAACCTTAGCACCCCATCAGTGCTACCTCAAAAGGACCTCGCCTCACGTAAGAGTCAGACACGATATCGAATCAAAGCCGATCTCGAATCGTTGCCTCTTCACCTCTCGACGATGGAAGACTCAAGAACCTCACGAACTCTAACCCCATCGCTATCGTAATCAATCAAACGGACACCAAGGCTCGCTAATCGATGCAAATCACGAACCATGTCCCTTCTCTCTAGCCGCACATCCGATAGGCTCCCATCGACCTACGACTAAGAGCATCTCGCCACAACATCGCCTTCCCGTGGTACAGATATCAACATCGTAATCCTTAAGCAACTCTAACCACCGCCTCTCGCCGTAAGTTCACTCCTCTGGCCGAAGATATACCGAGGCTCTTGTGGTCCGTAAAAATATCCACGTGAACCCCATACAAATAGTGCCTCCAGATCTTCAAGGCGTGAATCACACGCCAACTCCAAATCATGGGCGGGTAGTTCCTCTCGTGTTTCTTCACCGGATGCATATGCTATAACCCCGCCATGCCGCATCAACACATCCCAACCCGATGCCCGACGATCGCAATACACGACATAACCATCCGACCTCCGGAAGAGTAAGAACGGGGCGTCGCCGCCTCTCTTTCAAGAATCGAAACCCCGCCACAAGCATCACCATCAAACTTGGTCGCCTTCCGAGTCACCTAGTCAATGGTGCGTAGATAGAAGCAAACTTCTACGAACCGCCGATAATATCCTGCAAGGCCCGTAAAATCGCGAACTCTGGCGGAGTAGAGTTCAGGCCAAGTCTCGATCGCCGATCTTGGCCAGACAACTCGAATGCCATCACCCCGACAATATGCCCAAGAAACGCCATCAAGTCAACCAAAACTCACTTTTGGAAAACTTGGCGCATAATCGCTGGTCTGGAGAATCACAAGACAGCCTCAAATGCTCCGCATGCTCCTGCTCTGAGCGAGAATAAACCAAGATATCATCAATCAACACTATCACAAACTAGTAAAAAAATGGTTTGAACACACCGTTAAACAAATCCATGAAAAACCCCGGAGCATAGTTCAACCCAAAAGACATTACCCTGAACTCATAATCCCCGTACCGGTCCGAATGCGATCTAGGGACATCCACCTCTCGACTCGCACTGATGATAGCCCGATCGCAGATCAATCTTGAGAAACATCTCGCACTGCAATCGGTCGAACAAATCATCAATCACGGGAAGGGGTATCGTTTAATGGTCACCTTGTTCACCGCCAGAATCAACACACATGCGCAGCTGCCCCGCCCTTCTTCTTCACGAACAATACCGGCGCTCCCGGGGAGAAACACTAGGCCCGATGAAGCCGCTTCTCCAAGAAATCCTCACCGGTCCTTCAACTCTCTCAACTCGGCAGTGCCATTCGTATGGCGGAATGGAAATAGGCCGAGTATCCGCAACACATCTATACAAAACTCGATCTCCTCTCGGGAGGGACACCGAGGTCATCCGAAACACGCCCGGGAACTCACGACTATCGAATCGATCAAAATCTGGTACCGCAGCCTTCAAGATCAAACACCCGAACGAGATGGTAGATATACCCTTCGCACCATCTTCCTAGCCTTGAGGTAGGAAATAAACCTACCCTCGCGATACCGTGCTCCTCCCACTCAACAACCGGCCTCAGAAATGGAACCGCATTACTTTCTCTCTGCCTACATTGGCGTAGAAGCTAGCCAATCCATCCCCATAATCACGCCGAAGTCAATCATCTCCAACTCTATCAAGTCGGCTAGGTCCGACGATCGTAAATGGTCACAGACAAGCTCTATATACCCGCCGAGCTACCACCGAATCACCCATCGCGTAGCTACCTCGAAAGGGTCTATGGACTCGTGCTCTATCCCTATCCTACTAGCAACAAGTGGAGATATATAGACAGTAGTAGAACCCGGATCTATCAAAGCATACACATCAAACCTGAACCGATAAGGTACCGTGATTTACATCGTGTGAGGCCTCCCGATCCGCTGGCCGACAGCATAAATGCGCTCGAGGACCGCTAGAATCGGGACCCGAGCCACGACCTGGCCGACCCATGAGTACCTCGCCCGGGCGAGTAATCGTAGGAGATGATGCGGCCGCAATGTAACCCGGGCCGAGCCCTACCACCACGCCTTGGCCTGATACTCGCAAAGTGACCTCGCTGGCCACAATCAGAATAAGCTCCAAAAGTAGCACCACACTTCCCGTAATGGGATCTACCGACGGCCACACCGGGGGTGATCCCGATCGCCGCACTCGCTACTCGACGCCCAAGCCTGGCCCCGTCCGCCCTCAAAGCTCGCCGTGGCCGAGGACGCGCAGAGTGCTCAGCCGGCCGTGGTGCGACCTAGATCGCCGAGGCCGCCACCACGATAACCACCGTAAGACCCTCCCATCTCGCCTTCTTCTCGCTGCCTGGCCCACTCGTCGACCTTCTGCGCCTCGCATCCAAGGCGTGAGCTCGCATGCGGGTAATGTCCATACCCTACCGAGAGAAACACCCGCACATGACTCGCCATATAGTCGTTTCAGCCCGGTGACATAGCGGTGCACCCTATCCTCCATATCTGCTACCAATCCTGGACATATCGAGCCAATGAATCAAACTAGACATTGTACTCGACGACAAGGTCGTCTCTCGCCTCGCAGTAAAAATCTATCACCGCGCCTCCTCATCCGTGGAGGCAAGAAGTGAGTGAGGAAAGCCTCCGAGAACTCATCCCAGTAGGCTGGGACGCGTGCTCTCCCGATAACTCCCATGAATCAAACCAATCGATCGCGGTATCACGCACCCGATGCGAACCAAAGGTCACAGACTCGTCTCCGAGGCCTTGATCACCTCATGATTCTTCTCAGAGTCGACGGATGAACTCTGCGGATCATCCTCCGGCCTCGACCAGTAAAACTCGCGGGCTACAACTCAAGAAATCTCGTAGTCTCAAACTATACGCCTCGGGTGTACCACGGGTGCGATCGAGCCGAGCTGAACTGAATCGCCGTGATCCAATCTCTCTCTCAGACGGGCCACAACTTTAGCCAATAGTGGGCCATCTCCTTGTACCCTAACTCCGCCCCTCAGCCGTGGGACGCGAGGTGTGGTACTGTGGTCTCGCTGGCCGGGCGGCGTCATAGAACTCGCTGTCTCGGTATAGACTGGCACGAGCCTCGTGACTCGTGTCCTGCTAGCAACTCCTCACGCCTGCTTCTACGGGCCCGGGTTGCCTTACGTGGAGGCATAATCATACAGAAAGGAATACGTTAGAGGGTCCAACCTATAACACGCCTCTAAAGCACGATCTCGTAATGAGAAAATGGAAATCAATCCTAAATATCCTATAGCCTCACGATTATTGGTATGGTGCACAACACACCGATAATCAAGACTTACTAGATACGGTCGTAGACACTTTCCGAGGATTAACTTCTTCGATACCACTTTTGTCACGACTGCCCGGCTCGTGGATCGTGCCTTACCGGCACCCAAGTAGTCATACATCGAGTAATCAGCGGAAATATAAAGCAAGACATGAAACGCTTTATAAAATAAGACACGCTTTATGTGAGAAAACATCGCTTTCGGCATATATATATAAACATGGTTTAGCGATACATCCGACAATCGCATAACATGACTACTGCACTTAAGGAAATATACAACTATGGCGGGACAGGGCCCCGCCATACCTCGATCAGACAAAACTATCTACAACAGGAGATCATACCCAAAGTAGAGCCTCGGAAAGATGGAGCTCCCGACACCAACGTAGAGATCCTAAGAATGTGGATCTAGCACTGCTGCCCTTACTCGCATGAACGCAGCCAAGGAGGTCAAGACAACAGTACTAAGTATGTGAAATCAGAAGTACTTAAATGAAATCATAACACTTTTTTTAAAACCAGTTTACAAATATGTATGAAGCAATCAAGGGAACCGCACATAGTGCCACATCACAAACAAGAGCAACAATAGGTAAACTGTAATAGGTCTTTTCTAGGCTGCGAATGATTCGAAGCAGGGCCACTCGCCCGTATTATCACTCTGCAAGCCTAATCCTGGACTCCCGGAGTCCGCATAGGCCACTCACATGGGCCCGCATGAGGTATAACCCCGCATCGAGGGTAGCTACTCCTCGGCATCGTCCTGGACTCGTTGTCCGCATGGCCACATAGACCGCATGAGGCATAACCCCGCATACTAACCTGGAACTCTCGTAGCTCCGCATAGGCCCCCTGGACCCGCATGAGGTATTCTCGAATCATGGTCCCAGACCGCCTGAGTCTACCCCGCATCGGAGGGCAGCTTAACCCCCGGTATCATCTCAAGAGGTGAGTGATAGTACACTAACATAACAACTTATCTTTAAACAACATAAGCACAACAAGGATACTCTCTTATACAAACATTACAAGATACTAACTAACACACATAGCATCATATCATGTCTACTTATCAAACCATTTTATTCTTTTCACAATTCAACATAAGTCTGTTATAAGCACATAGGCAAACTTGTTTCTTTTATCAATCTTAAGTGGTTATACTTAACTTCCCATAAAGCTAGTATAACTCTTAAGCTTCTGTTTTAAAACCGATTAGTTCTCTTATTAAAAATGATTCAGTATTCTTATGAAATGCTTTCAGATCTTTATTATTCAGGCTTAAGCCGTGAGGCATTGCCGTAAGTGTTATTCAGGCTTAAGCCGTGAGGCATTGCCGTAAGTGTTATTCAGGCTTAAGTCAAAGACATTGCCGTAGTTATTATTCAGTTAACACATGTACGTCTACCGTACTATATATATTGTAAAATATCATGCTTTAGGAAGAATCACATACCTTCTCAGCGAAAACCACCTGCCAAGTTGAATATGTCACGCACAGAGTCACCTATAATAGTCACGACATCTATCAAAGACTACTCAAGGTCATTCTAATGCGGGTTCACAATTCTATGGAAAGTTGGGCGTACTTCCTACCCGGTGAGCTATATAAGTCTCATCAGAAAACAATTCTATGTAAGTACAATTTGATTATTCTTCTTTAAACCCTTCTCGTGGTAATGATTCAATTCTATTCTGTGATATTCTTTTAAGTATTTAATACTTATTCTAATACTACAACAGTAAGTATTCTCTAATTCAAAAGAGGGTTAGGATTTGTTACCTCAGTAAGCCCAATAATATCCTAGATAAAGTCGCGCCTGAGCAAGGTTTAGCTCCTAAGTTGTACGCTCCGGTAGCTCCAAGAAACCTTAGAAGTTCTTCACAACTTCTACTAAGTACTAAGGGATTTGGGCTAGGGTATTTTGGGCATTATAACAATACTAGAAGACAACTTTTCTACCAAGGGAGGGGGGTAGATTTTTGGCTAGGCTAGGGGGGGGCCTCGGCCAAACTACTAGGCTAGAGGGGGGGTATTCGGCCAAGGGCCTTCACAAGGAGGGGAGGTGTTGGACGAAAAAGGCTACAAAGGAGAGGAGAGGATTTGCAAGACTTGGAAAGATTTGTGGATGAAGAACTCTTCATCTCTAAGGGGGTATTTATAGGTCAAGAAGTGGCCAACCAATGGCCAAGATTAAGACAAGTGCAAGGCAAGTGTAGGGTGAGGATTAACTATACACAAATATCCTACCAACTCCTTGACTTGTGCACAAGGCACAAAAAACGTGCCAATGGTCTTCAATTCGTCCAATGGACGATTTCAAGTCCACCACTTGGAGGTGCCAAGTGTCGTCCTCCCGTTGGTCCAAAATGTTTCCTCTCTCGAAAAATCCGCAAAAATTAGAAATGGCATAGCCGGAATTTACCCTACGAAAGTCGTGGAAACGTTTCGCGGAAAACTATTCGTTTGTGAGTTGTGCCCAAAAACGTTTTGCCTAAACTTTAAGGCTAGACTTTTTGACGTATTCCTTACGCATATACTGAAATACGGGTATAATACCCCATACTACCGGAAGTGCATGCTCTTCCCGACAACTCCCACGAATCAAACTACCAATCGCAGATCACGCGGTGATGCGAACCCAATACCACCGACCGCCTCGAGACTCGATCACTCATGATCCGTCAGATTCGCTTGATAAACTCCCGAGGGTCATCTCGCTCTCGATCCATAGAACATTGGCGGCTACAACTCGTAAAGTCACGTAGCCTCAAACTGTCGCTCGGGGTGAACTACGGTGCTCATTGGGCCGGAATCACGATCCACAATTATCTCATATTCGCCACGACCGCCGCGAATCGCCATCTCCTTGTACTTATCTCATCTGCTTCCAGTGCCGTGGGATCGAGGCTCAGTGTATCAGAGTCTCGGCAGCCCATCGCTGCGCTCTAAACTCGCTGTGCCGGGCGGCGCTACGAAACCCGCCGTCGGCATCGCTCGTGTCTCGATCGCTCGCGCTCGCACTCTCTCAGATCTCACTAACAGCTCCTCGATCGCCTTGCCCATTCGGGCTCGTTGCCTTACGCGAGGCATAATCGGTAAAAGAAAGGAATACGCGGAGGGTCCAACTTATCACACAGCTCTAAGGCACGATCTCAGAATGAGAAGAATGGAAACCAATCCTAAATGTCCTATAGCCTCCTGATTATAGATGTGGTGCACAACACATCGATAATCAAGACTCTACTAGACACGGTCTGTAGACACTTTCCGAGGACTAACTGCTCTGATACCACTTTTGTCACCACCCGAACCCGGGCCCATGACTGGTGTCTTACCCCGGGCACCCTAGTGATACAACATCAGAGAAAATCAGCGGAAATAAAAATATGAACATGAATTAAGAGACAAGATAAATAAACAGGCCAACCAAAACAGTTGCCTTCATCATATATACATAAATACCCGACAGCTTATCCTTTTTACAAACCCCGCCACAACAAGCATGCTGCACTTAAGATTTTTACAATAATGCTATGACGGACAGTGGCCCCGCCATACCACGAATGTATAAGAATCTATGCACTGTGGTAACATACCAAAAGATAAGCCTCCGAAGAAATGGGGTTTCCCGACACGCTGAACTGTGATCCTAAGAGCGAGGATCCACAACCGATGTACTTCCACTGCGGATGAACGCACTCGGGCGAGGTCGATAACAGTACCAAGTATGTGAAATCAGAAAAGATCGTAAATGAAATCATAATAGTCTATATAAAGCGGGAGACATGTATGATAACGGATGAAATACGTGTCGGCCCATCTGTGGCACTCGATGTATAATCGGATAAAATACGTGTCCTCGCCATCTCGGGACTCGGTAAAATCGGATTAAATACGTGTCCTCGCCATCTCGTGGGACTCGGTGTATAATCGATGGAATACGTGTCCCCGCCATCTCGTGGGACCTCGTATAATCGGATGGAATACGTGTCCCTGCCCATCTCGTGGGACTCGGTGTATAATTAAATGAAATACGTGTCCCTGCCCATCTCGTGGGACTCGTTGTAGAATCGTTCATAACAAATCAACCGGCCCTCCATCGAGAGACGCGGGGGTACAGAAATACAACAAAGGCTATCACAACAAACATAGGCAAGTTTCACAACAACAAGCATAGGCAAGCTTCACAACAACAAGCATAGGCAAGCTTCACAACAACAAGCATAGGCAAGTTATACACAACTCAAAGTACTTTCATTTTATGCCAAAGTCCGGGTTTTAACCCTAAAGTACTACGTACGTTAATTTCCTTTTAAAGATCCATTTATTTTACAAAGGTCACCCGATACCCGTAGTATAAAAATAGAGTGACTAATATTGTTAAGTAAACCAAAATGTTTTCCTTTGTAAAATCAAGTAACAACCTTATTTTCCAAACGTTCAAGTTTGCCTAATTTCAAATGCTCAAGTTTCTCATTTTAGAAAAGGTTTCGTAGTTCATAGTTTTAATCCTTTAAAACATAATTCCCCTTTAAACGTTTTGAGAAACATATGTCTTATATGTGAGTAGGTTATTCTTGTTTATAATCAATCTTATTAAGCAGCCATGATCTAGGAAATGTAATATCATTTTGTCTCATCTTAGCTTCTATGCAGATGGAGGTTTCTACTGGTTTTAATACCATACTTCATTATTCAATACATTTTCCTTTATTAACGCTGCAGTGGTTTGTCGATACTCATTCTGATTTCCGAAATCAGTAAAACATTATTCCTTTTTATCACTCTTAAGACGTTATACCTAACTTCCCATAAAGCTAGTACAACTCTTATGTTTTCAAAGCCAAGTATTACTCTTCTTTCAAAAGGGTCTTTTTTTTAAACACTTCAAGTTCTTTGTTACTACACATCAAATCCGTTATAAGTCAAATCAGTTATCCTTTGAAACCACAAAACATTTTCTTACCTACATAAAGCTGTTATAACCAACTTCCCATAAAGCCGTTATAACACTTTATGTTTCAAACCAATCAAATACATTAAACACATGTACGTCTACCGTACTACATAGTAATACACATATCATGCTAGAACAGATAGGAAGAGGTTCACATACCTCACGACGATTATCGACTAATAGCAAAGTGCTCCAAGTACCTCAAACCGTCGGCTACTCCTTAAGCCAAGTAGATCACGCCATACGTAGTACTTCAACCTATAGAGGCCACAAGGCGCCTATTAACATCCTAGATCTCAACGTAGAATATTCTACAGAAAATTCGAAGACCTCCCGCAACAACAGAAATCTCCTCTTAATCGAGGCCGCTACCAAGCCAACCGGGGTTTGCACGTCTAACCTGACGTGTACAATTCTACTCACGAATACTACACAAGTCTCATCAGAATACAATCCTATGTAATTACGTCATTCTCTTATTTAAATTGGGCTTAAGTCGCAAGACATTGCAGTAAGTATTATTCAGGCTTAAGTCAAAAGACATTGCCACACAACTATGTTCAATTCTATATATAGTATACTTAACTATATACTCCTACAACATGTAATTTCCAAATACCACAGAAGGTTAAGAATGTTTACCTCGATAAGCCCAAAATTATCCGAGTATAAATGTCGATCCTGAGCAAGGTTTAGCTCCTACTCCGTGCGCTCCAACCCGCTCCAAACAACCCTTAGAAGTTCTAACCAACTTCTACTTATAACTTCAACTACGGGTGAAGATTTACTTAGGGTTTCGTTTTGTGGATGAGGAAGTATAATAGTATTTTCTGGGCTTTTGTAAAAGTGTAACCTTGGGAATACTATAAGGTATTTGGGCCAAGGTATTTGGGCATTATAACAATACTAGGAGAGTATTTCTATACCACAAAAAGGGGGTATTATACGAAAATAACTAGGCTAGGGAGGGGGGGTACCCCACGACTAACCACTACAAAGGGGGAGGGGGAAGCTCTCGGCCAAAGGGCCTTCTCAAAGGGGGAGGGGGGTGTGGTGGACGAAAGAACAAGAGGGAGGGAGTATTTTGAGACTTAGGTAGATTGCTCAAGTGGGGATGAAGAAAGTCTTCAACTTAGAGGGGTATTTATAGGTCAAGTGAAGGCCAACCAATGGCCAAGATGAAGACAAGTGTGGTGCAAGTGTAGGGCTAGATTTCAACCATGTGGACCTTATCCATCTACCACAACCACTTGCACAAAAATATCCTACCTAACCAAGGCACAAAAAACGTGCCAAGTCTTGCCTTTGCCGTGCACTTTCACGCCCAATGTGAGGGTGACACATGTCACCCTCCCGTTGGTCCAAAATGTTTCGTCTCTCGGAAAAATCCGCAAAAATTATAAATGACATAGCCGGAATTTTCCCTACGTAAGCTGTGGAAACGTTTCGTCGGAAAACGACTCTTTTCGGCACTTGTGTACAAATTTCGAAACTAGCCAACTTTAAGGCTCAAATTATAATACGTACGCGCTCACGTACATACTCTGGAAATACGGGGTATAACAACCTGCCCCCGAATACTCTGGTTGTACCGAAAACGATGTAGGAGTGCTCTGAGCTGGCTGGGGTGCAAATCTAGACTGCTGCTGAGGCCGTCCACCCCGAGAGCTACCAAAAGATCCGACCGTCTTGGCCTTCTTCTGCTGCTGATATCTGTCGACCCGTCGGTCTCTACGCTCCTCGCATCCAAGTGCATGAGCCTGCATGCGGGCAATATCCATGCCCGGCTGAAGAGCTACACCAGCGCACGACTCTGCCATATAATCATCTAGCCCGGTGACGTAGCGGTGCACTCGGTCCTCCATATCTGCTACTAGCGCAGGGACATATCGAGCCAAAGAATCGAACTCGACGTTGTACTCCCTAACTGTGCGCCCTCTCTGTCTCAGCAATAAAAACTTATCGGCCCGTGCCCTCCTCATCTGCGGAGGCAAGAAGTGAGTGAGAAAAGCCTCCGAAAACTCGTCCCATACTGCTGGAGGCGCATGCTCTCCCCGGGAAAGCTCCCACGAGTCGAACGGGCCGATCATGGGTATCACGCACCGACGCGAACCAAGATCACGGACGGTCTCGGAAGCCTTGATCACCCGTGATGATCCTCTCAGAATCGACGGATGAACTCGCGGTCATCCTCAGACCTCGACCCGTAGAACTCTGGCGGGCTACAACTCAGAAAATCCCGTAGCCTCAAACTATCTGATCTCGGGTGAACCACAGTGCTTCTGGGCTGAACTGAATCGCCGGATCCACCTATCCCGTGTTCGCGACGATCCCGCCTGTAATCGCCATCTCCTTGTACCCTAACTCCTCGCCTGTGCCGCGGACCGAGGCGCAGGTATTGTGGTCTCTGTTGGGGCCGGCGGCGTCGTGGAACTCGTCGTCTGAGGTATCGCCTCGGGTAAGAACTGGGCCTGTGCCCTCGTGACTCTCGGTGTCCTACTAAGCTCCTCGCCGCCTTGCCTTCTCGCCGGGCGGGTTGCCTTACGTAGAGGCATAACTGTTAAAGGAAGGAAATACGTTAGAGGGGTTCAACTTATAACACAACTCTAAGGCACGATCTCAGAGTGAGAAGAATGGAAACCAATCCTAAATATCCTATAGCCTCCTGATTATTGGTGTGGTGCACAACACACCGATAATCAAGACTCTACTAGATACGGTCTATAGACACTTTCCGAGGATTAACTGCTCTGATACCACTTTTGTCACGACCTGTTCCGGGGCCCGTGACTGGTGTCTTACCCGGGCACCCAAGTAGTCATACATCAGAGTAACCAGCGGAATATAAAAACAAGACATGAAACAATGTAACATGAGACACAGTTTATCTGAGAAAAAGGCGTCTTTCGGCATATATATATAAACATCAAGTTTGGCAGTTACATCCCAACTTTACAATATGACTACAGACCTCTAATGAAGTAAACAACTATGGCGGGACAGGGCCCCGCCATACCCTGAATGTACATATATCTACAACATCAGGGAGAACCGTACCAAAAGTCGAGCCTCCGAGAAGATGGAGCTCACGACACCAAAGTAGAGATCCTAAGGATGTGGATCTAGCACTGCTTTTCCCTTACTGCGGCATGAACGCACTTCAAGGAGGTCGATAACAGTACCAAGTATGTGAAATCAGAAATCGAAGTAAAATCAAAGTATTTAAAACCATTTGCAAATACAACCAGTTCAACCGCATATAGTGTCACAACATAAACAAGAGCAAAATAGATATAGTGTAATCGGTCTTTTCTAGGCCGCGAATGATCGGGCGCAAGGTCAATCGCCCATAGTATCATTATGCGTGCCTAATCTCGACTTCCCGCACCGCTTAGGTCACACACGAACCGGATGAGGTATTCTCGCGTCGGGGTAGCTAACCCCTGCATTCTCCTCGACTCCCGCATGCATAGTCTCATAGACCGCGTAGTCACACGCACCGCATGTGGCATCCCCACATCGGGATAAAACACCGGAATGATCAATCTGGAACTCCCGCACTCGCGTAGTCACACGCACTACATAGTCGTATAGACCGCATCGGGTAGCAAGCCCTGTATAACAAGTCGAGGGTATGTGATATAATAATAATACAACGGTCTTAACGTTTAACAACGTAAGCACAATCAAGAATGACCCCCTTACACAACATCACAAGGCACTAACACACGTAGCATCATAACATGTTCTCCTATCAAACCATCTTACTACACTTTGCAGAAATTAATACAAGATTTTCATAAACAATAAGTAAAACCATTCCTTTTATCTTTCTTAAGTCGTTATACCTAACTTCCCATAAAGCTAGTATAACTCTTAAGCTTTCTGTTTAAAAATCAAGTATTACTCTTCTTTCAAAAATGATTCATAATTCTTTTGAAATACTTCAAGGTTCTTATTATTTAGACTCAAGTCGAAAGACGTCAAGTAAAACCATGTTCAGTTAACACACGTACGTCTACCGTACTATATATATATTTAAAATATCATGCTCAAGAGGATAGGAAGAATCACATACCTCATCGGCGAAAACCACCTGCCAAGTCGAATATGTCGCGCGTAGAGTATCGACTATAATACCAACACGCCTATCAACGTCTAGACTATCTTGTAGAATATTTTAAGCAGAGGGTTCTCTATTCTACGGAAAATCAAGCATTTCCCTACCACAAACTACTCAAGTCTCATCAGAATACAAATTCTATGTAAGTACAGTTCAATTCTCTTCTTTTATACCCTTCTACTGTGATTACAGTTCAATTCTATTCTTTAATATCCTTCTATATCTTATACTCAACTCTTAACTATTCTTATATGTAATCTCCAATTACAATAGAAGTACAAGAGTATTTACCTCGATAAGCCCAAAATTATCCAAGTTAAATGTCGATCCTGAGCAAGGTTTAGCTCATAATTTGCATCTCAGATAGCTCCAAGAAAACCTTAGAAGTTCTACACAACTTCTACCTAACTCCTATAAGGGATTTGGGCTAGGGTATTTTGGAGATAGTAACAACACTTGGAGAATATTTTCTACCAAGGGGGGGCTCTCGGCCGAGCAACTAGGAAGGGGGGGAAGAGGACTTTGGACGAGAACACTACTAGGGAGAGGGAGTTTTTGAGACTTGGAGAAAGTGTGGAGTGGATGAAGAAGTCTTCACTCAAGGGGTATTTATAACACTCGAGGACAAGATTAAAACAAGTGGAGGGTTGGGATTATGATCCAAGTGAAAGATGAGGTCTTCCAACCAAGTGTCTCCCACAACATTTGGACATATGTCCACCACAATAATGGAACACATGCCCACCACAACAATGAGCCATGTGGACTCCACTAACTCACAAAAAACGTCCACCCTCTACCTACTCCCACTCACACAAAATCAACTTGCAAGACTTGACCAATTGACTTGCCCACTTGGCCACATTTTCGTCCAACACATGCCAACTAAGGGTGACACATGTCGCCCTCCCATTGGTCCAAAATATTCGTCTTCGTAAAAATCGTGTCGGTTAAAATATTAAAAACGTGGAATTTCCTTCACAAGGTTCGAAATCTTTTCCGTCGAAAGCTTACAATTCCATTCTTAACCTAATTAGGGTTTGTACAAATGTACGTACGTCCTCACGTACATACTCCGGAAATACGGGGTATAACATATAATTCTCACAAAGAGAATATGATTTTTCAAAATTATTCTGATAGTATTTTGTCATTTCATTAGATTAAATATCACTTGGTATATATATTATATATCATATACTAATTTTACATAATTTGATCAATAATATAATTTTTAAATTTTAACCGACAATTATAAATGTAATTGTTTTAAAATAATTCTCAAATTAAAACATTAATATTCCATTCCGTCAAATTCGTCATTTTTTGTCAATTTAAAACACAAGTCACTTATTTATATGACATTTCACAAAACCGTCACACAAACGTCATAAATAAATGACACTTAAAAAATCTGTCACACAAATGTCATAATTATATGACACTTAAAAAACATGTCACATGAATGTCAAAAAAAGGGTAAATTTAGTAAAAAGATGTGACACTTGCATTTCTGTCAAATGTGAACTGTCACCGTAGTCTGTTTTTCCTTTAGTGCTTCCTCAATTGCCATTAAATAACCCGCACTCAAGATGGTGAGATGAGATTTAGAAAGCATCCCTTAATTTTATGGAAAAAGAAAAACGCATGTCCATCCCCTTCTGGTGGTCATTTTCCCATCTCTCACATTGTTGATATGCTGACCAAATACATATTCCATTTCTACTTTGAAACTATATAGAAGGAATGTTAACTTCTAACTTTTGCATAGACACAATTATGGGATATTAATCTTTCATTTCTCGTTTGTAATGTGAAATTATCAATGTTAGAGTCCGGAACTTAAATGACCTAAAAAATGGGGTTTTGAATCAAAATACCTCACAAAAATAAAGTCACATAAAAATTCCTTTTTGCGCAATAAATTATTGTGCATTAGAACTTAACTGCAACGGTACCTTTAAGTCCTATTGCACAATAAATTATTGCGCAATAGGGGTTTGATAAACGAGCCCCGTCATTTTCTTCCCAACTGGTCCCATTTCTTTTTAAAAAAACAAAACTGTCACTAGAGTACAAATTTGAGGTCCCACTTCCAAATTTTGTCATTTTCGTGTTAATGTTTAACCTGAAAGTTAATATTCTCGGTATATTCAAGTCAAGAAACAGGTTTCGAAGCTTGGATTTCGGAATAAAGCGTCGTAGAACTCGATTTTTTAAAAATCATAAACAACCTTAATCTAGATTTACTATGAATTTTCTAATTATATTGTTAAATACATTATAATCCTAAGCATGATTGTTGTTTCATAGTCTCGAATTTCTAAAAAAAGTTTATAGGGTTGTCCGTGCACTGCACGACCCCTTTTCTCAAAAAAAATCTTTTAATTTTTTAATTTGTTAATTATCTGATTAGAAAAATATATCAATCTCCTAATTGTTAATGATATTTTAATTGTTTTATTATAAGAAAATATACTAATCCTCCTAATAATATCTTTATTTGGTAATTATCTAATTGTTAATTTATTTATTTGTAAAATTGTTTAATCCATGTTAATTATTAATGTGCTAATTAGTTATCTAATTTTATGTGTTAATGTGCTAATTATTTATCTAATTAATTATAATTAGAAATAGCTAATCCTTAGTTTAGTATTGAACATCCTTAGTTTAGGACTAAAAAGATCATTAATATTATATTAGTTGGTTAAAGTTAGTATAATGATTAGTTAAAAATTATTCATTATAAATAGTTAATCCTTAGTTTAGGATTGAGCATCATTAGTTTAGGATTATAAATATCTTTAATATTATATTAGTTAGTTAATTATAGTTAGTATAATGATTAATTAAAAATTATTAATTAGAAATAGTTAATTCTTAATTTAGGATTGAATAGCATTAGTTTAGGATTATAAATATCTTTAATATTATATTAGTTAGTTAATTATAGTTAGTATAATGATTAATTAAAAATAGTTAATCCTTAGTCTAGGATTGAACATCATTAGTTTAGAATTATAAATATCATTAATATTATATTAGTTAGTTAATTATAGTTAGTATAATGATTAATTAAAATAGTTAATCCTTAATCTACGATTGAACATCATTAGTTTAGGATTACAATATCATTAATATTATATTAGTTAGTTAATTTTAGTTAGTATAATAATTAATTAAAATTTATTAATTAAAAATAGTTAATCCTTAGTTTAGGATTGAACAATATAATTATTCTAATTCACAAATTTAGATAGTTAATATAATTTCCCGATAAAGGATTAGTTAGTTAGTATAATTTTTCAATAAAGGAGTACATAATTAATATTACATGCTAATGAATAATTTAAACATTGTTAATATAGATACAACACCTTCATGGATCCCAACCTTCATATGGAGCCCATCGATACATTAG
Source organism: Przewalskia tangutica (assembly GCA_029844215.1). NCBI lineage: Eukaryota > Viridiplantae > Streptophyta > Magnoliopsida > Solanales > Solanaceae > Przewalskia > Przewalskia tangutica. Next base: position 25,158,355 of record CM056720.1, on the reverse strand, counting down.
TACTTCATCTACAGGATAATCATAGGTCCCAGTTATTATGGATTGGCGAGATAAGTATGTGTGCGTTGTTTCATCCCCGTAGGGTGGAACATGCATGGGATCTTTTAGCGGCTCTACCCTCACTTCCTCGTGTCTGGGAGATACTGTATCGAGATAGTATCTACCGTTGCGTCGCTGCTGGTCGGATATAGCATGATCGGGCTCTTGTGACCTCCATGGTTGAGCGATGACGACCGAAGACCCACACATTTAATCTTCGCATTGGTGAGGCCACTAACACGCTTCGGGATATGGAGGTCATGTATGAACTACAGGTAGATGGACTCCCTTTATACATTGAGGAGCCTCATCAGCCACCGTCATTTGGGAAAGAGTTTACTAGGTTCACTGGATACGTGCCTCATCATGGTGATATCAATGGACATAGTCGGATGTTGACATTTTCCCTATGTGCTCATTTGCGCCTCATAGACATGCAACATCCTATTGCAGAAAACACACTTCAGGTGAATGTCGATCATCGTGCATGTCTATATATACTCATCATATTCGGGAGCATCATGTTCCCGAACACATCGAGTTTTCATGTGAGCTTAAAGTATTTGTCATTTTTGGACAATCTAGACCACTTGGGATGTTATAGCTGTTGACACCCAATTTTGACCCATCTTTTGGTTATTTCTTGCAATTTTAAGTGTTTTAGGACACCGCATTTTAATCACCATTTTTGGAATTTTTTCTATATTTTTTACCTAATATTCTATGTTGTTTTATTTTTGCAAATTGGCATCACATTTTTACTTTTAATTAGGCATTAATCATTTTTCAAATATTATTGCGCAATCATTTTATTTTAATAATTTTTTGCATCTCTTTAAATAATTAATTGACATCCTGTTTTTGCTTTTAATTAGGCATTAAACATTTAGTAAATATTGTATTTTATTATTATTACATCGGCATTTTCATTTTGATAATTTTACATCTCTTTAAATAATTTTTCTTTAAAATAATTAACCTGTTTTATATTTTTATCAAACCAGTCCAATCCGAGACACAACCCGGATCAGTCCAATTCGAGACACAACCCGGATCAGTCCAATCCTATATATTTTAATTTCATCCAAACACTCCCTTTTATTTTCCCCCCTAAAATTAAACATTTTTCATCTTTTCCCTCCAAAACCCAAACCCTAACCTAAAAACCCCCTATAAATAAAACACCTCACTCCCCCTCTTTTAAATCCCTCAGCCGCAATAATACTTCCCCACTTTCATTTTTACTCTTCATTTTCTTCATATCACACACACGCACACACCAACACCATCAACCCTCTGCTCCCGTCGCCCACTGTAACACACCACTGTCGAACCTCTCCCGTCGCCCCAACTCTCTTCCCCATTTCCGTCGACCACCGGCTCCGGTGAAGCCACTGTCGACCAACACCACTGTCCCGTGCTCAAATCCCTGGCAGCGTCGCACCGGCGATAGCCGTGGAAGTGACGCCGCCACCCTCGCGGCTATGGTTTGATTCTTTTTTTAGATATGTTGGCATACTCTTTATTTGGACTGATTTATTATTTTGAATCTCGCCGGAGTTTACCTATGTTATGTTTCGATTTGGACTGATTGCATACTGTTGTTGTTGGACCCTGTTGTCATGATTTTCAGTATTTGTTGGTTGTTCTTTGTTGTTGGCGGACTGGTTTTATTTCCTGTTTTGGTAACATGCCGGAGTTTTGCTCCGGCGAAGCTTTAAAGTTTCCGGCGGTTATATTGCGGTGTGTTGTTGGCTACTGATGCTACTGCTTTTTTATTTTCTTTTGGGATTGATTTTCGCCCATCTTACTATCGATCTTAGACCCTGCTGCGCTGGTTCTCGATTTTTACTGGTTATACTATTTTGCAAACTATTTTCTTTTCTTTAGCTACGGTTGTTGCTTACGGTTCGCCGGGTTCGGACTGATTTTTGGACGAATTTGCCCTTTTATTATTTTATTAAACTGGTTTATAACAAATACTACACTGTTGGCCTATACTGGTTTGAACAAAATACTACAATTTGGCCGATGAAGGAATTTCCGTCTGATTTCCAAGGCCTCTCTTGTACAAAAGACGGGTTTTATTTTTAGTTTACTTATTAATTTTCGTCGCCATTTGAGAATTATTTACTCTCTTACTAACACTTTTACTAAGTGTTTATATAGGTACCCGGAGATACATTTCAAGAATATAACCTTCAGAAATTTATTTTTGTTATCGTATTTAGATTCAGTTTTTATTTCATTCTGTATTATATTTTCAAACATTCTTCTCACTTAAAGTATATATATTTTTAAGTACATATATTTTCTAAAGCTTGATAGATAATTAACTTAGGTTTGATCGGATAACCGCAAGTTAGTGAATCTTAAAGGATGTCTAACCCCTTCCCTTTAGGATAATAAAGAACCCTGATCCAGAATCTCATTAATTTCGCAGACTATTAAATGGAGATTAATTGCAGTATTTTTATTTCAATAGTTCAAGTGTCCTAATTCACTTAACTAATTAGGTGGCGACTCCTCAATACAAGCATTTTGCTCCATCCAGAGAATCACGCCAAAGAGCAACGTTGCAGTTCTGTTCAGACCCTTGAGGTAAAATACGGGCGCGACAACATGGCGACTCCGCTGGGGATATCAGGTTCTTGACCATAGCAAAACCTGGTTAATTAAATATTGCGCTTTATTTTTATTTTGTTGTATATGTTTAAATTGTTTGGTTTTTAATTTTGTAATTAACTGCTTTAATTGCTACTTTTTTATTGTTTTTCTTAAATTGGCATTCCGTTCATACTTCCTCCCTTCGGAAAAATTGACACTATCACACACTACACGCGATGGTGTTCTTCGCGCACCCGCAAATTTCTTTCAAATACCTAAATTTTAGGAGAGTTGGCGCATGCGCAGATTTAGACCGGTTCGTCTGGTCGGCCGCGTAGCCTTCTCGCTCGAGTTGTCCGCTCGGGAACCTGTGTCTAGTAAGCCAAATCATAGAAAATTAGGATAGAGCTATACCACCATTTATTTTAAGTCATGTATGCATACATCTTAGGTGGGTCGGACCTTGATACCGTCTCCACAATTAGGAAATTCACCAAATTGTCGACGGGTTTCACAACCCAACGACCAACCAGCATACTATGTGTAGTGTGACAATGATAGACAAATTCAAGCATAATCACGCCATGTCAAAATTGGAAAAAGTGCACCGTCATTTGGTCGTCATTTCCCACAAAACATTGCAGTTTACGGCTTGGATCTATTTATCATAATCTCGCATATTTGGCGTTTAGGCCCACCTCTGGCATAAGAGATGTCTCATGCATATTAGGGCGCGCGCTTGATTTGCATGCTTTGTTTTACTTATTTTGTCACTAGCAACTATGTACATATTACTTAAAGCAATAATTATTCTTTTAACTTTGTACATATCATGCCATGTGCTTGTAACTCCGGGCACGAACATTTGCACTTTGCACTTTTTGCTGTCATACTGCAATCAGGAATTCTGTTGGGGCAACGCCATATTTTTGCTCTTTGAACTCTCAAACAGCACGACTCGGACCTTGTTAAGAATCAACCTCCGTTCTGATTGAACCAATCAGGGGAGTCTTTGACTATATTGCCACACCCCTATATTTCATTGATTTTGTGTCTTTCCTACTCTCACCCATTTCTCGTATCTTTTGCACGAAGACCGTCTCACAAATAGTCGGGGACGGTCATTCTAAAACATTATCCCGGAGATACTCCAGGAACGAACAAAACAAAATCATCACAAAATGACCAGGAGATGTTTTGACTGAAAGAAGTCAGCCAACACAAGATTCAACGAGACATCACTCTGAGTTGTCTTTATTTTTGTATTGTCTACATACTCGCATATTCAATTCATATGTTTAGTTTTCGTTACATAAATCTCTTATATCATGCATTGGATAACATATCTTCCCGAACTACGCATGTCTGATTCTCACCACACGTTGTGATACGTAGGCAACCCATCTTGGGTTCGGCACCACAAAAACAAACATTATGATAATAATAAAAGGAAGCACATATTTGGTCACCCATGCATTACATTCATTCTATCACATACATTCATTTTTTTATTACATTCATTCTATCACATACATTCATTTTTTACAGTACATTAATCTTATCACGGACATTCGTTTTTATTGCATTCTTTCTACTTTGCATTCGTCGCACAGTGGACAATAATTTGTTTTGCACAACTTTTACTCTTACTATACTACCATGGATGAATTCTTTGTAAATCATTCATTTTATAACCAATTTGAATGAACTACGCGCATCTGAGTCACTCGGCGGGATACGTAGGCAACCCTACTCGGGTTCGGTACCCTTTATTAAAAAAATACAAAAAACAATAATCATTTGATACACTTTAATATATATATATATATATATATATATATATTAAGTACCATTGTTTGACTTGGTTGATACCAACACATTTAGGAGTGTGCATAGGAAAGAATAAGTAATAAGCAGTATGAACTGCCTTTGTGGTAAACCATAGATTCTTTTGGTACCTCTGATTCACACCTGTAAGAAAACTGTCTTGCATGCTTTCAAGATAAGAGCAAACCAACTTCATCGCTTCATATGCATTGTGTGGTGAGTTTTTAGAATAAATTTAATTGCATTGTGATCTTGAACTTGGCTTGAATATTTGTTGAGGCGAAATCCCGAGTAACACTTGGTATAGAAAATGATCGTAGGCTTTCTTTGACCCGTTTGAGCCTTTCCAGCCTACCAAATAACATTATCAGTAGTACTCCCCCTTTGATCCTAAAGTCTATTCTTTTGACAACCGCATAATACGTCTATACCATTTCTGAGTGGATACGCACTATCCATCTCTTGGCCCGACCTCCTTGAGCGCTTTACAAATGTGTAAGTAGCTGACAAAAATTCTAGTTGAATTTTTCAAAGACGAAAGTTGTCAAAGTCCCAAAAGGGAAAAGAAAAAAAACACAAAAGACGACTTCACAAAAAGAAGAAATCAAAAGCCCCGACATGATGAATGAAATGAGAGAATAACTCTGAAAAAAGGGGCTCCAAACGAAAGATTCAAAAAGAAATCAGTACAAAAGAACTGAGAGAAAAAAAAAACATTAAGACACACAGATGTCGAGCGCAGAAATAATCAAACGCTCAAGGAAGGATTAGTCACTCCTTACCCAAATAATATCATTCCTTTCCCCAAACCTACATTACAAATCCTACATGATCTTATACTGAGGGTTCTCATATTAGTGGATACTTACATAATGGTCAAGCCTATGATATCACAATTGCATGCATTGAACATCTTTCTGAGTGTGAGTGTGTTTCTCTAAACATCCCAAAATTTAAAATACTGAAATATATGTGAGAAAGAGACTTTTCTTTCAGTGAGGGCATTTGAAACATGAGGATGCGTATAGTTTGAAATCTTTGCTTGAAGCAAGTGTCGACACTCAGGTATGTCTGAGGTACCATATGAAGTTATGTGAATTACTCCGGAGTCAGTATCGGTTAGACTGAAAGCAATAAATGGAAATTCTTATGCACAGTACTAATTGTTGGTATCAACTGAAGTCAGAACGTAATGCTGTCTTCCCACTTTTTCAGAAAAACAACAAAAAAATACATATATTGAAAATCTTATTATTTTTTGCATCACGAACTACGTCTTGACCTGATTCCCTCGAGGGATACGTAGGCGGCCACATCAGCTTCAGTCCCACATGGTTTGAAAACCTTACAATCCTATTTTTTACATCATGAACTACGTCTTGACCTGATTCCCTCTGCGGAATATGTAGGCGGCCACATTGGCTTCGGTCCCACATCATTAAAAATTCTTATTTTTGCATCACGAACTACGTTTTGACCTAATTTCCTCTGCGGGATACGTAGGCAGCCACATCAACTTCGGTCACGTCATTATAAATCTTTCTCTCTTATTTTTCACATAACAAAATAAGCTCATCTGATCACCCTGATAGAGCAGACAAATTGCTTACATATGACTAAATTTTGTCTAATGGAGAGTTCAACATCCTCATATACCAAAAGCAGGGGCATATCTTGAGGATCACATTCATGTTTGGCATCTGTACAAAAATGTCATCCGGACCTACTGGGTCCTATCCGCATTATGTTCGTACAAGGACGATGTTGCGACTCACAAGGTCATGTTCTCATCCTTGTCTATTCATTTTTACATTACCTATATACATGCATTAACTTTTCATCCAGATTGAGTTTGCAAGAACTTCAACATTATTTCAACCCAGGCGGGTCGCAAACGCATAACGTCTATGAAACGACGTCATTTCAACTCAGGCGGGTCACAAAGAAGGTACGTCCATAAAACGACGTCATTTTCATTTAAGCCTATGCAACAGCTTCATATATGTTTCGTCTATGCAACGACGAACATCTGCATCACATCTGTGCAACGACGCCATTTCATTTAAGCCTATACAACGACTTTCATCTATGTTTCATCTATGCAACAACGAGCATTTGCATCGCGTCTATGCAACGACACCATTTCATTTAAGTCTATGCAACAGCTTCATCCATATTTCGTTTATGCAACGACGAACATTTGCATCGCTTCTATGCAACGACGTCATTTCATTTAAGCCTATGCAAGGCTTCATCTATGTTTCGTCTATACAACGACGAACATCTACATCGCTTCTATGCAACGAGGTCATTTCATTTAAGTCTATGCAACGGATTTATCCATGTTTTGTCTACGCAACGACGAACATCTGCATCGTGTCTGTGCAACGACGTCATTTCATTTAAGCCTATGCAACGACTTTCATCTATGTTTCGTCTATGCAATGACGAGCATCTGCATCGCGTCTATGGAACGACACAATTTCATTTAAGCATATGCAACGGCTTTCATCTATGTTTCATCTATGCAACGACGAGCATCTGCATCGCGTCTATGGAATGACGTCATCAGCATCTACAAAAACCTTTTGCATTTTTGGACCTCGGGAACAAACACGCTAGAGGCATTTCAGGGAACAAACACTCTGTCTTCTGTCAGCATGAGGAATAAACACCTTTTGCGTTTTTAACCTCGGGAACAAACACTTTAGAGGCATTTCAGGGAACAAAACCCCCTGTCTTTTCCAGGATCCTATCGCAACTGTAACCAGTGTCATCAAGATTCGACACTGGGACAAATTTTGAATCGACATCTGTCCTTCTTTAATTTTCTAGCATTGTAACAACTCAGTATCCTCATAATTCGACACTGGGACAAAAATTTTAATCTGCATCAGCTTTGTTTTTTATTTTAGCATCACAACGACCCAGTATCATCATAATTCGACACTGGGATAATTTTGAATCTGGATCAGCTTTGCCCATTCATTTCCTGATCTTTGTTCTGATTCTGACGATGGAGATAAAATTAGCTACAAGTCAACGTCTTTGTCCGAAAATTATTTCATCGTCTTCAGTCAAAGAGGGACAAACTGTTGACACCCAATTTTGACTCATCTTTTGGTTATTTCTTACAATTTTAAGTGTTTTAGGACACCGCATTTTAATCACCATTATTGACATTTTTTATATATTATTTACCTGATATTCTATGTTGTTTTATTTTTTGCAAATTGGCATCATATTTTTACTTTTAATTGGCATTAAACATTTTTTAAATATTATTGCGCAATCATTTTATTTTAATAATTTTTTGCATCTCTTTAAATAATTAATTGGCATCCTGTTTTTACTTTTAATTAGACATTAAATATTTGTTAAATATTATATTTTATTATTATTTTACATCGGCATTTTTATTTTGATAATTTTACATCTCTTTAAAAAAAAAATTAAATAATTAACCCGTTTTGTATTTTTGTCAAACCAGTCCAATCCGAGACACAACCTGGATCAATCCAATCCTACATTTTTTTTAATTTCATCCAAACACTCCCTTTTATTTTCCCCCATAAAATTAAACATTTTTCATCACTTTCCTCCAAATGCCAAACCCTAACGTAAAAACCCCCTATAAATAAAACACCTCACTCCCCCTCTTTTAAAACCCTCAGCCACAATAATACTTCCCCGCTTTCATTTTTATTCTTCATCTTCTTCATATCACACGCACACACCGACACCATCAACCCGATGCTCCCGTCGCCCACTGTAACACCCCACCGTCGAACCTCTCCCGTCGCCCCAACTCTCTGCCTCATCTCCCGTCGACCACCAGCTCTGGTGAAGCCACTGTCGACCAACACCACTGTCCCGTGCTCAATTCCCTGGCGACGTCGCACCGACGATAGCCGTGGAAGTGACGCCGCCACCCTCGCGGCTTTGGTTTTGTTCTTTTTTTTAGATATGTTGGCATAGTTTTTATTTGGACTGATTTATTATTTTGAATCTTGCCGGAGTTTAACAAACTCCGGCGACCTATGTTATGTTTCGTTTTGGACTGATTACGTACTTTTGTTGTTAGACCCTGTTGGAATGATTTTCAGTATTTGTTGGTTGTTCTTTGTTGTTGGCGGACTGGTTTGATTTCCTGTTTTGGTAACATGCAGTTTTGTTCCGGCGAAGCTTTGAAGTTTTCGGCGGTTATATTGCGGTGTGTTGTTGGCTACTGATGCTACTGCTTTTGGCTTTTCTTTTGGGACTAATTTTTGCCCATCTTACTGTCGATATTAGACTCTGCTGCGCTGGTTCTCGACAATTTTTGCTGGTTATACTATTTCGCAAACTATTTTCTTTTCTTTGGCTATTGTTGTTGCTTAGGGTCGCTGGGTTCGGACTGATTTTTGGACGAATTTGCCCTTTTATTATTTTATTAAACTGGTTTAGAACAAATACTACATTGTTGGTATATATTGGTTTGAACAAGATACTACACTTTGGCCGATGAAGAAATCTCAGTCTGATTTCCAAGGCCTCCCCTGTAGAAAAGACGGGTTTTATTTTTAGTTTACTTATTAATTTCCGTCGCCATTTGAGAATTATTAACTCTCTTACTAACACTTTTACTAAGTGTTTATACAGGTACCCGGAGATACATTTCAAGAATATAACCTTCGGAAATTTATTTTTGTTATCGTATTTAAATTCAGTTTTTATTTCATTCTGTATTATATTTTCAAACATTCTTTTTACTTAAAGTATTTATATTTTTAAGTACATATATTTTCTAAAGCTTGATAGATAATTAACCTAGGTTTGATCGGATAACCGCAAGTTAGTGGATCTTAAAGGATGCCTAACCCCTTTCCTTTAGGATACTAAAGAACCATGATCCAGAATCTCATTAATTTCGCAGACTATTAAATGGAGATCAATTCAGTATTTTTATTTCAATAGTTCAAGTGTCCTAATTCACTTAACTAATTAGGTGGTTGTTACACCCCGTAAATTCAAGAGGATAAGTTAAGAGCGTACGAAAGGAGAGAAGATTTGAATTTGGAAACTTAGGTTGGCAAAAGGTTGTGGGCAGACTTCCAGTCAACTTTGGAGCGGTATATCTCCTAGTTCCGTAGGAGTTTTGAGGAGTTTTAAAAACTAGTATGAAGGTTGTTGAGTCTAGGTTCCAACGCAACAAACCACTCGTCGATTGGACATCGGGGTAGGAAGTTACGGGCGTTAGAAGTTACGTGAGGTGGCGCAGGCAGATTTCCCAGCGTCGCGCAGCGGCGCCGTCAGCAGGGCCGCGGCGCCGATAATTCTGAAAATCCTCTGAGGTTGCAGCGCCGCGGCGCCAAGGCGGCATTTTTACGCAGAAAGGGGAGAAAAACAGGGGATATTTTGATAGAAGGCCTATGGGAGGGTGACAAGTGTCCCTCCCATCTTTTTGACCAAAGGAGGGTCTTATTTTAGGGCCAAGTCTTCAAGACTTGGCCATTTGCAAGGGTTTCCCTAAGAAAAATCCCACTTCTCTCTCTCAAATTGATGAACCCCGGTAAGATTTTTGGAAAGGCTTCAAGAAGGAAAAGTGTTGGCAAGCTTGTAGAGGGTTCGTGTGGGTAATTTTAAAGCGAAGAAGATTTCGGAAAGAGGGCTTCTTGAGGTAAAATCTCCACCTTCTTGTGTAATTGAAGATTTCAAGTTATAGTAGTTAAGAAATGAGCCTGAGGCTGTTATATTAAAGTTTGAAAAGATTTGGGTCTTGTCGTCTTGTTGAAAACCGAAAATGGGCATGTTAGCCACTCATGTTGTAATCAATTCGGTTGTTAGCTAAAAATCATTGCATGTTATAAATAGGAGGGTATATAATTGGTTATGATTTATATAACATGTTGGAATAACGAGTCGGATTAACAGGAAATTGAAAGGAAATTGATAATTGTTGTGATATTGTAGCCGAATGTGGCTTGGAATTATTGGATTGTTTTGTATTATTGTGGGGCAGAATTTTACGCGTCCTGTAAAGGCGTGTAATCTCCTTTTGGTTAGTTGAATTGTTGTGCCTTAAATGTGGCGTTTGGTTATTGAGTTCGGACCTTGAAAAAGGTGGAAAAGTGCGTAGAAACAAAGGAAGTGTTGTCCAATTTTTCCCGTAGAACAAGGGAATTTACATTAGAATATTCTACGTTGAAGCTAGAAGCTAATAGACGTATTATGGTCATTATAGGTTAACAACTACGGACGGCATATTGGACTTGGTAAGTGGATTAAACAGAAGTGGTATGTGGAAACTAGAGTATATCTGAGGGGTAAATCCCCAAGATAGTTATACCACCTTCTCCAGGGTAAGAGTATATCTGAGGGGTAAATCCCCAAGATAGTTATACCACCTGCTTCAGGGTAAGAGTATAATTGAGGGGTAAACCCCCAAGATAGTTATACCACCTGTTTCCGTGGATTTGCTACCCACGATGCGAGGAATACCGCATGAAGTCATGTACCCGAGATGAGGGATTCCACGGGCATGAGATATATATATATGTATGTATTGTGTATGTGTACGCCGACAGTGAGGTAGGATGCCACGGGCGCGTCACATGGTTGTATTTTACTCTTACGGCTGTCGGCAGTGACGGGGGGTTCCACGGGCAGAGGATATAGGTATATACGTGTTGTATTTGTGTACGCCGACAGTGAGGTAGGATGCCACGAGCGTGACACATGGTTAGATTTTACACCTAGCGGTCGACAGTGATGGGAATCCAGCGGCGCTTTGATATTTGAGGGTCGTGTTCATAGCCCCGTGTGACTATCGCTCATATGTTGAAACAGTGTCTGAGTAAAATTGACTTTCATTACTTCCACTTCAAGAGGCACAGGTAATCGTTAATTGGGTTATCATATGTGTCTTCAGCTGTATTTCCTGACTATTATGATTTAAATTACAGTACTTTCAGTTTTGCATACTTGGTACATATTTTGTACTGACCTCCTTCGGGGGGCTGCGTTCATGCCGCATGTTGAGGTACATAGCTTGCTGATCCGCACTCTTAGGATCACGGTCCAGTTCTTGGAAAGCTTCATTTCTCCGGAGGCTTTGTCTTTGGTATGGTTCTCTGAAGTTGATGACTTTTGTACATTCAGGGGTATGGCGGGGCCCTGTCCCAGCACAGTTGTTATGTAAACTCTTAGAGGTCTGTAGTCATATCTTGTGGGTCACTTTATAAATAAAAATATTTGGAGGTAACTGCTTTTGGATTTGTTTATATCCAGGAAGGTAGCCTTATCGGCTAACCTATTATTTATTTCATTGTTAAGTTTATGTATGTTCCGCTGATTATCTCTGATGTATACCTGTAAGGGTGCCCAGGTAGGGCACCAGTCGCGGGCCCGGGGTCGGGTCGTGACAAAAGTGGTATCAGAGCAGTTAGTCCTCAGAAAGTGTCTACAGACCGTGTCTAGTAGAGTCTTGATTATTGATGTGTTGTGCACCACATCTATAATCAGGAGGCTGCAGGACATTTAGGATTTGTTTCCATTCTTCTCTCTCTGAGATCGTGCAGTAGAGCTGTCCTACTAGGCTGAATCCTCTCTGACCTATTCTTATGTATCAGTTATGCCTCCACGGAAGGCGACCAGGGCCCAGAAGGGCAAGGCAGCAGCAAGAGTTGTTAGTGGTACACAGAGGATTTCTAGGAATCAGGCCCAGACTATGCCTGAGGTTATGGGGGGATCGGCGAGTTCAGCCACGCCGGCAGTATTAGAGGGGCCGAGAGCGGCAGTAACACCAGAGGTTCCGGTACCTGAGCCTCCAGTTCCACAGCCAGGGGCTGAGTATAGAGATTACGGAGAGCAGATCCGGTTATTGACTAGCATTGTGGCAGGGCAGCGCCGACAGGAGCCGGTAGCTAACCCTAGAGCCGATAGTTTGAGGATTCGGGACTTTCTGAGTTGTAATCCACCCGAGTTCTATGGTTCGAAGTTTGAGGAGGACCCTCGGGAGTTCATTCGGCAGGTGCAGCGGACTATGCAGGTGCTTAGGGCCTCGGAGACGGAGTCCGTTGTGTTAGCTTCTTACCGGTTACGCGATATTGCGTTGAACTGGTTTGAGTCGTGGGTGTTGTCTAGAGGTGTGGGTGCTCCTCCAGCTGTTTGGGATGAGTTCACGGAAGCCTTCCTCGACCACTTTTTGCCTCTTGAGACGAGGAGAGCCCGCCTGGATAGGTTCTTGGCATTGAGACAGAATGGGAGGACCCTCAGAGAGTACAACCTGGAATTTGACTCATTGCCCAGGTATGCACCCACTATTGTGGCGGATATGGCAGACAGAGTTCACCGCTATGTGATGGGGCTAGACCGTTATATGGTTACTGCATGTCTGGGAGTGGCTCTTCAGCCAGGTATGGATATTGCCAGGATGTAGGCTTATGCAAAGGGGATTGAGGATAGGGAGAGAGAGAGCCAGCCAGATTCAGTCCAGCCCAAGAGGGCCAGGACGGCAGAGTTTCAGGATAGTTTTCGAGGCGACCTCGGCAAAGAACTAGGTCTACATTTCAGCCGACGCAGAGTGCTCCTTCTCGGCCTTCTGGCGGGTGGTTTGACCGCCAGGGATATTCGGGAGCGGGTCAGGGCTCCGGGGCTGTTGGTTCACAGATGTCTGGGGATAGTAGCCAGGGAATGCCACCTTTGCCTCGGTGTGGTTACTGTGGTAGAGCTCATTTTGGGGAATGTCGGACTAGGTCGACAGCTTGTTATGCTTGCGGCCAACAAGGCCATTTAGCAAGGGACTGTCCGACCAGGGGTGGCACTGGTGGGGTAGCACAGTCTATTGGGTCACTTGCGGGTTCTTCGCCTTCAATGGCCAGGCAGGATGTTTATGCATCGGCAGGCCGCGGCAGAGGTCGTGGTAGCAGTTCCCAGTTTTAGCGGTCCTTTTACCCGCCTATGCGATTACATGTATATTTTGATCCTTTAGAGACTTGTATGCATGATAAAGTTGTTATATGTTTAAGTGTCATGAACGGATTATATTGAGACTATGTATGTATGCTAGAAGTAGGTGGAAAGTACGATAAGAAAAGCATTTTAGGCCTTGAATGGGAGTAAATAGCGTTGGTGCGATATCTTAGGGTTATAAGTGGCATAATAAAGTTCCATTAATTGTATAGTACGAGGAGTATTAGATTGACTCCAAAAGAACATTCGGGGACGAATGTTTCTAAGGGGGGAAGAATGTTACACCCCGTAAATTCAAGAGGATAAGTTAAGAGCGTACGAAAGGAGAGAAGATTTGAATTTGGAAACTTAGGTTGGCAAAAGGTTGTGGGCAGACTTCCAGTAAACTTTGGAGCGGTATATCTCCTAGTTCCGTAGGAGTTTTGAGGAGTTTTAAAAGACTAGTATGAAGGTTGTTGAGTCTAGTTTCCAACGCAACAAACCACTCGTCGATTGGACATCGGGGTAGGAAGTTACGGGCGTTAAGTTACGTGGGTGCAGAGGCGATTTCCCAGCCGTCGCGCCGTCAGCGAGACGCGCCGATAATTCTGAAAATCCTTTGAGGTTGCAGCGCCGCGGTGCCGGCTGCAGGGCCGCGGCGCCAAGGCGGGATTTTACGCAGAAAGGGGCGAAAAACAGGGGATATTTTTATAGAAGGCCTATGGGAGGGTGACAAGTGTCCCTCCCATCTTTTTGACCAAAGGAGGGCCTTATTTTAGGGCTAAGTCTTCAAGACTTGACCATTTGCAAGGGTTTCCCTAAGAAAAATCCCTCTTCTCTCTCTCAAATTGATGAACCCCGGTAAGATTTTTGGAAAGGCTTCAAGAAGGAAAAGTGTTGGCAAGCTTGTAGAGGGTTCGTGTGGGTAATTTTAAAGCGAAGAAGATTTCGGAAAGAGGGCTTCTTGAGGTAAAATCTCCACCTTCTTGTGTAATTGAAGATTTCAAGTTATAGTAGTTAAGAAATTAGCCTGAGGCTGTTATATTAAAGTTTGAAAAGATTTGGGTCTTGTCGTCTTGTTGAAAACCGAAAATGGGCATGTTAGCCACTCATGTTGTAATCAATTCGGTTGTTAGCTAAAAATTGTTGCATGTTATAAATAGGAGGGTATATAATTGGTTATGATTTATATAACATGTTGGAATAACGAGTCGGATTAAGAGGAAATTGAAAGGAAATTGATAATTGTTGTGATATTGTAGCCAAATGTGGCTTGGAATTATTGGATTGTTTTGTATTATTGTGGGGCAGAATTTTACGCGTCCTGTAAAGGCGTGTAATCCCCTTTTGGTTAGCTGAATTGTTGTGCCTTAAATGTGGCGTTTGGTTATTGAGTTCGGACCTTGAAAAAGGTGGAAAAGTGCGTAGAAACAAAGGAAGTGTTGTCCAATTTTTCCCGTAGAACAAGGGACTTTACATTAGAATATTCTACGTTGAAGCTAGAAGCTAATAGACGTATTATGGTCATTATAGGTTAACAACTACGGACGGCATATTGGACTTGGCAAGTGGATTAAACAGAAGAGGTATGTGAAAACTTTCTTATCTCTTGAGCATGAGTAGCTATAACTGTATGGTACGGTAGACGTACGTGATTTAAATGAAGTGAAGTCATTTGATATATTTGACTTGTTTTAAGGATGTCTAGTTGGTAGAGTTAGAGAATTAACTCACGTGTCCTTAAGGAAGAGTTATAAGAATGGTTTATCCTGATAAGGTAGACAAGGATTTCTTGACACGAATAAGTATAGAATACTGGATTTGGGGAGTATTGATTCTTGAACTATTCCTAAGTTGAGAAACTTGTTTTCTAAGTTAAGATATTTGAAGTATTTTGAAAGTAGTGTAACTTGAATTGAAGTACAAGCCTCTTGGGTATAGAGAGGACAAAGTTGTCTAAGACATAAAGAGTTATAACGGCTTTATGGGAAGTTAGTTATGACGGCTTTATGAGAGGATAAGGATGTCTTAGTTTCTAATGCATAAAGTTAGTATAACGGCTTTATGGGAAGTTGGTTATAATAACTTTATGGAAGGTTAAAGGAACGGTTTTCTCGAGTAGATAAACAATGATAAAAGAATGGATGCTAAGAAAGACAATTTGATTTAAAGGCATCAATTGCTTAAAGTTTTAAATGAGGGTCACTTGATTTAGAAGCCCGAAGCATATTTCTAATAGTATAGTGACTTGTTTGAAATGTAGAAAAGCCTTGATACTACGGGTGTTAGTATCTTGGGGTCTTATATGGAAAAGGGATCTTGGAAAGAATAGAAATACATAGTACTTTGGGTTGAATTTCCCCGGACTTGTTAAGTGATATGGAAAGTGCCTTAAGGTCATAAAATGAGATCCATTTAGTATGTTAATGAAAGTCTAAAGAAGTTATGAACTTACTTGGACGTACCGTCAGTGATGGAGGATTCCACAGGTATGCTTCCATTACCTTATTGTGAGTCTACCGGGATGTACTGACAGTGATGTGGGATTCCATGGGTATGCGTCCATGGTCTTAGTATGAGTTTACTGGGACATACCGTCAGTGATGTGGGATTCCACGGGTATGCACCGTGGACATGCTTCTGATGAGGATTAGGCATGTAGTTTGAGGGGTAAGAGTATATCTGAGGGGTAAATCCCCAAGATAGTTATACCACCTTCTCCAGGGTAAGAGTATATCTGAGGGGTAAATCCCCAAGATAGTTATACCACCTGCTTCAGGGTAATAGTATAATTGAGGGGTAAACCCCCAAGATAGTTATACCACATGTTTCCATGGATTTGCTACCCACGATGCGAGGAATACCGCATGAAGTCATGTACCCGAGATGAGGGATTCCACGGGCATGAGATATATATATGTATGTATTGTGTATGTATGCAAGCGGTGAGGTAGGATGCCACGGGCGCTTCACATGGTTGTATTTTACTCTTACGGCTGTCGGCAGTGACGGTAGGTTCCACGGGCAAAGGATATAGGTATATACGTGTTGTATGTGTGTACGCCGACAGTGAGGTAGGATGCCACGAGCGCGACACATGGTTAGATTTTACACCTAGCGATCGACAGTGATGGGGAATCCCACGGGCGCGCTTGATATTTGAGGGCTGGTGTTCATAGCCCTGGTGTGACTATCGTTCATATGTTGAAACAGGCTGTACAAGGTAAAATTGACTTTCATTACTTCCACTTGAAGAGCACAATGTTATTAATGGGTTATCATATGTGTCTTGGTGTATTTCCGACTATTATGATTAAATTACGATTCAGATTTTGCATACTTGGTACATATTTTGTACTGACCTCCTTCGGGGGGCTGCGTTCATGCCGCAGGTTGAGGTACATAGCTTGCTGATCCGCACTCTTAGGATCACGGTCCAGTTCTTGAAAAGCTCCATTTCTCCGGAGGCTTTGTCTTTGGTATGGTTCCCTGAAGTTGATGACTTTTGTACATTCAGGGGTATGGCGGGGCCCTGTCCCGTCACAGTTGTTATGTAAACTCTTAGAGGTCTGTAGTCATATCTTGTGGGTCACTTTATAAAAAAAAAAAGATTGGAGGTAACTGCTTTTGGATTTGTTTATATCCAGGAAGGTAGCCTTATCGGCTAACCTATTGTTTATTTCATTGTTAAGTTTATGTATGTTCCGCTGATTATCTCTGATGTATACCTGTAAGGGTACCCAGGTAGGGCACCAGTCGCGGGCCCGGGGTCGGGTCGTGACAGTGGTGACTCCTCAATACAAGCATTTTGCTCCATCCAGGAAACCGCGCAAAGAGCAACGTTGCAGTTTCGTTCAGACTCTGAGGTCAAAAATGGGCGCGACAATAGCTGAGGCGGTGTTGTTCTAGCTTACCTGTATCGATCACTATGTGGAGCATCTATGATTGGTAGGAGTGATGTCGGTGGATTTCACGCGCTCCTACAAGTAATATATTTAAGTGTGTGTAATTTAATTCTAAATATATCTTATTGAAATGACGACTAATAAAACATTTTAATGACCCTTTCAGTTATGGGTGTGGGATATGATGATGTCTTTTCAGTCAGTAGTTGCGCACCCTCAACCTAACTTCATTGTTGATGGCATGTCATACGCATGGAGATGGACGGGAGGTATATCCCGATATATGGATACACACCATAGTATTCTTATGTTTAGGGATCAACTTGATCATATGACAGAGGAAAGGGTAAGTTTGTTTGATTTTACATTATTATCTTATTTCTTTTACTATTTGTCTTTATTATTTCCTAATTTAGGGTCATTGTTTTATAGCTTTTTATATGGAGTTCGTATGTTCAGTTTTGGATCAATTGCCGATGTTTTGAAGGGCTGGTGAGCCCATGTGGATGTCGAGGTTTCCGTGAATACACATGGATATCGTTGAGGATCACGCGCTCTACCACGTCTTATGACGGTTTGGGCATTACAGAATATACCTGAGCTAGTAATTTGGGAGCACAATAACTATACGCAGGATGACTGTTCGATTCCGCTCCTGCATACCGGGCCTTTATACAGACTCAAATCAATCGTTAGGCTAAGAGACTGGAGACGGTTGAGGTGGTCGGACATACGATTCTGACCCATGTTTACATAAAGTAGTATCGGCAGATCACACACAACTTTATTGGCAATATCGAGAGACGTAATCCAGATGGTCGGAGGATATTCCATAATCGCGGTACAATATGAGGTGTTGGTGAGTTTACCACACTTAAACTTAATTAATCATCTTAATTATTACGTTATAAATTTATTCAATTATTAATATTTTCAAGCAAATACAGCTACAGACCGTACAGATGGTGCGTCGATTGGGCATGGAGCATATGGCTATCCCCAAGACAGCGGGATTTGCTGCCTGAATATTTCAGGTAGCCGAGTCGGGTATCCAACAATCACAAGAAGTCAGACGTATGTATGAGGATATTCCATAGGTCCTGTATCAGGCAGTAGGCGGTCGTCGTCATAGAGGCGGTGGTGATAGAGGTGGTGGTGGCAGATGAGGTGGGGCCAGAGGGGCTGGTGGGCGAAGAGCTAATAGACGAGAGGATTGTGTCCGAGGTAATGGCGGTAGAGGCCTCCGTCTAGTAGATAAGTCTAACGAGCATGCTACCGTTCTCGCTCCAGCCCAGCAACATCCATCGACTTTAGACGTCCCGTCAGCTTCAGACCGTTCATCGACTTCTTACCAACCATCGACACCTCTATATATGTCGGTGCAACTATTTTTAGATTAGATAGATTGGGATTAATATGACGCATCAGTGTGTGCGCAGCCGTCAGTTCAAGATTTTTCAGAGTCCAGAGGTAAGTGTTTAAAACACTTATTTTAACAAATTAAAATATTTATACTGATTATTTCCTAATTTTTCATATCTTAGGATCCAACTACGGCTCCAGCCATTCAGGAGACCGCTTGGGAGCCCTCTAAGAAGCCCTCTCATGAGCCCGTCGACTCACAAGTTTGATGTTTTACCAAAATCTAACGTATTAAATCTAAATTAAAATTAATACTAATTTTTTATATATTAGTTCAGGTTCATCTTTCAGCGCATGTGGATATGTCTCCATAGGAGGGCGATATTGATGATTTTGACCCTATGATCCCAACAGATTGATTCTGATCATCCCAGTTAAAGGCGGTCATGTGCACGCCATGGTCTGGACACCGAAGAAGGGCGGTAAGAAAAAAAGGGTAGAGGATAATCATGGTTCTGAGCGTCCTACGATTAAGAGAAGAAAGAGGGATGAAGATAATGGTGAGGGTGGTGGGGATCATCTTAGGCCTTGGGTTACTCTAAAGGCTCCCACATGTTTAGAAAATGTGTATATGTAATTAAGTTGTACAGTTTAAGTTAATATTATATTTTTTGGCAAAATTCATATGTTGACCCCTAAACTATACCCGAAATCTCGATATCACACTCAAACTATTAAGGGAACCTATTACACCCTTGACAATTTGAAATGTAAATTTAATACCACCCTATGAATTGATGTGGCATAAAAATATGATTAAATAATAGGAGAGTGGCAAAATTAAAGTAAAAATAAATTTTAATTTTAATAAAAAATTGATTTCACCCCCCCCCCCCCCCTCCCTCCACCTTCACGACACCCTCACCTTCATTTGAAATTACCAAAATTTTGAAAGAATTTCAGAGAAAAAGGATTTTAAGGAATCAAACCTAATTGTATGTAAATACAGATCAATTGACTGCACTGCTCCTCCTCTTCCTTGCAGGCAGGTAGTATTTCAAAAGCAAAAGATCCCAAATGCAAGTTGTCTGAAGTGGGATGTTAATATGTTATGGTAATTTTAGTAGATTTTCAGAACACTATTAGTCAATTACATTGATACAGAAGTGTTTCATTTTCAAAATGACAGAAAGTTCTTTTTTTCTTTTCAGCATAATGGAAAAACTAGCATAGCCAAGAGAAAAACAAGCGACACAGCTTGAAATTTTTTGTCCTGAGTTGAAGATTGATATCAATAAAAAAAATGTTCTGTTTAATAATGTGATTTTTTGTGGTACTGTATTCGAAACGGTGGTTGTGCATCTGGTGAAATGGTGGTGGTGAAATTGAAGGCGGTGGTGGTGGAAGATATAGTGTTTTCGGTGAGATGAGGTGGTGGAATAATTTAGTGATGAAGAAATATAATTATTGGAAGATTGTAATGGTTAATTAGATATTAGTAGGTATAAATAAAATTAATAAAAGAAAAATCAAATGAATAAGAAAAATAAAAGGAAAAGAATATAAAAATTAAAATTTAAAAAAATTCGAATGTGGCGCTGACATGGTGCTGACGTGGCGGGTGAGTGTGTAACACCTCCACTTGTGCAACTGGTTATATTTGTATCGGGGGTAAAAAAATCACTTTTAAGATTGCCAATGGTGTAACAGGCTGCCTTAATAGTTTGAGTGTGATATCGACATTTTGGGTATAGTTTAGGGGTCAATCTATGTCTTTTGCCTATTATTTCATACTATTTTCTTAATGATAATTACCTAACTTACTCTTTATTATCATTTATTAATAACTCGTGCGACGTCTTAAATTAGTTATGAAAAAAATATCGACATATTTGAAATAAAGTAATGCTTGACTAAATAATAAAACGCTTAAATCAAAACCTTTAAATAATAAAACACTTAAACCTAATGATAACAAGTTTCCAAACAAAATTTACTTCGGGCACTTTACAACCCCTAAAACGAGGATCCAAACGTTTAGGTATCCTTGATGTATTAAGCCACACTATTGTTCGCAGAAAAAGATATCAGGTTCTATATAAAATATTGGTATTCCGTAGTTTTGAGACATGACTAATCTTTAGTCAAAGTATGAAAAAAAAAACGAGAATTTTAAAACTTTAAAATTTTACCAAGTGTTGGGAAAATTCATATACTCCTATTGAAGATATATTTATGTCCTAGAGATAATCTATATTAGGACAAATGTACTTTATACACATTCGTATTTATATTACTGGAGAATAATTTTATGGCATTTGCAATTATTGAATTATTAGTTGATTGTTTATAATATTCTATAAATGCATCCCTAGAGGTAATGTGGTTATTAATAATGTGAGATATTAATATTATAGCGTAACTCTTAAAACAGTCTCGACTAATGATCATCGAAATACGGATATGGATGATATGTGATAAGTCGACATGTGGTCTGCATCATATACTTAGAGGATGTAGTATGTCTCACCTGCTACGAGTTATGGTAACTCATGATGGACACGTGGATACTTGGGAAGTATTGGTATACCCTGTTCATATACTGTTTGTTATACAATGTCTAAAGTAAGATCAGCGTGTGAGAGATAGAAGTCCTTTGTTACACCTCGTAAGTTTAAGGCGATAATTAAGCACGTTATTAAGGAAATAATATTCGAATATTGGATATAAATCATACTTGCATATGTTAATACGGAAATTAGTATACAAAAGAGTGTGATTTCGGAGAATTTTGGTTACTACGAACGTGTCAATGGAAATTGAAAATGATAGTTATACATATTTCCGTTATGAATTAGTAACGTATTATATAAGTAATGACAACAAGGATACGAGGCCATATGAAATTTTCAATAATTGAAAGGAGTGGGACTTAAGGTTGATAAATTATGAGATGTGGACCAATTAGTAATAAACAATTTTCAGATTTCAAACTTAAACCTTACAAAACTTTTCATCTTCTCATTCTAACTAAAAACACCTCATTCATTCTCTCTTCTTCTTCACTCAAAACAGCGAAAAACACACTCCTTTTCTTTAGCAAATTGAAGTTATTTATTCCCTTCTTCCTAGGTTAGTTCTTCTATAAATTATAAGCCAAGAATTGTACCAAAAGCAGTGGGCATTTTCGCAGCCACTAGACGAGAAATCTGGCCAGAAATTTCCAGATTTTAGATGGAAATTTTGGAAGAAAAACATGCAAAAATGATGGAGTAAACCTGT
This sequence comes from Przewalskia tangutica, assembly GCA_029844215.1. Lineage (NCBI taxonomy): Eukaryota > Viridiplantae > Streptophyta > Magnoliopsida > Solanales > Solanaceae > Przewalskia > Przewalskia tangutica. Next base: position 25,136,402 of record CM056720.1, on the reverse strand, counting down.
AGAATATATGCATATCGTTTTGAAGTTACAGAATTGAAAAATTGGGCAAGAAAAATTGGAACAGTGGACCGATTTAGTGGGATGTTTTGGCATCAATTTAAGGTACGAAATTCTTCTTTTATGGTGTATTTGGAGTCGCATGTATTGTAGTTTAAGAAATGATTTGGTATTAAGAGGAATTGGAAATAAGAGAATGCATGTGACTATTTCTTTTGGGTGTATAGCCGATTGGACTGTTTTTATGTACCTTGGATTAATTGTTGTGTTGTTGTTACCATCACTAATTGCATGTGGGAATTGAAGGAAATCTTAAAATTTAAAGTTGTAGGTTGGTTATATGAAAGTATTAAATGATGAATAAGATTCTATGAAGTTAAGAAAAGAGTTATGGAATTATGTTGTTATGGCTAAAACTTGCATGCAATTGTTGGATATTGTCGTGTCGATTAAGGGTTGTTTTGTGGGGTTTAAAGGCTTAAAATATACGTTATGAACATGTATATACGTTGTGGTAATTACTAATATATGTCTTAAAAGAATTAAAGTGTAGAAAAGTGTTATTTTGTATTCATGGACTCTCGATTTTAGTAGAAGAATGGACTGTTTTTTAGGGTTGATTTAATGTGGATTAGAGGATGGATTAGCATAAGAAATAGGTGTAGTAATCACCTGGATTGTTTTAGTTGTGATATTGCATAAATATAAAAGAGAAGGAATGCGTTATGATGATGTAAATAGAATATCTGAGATTATTTTGGTTATATTCTTAAGTTATGACTTGTTGTTGGTATTGTTGGTTTGGTTTGGAAATTGTGGTTGTGCATATAAATAGGGGAAGTGCTGCCCGAATTTTTATAGAGAAGAAAGTCGTCATTTGATATAAAGTATACTAGTAATCATAAAATTAACGGTCATATTACCATTATTATAGGTTGAAGTTCTAAGACGAGACGTATTCTACTATTGAATTGGTTAGTTCGACTTAAAGGTATGTGAAATTCTTCCTTCCTTCTTTTTGACATGATTTATTGAAAGTACAGCGGACGTACATGATTTCTTTACAGTCTATTTTCTAAAGATGTTAGTCATGAGAAGTGCCTATGATTTTTCAGTAAAGAGAGTTATTATAATGATTTCATTGAGAGTCAAAGTGATGATTTAAATTGTATAGTTACTCATGATACTCTATTTGTGCTGGATAGGATTATAAGAATTCAGCGAGTCCCTCACTAGAGGGTCGGGAGACGTTATACGTATATATATGATTATTCCATGGACATGTATCCATGTTGCGGGTATAGATACTCATGATAGTATATATATGACTATTCCATGGACATGTATCCATGATGCGGGTGTAGATACCCATTTTTTTTTGTTGACGAAGGAACCCGCAGCCGCTACTCTTTCAAGTGCGCCTGAGGTAAACCCGGGCTGACGATAGCACCAAACCACGTCAGCCGATTAACCACACTTGGCAAGCCATGTGTGACAGACTCAACCAAGAAGGTTTATGCAGGTGTAGATACCCATGATAGTATATGTATGATGATTCCATGGACAGACATCGATGATGCGGGTATAGATACCCAGGATAGTATATTTATATATATATATATATATATATATATATATATATATATATATATATATATATATATATATATATATATATATATATATATATATGATTATATGGACATACATTCACAGTTTTGATATGACTCATATTTTTATATATGACTGCATTTTTATATATGGATTCGGTATTTGATTCTCTTACTTGTCTCCTGTACGTTTGGCCAGTTATGATTATCTACTTGTACTTTATGTTTCATATACTCGGTATATTCTTTTGTACTGACCCCCTTTCCTCGGGGGGCTGCGTTTCATGCCCGCATGTACAGGTACTCAGTTTGGTGATCCTCCAGTCTAGGATTTCTGTTCAGCTATTTGGAGAGCTCCATTGATTCGGAGCTTGTCATTTTGGTACAGAACTTTATTCTGACTTATGTATATATTTAGGGGCACAACGGGGTCCTGTCCCGTCATATGTCGTTACCCTTCTCATAGAGGTCTGTAGACAGTCGTGGGTTGTACGTATGTGGTGTTGTGAACCTATTTTTGTATATGTAATGTGTACTCTATTTTGGGATGTTCCCGTATATAGTGGCAGCCTTGTCGGCTCGCCTATTTGATATACTTGATTTAGATGTGACTCCTCAGGAGACAGGATAATTATGGGTAAAGGCAGCCTTGCCGGCTTGCCTAATCGGACGTATAATATAATTGCAGCGTTATGCTGCCAGATTTTATATTGTCTTTAGTGTCAGTATGGTTACGTGACAGGTTAGTGTAATGGCGTCATTAGGGCGCTTAGTCGCGGCCCGTCGGGTCGGGTCATGACAGAAGTGGTATCCGAGCAGTTAGTCATCGGGATGTCTACAGACCGTGTCTAGTAGAGTCTTGTGTATGGGTATGTTGTGCACCATACTTATACGCAGGAGGCTGCCGGACATTTAGGATTGGTTTCTACCCTTTCACCTCGTAGATCGTGCAATAGAGCTATGTCATTAGGATAATCCCCCCTCTAATAAATTATTGTGGTTGCAGTTATGTTCCAAAGGAAAGCGACAGTGGCCCGGAAGGAAAAACCGGAATTTTTCATACTTGACTAAGTGTGTCAAGCCATAAGGGAAGTGGAGAAATTTGAATAGAAGTATGATGACCAGGTTTGTAGATACTAGGTCAACATCAGGTAATGTAACTCTTCAGAATCTTTTACGTACCGAATAAGTTAACAATTCATCACTTAAGGGGTGGTATCGTCAAGTATTGGAACTAGGAGCAATGTCTGAGATTACGTATGTGTACTAGACTATGTTGGAATTATGAAAAGTACGACAAGTAAGAAATAAGTGAACAAGTGTTAAAAGAAATGAGGTTGCTTATAACTACGAGTAAAGGGAAAACTTGGATTTGTTGACGAAACTTGTCTCAAAAGTATGTACAAATAGACGTTAGGGGAACAATGGGAGAAATATAATGCAATAGTTGTGTCATGGATTGTGAGCACAGTTGCAAGCGATTTATTACCTGAAATCATGTACGCATCAAATGCGAAGAAGATTTAGGTTGTTTTTGAAGAAAGGTTTGATAGATCTGATCTAACCAGATCATATCATCTTTGGACTTAGATTTCTTCCCTAAGGCAAGGTAATGAGTCAACTACGATTTATTATTCCAAGTTGAAAGATCTTTGGGAAGAATTAGATGTAATGATTCCATCTCCAGGGTGTGATTGTAGTAAATCTACAGCTTATATAGTACATTTGAAATCACAGTGATTATTACAGTTCTTAATGGGGCTAAATGGGACTTATGGAAATATAAGAAGTAACATTCTAGTGAGAAAACCAGTTAAAAGTGTTAATGAAGCCTATGCAAGGAAAATTCAAAGAACACTTGGAGTAGTGGATAAGCTAGGGAGGACACAAGAATATAAACCTAAGAAATTGGGGTGGTTTGTGAGATTTATGGTTACAGAAATCTTCCTACAGAAAAGTGTTACGGGTTGGTTGCATATCCACCAGTCTTCAAGAGTAAGAAGAAAGGGAATGATGAAGTTAAGCCGGAAAATGGCAACTTTAGAGTAATACAATGATTTAGTTCAAAGGTTGGGCAACACAGGCACATAAGCTTGCTTTGAAAACATGGCAGGTATTATTTATTTACTGTCAAAGGCTGGTTGTGAGTGCGAGTGAATAGTGGATAATGGAGAAACACACCACATATCACCTAGTAAGGAAATCTTGACTGCTATTAAAAGACTATAGGATGTACATAGTAATATTGTACAAGCGTCTACAGGAAATAAAGGTTGTATAGAAGGAGTTGGAAGGGTTAAGATTCTTGGAAATCATGGGTTGCAGAAGGTGTTACATGTGCCAAATTTTGAAGTTTAATTTGCTATCTATGTTCAAGTTGACCAAGAAACTCTTATGTTCATTCTCTTTTTACCGAGATTTCTATTTATTTCGGAAACTCTTCAGTGATAGGATAATGGAGTGGTAGAGAGAAAGCATAGACACATTTTAGAAATGATAAGAGCATTAAGATTCAGAGTTCAGTTCCAATATATTAATGGGGATATTGTGTAAAGATATCAGTTTACTTAATAAACAGACTGCCTATTGATGTTCTTGATGGCAAAGCACCATATGAAGTTATGTTTGGTAAACAACCAGGCTTAGGACATCTTAAGAGTATTTGAATACTTTGATAGGTGAAGATTGAATCCTAAATTTCTATAGACAGTAATAGAAGGGTGGAAAACAGATAAGAGAGGTATAGAGATATGAACTAATGTGCAAGATGAACAAACTCAAAGAGGTTGCTACACCGGTGGGGGATTCTGTCATAGCCAAGCGAGTATATAGAAAGTGTTCGGTGGTTGTACATAGTCCACATACCATAATAGAGTTGATAGAATTAGACATGACCGAATTTGATGTCATTATGGGCGTGGATTGGTTGGCTTCTTGTTTTGCTAAGGTCGATTGTAGAGAAAAGATATTTCGATTTCAGTTTTCAGGCGAGCCAATTATATAGTGAAAAAGAAATACAGCGTCGCCGGTGGGTAAGTTTATTTCATACCTTAAGGCAAGAAAGATGGTTAGAAAATGTGATGTTTATCGTTGGGTTCAGATGCAGGATATGGAAACAGAGGTACCGGCTCTTCGGTCAGTCTCGGTAGTTAACGAGTCCCTGGATATGTTCGTGATTGTATTCCTTGAGGATATTTTGGTTTATTCACGTTTAGAATATGAGCATGCAGACCATTTGAGGACAATACTTAGGGTCCTCCAGCATCAGAAACTATACGCCAGATTTTCTAAATGTGAATTCTGGTTTATTTCAGTAGCATTCTTGAGGCATACCATTGTGATGCTTCGGGTGTTGGACTAGGTTGGGTGATGATGTAGCACGGCAGAGTTATAGTTTATGCCTCCCGATAGCTCAGAAAGCATGAAAAGAATTATCTTACTCATGATTTAGAGTAGCAGCGATGATTAATGCCTTGAAAATCTGGAGACATTACTTATATGGTGTTCACGTTGACATTATACGGATCATAAAAGTCTCCAATATATCTTTAAGCAGAAAGAGTTGAACCTACGGCAGAGACGGTGGCTTGAGTTACTAAAGGACTATGATGTTGGTATTCTATACCACCCAGGAAAGGCCAATGTTGTGACAGATGCTCTTAGCCATAGATCTATGGGTAGCTTGTCAGATGTGAAGCCAGACAGTAAAGAGATGATTCGCGAGATACACAAGCTAGCTAGTCTTGGAGTCCGATTGGCGGATATAGTGGGGTTATTGTTCGAGAAGTTGTTAATGTTATACCCCGTGGTTCAGGCCGTGCGTATGGGGCCATGCGGAAGGAGTTAGGACTCAAATCGTAAAACTTGATCGGGGCCTCGATGCAGCCGGCGCGAACATGGCGCGAAATCGGGCATGGCGCTAAAGTTCAAAGTCCGCAGGAGTTGCGGCGTCATGGCATCGCAGCGCCGCCGAGGATCTCTGCGAGTTAGTGGAAATTTACGCACTTTTTGTTTTAAAAGAGGCCATGGGTGGGTGACAAGTGTCCTCCCCATCTGAAATGTTGCATGCCTTATATTGACCAAGTCTTGAAGACTTGGTCATCTTTCATCTCTCTCTCTCTCTAAGCTAAAAAGCTCTCCATTCTCTGTAGAAAATCAAGAGAAACTCCAAGCTTAAGAAAAATCTGAAAAGGGTGTTAAGAAGGAAAGTTAATTGCAAGCTTGTGGAGGTTGTTGTAGTGGTATTCTTGAAAAGGAGGCTAGCAAATTGTTGGAATAATTTTGGCTAAAGCTCCAAAGGTAACATTTCTTCTCTTGTAGCTAGTTATTGGTGTTGCATGTGAAGAATAAGAAATTTGTAGTGGTAAAGAATGCTCTTAGAATCATTGCATGTAAGAAAAATGGTTTGGATATGAAGGATTGGTTAAAGAGATATTATGAGCATGTTGTATCCTACAAACCACTTTAGAATTGTTAAGTATATTGTTTTACCTATTGGGGCAGAATTTTACACACCTAAGATTGGTTGTGTAATCCCCTTTGAAATATTGGATTGTTGGGCCTTAAATGTGGCGTTTGGTTATTGATTTCGGCCTTGAAAAAGGTGGCAAAGTATGTAGAAACAAAGGAAATGCTGCCCAATTTTCCTTAGGAATTAGTAACTTGAATTTGGAATTTCTACATTGAAATTAGGGGTTAATAAACGTATTATGGTCATTATAGGTTGACATATTACGTGCGGTATTTCGGACTTAGCAAGTGGATTAACCGAAGAGGTATGTGGAACTTTCCTATCTCTTGAGCATGAGTAGTTGTATCTATGTAGTACGGTAGACGTATAAGATTCGATATCTTTCACTTGTTTTAAAGTATATTGGTACTTATTTCATTTTAAAAGTATAAGTCCCTTGGATTTAGGGAAAATGTATTTGACAAAGGAATATCGCTAATATAATGACTTTATGGGAAGTTGGTTATATTAGTTTTTGAGAGTTTCACAAAGAAAGGTTTACTCTAATTAAAACAAGTACGGGTAAAGGATTTGAAACTAAGAAAGGTGAATTGATTTTTAGGCATTGGTTGCCTAAGGTTTTAAAGGAAATGAAGTCACTTGATTTAGAAGCTTATTATATTTCTAAAAGGAAATGTGACTTGTTTTGAAAAGAAATTGTAACTTGATACTATGGTGATTAGTATCTTGGAATTTTTGTATAAAAATGAGTTATTTCTTAAAAGGTTAGAAGTACATGGTACTTGGGTTAAATTCCCGGATTTTCTATTAAAAGACATGTTGGTGCCTTAGGTATACTAAAATGAGAGGATATATTAATAATGTTAATAAGAAGTTAGGAGATTTCTTAACTTGCTTATGTTATGATATGATAGGCCGGTAGTGCTTATGTTATGATATGATAGGCCGGTAGTGCTTATGTTATGATATGATAGGCCGGTAGTGCTTATGTTATGATATGATAGGCCGGTAGTGCTTATGTTATGATATGATAGGCCGATAGTGCTTATGTTATGTATGATAGCTGGATGAGCTATGTTATATCTCTATTATTACGTAAAAACCACAGGTTATTCTTGTTATTTCCTTTGGACATACTGACACGATGGGTGGCCCACGGGTATGCTCCAATATGATGGTTTACTACTTATGCCATGGATTTGCTACCCATGATGCGAGTGCGGCGTTTGTACTCATGCGGATCCGGTCCACAGGATCCATGCGGGTGAAATAGTCTCATGCGAGTACGGCGATGGTACTCATGCGGGTCCACAGGATCCATGCGGGTGAAATAGTCCCATGCGGGTGAAATAGTCCCATGACGAGGCGGATGACCTCATGCGGGTCCACAGGACCTATGCGGGTGAAATAGTCCCAGGAGTAGGATTGCTTAATGATACTACGGGCGAGGTACCCTGTTTTGATCATGAGCTTCCTATTTTTATGCAGTATATATATATACATTTGTTACTCTCATTGTTAGTAAGGCACAGTGCAAAGTAAACTGATTTTCGTCTATAACTCCAGCTTATATTTTGACTTATGATATTATTACAGTATTTTCCAGTTTCGCATATTTGGTACATGTTGTACCGACCTCGCCGGGCTGCGTTCATGCGCGAGTTAAGGTTCATAGCTTGCTGATCCGCACTCTTAGGATCACGGTTCGGTTCTCGGAAGGCTCCATTTCTCCGGAGGCCTCGTCTTTTGGTACGATTCCCTGAGGTTGTAGACTTTTGTACATTCAGGGGGTATGGCGGGGCCCTGTCCCGTCATAGTGTTATACCTTCTTAGAGGCTTGTAGTCCTGTCATGAATTGGGGTGTAAGGATGTAACTGTTCGTTTTATTATATTTAGAGGTAGCCACTTTGGGTTAGCCTGTTTTATATTCTTATATGGTTCTTGTTTGTGAGTTTATTTCCGCTGGTTTTCTCTGATGTTGTATCACAAGGTGCGGGTAAGCCACGATCCGCGGATCAGTCGGGTCGTGACAAAAGTGTATCGAGCGATTAATCCTCGGAAAGGGTGTACAGGCCGTATCTAGTAGAGTCTTGATTATCGGTGTGTTTTGCACCACATCTATAATCAGGAGGCTGCAGGATATTTAGGATTGGTTTCCATTTCTTCTCACTCTAAGATCGTGCGATAGAGCTGTGTGGTTATGGTCGTCTCTCCCTAACAGGTTATGGTGTTTGCATTCTGAGGCGTGATGACCGGGGAAGATTATGTGGATTGCGTATCCAAGTTGGTAATACTTGTAGTATAGTTGGTATTGTGACATACAGCTATACAGATTTCTGTATGAGGGTCACATATGTGTTGCCTAGAATGATTTTAGAATACCAGGATTTGGTAAGGACTAAATAGATACCGGGAAGGTATGAACAGTTAAGGAACTCTCATCGGGGTTTTACGTGCTAGTTTGAGAAAATTAGGAGACGATGAGTTGTCGGAAAAGTAATGGAACCTTAAGAAGCTTAATTAAGGGGCCCAATGGGAGACTATGTTTGTAAATTAAGCTACGTGGTATGCTTAAGAGGATAGTACGGATGAGATCTGTGTGGAGTAAGTAATGGTTGTTGTGACCAAGACGACACGACTATGGTATTATGAGAAGTTAGTATACCCGTTTATGGGGTGGGATCAGTTAATAGTAGTCCCGCTACGGGACAGGGTCACGAGGGTACAAGCCCAAGTCTAATTAATCATTTACGAGTTCGCAGACGTATTCCACCGAACCGAGTTGTGGCGGAAATGACCTTATATTGTTTAACTTAGTAACTCAAGATCGAAGGCCGGCTTTATTATGGAAGTTATATGCGTAAGCTAGAATAAGTTTGGAAATGCGGAAAAATCGACCGGTAGAAGTGAGCAACCAAGTGTGAAAGAAATGAAGCGAATCCATGAGAACCTTTGAGGTAACCACGCGTGAGTGTTGGGTGGTAGTGAGTGGGCGGATAATAATTGTATTAACGATACGATCGTCGGACCACTAACAGCTATTATGGCGGGCGTTGAGGCCATTATGAGTGCGGGCTAGTTGGCCTCATGTTATGCCAACGTGGACTACGTAAGAGATTGATTGGTACGATTTCCGTGGCCGGTTGCCATCGAGTGGAGAGGAAGGGAAGTGGTAGTAACCAGTGAATTATCCTTCATTCTTTGGCATCATTGTTTTTAATAAGTCTGTGTGACTTGTTCATTGGGAAAAATTGACGCAGAAAGTAATTAATACTTGAATTTGAAGAAATTTATGTTAAGTGCTCTTGGAGGTACTTGGAGTTGGTTTGGTGTGGCGGTCAGGGCCACGACCTTCCGGATAATTTCAGGAAAATGTGCAAGGCAAGAATAAAATAATGCAGTCTTTGCCGTGAAAGTGAGGGCGTCTTTGGTAGGTTTTTGAAAATCTACATGACTTTAAGGCGGTGCGTGATGATTAGATATTTACTGGACCGCAAGAGGACTCGGTGATTAGGGTTGTGACACCAAGGAAAGTTTATTGAAGGGAGATAAGTTCTCCCCCCTACATAAAAGGATAGTCTTACGTATTATGGGGTTATGTGTACCCATGTAGTTAGACGAAGGATGGGAGACTGGTAGGTCTTCAGTATCGTCATGCCATAAGTTACAGTTTTAGATAACCGTGGAAAAAGTATTATGTTGGGGGTAATTAAGAACGACGTTACGAAACGGTCAGGGAAGTGTCGTAAGAAAAATGCAGGTAGTACGCATATTTGAAACTGTACGATTATGGATCAAATTAGAAACACTTTACTATTAATAAGCATAAGGTAGGTTATGACCAGAAGGATAAAAGAGAATACAACTATGGTTATGTAAGTTGCACGAGATACAGTTACCCCGGACTAGTGTAAGACCATTAGTAGGTAATGGGCAGTAGGAACACCTCGAGGAAAGGTAGTAGCATCTGTACTGACGAGAAAGATAGTAAGAGAATACGGAGAGGTAAGGGACCCCAGGACAACTTGAAATAACTTATAAAGGAAAGGCAGTAGACACTCGAGCGATAAGAAATCTTGACAAGTCATTGGATTATGTAATAGTGAATTGAGGTTGAACACCGGACTATAAGCTCTACGAGCTGAGAGAGGATAATAGGATTACTACTTGACAAGATCAAGGAAGTCTTCCCCTAAATTGTGATTGACAGGAAGTCTTAGCCATGCGGCAAGCAAAGGAATCAGATCCAAGTATAGTAACCAAGTTTGGTTGCAGCAGAGAAAGGAAAGCAGGAACCATGGCGAGATTAAGGATGCCCGAATATTTCGCAAGTACAAGAAAGGCTTCCAGTTATTGGAAGAGAAGTTGACCACGACTACAGTTCTAACCCCTCTTGAGAGACTAGAGGGTTAGGGTATTATTGTAACACGTTGGGTGTTGGGCTAGGTTGTGTCTTGTATGACACGATAAGGTTAGAGCTTATGTTTCCTACGGTTAGGGAAGCAAGAAAGAATTACGTCACTCACGATTTAGAGTCGGCGATTAATCGTACCTTGAAGATTTGGAGGCAATTTCCTTATATAGATTTCATGTGGATATTTGCGTAGACCACAAGAAACTCCGGTATATCTTGATCGAGGCAAATGAATTTGCGGCGAGGCGGTGGTTAGGGTTACTCAAGATTGTGATATTGATATCCTATACCACCCGGGGAAGGCCAATGTAGTTGCGGATGCCCTTAGTCGCGGTCGATGGGTAGTCCGCCGGGGTGCAACCGGGGAAGAAGGACATGGTCGCGAGTTACATCGGTGCGCGAGCCTTGGGGTTCGATTGGTTGATTCTGATAGTGATGGAATTCGGGTTCGAGGGGTTTTCGAGTCTTCCATCGTCGAGGAGGTAAAGAGGCGACGGTATGAGGATCCGATTAGGGTACGGTATCGAGATGCCTCTTTTCAGAAAGAGAAGAGTCTATTAGGGGTAGCGCCGGATGGGGTGCTAAGATTTGAGGGCCGATTGTGTGTTCCCGAGGTGACAGGACTTCATCAGCAGATTCTAGGGGAGGCACACAGCGTGCATTATTCTATTCATCCAGGGTAGACTAAGATGTACCAAGACCTCAGATGTGTGTATTGGTGGGACGGCCTGAAGAGGGACGTGGCAGGTTTTGTTGCACCGTGTCCTATTTGTCAGCAGGTTAAGATTGAGCATCAGAAGCCCGGTGGGCTGTTACAGGCTATTGATATTCCGACTTGGAAGTGGGAGCTGGTAAATATGGATTTTATTACAGGGCTACCTACCACTCAGAGGAAGCATGATTCCATTTGGGTGATTGTCGGCGGTGTGAAATCAGCCCATTTTCTTCGTCGAGCGGCGTTCTCGGTGAGACTATGCTAGATTATATATTAGAGAGATTGTGAGGCTGCGAGTCGGTGTCGATTATATCGGATAGAGGCCGGTTCTCGGCTAACCGGAGGTCTTTTCGAAGGGATTAGGGACACAGTGAGTCTCGATCTGACGTTTCATCCTCGAGCCAAGCCAGACGGTAGCGCGCTATCGGACAACGAGGATATGCCGCGGGCTTGTGTTATTGATTTGAGGTAGGCGGAGGATCATTTACCTCTTGTGGAAGTATGCTTATAACAACGGCTACCATTAGTATCGGATGGCGCCTTTTGAGGCCTTATATGGGAGGAAGTGTAGGTCACCGATAGGTTGGTTTGAGGTGGGAGAAGTTCAGTTAGTCGGGGCAGACTTGGTACAGCAGGTATTGGATAAGGTGAAGCTTATCCAGGAGCGGTTATTGTCAGCTCAGAGTCGACAGAAGTCGTATGCAGATCATCGGCGTCGACACTTGGAATTTGAGATAGATGATTGGGTTTTTCTAAAGGTATCGCCCATGAAGGGCGTGATGAGATTGGGAAAGAAGGGGAAGCTTAGCCCAAGGTACATTGGGCCGTATCAGATTGTCCGTAGGGTAGGCAGGGTTGCCTATGAGTTAGATCTGCCGTCCGATTTGGAGGCGGTACATCCAGTTTTCCATGTGTCCATGTTGCGGAAATGTATTGGAGATCCATCTAGAGTGCACCCGGTTCATGATGTCCAAGTAACAGATGAGCTATCGTACGAGGAGAGTCCCATAGCGATACTCGATCGACAGGTTAGGCAATTTCGGACGAAGGACGTGGCTTCCGTCAAGGTCTTATGGCGGGCGAGCAGGAGGAAATGGCGTGGGAAGCGAGAGGATGACATGATGAAGAAGTATCCTCACTTATTCCCTACCCTCCAGTGACCTACTTTCCTGCTTGTTAGTTTTGGTTAACAATTGTGCTTGAGTTTTGTTGTGGCCGTGTGGAGCGTCTTTATTTGAGTCTATGTCGATATTGTGATTTGAGTAAGCCTAGAAGGAACATTCGGGACGAATGTTTCTAAGGGGGAAGAATGTTATACCAGTGGTTCGGTGTGCGTGTGGGGCCATGCGGAAGGAGTTAGGACTGAAATCGAAAACTTGTCGGGGGCCTCGTGCCAGCGCTGGCGAGAATTCATGGCGCGCGCCGAAATCGAGGCATGGCGCCTAAAGTTCGAAGTCCGGGGAGTTGCGGCCATGGCCGATGCGAACTCTGCGAGTTAGTAGAAATTTACGCCTTTGTTTTGTTTTAAAAGAGGCCGTGGGTGGGTGACAAGTGTCCTCCATCTGAAATGTTGCATGCCTTATATTGACCAAGTGTTGAAGACTTGGTCATCTTTCATCTTTCATCTCTCTCTCTCTCTCTAAGCTAAAAAGCTCTCCATTCTCTACAGAAAATCAAGAGAAACTCAAGCTTAAGAAAAATCTGAAAAGGGTGTTAAGAAGGAAAGTTAATTGCAAGCTTGTGGAGGTTGTTGTAGTGGTATTCTTGAAAAGGAGGCTAGCAAATTGTTGGAATAATTTTGGCTAAAGCTCCAAAGGTAACATTTCTTCTCTTGTAGCTAGTTATTGGTGTTGCATGTGAAGAATAAGGAATTTGTAGTGGTAAAGAATGCTCTTAGAATCATTGCATGTAAGAAAAATGGTTTGGATATGAAGGATTGGTTAAAGAGATATTATGAGCATGTTGTAGCCTACAAACCACTTTAGAATTGTTAAGTATATTGTTTTACCTATTGGGGCAGAATTTTACACACCTAAGATTGGTTGTGTAATCCCCTTTGAAATATTGGATTGTTGGGCCTTAAATGTGGCGTTTGGTTATTGATTTCGGCCTTGAAAAAGGTGGCAAAGTATGTAGAAACAAAGGAAATGCTGCCCAATTTTCCTTAGGAATTAGTAACTTGAATTTGGAATTTCTACATTGAAATTAGGGGTTAATAAACGTATTATGGTCATTATAGGTTGACATATTACGTGCGGTATTCGGACTTAGCAAGTGGATTAACCAAGAGGTATGTGGAACTTTTCTATCTCTTGAGCATGAGTAGTTGTATCTATGTAGTACGGTAGGCGTCAAGATTCGATATCTTTCACTTGTTTTAAAGTATATTGGTACTTGTTTCATTTTAAAAGTATAAGTCCTTGGATTTAGGAAAATGTATTTGACAAAGGAATATCGCTAATATAATGACTTTATGGGAAGTTGGTTATATTAGTTTTGAGAAGGTTCACAAAGAAAGGTTTACTCTAATTAAAACAAATGCGGGTAAAGGATTTGAAACTAAGAAAGGTGAATTGATTTTTAGGCATTGGTTGCCTAAGGTTTTAAAGGAAATGAAGTCACTTGATTTAGAAGCTTATTATATTTCTAAAAGGAAATGTGACTTGTTTTGAAAAGAAATTGTAACTTGATACTATGGTGATTAGTATCTTGGAATTTTTGTATAAAAATGAGTTATTTCTTAAAAGGTTAGAAGTACATGGTACTTGGGTTAAATTCCCGGATTTTCTATTAAAAGACATGTTGGTGCCTTAGGTATACTAAAATGAGAGGATATATTAATAATGTTAATAAGAAGTTAGGAGATTTCTTAACTTGCTTATGTTATGATATGATAGGCCGGTAGTGCTTATGTTATGATATGATAAGCCGGTAGTGCTTATGTTATGATATGATAGGCCGGTAGTGCTTATGTTATGATATGATAGGCCGGTAGTGCTTATGTTATGATATGATAGGCCGGTAGTGCTTATGTTATGATATGATAGGCCGGTAGTGCTTATGTTATGTATGATAGCCGGATGAGCTATGTTATATATATATATATTATTACGGGTAAAAACCCCGGGTTATTCTTGTTATTTCCTTTGGACATCTTTACACGATGGGTGGCGGGTATGCTCCAATAGGATGGTTTACTACTTATGTCATGGATTTGCTACCCATGATGCGAGTGCGGCGTTTGTACTCATGCGGATCCGGTCCACAGGATCCATGCGGGTGAAATAGTCCCATGCGAGTACGGCGATGGTACTCATGCGGGTCCACAGGATCCATGCGGGTGAAATAGTCCCATGACGAGGCGGATGACCTCATGCGGGTCCACAGGACCTATGCGGGTGAAATAGTCCCAGGAGTAGGATTGCTTAATGATACTACGGGCGAGGTACCCTGTTTTGATCATGAGCTTCCTATTTTTATGCAGTATATATATATATACATTTGTTACTCTCATTGTTAGTAAGGCACAGTGCAAAGTAAACTGATTTTCGTCTATAACTCCAGCTTATATTTTGACTTATGATATTATTACAGTATTTTCCAGTTTCGCATATTTGGTACATGTTGTACTGACCTCCTTCGGGGGGCTGCGTTCATGCCGCAGGTTGAGGTTCATAGCTTGCTGATCCGCACTCTTAGGATCACGGTTCGGTTCTCGGAAGGCTCCATTTCTCCGGAGGCCTCGTCTTTTGGTACGATTCCCTGAGGTTGTAGACTTTTGTACATTCAGGGGGTATGGCGGGGCCCTGTCCCGTCATAGTGTTATACCTTAGAGGCTTGTAGTCCTGTCATGAATTGGAGTGTAAGGATGTAACTGTTCGTTTTATTATATTTAGAGGTAGCCACTTTGGGATAGACTGTTTTATATTCTTATATTTTTCTTGTTTTTGAGTTTATTTCCATTGGTTTTCTCGATGTTGTATCACATGGGTGCCACAGGTAAGGCACGATCCGGATCGAGTCGGTCGTGTGATTGAGTCCTCTATCGTAGAAGAGGTAAAGAGACATCTGTATGAAGATCCTATTCTGGCACGGTATAGAGATGCAACTCTCCGAAAGGAGAAGACTCTATTTGAGGTTGCACCTGATGGTGTGCTAAGGTATAAAGGCAAATTATGTGTACCTAATGTTGTAGGGCTACGACAGCAGGTTATAGGAGAGGCACACAATGCCCGTTATTCTATTCATCCAGAGTCAACGAAGATATACCATGACCTTAGATGCTTATATTGGTGGGATGACATGAAAAGAGACATAACAGAGTTTGTTGCCCAGTGCCCGAATTGTCAACAGGTTAAGGTCGAGCATCAGAAGCCTAGTGAGTTACTACAAGAGGTAGAGGCCCTTTATTTTGATTATAGTAATTGGTGAATTGTTTATGTGTTATATTGTGGCCCTGTGAGGCATTTGTTGATTTGCAATATAGGTGGATAGGTATAGTTATAAAGGAGACTCTACCGAAATTTTTATGGCATGAGACCTACTATGAACATTCGAGGACAAATGTTTCTAAGGGGGGAAGAATGTTACACCTCGTAAGTTTAAGGAGATAATTAAGCACGTTATTAAGGAAATAAGATTCGAATATTGGATATAAAGTATACTTGCATATGTTAATACAGAAATTAGTATACAAAAGAATGTGATTCCGGAGAATTTTGGTTACTACGAGCGTGTCAATGGAAATTAAAAATGATAGTTATACATATTCTCGTTATGGATTAGTAACGTATTATATAAGTTACGATGACAAGGATACGAGGCCATATGGAATTTTCAAGACTTGAAGGGAGTGTGACTTAATGTTGATAAATTATGAGATGTGGACCAATTAGTAATAAACAATTTTTCAGATTTCAAACTTAAACCTTACAAAACTTTTCATCTTCTCATTCTAACTAAAAACACCTCATTCATTCTCTCTTCTTCTTCACTCAAAACAGCCGAAAACACACTCCTTTTCTTTAGCAAATTTAAGTTATTTATCCCCTTCTTCCTAGATTAGTTCTTCTACAAATTATAAGCCAAGAATTGTACCCAAAGCAATGGCCATTTTCGCAGCCACTGGACGAGAAATCTGGTCAGAAATTTCCATATTTTAGATGGAATTTTTGGAAGAAAAACATGCAAAAATGATGGAGTAAACCTGTAGAATATATGCATGTCGTTTTGGAGTTGAAGAATTGAAAATTGGGCAAGAAAAATTGGAACTGTGGGCCAATTTAGTGGGACTGTTTTGGCATCAATTTAAGGTACGAAATTCTTCTTTTATGGTGTAATTGGAGTCGCATGTGTTGTAGTTTAAGAAATGAATTGGTATTAAGAGAAATTGGAAATAAGAGAATGGATGTGACTATTTCTTTTGGGTGTTTAGCCGATTGGACTGTCTTTATGTACCTTAGATTAATTGTTGTGTTGTTGTTACCATCACTAATTGCATGTGGGAATTGAAGAAAATCTTAACATTTAAAGTTATATGTTGGTTATATGAAAGTATTAAAAGATGAATTGGATTCTATGAAGTTAAGAAAATAGTTATGGAATTATGTTGTTATGGCTAAAACTTGCATGAAATTATTGGATATTGTCGTGTCGATTAAGGATTGTTTTGTGGGATTTAAAGGCTTAAAATATACGTTATGAACATGTGTATACGTTGTGGTAATTACTAATATATGTCTTAAAAGAATTAAAGTGTAGAAAAGTGTTATTTTGTATTCATGGACTCTCGATTTTGCTAGAAGAATGGACTGTTTTTTAGGGCTGATTTAATGTGGATTAGAGGATGGATTAGCATAAGAAATAGGTGTAGTAATCACCTAGATTGTTGTAGTTGTGATATTGCATAAATAGAAAAGAGAAAGAATGTGTTATGATGACGTAAATAGAATATCTGAGATTATTTTGGTTATATTCTTAAGTTATGACTTGCTGTTGGTATTGTTGGCTTGGTTTGAAAATTGCGGTTTTGCATATAAATAGGGGAAGTGCTGCCCAAATTTTTATAGAAAAGGAAGTCGTCATTTGATATAAAGTATACTAGTAATCATAGAATTAACGGTCATATTACCATTATTATAGGTTGAAGTTCTAAGACGAGACGTATTCTACTATTGAATTGGTTAGTTCGACTTAAAGGTATGTGAAACTCTTCCTTCCTTCTTTTTTGCATGATTTATTGAAAGTACAGCGGACGTACATGATTTCTATCCAGTCTATTTTCTAAAGATGTTAGTCATGAGAAGTGCCTATGATTTTCAGTAAAGAGTTTATTATAATGATTTCATTGAGAGTCAAAGTGATGATTTAAATTGTATAGTTACCCATGATACTCTATTTGTGCTGGATATGATTATAAGAATTCACTGAGTCCCTCACTAGAGGGTCGGGACACGTTATACGTATATATATGATTATTCCATGGACATGTATCCATGATGCGGGTATAGATACCCATGATAGTATATATATATGATTATTCCATAGACATGTATCCATGATGCGGGTATAAATACCCATGATAGTATATATATGACTATTCCATGGACATGTATCCATGATGCGGGTGTAGATACCCATGATAGTATATGTGTGATGATTCCATGGACAGACATCTATGATGCGGGTATAGATACCCAGGATAGTATATTTATATATATATATGATTATATGGACAAACATTCCTGGTTTTGATATGACTCTCATTTTTATAAGGCACAATCGACTCTCATATTTTTATATATGGCACAGTTAGATTCGGTATTTGAATCTCATACTTGTCTCATGTACGTTTGGCCAGTTATGATTATATAATTGTACTTTACGTTTTATATACTCGGTAATTTCTTTCGTATTGACCCCCCTTTCCTCGGGGGGGCTGCATTTCATGCCCTCATGTACATGTACTCAGTTTGGTGATCCTCCAGTCTAGGATTTATGTTCAACTATTTGGAGAGCTCCATTGATTCGGAGCTTGTCATTTTGGTACAGAACTTTATTCTGACTTATGTATATATTTAGAACGCAGCGGGGCCTGTCCGTCATATGTCGTTACCGCTTCTCAAAGAGTGCATGAAGCGATGCGTGGGTTGTACGTATGTGCAGTTGTGAACCTATTTTTGTATATGTATTGTTGTACTCTATTTTGTGATGTTCCGGTATATAGTGACAGCCTTGTCGGCTCACCTATTTGATATACTTGATTTAGATGTGATTCCTCAAGAGACAGGATAATTATGGGTAAAGGCAGCCTTGCCGGCTTGCCTAATCGGAGGTATAATATGATTGCAACGTTATGCTGCCGGATTTTATATTGTCTTTAGGGTCAGTCTGGTTACGTGAAAGGTTAGTGTAATGGCATCATTAGGGTGCTTAGTCGCGGCCCGTCTGGTCGGGTCGTGACATCCTTAGACTTGAGGTCGATACACACCTTGTCTACAAAGTAATGTACTTTGATCCTGTCCTAAGCTCTAATGTCTTATAGGTTAAGACGCGGCTTGTATTGGGTATATTACGAAGTGGATTAAAGGTGGTAGTTGAGCCAAGATTATGATTCATTCCTCGAATGTACCTTCGAGAGAACACTCAGATTCTCATATAGTATTAGGTTGATTAAGTCGTAAGCCAACGCAGTAGACATATCTATGATATGGTCTTGTTGTCAGCTAATATATATGAAATATAATGATCAAGTCATTTGGATAGACACTTGGCAAATCTTAAGCTTGATCGAGTGTGTCGTGAATGAAAGGATTTTATCTTCCCACATAGAGGTTCAGTTTACAGGATTCGTGTAACTATACGTCACATATTGAGTTCGTCATCCGGCGCCGTCTAGGAGTTTCGTGTAGACCCTAATGTAATTAGTGTCGATATGTGAAGATATGTAGGGTAACACTAAGTCAATTGTTCCGTTGATCTAAGGATGTAATGAGAGTGAATATAAATGTTCGATTTATGATCGAGACATTTGAATGAATAATGATTATTTAATTAAGTCGAGATTGGATTTCAGATTTAATTAAAATCGGAGACGAGGCAAAATTGGATTGGGGCATGGCGTGGGACAGGCCGCGACGCTTAGCCGCGGCGCCACCATTGTGGTCGCGCGCCGCTCCCCGCTGGTCCGACCGCCCATCTCGTCTTGATTTCTGGGTCTGGCCCACATGGGAACCCTAGTTGCATTTCAAAATTATAAATATTGGGTTCTATCATTATTTTTATACATTTAATTCATTAAGATAATTCTCTCCCGTAACTCGGCCAAATTTTCTAGCTTTCCGAAAGAGTAAATTACATCGGAGTTTTCAGAACTTGCAATCGAGGAACTATTGCGTGCTCAACCTCGGTACACACTTGAAGATTCTAGATTATACAAATTGTAAGTTCTCGTAACAACGTGTTTGTATGTTTATATCATTGTATCAGAGTCTGGGCTTTTTTGTGTGATTATGTAACGGTAGTTAATGATAATATGGGTTATGATTTGTTTAAATCTAATTTTATGTCGTTTAGAAGCTTTAAAACCTTCAACCTCAAGAACACATAATCATTGCCTCTTAAACTATTGAACAATGATGTAATCGAGAAAGTCATTCTGACCTAACTCTTCTAAGTTGATGTGTGTTACCGGTTCATTTCAAAAATGGTGCACTGAGACGAAGAACGAGAAGGGATTGGATGATGGTCGATGAACGTGTTGTTTAATGGTGAAAGGGTAAGAGGTTGAATATGCAAATCTGACGGCGGCTCCACAATGGAGCGTCGCGGCATCGCGGCGCTGCCTGGATTTGTCAGAAGCGTCGTGGCTCTGTTCTAGAGCTTAAAATTGAGTTTTTGGTCACTGTCGGTCAGGCGTCGCGGCTCCACCCACTAGGGTCGCGGCGCCGCCGGTAAATATTTAAAAAAAAATATTTTCGAAATCAGAAACGGGAGTTTTAAATATCTCATATTCTGATTCTTAAGTTTAAAGGTTTCAAAATCTGAAAACTAAAACTTTTAATTAGACAGATTTGGTCCTTTCGAACAATTCTGTAATTAAATAAAGTTTCTGAAAATCCGAATTTAAATTCTGGAAATTTTAGACAGGTCCCTGAAATCTGAAAATATTTTTTGAAAGTTTAAAATTTGATTTTGTGAATTTAAATGAGTTCAAATTTAATTTTAAATTCTCGAGGGACTAAACTGTAAATTCTGAAAGTTTGTAGAAATATCCTGAAAATCAATTTTAAAATCAGAAAATATTTAGGGACTGTTTGGCATAGACATAGATTTTAGAGTTTAGACAAATTACTCATGATTATCATTAATCGTATATTATTATATAATATACGAATATATGCTAAGTGTTTTAAATGTGTGCATTTAATTATTAGCATAGTGTCCGCTGTAAATGTCTGGGTAGGCGGCGTCCAGTAATTGGTAGTGTTTGCTATAACTGTCTGTGTAGGCGGCGCTCAGTAGTTGATTAAAACCATATTTATCATGCCTATTGGGTTGATGGTTTCCCATCTAAATGTGTTTTAGAAATTCCATGATAGGATGTCGTATTGGATATGACATGTATGTTAATCCTGGTTGAAATTCCCGAAAACTGAAAATGTTCCCCAAACTTGAATACAAGTCTAAATTAAAACGTGTCGTCCATTATAATTGTTAGAGCGTAAAATCCTTTTCGGCGATACGAGTATTTATGTCAAAGTATTTGTTCTAAGTCTACCAGGACTCATGCTCTATCATAGACGTGTTAAATGTAAAAGTAGCTGATAAAATTTTGTGGGTATTTACACCAAAGTGTTTTCTCACAAAGGCCAAGTTTACTTAGATACATAAACACAGTCGTGTAATGGGGTTGACTTGCTTAGACAAATCTTGGCGCCAAAGTATCGGACTAATCTAAGGACACAAGATTAAAATGAAATATATTAATCAATCAAGAGTTGCAATTGGTTTAAAACCTACCAAAATGTGTTATTCAAGTTATCAGCCAAAGCAAATGCGGATATAGCATAGTTTTGGATCTTGGCCCATTATGACCTTAAAATAAATTTAGGTATGTATTCTACCATGGGATCGTAGGAGTATGCTAAAATAGTGGGAGCTAATAAAACAAAAGACCATGATTGATTAGTCTATAAACGAATGTGTATAAAATGGGAAATAAATTTTGATTGTAGTTTCCTGTCTATCTAAACTCTTCGAATTATCAAAATGTCGAGTCTATCATTGAAAATGAACAAACTCACTGGACCAAACTATCTAGACTGGCTTAGGAATCTGAGAATTGTCCTAAGGTAAGAAAAGATAGAATACCTGTTGGACAAAGTATTCCCCACAATGCATGCCATAGATTCTGAGAAATATGCCATATTTGATGAGGCAACCTACCAGAAGAACCTAGATGACGCCATTTCAGCACAATGCGTCATGTTGTCTTCCATGTCAGTGGAACTATAGAGACAACATGAGAACATGGGACCTAACGAAATGCTCGAACACTTGAAGAGTCTCTATGACTCTCAGTCCCAAACTATGAAATATGAGTTGTTGATAGAACTCTTCAAGTGTAAGCTAAATGAAGGGGGCCAATTGTCTCAGCATGTGTTGAAGATGATAGGGCTGATAGAAAGGCTGACCTCGATTGGTATAAAGGACTGCACTGCACCAGGAGTGTCACGACCCGTTCCGGGGCCCGTGACTGGTGCCTTACCCGGGCACCCAAGTAGTCATTCATCAGAGTAATCAGCGGAATATAAAAACAAGACATGAAACAAATGTAAAATGAGACACAGTTTATCTGAGAGAAAAGTCGCCTTTCGGCATATATATATAAACCAAGTCTGGCAGTTACATCCCAACTGTACAATAGGACTACAGACCTCTAAGGAAGTAAACAACTATGGCGGGACAGGGCCCCGCCATACCCTGAATGTACAAAACTATCTACAACAACAGGGAGATCATACCCAAAAGTCGAGCCTCCGGAGAAGATGGAGCTCCTGACACCAAGAAAAGATCCTAAAACTGAGGATCCGCTACCTGCTTCCCTTTACCTGCGGCATGAACGCAGCCCCCCGAAGGAGGTCAGTACAACAGGTACCAAGTATGTGAAACTGTAAAGTACTTAAATGAAATCATATCATTTTAAAACCAGTTTTACAAATATGTTCGAAACAATCAATGAAACCTCACATAGTGCCACATCACAAACAAGAGCAATAATAGGTAAGCCCATGCGAGTCTTTTCTAGTGCAAATGATCGAAGCAAGGCGATCGCCCATAGTATCATTATGCATTCCTAATCCTGGACTCCGCATCGCGTATGCCACTAGGCGCGTAAGGTATTCCCGCGTCGAGGGTAGCTACTCACCGGCATCGTCACGGGCTCTCGTAGTCCGCGTAGCCACATGACCGCGTAGGGTAATCCCCGCACACTAACACCGAACTCTCGTAGCTCGCGCATAGGTCCACGGACCCGCATGAGGTATTCTCGAATCATAGTCACCTGGTGCACGAGGTATACCCCGCGTGAGCGGCAACCCGGTATATTATGTCAAGAGGTGAGTGATGTAATACTAACATAACGGCTTATCGTTAAACAACACAAGCACAATAAGAATAACCTCTTTACACAAACGTTACAAGATACTAACACACATAGCATCACAATATGTCTACTCAACAAACCATCTTACTATACTTTCCAGAAATCAATACAAGTCTTTTATAAACACATAGGTAAACCGTTCCTTTTATCTTTCTTAAGTCGTTATACCTAACTTCCCATAAAGCTAGTATAAGTCTTAAGCTTTTGTTTAAAACCAAGTATTACTCTTCTTTCAAAAATGACTCATAATTCTTTTGAAATACTTCAAGATTCTTATTAGACTCAAGTCAAAAGGCGTCAAGTAAAACCATGTTCAGTTAACACATGTACGTCTACCGTACTATATATACATTTAAAATATCATGCTCAAGAGGATAGGAAGAATCACATAACTCCTCGGCGAAATCCACCTGCCAAGTCGAATATGTCGCGCGCAGAGAATCAACCTATAATAGTCAAATATGTCTATCAACGTCTAGACTACTCTGTAGAATATTCTAAGCAGAGGGTTCCCTATTCTATGGAAAATTGGGCAGCACTCCCCTACCCGCCAAGCTACACAAGTCTACTGTAAATACAATCTATGTAAATCTGTTCAATCTTCATTAATATTCTTCGATGTGATTTGATTCAATTCTCTTCTTTAATATCCTTCTATAAATCTTATACTTAATTCTATACTACTACAGTATGTAATCTCCAATTACAATAGAAGGATAAGATTATTTACCTCGATAAGCCTAAAATTATCCAATTTTAAATGTCGATCCTGAGCAAGGTTTAGCTCTTAATCTGTATGCTCCAATCCGCTCCAAGAAACCCTTAGAAGTTTCTACACAACTTCTACTTACTACTTCAACCAACAATGAAGTTTCTCCTAGGGTTTCGTTTAGTGACTAAAGGAAGTATAGTAGTATTTTCCGGACTCTAAGTATAGAGATAACTTTGGAAATACTATAAGGGATTGGCTAAGGTATTTTGGAGTAGTAACTATACTTGAAGACAACTTTCTACCGGGGGGGTGTTTCGGCTAGGGCTTTCAAGAGGGGGGGGAGATGGTGTTTGGACGAGAGCTCTTAAGGGAGAAAGGAGTTTTTGAGACTTGGAAGATAATTTGTGGATGAAGAATTCTTCAACTAAGGGGTATTTATAGGACCACCAATGGTCAAGATGAAGGCAAGTGGAGGGCAAGTGGATGGTGGAGATTTGCACATGTGTACCCTTATCCATCTACCACACAAATATCACAAAATATCCTACCTAACCTTGACCAATGTTTAAGGCCTTTAACTTGAAAAAAATGTGCCAAGGAATGCACACCATTGCCGTCCACTTGAGGGTGACAAGTGTCGCCCTCTCGTTGGTCCAAAATATTTCATCTCTCGGAAAAATCCGCAAAAATTATTAATGTTGCAACCTAATTTTCCCTTCGCAAGCTTTGGAAGACGTTTCGTCGGAAAACAATTCTTTTCGTGGGTTGTGCATAAATTTCCGTCCTATGCCTTAACTTAAGGCTTGAACTTTTGTACGTACGCCCTCACGTACATACTCTGGAAATACGGGGTATAACATTCTCCCCTCCTTAGAAATATTTGTCCCGAATGTTCCTTCCCAAGACACACAACGATAAAGCTTAAACAGTTTGAAAATGTCTCACATGGCTACAATACAACACTTAAGCAAATATGTCAATGAAAATTTACAAGTAGGAAAGTGAGTTACCTGGAGGTGTGGGGAATAGGTGAGGATACTTCTGCCTCATGTCCTCCTCAGTTTCCCACGTCATCTCCTCCCTGAGCTCGTTCCGCCACAAGACTTTGACGGAAGCCACGTCCTTGGTCGCATCGCCTAACGACGATCGATTATCGCTATGGGAATCTCCTCATACGATAACCCCTCGATCACTGGACATCATCAATCGGTGCACCCTAGATGGATCCGATACATCTCGCCGGCGTAGAAACATGAAAAAGCGGATGCACCGCCTCCGGATCGGACGAGATCCAACTCATAGGCAACCTTGCCTACCTGCGGACAATCGTCGACCCAATGTACCTTGGTGAGTTTCCCTTCTTCCGAATCTCATCACACCGCCATGGGTGACACCTTCAGAAAACCCAATCATCGACCTCGAACTCCGGATGCCGGCGATGATCTGCGTATGACTTCATGCCGACTCGGTATCGATAGTCGCTCCTGGATAAGCTTCACCTTATCCACTGCCTGCTGTATCAGGTCTGGTCCCACTAACTGCACCTCGCCTACATCAAACCAGCCTATCGGCGATTTGCACTTCCTCTCATACAAGGCTTCATAAGGCGCCAT
The DNA here is from genome assembly GCA_029844215.1 of Przewalskia tangutica. NCBI lineage: Eukaryota > Viridiplantae > Streptophyta > Magnoliopsida > Solanales > Solanaceae > Przewalskia > Przewalskia tangutica. The sequence goes on along the minus strand of CM056720.1, from coordinate 25,111,205 downwards.
CTGAATACTGGAGTGGTAGCTATTATTATATGCAAACTCAACTAGAGGCAAATGATCCTCCCATTACCCACGAAATCAATAACACAGCTCGCGGATATCCTCGAAGTGCGGATAGTGCGCTCGCCTTTGTCCGTCTGCGAGGATGGAATGCGATACTCGGGCTCACTGCGTCCCTAGACCCCACGGAAAGACCTCCGAAGTTAGCGTAATCCGGGCTCCTGCATGCGATATGATAGAAATAGGGACCCGTGCGATCGGCGATCTCTCGGATGTAAAGTCCGCATAATCCTCCGCCGAAAAAGTCGTCTGACGGAAGAAAGTGGGTGATTTCGTCGACTGTCGACGATAACCGGATAGAATCATGCTTCCTCGAGTGCGAGGTAATCCGTGATAAAGTCCATGTTGATCACCTCCCACTTCCGGTCGGGATCTCTCGTCTGCGCAACAAACCACGGGCCTGCGGTGCTCTACCTTCACTGGTGACAACACGGGCGAGCCACAAACTCTGCAACGTCCTCTTCAAGCCATCCCACCAATACGGATCGAGGTCGTGGTACATCTTGGTCGACTTCGGATGGATAGAGTAACGCCGCGTGTGCTTCCCCTAGAACACTGCCAAGTCCTGCAATATCTGGAACACAAAACCGCCCTCAAACCTTAGAACCCATCGGTGCCACCTCAAAAGAACCGCTTCCTCACGCGAAGAGTATCGCGGTGCGGCGTCAAAACCGGATCCTCAAACTGTTGCCTCTTCACCTCGCCGGCGATGGAAGACTCGGCAACCTCTCGAACTCGAACCCCACGCTATCGAGAATCAATCAATCGGACTCCAAGGCTCGCTGGCGATGCAACTCGCGAACCATGCCCCTCCTCTCTGGTGTACATCCGATGGACTCCCGTCGACCTACGACTGGGGCATACGCCACAACATTGGCCTTCCCGGGTGGTACGGGATGTCGACATCGTAATCCTTGGCGACTCTAACCACCGTCTGCCGTAAGTTCACTCCTTACGGATGAAGATATCTTGGAGGCTCTTGTGGTGCAGTATAAATATCCACATGAACCCCATACAAATAGTGCCTCCGCATCTTGGCGTGAATCACGCGACTCCAAATCATGGGTGGGGTAGTTCCTCTCATGCTTCTTAAGCCGTCGGGATCGTGCGCTATAACCTTACCTAGCATCAACACACATCCGAGCCCGGCGCCGACGATCACAATACACTACATAACCGTCTGGACCTGCGGAAGAGTAAGAACGGGGCGGTCGTCGATCTCCTTCGATGCGGAAACCACGCCGCAAGCATCGGTCCACGAAACTTAGCCGCCGAGTCGGCTGGTCAATGGTGCGAAGATAGAAGCAAACTTCTCCACGAACCGCCGATAATAACTGCGAGGCCCGTAAAGCTGCGCACTCTGCCGGTGTAGTAGGTCTGAGGCCGTATCTGTCCTCGATCTTGGCGTATCCCGAATACCATCACCCTACAATATGCCCAAGAAATGCCACCGAGGCCAACCAAAACTCACATTTGGAAAACTTGGCGTATAGCTGGCTGGTCTGGAGAACTCTCGGCCACGATCGCCAAATGCTCGCGTCCTGCTCGAGCGGGAATAAACCAAGATGTCATCAATGAACACTATCACAAGCGTGTCCAAAATGGCTTGAACACTCGGTTCATCAAATCCATGAATACCGCGGAGCATTGGTCAACCCGAAAGACATGACCACGAACTCATAATGCGTCTGCGGTCGAATGCGATCTAGGGACATCCGCCTCTCGACTCGCACTGATGATAGCCCGATCGCAGATCAATCTTGGAGAAACATCTCGCACCACCGGTCGAACAAATCATCAATCACGGGAAGGGTATACGTTCTTAATGGTCACTTTGTTCACCGTGCACATGTCAACACATGCTGCGCCGTCCTCCTTCTTCACGAAACGATCTGGCGCTCCCGGGGAGAAACACTAGGCTGATGAAGCCCTTCTCGGCAAATCTCTCGGCTAGTCCTTCAACTCTCTCAACTCGGCGGTGCCATTCGTATGGCGGAATGGAAATAGCCGAAGTGTCCGCAAGACATCGATACAAAACTCTATCTCCTCTCGGGAGGATACCCGAGGTCATGCGGGAACACATCGGGAACTCTCGACTCACGGAACGGTGAAAATCTGGTACCGCAACCTCTGTATCAAACACTCGAACGAGATGGTAGATATACCCCTTCTGCACCATCTTTCTGGCCTTGAGGTAGGAAATAAACCTACCCCTCGGCGACACAGTGTTCCCCTCCCACTCAATAACTGACTCCCCAGGAAACTGGAACCGTACCACTCTCTCCTGCGATCTACACCGGCGTAGCGAAGCTAACCAATCCATGCCCATGATCGAAATCGGTCATGTCGACTCTATCAAGTCGGCTGAGTCGACGCGCATAAAGTCCTTTGGACAAGTCCTATATACCCACCGAGCTACCACCGAATCACCCACTGGCGTAGCTACCTCGAAAGGGTCTATGGACTCAGGCTCTATCCCTATCCTACTAGCAACAAGGGGATATAGGGCCAGTAGAACACGGATCTATCAAGGCATACATCACAACCGAAAGTGATAAAGTACGTGGCGACATCGGTGAGGCCTCCAGTCTGCCGGTGGACAAGGCATATATGCGGTTCGAGGACCGCTAGAATCGACCGCGCCACGACCTCTGCGCCGCCTGCTGGCCCATGAGTACCGCCCTCCGAGGCGAGTAATCGTAGGAGATGAAGACGGCGAAAGACCACATGGTGACCCACCCTGCGCCGCCCTTGGTCTGACGGGCTCGCAGTGACCTGCTGGCCATCAAACAAACTCCCGGAGCAGTACCACAATTCCCGTAATGGGATCTATCGCATCGGCCACACTGAGGGGGGGGGGGGGTGGTACCGATCGGTTAGCACCTCTGCTACCCTGGACGTCAGAAGTCCTGGAGCCCTGGTCTGCCCTCGAATACCCTGGCTATCCTGAGGACGGTATAAGAGTGATCTGAGCTGGCTGTGGTGCAAATCTAGACTACTGCTGAGGCCGTCCACCCCGAAAGCTACCAAAAGACCCTGCGTCACGGCGCCTTCTGTTCTGTCTATCAACCCGTCGGCCTCTACGCTCCTCGCATCCAAGTGCATGAGCCTGCATGCGGGTAATGTCCATGCCTGGCTGAAGAGCTACACCCGCACAAGACTCGGTCATATAATCATCTAGCCCGGTGACATAGCGGTGCACCCTGTCCTCCATATCTGCTACCAATGCAGGGACATATCGAGCCAACGAATCGAACTCAACGTTGTACTCGGCGTGCGCCTCTGTCTCGTGACAAAAATCTGTCGGCGTGCCCTCCTCATCCGCGAGGCAAGAAGTGAGTGAGAAAAGCCTCGAGAACTCGTCCCAAGTAGCCGGGACGTGTGCTCTCCGACAACTCCCACGAGTCAAACCCGATCATTGCGGTATCACGCGGCCGATCTGGCGAAGATCACGGACTCGGTCTCGAAGCCTTGATCACTCGTGACGATCCTCTGAATCGACGGATAAACTCCTGCGGATCATCCTCGTGCCTCGACCGTAGAACTCGCGGGCTACAACTCGAGAAAATCCGTAGCCTCAAATCGTCCGATCTCGGGTGAACCACAGTGCTGCTGGGCTGAACTGCTGCATCCGGCCTATCCTCGTATGCGCCACGATCTGGCGATGGCGCCATCTCTCGTAATCCGTCATCTCATCCGGTGTGGGGAGGTGCGTATCTTGTGGTCTCATCGGCCATTGCCGCGCCTAAACCTCGCTGGGGCGGCGTCGTGGAACTCGCCGTCGGGTATAGGCGGGCACGAGCCCTCGTGACTCTCGGTGTCCTACTAGCGGCTCGCTCGGTTGCCTTGCCATACGGGCGGGTTGCCTTACGTGGGGCATAAGCATTAAAAGAAATACGTTAGAGGTCCAACTTATAACACGGCTCTAAGGCACGATCTCGAGTGAGAAGAATGGAAACCAATCCTAAATATCCTATAGCCTCACGATTATTGGTGTGGTGCACAACACACCGATAATCAAGACTTACTAGATACGGTGCGTAGACACTTTCCGAGATTAATCGCTCGATACCACTTTTGTCACGACCCGTTCGGGGCGTGGTCGTGCCTTACCCGCACCCAAGTAGTCATTCATCGAGTAATCGAGAATATAAAAACAAGACATGAAACAAATGTAAAATGAGACACGCTTTATCCGAGAGAAAAGTCGTCTTCGGCATATATATATAAACCAAGTCCGCGATTACATCCCAGTATGCAATAGGACTACAGACCTCTGGAAGTAAACAACTATGGCGGGACGGGGCCGCCATACCTGAATGTACAAAACTATCTACAACAATAGGAGATCATACCCAAAAGTCGAGCCTCGGAGAAGATGGAGCTCACGACACCAAGAAAAGATCCTAAATCGAGGATCCGCTACCTTCCCTTTACTGCGGCATGAACGCGGCCCGGAGGTCGATAACAGTACCAAGTATGTGAAATCAGTAAGTACTTAAATGAAATCATATCATTTTAAACCCAGTTTTACAAATATGTTCGAAACAATCAATGAAACCTCACATAGTGCCACATCACAAACAAGAGCAATAATAGGTAAACTGTAACAGGTCTTTTCTAGGCTGCAAATGATCGAAGCAAGGCCAATCGCCCATAGTATCATTATGCCTAATCTCGACTCCTGCGATCCGCATAGCCAGGCCCGCATGAGATATTCCCGCATCGAGGGTAGCTCTCCTCGGCATCGCCCCGACTCTCGTAGTCGCGTAGCCACATAGACCGCGTGAGGTAATCCCGCACACTAACACGGAACTCTCGTAGCTCGCGTGGGTCCCCGGACCCGCGTGAGGTATTCTCGAATCATAGTCACACTTTGCACGAGGTATACCAGCGTGAGCGACTTAACCCGGTATATCATGTCAAGAGGTGAGTGATGTAATACTAACATAACGGCTTATCGTTAAACAACATAAGCACAATAAGAATAACCTCTTTACACAAACGTTACAAGATACTAACACACATAGCATCACAATATGTCTACTCAACAAACCATCTTACTATACTTTCCAGAAATCAATACAAGTCTTTTATAAACACATAGGTAAACCGTTCCTTTTATCTTTCTTAAGTCGTTATACCTAACTTCTCATAAAGCTAGTATAAGTCTTAAGCTTTTGTTTAAAACCAAGTATTACTCTTCTTTCAAAAATGACTCATAATTCTTTTGAAATACTTCAAGATTCTTATTAGACTCAAGTCAAAAGACGTCAAGTAAAACCATGTTCAGTTAACACATGTACGTCTACCGTACTATATATACATTTAAAATATCATGCTCAAGAGGATAGAAAGAATCACATACCTCCTCGGCGAAATCCACCTGCCAAGTCGAATATGTCGCGCGCAGAGAATCAACCTATAATAGTCAAATATGTCTATCAACGTCTAGACTACTCTGTAGAATATTCTAAGCAGAGGGTTCCCTATTCTATGGAAAATTGGGCAGCACTCCCCTACCCGCCAAGCTACACAAGTCTACTGTAAATACAGTCCTATGTAAGTACAGTTCAATCTTCATTAATATTCTTCTGATGTGATTTCAGTTCAATTCTCTTCTTTAATATCCTTCTATAAATCTTATACTTATTTCTATACTACTACAGTATGTAATCTCCAATTACAATAGAAGGATAAGATTATTTACCTCGATAAGCCCAAAATTATCCAATTTTAAATGTCGATCCTGAGCAAGGTTTAGCTCCTAATCTGTATGCTCCAATCCGCTCCAAGAAACCCTTAGAAGTTTCTACACAACTTCTACTTACTACTTCAACCAACAATGAAGTTTCTCCTAGGGTTTCGTTTAGTGACTAAAGGAAGTATAGTAGTATTTTCCGGACTCTAAGTATAGAGATAACTTTGGAAATACTATAAGGGATTGGCTAAGGTATTTTGGAGTAGTAACTATACTTCACGACACCTTTCTACCGGGGTGTTTCGCTAGGGCTTTCAAGAGGGGAGATGGTGTTTGGACGAGAGCTCTTAAGGGAGAAAGGAGTTTTTGAGACTTGGAAGATAATTTGTGGATGAAGAATTCTTCAACTAAGGGGGGGGGGGGGTATCTATAGGACCACCAATGGTCAAGATGAAGGCAAGTGGAGGGCAAGTGGATGGTGGAGATTTGCACATGTGTACCCTTATCCATCTACCACACAAATATCACAAAATATCCTACCTAACCTTGACCAATGTTTAAGGCATTTAACTTGAAAAAAACGTGCCAAGGAATGCACACCATTGCCGTCCACTTGAGGGTGACAAGTGTCGCCCTCTCGTTGGTCCAAAATATTTCATCTCTCGGAAAAATCCGCAAAAATTATTAATGTTGCAACCGTAATTTTCCCTTCGCAAGCTTTGGAAGACGTTTCGTCGGAAAACAATTCTTTTCGTGGGTTGTGCACAAATTTTCGTCCTATGCCTTAACTTAAGGCTTGAACTTTTGTACGTACGCCATCACGTACATACTCTGGAAATACGAGGTATAACAAGGAGGAGGAAAAACACCAACTGCTTCTACCTCTAATGGACAAGGTATGTACGTCATTGAAATATTGATAAGTTTTCAATGTACAAAACAAACGAGCTAAAATAACTAATAGAAATTCTACCTACCTTTGGAATTGTAGACTTGGTCATATCAATCAAACAAGGATATCAAGGTTAAGGAAACTTGACTACATAGAACCATTTGACTTGGAGTCTTATGGTAATTGTGAATCTTGTTTGAAAGGTAAGATGACCAATAAGTCCCTTTCTGGGAAAGGTGTGCGAGCCAATGAGGTGCTTGAGTTGGTATATACTAACGTATGTAGACCATTTTCGTCTCAAGCTAGAGGAGGTTTCCCTTACTTCATCACTTTTACTGACGACTTGACAAAGTATGGATATGTGTATCTTATGAAACATAAATTCGATGCGTTCAAAAAGTTTAAGGAGTACAAGTCTGAAGTTGAGAAACAACTCACAAAAAGTATCAAGACTTTTCGATCTGATCGAGGAGGTGAATACATAAGCAAATAATTTCTAGATTACTTAAAGCTACATGGAGTTCATTCAGAATGAACACCTCCTGGAATACCACAGATGAGTGGTGTTGCCGAGAGGAGAAACTGAACCCTACTAGATATGGTTCGATCTATGATGAGCTTCTCAGCTCTACCAACATACCTTTAGGGATATGCTATACAAACCTCAATTTATGTTCTAAACAGGGTTCCTTCTAAATTAGTTGAAAAGACACCATATGAGATATGGTGTGACAAGAAGTCAGCTCTTAAACATGTGAGACCCTGGGGGTGCCCTGCATATGGTAAGAAGATGCTAACTGATAAGTTGGAAACCAAGAGTAAGAAATGTTACTTCGTGGGGTATCCAAAGGTAACTAAGGAATACTACCTCTATCTTTCTATCGAACATAAAGTCATTGTTTCTAGAAACGCAACTTTCCTTGAAGTAGAATATGTCTACAAGGAACAAATTTGCACAGAGATAGAACTTGAAGAAATTGAAGAACCACGAAATAACATAGAAGTTGAATCCTTGCCGAATGACCAAGCCATGAATTCAGTGAGAGCATTTGGCAAAAATTGGGTACTACGAGTACGCCCTTCGGCTAGTGGGAGTGTTGCGAGGAATGCAGAAATGCAAGATCCCCATACACAACCCTTGTTAGCAAGTGCAACGGTTGCACCTCCTCCCATTTAGAAAAGACATGAAAATGATATTCCTGAAAGCTCTCGAGTTGATAGATCAACCAACACACAAGAACCTTCTCACAGTCAGAACATACCTAGCACTGAACTGCAAAACAATCAACTTTGTAGGTCTACTAGAACTCATCGTCCTCCAGAAAGACTAAATTTACTTGTGGAAACACACAGTGAGATAGATATACCATATGATGATGATCCTACAACCTACAACGAAGCAATACTGGATATTGATTCGAAGAGATGGCAAGAATTCATGGAATCCGATGGAATCTATGTACGCCAATCAAGTGTGGAACTTGGTTGATTTGCCAAATGGGGTTAAACCCATAGGATGCAAATGGGTCTTCAAGAAGAAGATTGATGCATTTAGCAAGGTACAGACTTATAAAACTAGAATGGTGCCTAAAGGTTACAATCAACGGCTTGGGGTCAATTATGATGAAACCTTTTCAAATGTTGTTAAGATTAAGTCCTTTCGGATTTTGCTTGTGATAACTGCATATTATGACTATTACATCTGGCAGATGGACATCAAAACTACATTCCTCAATGGTAATCTGATTGAGGAAGTGTATATGAAACAACCCGAGGGTTTTTCATCTGAGTCCAAACCAAATGTTGTATGCAAGCTACAAAAGTCCATTTATGGGCTTAGCAAGCCTCAAGGAGTTGGAACGTTTGCTTTGACAAAGCTATCAAGTCATTTGATTTCGTCAGAAGAAAAGAGGATCCTTGTGTTTATAGCAAACGTAAGGATGATGGTATTGTCTTCATTGTTATATATGTAGATGACATATTGATAATGTGAGACAGTAAGACTCTCATGCAGTCAGTCAAGGAGTGGTTTTCCAATACCTTCATGATGAAGGACTTATGTGAAACCTGCTATATTCTGGGAATTAGGATCTATAGAGATAGACCTAATAGATTGTTGGGGATGTCAAAGTCGGTATACATAGACAAAGTGCTTAGACATTTTTCTATGGAAAATTCCAAGAAATGTGGTCTACCTATAGGTCAAGGCATCAAGTTATCTAAGAAGGACTGTCCTTCTAATGTTGTAGAACTTGAGCGCATGAAGAGGATCCCATATGCCTCGGCTATAGGATCAATCGTGTATGTCAGGACTTGTACTAGGCCAGATGTGGCTTTTGCACTTAGTATGACTTGCAAATTTCAGCAGAATCCTGGGGATGAGTACTGGAAAGTAGTCAAAGTATTCTTAAGTATCTTAGATGTACTAAAGATTACTTTTTGGTATATGGTGGAGATGATAAGCTAACTTGTACTGGGTACACTGATGATAGCTTCCAGATAGATATTGATGACTTCAAATCTCAGTCTGGTTAAACGTTCATTTTCAATGGCAGAGAAGTGAGCTGGAAGAGTTATAAACAAGCTACAACTGTTGATTCGACAACTGAAACAGGGTATATTGCTGGATCAGAAGCTGTTAAGAAGTTGTCGCGATTTCTGAGTTTTTAAAGGAACTAGGGGTAGTTCTGAGTGCTAGTTGTCCAATAACTATTTATTGTGACAACATTTGTGTGATTGCACAAGCTAAGGAATCAAGATCAACAAACCGAAATAAGCATGTACCAAAGAGGTACCACATACTCAGGGAGATAGTGGAGACTGAATAAATTAGATTAGACTATGTTCTCACAGATGATAATCTAGTTGATCGTTTCACTAAACCATTAAGCTTAGTTAAGCATAATGGTCATTTTGAGAATATGCACATTAGATATGTTGGTGATTGGCTCTAGGCCAATTGGGAGATTGAAAGTATATTTATGTCCGAGAGACAATCTATATTAGGACAAATGTACTTTATACACATTTGTATTTATATTAATGGAGATTAATTTTATGGCATTTATAATTATTGAATTATTAGTTGATTATTTATAATATTCTATAAATACATCCCTAGAGCTTACGTAGTTATTAATAACGTGATATATTAATATTATAGCGTAACTCTTAAAACAACCTCAATCGATGATATGTGATAAGTCGACATGTGGTCTGCATCATATCCTTAGAGGATGTAATATGTCTCACCTGATACGAGTTATGGTAACGCATGATGGACACGTGGATACTTGGGAAGTATTGATATACCCTGCTGATATATTATTTGTTATACAATGTCTAAAGTATGATCAGCGTGTGGGCGATAGAAGTCCTTAGACTTGAGGTCGATACACACATTGTCTACAGAGTAATGTACTTTGATCCTGTCCTAAGCTCAAATTCCTTATAGGTTGAGACGCGGCTTGTATTGTGTATATTACGATGTGAATTGAAGGTGGTACTTGAGCCAAGATTAGGATTAATTCCTCAAATGTATCTTCGAGAGAACACTCATATTCTCATATGTTATTAGGTTGACTAAGTCGTTGGCCAACGCAGTAGACATATCTATGATATGGTGTTGTTGTCAGCTAATATAGATGAGATATAATGATCAAGTCATTTGGATAGACACTTGGCAGATCCTAAGCTTGATCGAGTGTGTCGTGAATGAAAGGATTTTATCTTCCCACATAGAGGTTCAATTTACAGGATTCGTGTAACTATACTTCACATATTGAGTTCGTCTTCCGGCGCCATCTAGGAGTTTCGTGTAGACCCTAATGTAATTAGTGTCGTTATGTGAAGGCATGTAGGGTAACACTAAGTCAATTATTCTGTCGATCTAAGGATGTAATGAGAGAGAATATAAATGTTCGATTTATGATCGAGACATTTGAATGAATAATGATTATTTAATTAAGCCGGGATTGAATTTCAGATTTAAAATCGGAGACGAGGCAAAATTGGACTGGGGCCGCGGCGCCACCCATTGAGGGTCGCGGCGCTACCAGTCCAGTGGGAAGCCCGACTGACCCACCTCGTCTTGATTTTTTGGCATGGCCCACGTGGGAACCCTAGCTGTATTTCACAGCTATAAATAGAGGGTTCTATCATTATTTTTATACACTTAATTCATTGAGATAATTCTCTCTCAAAACTCTGCTGGATTTCCTAGCTTTCCGAAAGAGTAAATTATATCAGAGTTTTCAGAACTTGCAATCGAAGAACTATTGCGTGCTCACCCTCGGTACACACTTGAAGATTCCAGATTATACAACTGTAAGTTCTCGTTCGAAGTATTACGATTAACAAATTGAAGGTAGAAACTACTCCCTCGACCTGTCCCGATTTAATGTGCCATCTTTTCAATTTCAAGATTCAAATAAGTTTTTTTTTTCATAATTTTTCATGTCCTTTAAATATTTTTGAATTGTCAATTATTATGACCTATAGTACTTTTTATATAGTTTTTAAATATATAAATTTTATTTTAAAAAAATAAAGATTCCTTATCCAAATCCACGATCAGAATAAAATAATTTAACTCTCGAAATTCGATTTATGACACATAAATTGGTATAGAACTGGGACAGAGGGAGTAATTCAATATCAACCGCATCAATAGAACAATAGATAATAATGAAAATTATATCACAATAAACGATTACAAGACAATTTATTCAAATAGATTAACAAAGAATCAGTTGCATACTGGAATAATTATGACAAACCACCAAATGACTATACAAAAGCAATACTGGCAAAGCGCATCTCTGTTCAAACTCTCTCAAAACATGGATTCTCTCATTGCCTCAAAAGTGCGAAAAGAGAGACAAGCAGAGATGTCCCAATCTCCTGCGCGGAGGAAGCGACAACGGCGGAAAGGAGGACAACGATAACTAAGGCTTTCATGGTAATGCTACTTTGAGCCATTATATTGGTATGTGACTGGGAAATGAAAGTTTTCTGAAACTGAGAACTTTGTGTTATGCTAAAGATTAAAGAATGTGCTGTGAATTGGTGAGGAAGATGGTTTGTTCAGTTTGTGTTCACTATATATACGTGTGGAAGAAGTTAGTGGGGCCCTCTGTGACGAGTGATAGACTTAAAGGCAGGTGAGACTAGCTTTCAACACTTCTATCAAATTTACAGATTTGTAGTTATTAAGTGTTAGATGTTAGTTAAATTATTTATTTTTATTTAAAAATTGATATTTTCTTAAAGTGTGTGTTAATGGCTAAGTGAACGTTGTTTTTTATCCGGGGAATTGCACATAATAGGAACAGAGAAAGAAGTATTAAGATCATCTTCTGTGTTTAAGTAGTACTAATTTAACTGATAGAGATCATTTCTTTGTGCATAACTTAGTGGTACAATGCATCTTTTCTTCTATGATATTACCTACCGACCATAACATGGATGGACCAACCACCCTTCTAGAATCCTACTCCATGGGGCAGTATTCTGTCTTTGGCCCTGGCTCATCATCATAACCAGGTCAATTTACATGATTTCCAGTTGGACTTCTTCTATTCCCCAAGAAATTTAATCGAACATCAGTAATTCACAAGATTCGAAATCACCCAAATTAATTACAACTCGTTCACTGCAATTTATATTGTAATTTTGAATGATTGTACTCTGTTTTGAAACTTTGCTCACTTTCTCGTTACAAACCTATAAATATCAGAATCTTTTTCCAGCAACACAGTACCTGCTTTAAATGATTAGTGCCGTCACTGTCACTGTCTATCGTTCTAATTAATCTTTAAAATGATGCTATAAACATACTTTAAGATTAGGAAATTTTCGTAACATGGATAGACCAACCACCATGTGGCAGAATCATATCGACGGCCGCACATAATCTGCTCCAATTATTTGCACAACTCTTCACAAAAATGGTCACAATGATTATAACCAGGTCAATTTAAACGGCATTCAAATTGGCTATTAGAAAAAACCAACCTCCTCTCTCTCATTCGTTACCTATAAATATATGTTAAATATACATAACTATACCCATGATATACACATGTATATTTATGTTTATTGGACAAGATCATCTCGGTCAGCCCATCACAGGCATCACGGGCAGAAGGCCCAAGTCGGGATTGAGGTTATTGATGTATATTAGGAATGCATATTGTAGTATAATTAGTATTGTACTTTTATCATAATTGTATGGTTAAGTCTTCAAATAGAATATGGTTTTAGGAATAGAATAGGAAAATGTCATTTCCTATTATGGAAATATGTAAAGTGTATATATATCTCTTTCATTAATGAAAATAATCAAGAGATTATTTTTTTCATAGTATCACAAGTCTAGATTATTTTTTTCATGCTTCCGCTACTCTCTTTCTCGATTTTCGTGAAAAACCCTCCCCCCTCGGTTTTCTCCCTAAACCCGAGACAAAAAAATTCCTTATTGTCTAAATTTCTTGTTCTATTCACTATGACTGATAAGAACATGTTTTATCATGCCCTAACAGTTTATAACATCAAGAGTGTTCCTATTGTTCTTGACTTAGAAAAAGTTCAATATGGGACGTGGACAGAGTTGTTCAAGATTCATGCACTGGCACATCAAGTTCTCCACCACATAAATTCAGTGGCGGAGCTTGCCCAAAATATTAAGGGGGGCGGTAGTAGCCGTAGGAACTTGCCCAAAATCTTATTACGCAACCTTGTTTTGATTATCTTCATTGTTGAAAATGATCTTTCTGTAGTAGTCGTAGAAACTGAAAGAGTTAAGATAAGGCGGATTATCCGGTCAATCAAGTAATATGTATTCGTCTTCCCTGTTTTTTCCAAAGTTCCTCAATCTCACGAACTCAGCCACACAAAAAAGAAAATTTTAGACTAGGAGAAACCTTGGAAAAATAAAAGAATAGTTAGAATTTTGGTAAAAGACAAATTTCAGATCGTAATTTTAAAATCTAAGATTTCTATGCTCGAAAATGAGACTTGTAACTTGTATGAGTTCTTTCATTGTACTCATTTTTTGTGATTAATACAAAGTTTAGTTACCCAAAAGTTATGTTGATATATAGCCCAAATTAATTTATGAAAAATTTAGTTAAACTTTTTTTAATTTATATATAAGTTATGTTGTAAACAAAGAGTTCTTTAACAAATCATATACAATCTGCGACAAATCTCATAAACGTAGAATTTGAAAGATCTTCTTTATCTTTGTTTCTAGATTTTCTTTCTTCATATATTCTCTTTCCACAATTAGTAGCCGTCATTGTTCTATCACCAGACTGATATCAGAAATAACCATAACCATCACCAGAAATCCAGAACCACCACTTATTCACCATAACATTGCAAACATCATTTTCGGAAGAAGAAGAAGAAGACTATTTTAAAAAATAAATTGAGTTTTTTAGGGGGACCATGGCCCCTCCCCACCCCTACTAAGCTCCGTCCCTGCACATAATCCCTCCGGCTCCTGGTACGGAGGGTGTGCCCACCAAAGAGGAAGATCCAAAATTATGGATCTCTTGATGCTAAGGTTCTCTAGTGAATTTATGTCACTATCTCCCTCGACTTCTTACAGACGATAATGAAACCCAACTCTACAGTTATGGTTGCTTGGAATAGATTGCGTGATATATTCCAGGATAACAGTCATTCCCGCATTGTCACCCTTGAACAAGAATTTTCCCAAGTCACTATGGAGGATTTTCCGAACGTTTCATCATAATGCAAACGACTCAAGGAATTGGCGGACCACTTCGCAACGTGGGTGATCCTGTTAGCATCGTCTCGTTCTACAGATGGTTGTAGGTCTGTCTGAGGCGTATAACGACATTTCTTCGATCCTTCGGAAAAGTAACCCCTACTATTAAGTGTATTTTGTATACACCTTTGAATCCTTTTTAGTTAGTATTTTACTGTTTTATTTCGTGTTTAGTAAAGTGTTAGGTGTGTTTTTCTTTCATTTTGTGTCACAGCGATCATAAAGGAGGAATTACATAATAGAGGATGAAATGAGCTTAATTGAGATGAAATTGCACACTAAAAAGGCCAAGAAATGAAGCCTAAGAAGTCCCGAAAAGCATAGAAGAAATCTGACGAAGTCCGGACGAAAAAAGGACACAGAAACGCAAAAACCGGAACTGGACCGTCGACGGCGCCGTGGAACTAATTATCCTGCGTACTCTGATTCAGCCCCAGTATTTTCGGCGCCGTAGCGCCAGCCTACAGGGCCACGACGCCGACGCGAAAAATCTGATTTTCTGGGCCGAATTTGACACATTTTCAGGGTCCGAAAGAGCAACTTTTCCTAGCTATATAACCCCTAAACCCTGGCAGCTTTGGGGGATTTTTTTTATCATACCTTAGACCAATTCTAAATCATACTTTTGGAGGCAAGAAGGAGGCAAGACACAATTGGAGACTCTTGTTCAAGTTCTTTTCTTTTCTTTGTTTTTATTTCAGTTTATGTTGGATTTTGTAGTAGTTCTTGACATGACAATGTTTAGGAGCTAATTACATTAGTAGGGTTTCCATCGAATCTTCTTGAAGCTCTTTCAAAGGATCTTGGGGGACTATGTGATGCCAACCATTACAGGGGTACATACTTGAATCAGGCTTCCAGCTATTGAAGCCAAAATTTTTGAAATGAAACCAGTCATATTGCACATGGCAAGACTTAGCCCAGAAGTTCCTTGCCAAGTTCTTCCCTCCATCCAATGCAGAAAAGCTCAGAGGGGAGCTTAATAATTACTATCAGATGGATGGAGAGTCACTATATAATGCATGGGAGCGGTTCAAAGATTTGCAGAGAAAGTGTCCACATCATGAGATTGAGAAGTGGATGCTAGTCCACATATTTTACAATGGGATGTGTGGTACAACTCGTACCATCATTGATGCTGTAGCAAGAGGAACATTCATGAGAAAGTGTGTCAATGAGGCACATGACCTGTTGGAAGACATGGACACAAACAGCCATCAGGAGGCAGATGAGAGAGCATTGAATAACAGAAAAGTGGCAGGGATTCACGAGTTGGACGCTATCACAACATTGACTGCACATGTAGACACTTTGACAAAGCAGATGCAGCAGAATACCATGTCACTTAAAGCGGTTCAGACACATGTGAGTTGCAAAATTTATGGGGGTCCCCATACTTTTGATAGGTGTACAGCAGTGGACCCGAATAATGTGCCCATGAAGCAGGTTCAAGCAGTGGGAAATTTTCAGAGGCCCTACAATAACCCCTACTCTAACACATACAATCCGGGGTGGAGAAATCACCCAAATTTTTCATGGAAGAATGAACAAGGGCAGGAACCACAATTTCAGGCATCATCCTCACAGCAGTTCAGCCCACCAGACCCACAAGAGAAGCCAGATGACATAAAAGCAGCATTGTTGACCTTTGCCAACTCTCAGACTCAATTCATGGCAGAAAACAGGTCCTCAATTTCATTCTTGGCCAATACTTAGACAAAATTTATGATATAGACCCAGCATTTCATGACAGAGACTATGTCTTCTATCAGAAATTTGGAAACACAGATGGGACAACTGGCACATACACTGAACAGTAGACCGCAAGGAAACCTCCCTAGCAACACAGTGATGAACGCAAGGGAGCATTGTCAGATAATTAGCTTGAGAAGTGGGAAGCAGTTAGAGCAGAGGGCACCCCAAGCAGTGGTTGAAAAGGAGAAGGATGTGGAGCAGACAGTTGAAGTAGTAAAAGAGGGGGTTACTGATGACCGCCCTACTTTAGAAATGGCCCCACCCGGAGTAATGAGGGGGTACACAGATAAAATCCCTTACCCTCAAAGACTGTAGAAGAAGGCTTTGGATAAGCAGTTTTCAAAAAAATTGGAGGTATTTAAGAAACTGCACATTAACCTTCCTTTCATTGAAGCCTTGGAGCAAATGTCAGCGTATGTGAAGTTCATGAAGGAAATTCTTTTTAAAAAGAGAAAGCTGGAAGATTATGACACAGTGGTGTTGACAGAGGAGTGCAATGTCATATTGCAGAAGAAACTTCCCCCAAAGTTGAATGATCTAGGGAGTTTCACCCTACCAAGCACCATAGGGAATGTGACATGCAAGCAAGTCTTATGTGATTTGGGGGCAAGTGTCAACCTAATGCCCCTCTCTGTGTTCAAAATACTTGGTTTGGGGGAGGCAATATCAACCACAGTCACCTTGCAGCTAGCTGATTGCTCAGTTGTGCATCCCCAAGGAATTATTGAAGATGTGTTGGTACAAGTAGGTAAATTCATCATTTCTGCTGATTTCCTCATTTTAGACATGGATGAAGATGAAAATATGTCCATCATCCTTGGTAGACCATTTATAAACACAGGGAGGGCACTTATTGATGTTGAAAATGGAGAGTTGAAGCTCAGAGTGCAAGATGAAGAGATGACCTTCAAAGTGTTCAAGCCATCGCCTGAACCTCAAGACATTGATAGATGCTTTGCTAGTTGTGTAGTTGATAAAAAGGCTCCTCATGAAAGTTCCAATGGTACTGATGCCCTTGATGGTAAGAATTTTGCACCCGTAAATGATGTTGTGGATGAGAACAAGAGAATGAACCCTCCTTAAATGAGCCCTGTGAAAAAGAAAAGGAGAAGGAAGAGGAAAATAGTGCTAAAATGGATATGCGGAGGGGACACTGTACCCCCTTGATCTAGTAAGTAACCTGCGTCCGGCTAAAAAACGTTAAAGACATCGCTACTTGGGAGGCAACCCAATGGTTTTAATTATGTTATTTAATTTTGTTTTAATTTGTTTTATTTTGTCTTGAATAGTCTCACGATCTGGTATGTCAGTATTTTTGGATGACAGATAACAACAGGAACTGACTTCGAGGAGAAAAAGGTGAAAGATGCTGAAGACTGAGAAAATTGGCAGCAGCGCCGTGACGCCAAAATACAGGGCCACGACGCTGAAACTTCAGAGGGCCCAAAAGTTGTGCAATCTCCAGAATTTTTCCTCCCAGACCTCCATTATGACCGATGTGTTGTGTCAGTAAGTTGACCCTTTATTTTTATTCATCACACATTGGGGACAATGTGTCGATTAAGTTTGGGGGGTGTCTTATTTTGTTTCATTGTTTTGTTTTTGAGTCTTTCTATTATCCTTGTATTGTTTTATGTGTTTTTGAGTCGTACTTTTTTTTTCTTTTTATGGATCATGCATGTTGTAGTTGCTAAAGATATTGAGTGGATAAAGTGGGATAATGTAATGGAATTTAAAGCAACAATATGTGTTCTTAAGTTAGATATGCCAAAAATTTATGACATCTAATTATTTGGGATATTTGTGCTTAGCCGATGTGTGTCAGTTATGGAAAGAAAGGTTGAAAAAATGTCTATAAAATATGTTTGCTTGTTATTTGAGGCGAAAGAGTTAAGATATACATGTTTAGGGAGATGATTCAGACATTTCTTTGTTAGCTCTTCTGACCATTCATACCTACTCTGACATAAATTGTATCACTAGTCAGTCCCTTTGAGCCTAATATAATACCTTTCTTTGACACCCTATGATTCCCTGTTTGTGCCATAAGTGATAATTGAAAATATTGGGATGAAAGTGTTGAAAAATAAATAAAAATAGAATGAAAACTTGATGCACCCCAATGAAGAATATACAAAAGCCTAAGTTTGGGGGTGCTTGTTATTTGTAATATGTCTCATTCTTTCAAAAGAAAAAAGGGAAAAAATAGGTATGAGACTAAAAAGAAAGTCAAAAAGAAGGAAAAAAGAGTTGAATGAAAAATGTTTATGGTACGTAATTTGAGTCTAAATGCCAACTTTTACCTACCCCTGCCTAAACCTACATTACAACTCTTGAAAGTCCTGAAAAAATTCTTAATGTGTATATCTATGATTAGTGGAGAATAGCAAGTAAACAGGTCTATAGAATTTTGGAAAAGATGGAATGAAATTGACATGCATAGGTTAGGTGTTTGTATTTTCAATTGATCATGATCTAAGTGAATTTGTGAAATATCTAATGTGAAATTCTAGATTGCTAAATATTCATTCTATGTATGTTCTAACATATTATCACAACTTTCATCCATGATTTTGTAGAAGCATTGCTATAACTACTTGATCCATTTCATTGAGTCTTTTATTTGATTTTGTTTTTGTTTTTATTTAATGTTTTACTCGAGGGCGAGTAAAGTGTAAGTTTGGGGTGTTTGTTAAGTGTATTTTGTATACACTTTTAATTCCTTTAAATTAGTATTTTACTCTTTTATTTCGTGTTTAGTATAGTGTTAGGTGTTTTTTTCTTTCATTTTGTATCACAATGATCATAAAGGAGGAAGTACATAATCGATGATGAAATGAGCTTAATTGAGACGAAATTGCACACTAAAAAGGCCAAGAAATGAAGCCTAAGAAGTTCCGGGAAGTATAGAAGAAATCTGACGAAGTCCGGACGAAAAGGGACACAGAAACGCAAAAACCGGAATTGGGCCGTCGACGGCGCCGCGCCGCTAATTATCCTGCGTACTCTGATTCAGCCCCAGTATTTTCGGCGCCGTTGCGCCAACCTGTAGGGCCACGGCGCCGACACGGAAAATTTGATTTTCTAGGTCGAATTTGACACATTTTCACGATCCGAAAAGACAACTTTTCCTAGCTATATAACCCCTAAACCCTGGCAGCTTTGGGGGATTTTTTTTATCATACCTTAGACCAATTCTAAATCATAATTTTGGAGGCAAGAAGGAGGCAAGACACAATTGGAGACTCTTGTTCAAGTTCTTTTTCTTTCCTTTGTTTTTATTTCAGTTTATGTTGGATTTTGTAGTAGTTCTTGTTATGACAATGTTTAGGAACTAATTACTTTAGTAGGGTTTTCATCGAATCTTCTTGAAGCTCTTTCATATGGTTTATGCATAGTTATTGATTTTTTCTTCATCATATTAAGATCTATTCAATATTGTTATGATTGTTTGATAATTAACTAGCTATTAATTGTCATCACTTATATGATTTCGAATCAAAAGTCTGAAAGGTGAGATTTAAATATGCTGTAATTGTCTAGACATAGGTTAAAATCATGGACGAAAGTACCCCGATACTTGTGTAGTATTTAAAGGTTATTGTTCTTAATCCTTATGTGTGGTAAAACTTATCATAGAAATATATAAGGTTTCTGCACTAGGTTTAGCTCTTGTATGTCCTAATCGGAATATAATGACAGATTAGTTAACCAACTATCTTAATAATAAGAAGAATCGTTAGCATTGCATTAACACGTGAAAGAGTGGATAGTTGAGGAGATTGAAACCCTATTTCCTTCATAACTGTTATAAATCCAAAGTATTATAATCTTTAGTTTATTTTCTGCACTTTGTCATAATTCTTAGTATAATTCTCAAACTAAAGAACGTCAACCAAATAGATACCATAGGATAGATAATCGGTACTTAATAAACCAGTCTCTGTGGACGATAAACTCGGTCTTACAGATCTTTATTACTTGAACGATACGTACACTTGCGTAAGCATCTAGAAATATCGCAACAAGTTTTTGGCACTGTTGTCGGGGACTGACGTACTGTAAATATCAATTTATCTATACTTATTTCTAATTTGATTTTTTTTTTTTTTTTTTGCTTTAGAACATTCTGCCGTGAGCTGTTTGCTGCTTTTGATTAGTCTCAGAAACTTAATTTATGCGAAGTAGGAGAGGAGCTGACATTTCTATCCCTCTGAACCCTGAGATTGAGAGATTGTGCAGACCGAACAGAAAAGAGAAAATAGCAGCTGATTTGTTAACAATGGGAGATCAGTGAAACAATAATTTAGGGAATGATGAGTTAGCGTCTATCTTAAGACAAGTCCCTACAGAAAGGATCTTGAGGGACTATGTGATGTCAACCATTACAGGGGTACAAACTTGAATTCGGCTTCCAGTTGTTGAAGCCAACAATTTCGAAATAAAACCAGTCATATTGCACATGGTTCAAAGCTCAGTTCAGTTTGGGGGATTACCGTCTAAAGATCCTCACTTGCATCTAGCAAATTTCTTGAAGCTGTGTGCAACTTTCAAATATAATGGTGTTACTGATGACGTCATTCGGTTGAGACTCTCCCCATTCTCACTCAGGGATAGAGCAAAGTGCTGGCTGAACTCATTACAGGCGAACTCCATCACTACATGGCAAGACGTAGACCAGAAGTTCCTTGCCAAGTTTTTTCCTCCATCCAAAGCAGCAAAGCTCAGAGGAGAGCTTAATAATTACTATCAGATGGATGAAGAGTCACTATATAATGCATGGGAGCGGTTCAAAGATTTGTAGAGGAAGTGTCCACATCATGGGATTGAGAAGTGGATGATAGTCCACATATTTAATAATGGGTTGTGTGGTACAACTCGTACTATCATTGATGCTGCAGCAGGAGGAACATTCATGAGGAAGTGTGCCAATGAGGCACATGACCTGTTGGAAGACATGGACACAAACAACCATCAGGGGGCAGATGAGAGAGCATTGAATAGCAGAAAAGTGGCAGGGATTCATGAGTTGTACGCTATCACAACATTGACTGCACATATAGCCACTTTGACAAAGCAGATGCAGCAGAATACCATGTCAGTTAAAGCGGTTCAAACACATGTGAGTTGCAAAATTTGTGGGGGTCCCCATACTTTTGATAGGTGTACAGCAGTGGAACCGAATAATGTGCCCATGGAGCAGGTTCAAGCAGTGGGAAATTTTCAGAGGCCATACAATAACCCCTACTCTAACACATACAATCCGGGGTGGAGAAATCACCCAAATTTTTCATGGAAGAATGAACAAGGGCAGTAACCACTATTTCAGGCATCATCCTCACAAAGCGATTCGATCCACGCACCCACAAGAAGCGGATGACATAAAAGCAGCATTGTTGACCTTGGCCAACTCTCAGACTCAATTCATGGCAGAAACCAGGTCCTCAATTTCATCCTTGGCCAATACTCAGACAAAATTTATGATAGAGACACAGCAGTTCATGACAAAGACTAGGTCTTCTATCAGAAATTTAGAAATACAGGTAGGACAGCTGGCACATACACTGAACAAAACCTCTTTAGCAACACAGTGATGAACCCAAGGGAGCAGTGTCAGATAATTAGCTTGAGAAGTGGAAAGCAGTTAGAGCAGAGGGCACCACAAGCAGTGGTTGAAAAGGAGAAGGATGTGGAGCAGACAATTGAAGTAGTAAAAGAGGGGGTTACTGATGACCGCCATACTTTAGAAAAGGCCCCACCCGGAGTGATGAGGGAGTACACAGACAAAATCCATTACCCTCAAAGACTGCAGAAGAAGGCTTTGGATAAGCAATTTTCGAAATTTTTGGAGGTATTTAAAAAACTGCACATTAACCTTCCTTTCATTGAAGCCTTGGAGCAAATTCCAGCGTACGTGAAGTTCATAAAGGACATCCTTTTTAAGAATAGAAAGTTGGCAGATTATGAGACAGTGGTGCTGACAGAGGAGTGCAGTGCCATATTGTAGAAGAAACTTCCCCCAAAGTTGAATGATCCAGGGAGTTTCATCCTACCTTACACCATAGGGAATGTGACATGCAAGCAAGCCTTATGTGATTTGGGGGCAAGTGTCAACCTAATGCCCCTCTCTGTGTTCAAAAGGCTTGGTTTGGGGAGGCAATACCAACTACAGTCACCTTGCAGCTAGCTGATTGCTCAGTTGTGCATCCCCAAGGAATTATTGAAGATGTGTTGGTACAAATAGGTAAATTCATCCTTCTTGCTGATTTCCTCATTTTATACATGGATGAAGATGAAAATATGTCCATCATCCTTGGTAGACCATTTATAAACACAGGGAGGGCACTTATTGATGTTGAAAATGGAGAGTTGAAGCTCAGAGTGCAAGATGAAGAGATGACCTTCAAAGTGTTCAAGCCATCGCCTGAACCTCAAGAAACTGATCGACGCTTTGCTGTTTGTGTAGTTGATAAAAAGGCTCCTTATGAAATTTCCAAGGGTACTGATGCCCTTGATGGTAAGAATTATGCACTCGTAAATGATGTTGTGGATGAGAACAAGGGAATGAACCCTCCTGAAATGAGCCATGTGAAAAAGAAATAGAGAAGGAGGAGGAAAATGATGCTAAAGTGGATATGCGGATGGACACTCTACCCCTTGATCTAGTAAGTGACATGCGTCCGGCTAAAAGACGTTAAAGACAACGCTACTTGGGAGGCAACCCAATGGTTTTAATTATGTTATTTAAATTTTGGTTTAGTTTGTTTTATTTTGTCTTGAAAAGTCTCACGATCTGGTATTTTAGTATTTTTGGATGACAGATAACAACAGGAACTGACTCCGAGGAGAAAAGGGTGAAAAATGCTGAAGACTGAGAAAATTGGCAGCAACGCCGTGGCGCCAAAATACAGGGCCACGGCGCTGAAACTTCAGAGGGCCCAAAAACTGTGCAATCTCCAGAATTTTTTCTTCCAGACCTCCGTTATGACCGCTCTACTTTCTAATTCAGCAAGAAAACGTATGCGTGTATTGTGTCAGTAAGTTGTCCCTTTATTTTTAGTCTTCACACATTTGGGACAATGTGTCGATTAAGTTTGGGGGTGTCTTATTTTGTTTTATTGTTTTGTTTTTGAGTCTTTTTTATTATCCTTGTATTGTTTTATGTGTTTTTGAGTCGTAATTTATTTTTATTTTTATAAATCATGCATGTTGTAGTTGCTAAAGATATTGAGTGGATAAGTGGGATAGTGTAATGGAATTAGAAGCGATAATCTGTGTGCTTAAGTTAGATATACCAAAAATTCATGACATCTAATTATTTGGGGTATTTGTGTTTAGCCTATGTGTGTCAGTTATGGAATGATAGGTTGAAAAAATGTCTAGAAAATCTGTTTGTTTGTTATTTGAGGCGAAAAAGTTAAGATATACATGTTCAGGGAGATGATTCAGGCATTTCTTTGTTAGCCCTTCTGACCATTAATTACCTACCATGACACAAATTATATCACTAGTCAGCCCCTTTTAGCCTAATATAATACCTTTCTTTGACATCCTATGATTCCCTGTTTGTGCCATAAGTGATAATTGAAAATATTGGGATGAAAAGTGTTGAAAAATAAATAAAAAGAGAATGAAAACTTGATGCACCCCAATGAAGAATATGCAAAAGCCTAAGTTTGGGGGTGCTTGTTATTTGTAATATGTCTCATTCTCTCAAAAGAAAAGAGGGGAAAAAATAGGTATGTGACTAAAAAGAAAGTCAAAAAGAAGGAAAAAGGAGTTGAATGAAAAATGTTTATGGTACGTAATTTGAGCCTAAATGCCAACTTTTACCTACCCCTGCCTAAGCCTACATTACAACCCTTGAAAGTCCTGAAAAAATCCTTAATGTGTATGTTTATGATTAGTGGAGAATAACAAGTAAACAGGTCTACAGAATTTTGGGAAAGATGGAATGAAATTGACATGCATATGTTAGGTGTTTGTATTTCCAATTGATCATGATCTAAGTGAATTTGTAAAATATCTAACTTGAAATTCTAGATTGCTAAATATTCATATTATGTACGTTCTAACATATTATCCCAACTTTCATCCATGATTTTGAAGAAGCATTGCTATAGCTACTTGATTTATTTCATTGAGTCTTTTATTTTATTTTATTTTTATTTTTGTTTAATTCTTTACTCGAGGGCGAGTAAAGTGTAAGTTTGAGGGTGTTTGTTAAGTGTATTTTGTATACACTTTTGAGTCCTTTTTAGTTATTATTTTACTCTTTTATTTCGTGTTTAGTATAGTGTTAGGTGTGTTTTTCTTTCATTTTGTGTCACAGTGATCATAAAGGATGAAGTACATAATCGAGGATGAAATAAGCTTAATTGAGATGAAATTGCACACTAAAAAGGCCAAGAAATGAAGCCTAAGAAGTCCCGGGAAGCATAAATAAATCTGACAAAGTCCTGAGGAAAAAAGGACAAAGAAACGCAAAAACCGGAACTGGGCCGTCAACGGCGCCCGACGCTAATTATCGTGCATACTCTGATTCAGCCCCAGTATTTTTGGCGGCGTGGACCTGCTACGAAAAATCTGATTTTCTGGGCTGAATTTGACACATTTTCAGGGTCCGAAAGGGCAACTTTTCCTAGCTATATAACCCCTAAACCCTAGCAGCTTTGGGGGATTTTTTTATCATACCTTAGACCAATTCTAAATCATACTTTTGGAGGCAAGACACAATTGGAGACTCTTGTTTAAGTTCTTTTTATTTCCTTTGTTTTTATTTCATTTTATGTTGGATTTTGTATTAGTTCTTGACATGACAATGTTTAGGAGTTGATTACTTTAGTAGGGTTTCCATCGAATCTTCTTGAAGCTCTTTCATATGGTTAATGCATAGTTATCGATTTCTTCTTTATCATATTAAGATCTATTCAATATTATTATGATTGTTTGATAATTAACTAGCTATAAATTATCATCACTTATATAATTTCGAATCAATAGTCTGAAATGTGAGATTTGAATATGCTATAATTGTCTAGACATAGGTTAAAATCGTGGACGAAAGTACCCCGATACTTGTGTAGTATTTAAAGGTTATTTTTCTTAATCCTCATGTGTGGTAAAACTTATCATAGAAATATAGAAGGTTTCTGCACTAGGTTGAGCTCTTGTATGGTAATCCTAATGATAGATTAGTTAACCTACTATCTTAATAAGAAGAAGAATCATTAGCATTGCATTAACACGTTAAAGAGTGGATAGTTGAGGAGATTAGAACCATATTTCCTTCATAACTGTTACAAACCCAAAGTATTATAATCTTTAGTTTATTTTCTCCACTCAGTCATAATTCTTAGTATATTTCTCAAACTAAAGAACGTCAACCAAATAGATATCATAGGATAGATAATCGGTACTTAATAAACCAGACTCTGTGGATGATAAACTCGGTCTTACAGATCTTTATTACTTGAACGATACATACACTTGCGTAAGCATCTAGAAATATGCAAACATCATTTCCATACAAAAAGGAAGAAGAAGAAGAAGACTATTTTAAAAAATAAATTGAGTTTTTTTGGGGCCATGGCCCCTCCCCGCTTCTACTAAGCTCTGCCCCTGCACATAATCCCTCCGGCTCCTGGTACGGAGGGTGTGCCCACCAAAGAGGAATATCCAAAATTATGGATCTCTTGGTGATAAGGTTCTTCAGTGAATTTATGTCACTATCTCCCTCGACTTCTTACAGACGATAATGAAACCCAACTTTACAGTTATGGTTGCTTGGAATAGATTGCGTGATATATTCCAAGATAACAGTCATTCCCGCATTGTCACCCTTGAACAAGAATTTTCCCAAGTCGCTATGGAGGATTTTCCGAACGTTTTATCATATTGCAAACGACTCAAGGAATTAGCGAACCAACTTCGCAACGTGGGTGCTCCTGTTAGCATCGTCTCGTTCTACAGATAGTTGTAGGCATGTCTGAGGCATATAACAATATTTCTTCGATCATTCGGTAAAGTAACCCCTACCAAAATTTTATCAAGCCCGATCTATGCTTACACTGGAGGAGGCTAGGTTGGCTAAAAAGGTGGCTACTGGCGATAACTCCGGCTTTATTGCCACATCTAATAGTCTTCACGCATATTATGATAATTCAGGATAAAATCACAACAATGGTGGTGGCAAGAAAGGTCAGAATCGCAAGAGTAAAAACGGTTGTGGTTGTGGAAGTAATAATGGCAGAGGACGAGACACTGGTGGGTCCCGGCCAGTTGCGCCACCATGGGCCAACTGTTAGTGACCCACGACTTCTCCTCAAACAGGCGTGTCTTTCGGGAATTAGGCCACTACCTATTCTCGGCCTAATGTCCAGCAACCCCATCACGGGTTGGGCCTGCAGCCCCATCACGGGTTGGGCCTGCAGCCCCAACAGAATCATTCACGACCAGTTGGGCCGTGACCAGTCCCAAGCCTGCTTGGGCCTCAGCTACAGCAGGCCTTTGCGGCTGAGGGGCATGTGTTACACCCCGTAATCCAGGTCATGTATTTGAGAACGTACGAAAGGAAATAAGATTTGAATTTGGAAAGATAAGTTGACCGAATGTTTTTGGACAGATTTTCAGTCAACTTTGGAGCGGTATATCTCCTAGTATATTAGGAGTTTTTAGGTGTTTCAAAAACCTAGTATGTAGTTCATTGAGTCTAGTTTCCAATGCAACAAACCGCTCATCGATAGGACATCGGAGTAGAAAGTTATGGATGTTACAAGATCAGCTGACAGAAGAGAAAGGGTGCAGTTTTCAGTCAGGCGCCACGGCGCCGTATTTCAGGGCCGCGGCTCCGTAAGCCCTGAAACCTTCTGAAGTTGCAGCGCCACAGCGCCGGCTGCAGGGCCGCGGCGCCGAGGAGGGATTTTTTGCGAAAAAGGGTAAAAATCAGAAGATATTTGTGTAGAGGACCTATGGGAGGGCGAGAAGTGTCCCTCCCAACTTGTAGGCAAGCAAGACCCTATATTATGACCAAGTCTTGCAAGACTTGGCCATTTGCAAGACTTACTCCTAAAAGATTTCTCTTCTCTCTCAATTGAGAAAAACCCTAAGCCTAAATGAAATTATTGGAAAGGCGACAAGAAGACAATATGTTGGCAAGCTTGTAGAGGGTTCGTGTGGGTAATTTTAATGTGAAGAAGTATTGCAGAAAGAAGGCTAAAGTGGGCGAGATTGTTGGACTGTTTTGGGCGAAATACCAAGGTAAATTCATTCTCCTTCTTGAAGTAAATTATGTCACGTGTTGTAGAAGTCGGAGAAGGGTATTGTGATAGGGAAAATGGATATAAGAATTGAATGTTGTCATGTCATAAATGAAAGTATAAAAGGGTATTTTTCGAGCCTCTAGTTCGTTGGATTTATATGGTCGTCGTCTTACTTTTTATGTGTAGTTTATTGAAGTGATTTTAGTCGTTCAAAGTGTCGATGTGAATTATGTTTTAACTTTGAAATAAATACTTGGGTTATAAGTAATGGAAATGGACTCCATGTTGTATTAATGTTGTATTGCCGAAAATGACCTTCAATATGGGACAATTTTACATTAATTGTGGGGCAGAATTTTACACGTCCTGTTAAGGCGTGTAATCCCCTTTGGTTAGCTGAATTGTTGCGCCTTAAATGTGGCATGTTTGGTTATTGATTTCGAGCCTTGAAAAAGGTGGAAAAATACGTAGAAACAAAGGAAGTGCTGCTCAATTTTCCGTAGAATTGGAAGCTTTATACTTAGAAATATTCTACGTTGAATCTGGAGGTTGATAGGCGTATTATGGTCATTATAGGTTGACATTCTACGCGCGGCGTATTCAACTTGGCTAGTGGATTGAGCCGGAGAGGTATGTGGAACTTTTCTTATATCTTGAGCATGAGTAGCTATAAATGTATAGTACGGTAGACGTACGAGATTTATATGAATTTAGTTTCATTTGATGTCCTTGACTTGTTTAAGAATGTGCAAGTTGGTTGAGTTAGAGAATTAACTCACTTGTTTTAAAAGTTAAAGATGTCTTAGTTTCTAAAGTATAAAGTTAGTATAACGGCTTTATGGGAAGTTGATTATAACAACTTTATGGGAAGTTAAAAGAATGGTTTATTCTAATAAGGTAAACAAAGATTTCTTGACTTGAAAATGTATAGAATACTTGATTTGGAAAGTATTGATTACTTGAACTATTCTAAAGTTGAGAAACTTGACTTCTAAAGTTAAGAGACTTGAAGTATTCTGAAAGTTATGTAACTTGATTTGAAAGTATATGATACTTGGTTTTTTAAAGTATAAGTCTCTTGGTTATAAAAAGAATGTAATTGTCTAAAACATAAAGAGTTATAACGGCTTTATGGGAAGTCAATTATAACTGCTTTATGGAAAGTTAAGAGAGTGTCTACTTGATTTATAGGCACGAGTTTCCTAGGTTGTGAAAGTAGAAGTTACTTGGTTTTAAAGCCGTGAAATGAATTTCTAAAGGTGTAGTAACTTGATTTAAAAAATAGACATGCATTGATACTACGGGTGATAGTATCTTGGGGTTTTTATATAAAAAGGGTTCTTTTTAAAGGAATGGAAGTACATAGTACTTTGGGTTAAATTCCCGGATTTTTAATGACATGTTAGTGTCTTACGTTAAATAAAATGAGAGTGCATGATAATTAAGGCCAATAAGAAGTTAGGGGAATTCTTAACTTGCTTATGATAATTATGATAAGCCGGTGGTGCTTATGTTATATATGATAAGCCGGTGGTGCTTATGTTATGTATGATAGCCGGTTGTGCTAGTGTTATGTTATTCTTGTGGGGTTAACCCCCGGGTTACTACTTATTCCATGGATTTGCTACCCATGATGCGAGTGCGGCGTTTGTACTCATTGCGGGCCCACCGGGCCTATGCGGGTGAAATAGTCTCATGTGAGGCGGATGACCTCATTGCGGGTCCACAGGACCTATGCGGGTGAAATAGTCCCAGGAGTAGGATTGCTTAATGATATTACGGGCGGGTGGCCCTAATTTGATCATGAGCTTCCTATTTTTATGTAATAAAATATACTCTTGTTTACTCTCATTATTGGTAAGGCACAGTGTACTGTTATTTTGGTCATCACACATGTCTCCAACTTTATTTTAGACTATATGATTTCATTTCAGTACTTTCAGTTTCACATACTTGGTACCTGTTGTACTGACCTCCTTCGGGGGGCTGCGTTCATGTCGCAGGTAGAGTTATACAGGTTGCTGATCCTCACTCTTAGGATCACTGTTCAGCTGTTGAGAAGCTCCTTTACTCCGTAGGCTTATCTTTGGTTCAGATTCCTGGTATTATCGGTTGTTGTACATTCAGGGGTATTGCGGGGCCTTGTCCCGTCACAGTTGTTCTGTCAAAATTCTTAGAGGTCTGTAGTCATGTATGTGGGTCGGTGTGTAAAGAAAAAAAAGATGTAACTGCTTTTGACTATTTGTATATGTATGTTCCGATGACTTTCTCTGATGGTTACCTGTAAGGGTTCCCAGGTAGGGCACCAGTCGCGGGCCTTGGGTCGGGTCGTGACAAAAGTGATATCAGAGCAGTTAGTCCTCGGAAAGTGTCTACAGACCGTGTCTAGTAGAGTCTTGGTTATCGGTGTGTTGTGCACCACATCTATAACCAGGAGGCTGCAAGACATTTTGGATTGGTTTCCATCCTTCTCACTCTGAGATCTTGCGATAGAGCTATGTTGTTAGGGTAGTCCCTCCCTAACGAGTTATATTGATTGCAACTATAAGAAAGGAAGCAGTGACCCAGGAAGGATTATGTGGATTGTGTATCCAGGTTGGTAATACTTGTTTTATAGTTGGTATAATGACGTACAACTATACAGACTTATGTATGAGGGTCAGATGCGTGTTGCCTTGAATGATTTTGGATTACCAAGAATTGGTAAGGACTAAATAGATACCGGAAAGGTATGAAACAGTTTAATGAATTATCATCAAGGTTTTACGTGCTAATTTGAAGTAATTAGTAGATGATGAGCCGTCTGAAAGGGTAATGAACCCTTAAGAAGTCATGATTAAAGGACTTAATGGAATGCCATAATTATAGATTAAGCTACGTGGTATGTTTAAGAGGATTGTACGAATGAGATCCGTATGGAGTAAGTATGGTTGTTATGATTAAGACAACACGATTGAGAGTTTATGAGAAGCTATTTTATCCGTTTACGGGGGGGACTGATAAGATAGGCTTGGAGCATGGAAATTGCGAGCCTAAGAATATTGATAACCGCCGAGACCTTAAGTACGTAATGCTTTCTCGGGCATAAGACTTAATTCAGACTAAGGGTAATAGTTAAGTGCGACGGTGGGTCGGATTGAGGACCTATTACGGGTCACCCCATAACCTAAAATAGATTGGGATCAGTTGGTAGTAGTCCCGCTACGTGACAGGGTTACCAGGATGCAAGGCCTAAGTCTAGTTAAATTGTTACGGGTTCGTGGCCGCATTCCACCGGAACCAGGTCGTGAGAGTCGGAAATGGCCTTATATTGTTTAATATGGTAACTCCAAAGATTGGAGGCCAGAATCAGTATGGAGGTTATGTACGTATTCTAGAATAAGTTCAGAAGTACGGAAAGAATACGACCAGTAAGAAAGAGAGCAACCAAGGTAAAGGAATAGAGCCTGAATCCATGAGAACCTTTCAAGGTGACTACACCCGTGAGTGATGGGTGGTAGCTGAGCGGGTATATAATAATTGCCCGGTGACGATACAGTCGTCGGACCCTAGCAGACCTAGTAGAGCTGATATGACAGACTTTGAGGTCATTATGGATACGGACTAGTTGGCCTCTTGTTATGTCAACGTTGACTGCAGAGAGAAATTAGTTCGATTCCAGTTTTCCGGTAAGCCGGTTATCGAGTGGAAAGGAAGGGAAGTGGTTGTAACCAGTGAATTATCCTTCTTCTTTGAAATCATTGATTTTAATAAGTCTGTGTGACTTGTTCATTTGAGGTAAATTAATGCAGAAAGTAAGTAATAGTTGAATTTGAAGAGTTTAGAGATAGAAATGGAAATGTACGGTCATTGAAAAAGTTCATGTTAAGTGCCCTTGGAGGTACTTGGAGTTGGTTTAGTGTGGCAGTCAGGGCCACGACATTCCGAATGGTTTCAGGAAAAATGCGCGAGGAAGGAATAAGATAAGTGCGAGTACTGCCTGTGGAAAACAGAAGACATCGTTGGTAGGTTTTGAAAATCTATACGATTATAAGGTGGCGCTTGATGATTAAGACTAGGAAAGGGAGATAAGCTCTCTCCCCCACATATAAGGATAGTTTTACGTATTATGGGGTTATGTGTACCCATGTTGTTAGGCGAAGGATATGAGACTGGTAATGGCTTCAGTGTCAACATGCCATAGGTTACAGTTTTAGGTAGCCATGGGAAAAGTATTGTGTTGGGGTAATTGAGGGAGACATTAGGAAATGGTCGAGGATATGTCTTAAGGATATAAATGTTGGTGATAAGCATAAATGGAAATGTATGACCCAGGAGCGAGCTAGAAATATTTTGGGTTAGTAATTAGTATGATATAGGATTATGACCATAATAATAAGGAGAATACAATTACAGTTATGAAGGTTTCCCAAGGCATAATTACCCAGACTAGTGTAAAGACCATTAGAGATGATGGGCAGTTAGGAACACCTCGACGAAAGGTGGTAAACCTGTAATGACGGTCCAGACCGTATATATACGGGGAGGTAAGAGACCCCAGGGCAACTTGAAATGACAAATAAAAGTAAGACGAGTAGACACTCGAACGATAAGAAATCTTGGCAAGCCATTGGATTATGTAATACCATGAATTGAGGTTGAACACCTGACTATAATCTCTATGAGCTGGGAGAGAAAAATAGGATTCCTACTTGATGAGATCAAGGAAATCTCCCCCTAAATTGTGATTGGCAGGAAGTCTTAGCCATGAGACAAGAAAAGGAATCGAATCTAAGTATAGTGACCAAGTTTGGTTGCAACAGAGAAATGGAAACAGGAATCATAATTGAGATTATATCCCCGACTAATTCGGAAGTATGAGAAAGGCTTCCAGTTATGGGAAGATAAGCTGGCTACGACTACAGTTCTAATCCCTCCTGAGGCCTGAGGGACTAGAGGGTTAGGTTATTATGGTAACACTTTGAGTGTTTGGCTGGGTTGTGTGCAGATGTAACCCGATAAAGTAACAACCTATATTTCCCGGCAGCTACGGGAGCATGATAGTGGAGCTCAGATTCGAGAGGTTGTCGAGTCTTCCCTCGTTGAGGAGGTGAAGAGGCGACAGTATAAGGATCCAGTTCTAGAGCAAATTTGAGATACGGCTCTCCAAGAGGAGAAGGACCTGTATGGGTAGCACCGAATAGGGTGTTGTGATATAAGGATAGATTGTGTGTGCCCGATGTTGCAGGACTTGTCAGCAAGTTTTAAGAAAGGCACGCAGTGCTCGTTACTCTATTTGTTCGGGGTTGACTAAGATGTATCATGACCTCAGATGTATGTATTGGTAAGATGGCCTGAAGAGGGACGTAGCATAGTTTGTTGCTTAGTGTCCGAATTAGTAGCAGGTCAAGGTTGAACACCAGAAGCCCTGTGGGCTATTACAGGCGATTGAGATCCTGACTTAGAAATGGGAGGTGATTAATATGGATTTTGTTACAGGGTTGCATCGTACTCAGAGGAAGTGCGGCTCCCTGAGGGTCATAGTAAACAAGCTGACGAAATCAACCCATGTTCTTCCGATCAGGACCACTTACTCGGCTGAGGATTATGCTAGATTATATAGCAGAGAGATTGTGAGACTGCACGGGGTTCCTACATTTATGATGTCAGACGGATGAGCTCAGTTTACGGATAACTTCTGGAGGCTTTCTAGAAGGGATTAGGGACACAGGTGAGTCTCAGTGTTGCATTTCACCCTCAGACCGACGGACAGGCAGAGCGTACTATCCAGGTACTTGAGGTTAGGTTGCGGGCCTGTGTTCTAGATTTCAAAGATAGCTGGGAGGATTATTTGCCTCTTGTTGAGTTACGTATGATAACAGATACCCTTCCAGTATTCAGATGGCCCTATATGAGGCTTTGTAGGAAAGGAAGTGTAGATCGCCGATTGGTTGGTTCGACATAGGCGAGGTCAGTTAATTTTCCCAGACTTAATTCAGCGGGCTGTGGATAAGGCGAAGCTTATCCAGGAAAGATTATTAGCAAGCTCAGAGTCGATAAAAGCTTTATGCAGATAACCGACGTCGACACTTAGAGTTCAGGTTGACGTTTTAGTATAAGTATTGTTATGTGGCCATGGGTGGCATATTTTTGTATGAAGGGTGTAGTAAAAGGAGACTATGTCGCTATCTAATTAGTTGACTCTGAAAGAACATTTGGGGACGAATGTTTCTAAGGGGGGAATAATGTTACACCCCGTAATTCTAGGTCATGTATTTGAGAACGTACGAAAGGAAATAAGATTTGAATTTGGCAAGATAAGTTGACAGAATGTTTTTGGACAGATTTTCAGTCAACTTTAGAGCGGTATATCTCCTAGTATATTAGGAGTTTTTAGGTGTTTCAAAATCCTAGTATGAATTTCATTGAGTCTAGTTTCCAACACAACGAACCGCTCGTCGATCGGACATCGGAGTAAAAAGTTATGGATGTTACAAGATCAGCTGACAAAAGAGAAAGGGTGCAATTTTCAGTCAGGTGCCACGGCGCCGTATTTCAGGGTCGCGGCTCCGTAAGCCCTGAAACCTTCTGAAGTTGCAGCGCCACGGCGCCGGCTGCAGGGCCGCAGCGCCGAGGCGGGACTTTTTGTGGAAACGGGTAAAAATCAGAAGATATTTGTATAGAGGACTTATGGGAGGGTGAGAAGTGTCCCTCCCAACTTGTAGGCAAGCAAGACCTTATATTATGACCAAGTATTGCAAGACTTGGCCATTTTCAAGACTTCCTCCTAAAAGATTTTTCTTCTCTTCTCTCTCAATTGAGAAAACCCTAAGCCTAAATGAAATTATTGGAAAGGCGACAAGAAGGCAATATGTTGGCAAGCTTGTAGAGGGTTCGTGTGGGTAATTTTCACGTGAAGAAGTATTGGGAAAGAAGGCTAAAGTGGGCGAGATTGTTGGGCTGTTTTGGGCGAAATACCAAGGTAACTTCATTCTCCTTCTTGAAGTAAATTATGTCACGTGTTGTAGAGGTCGGAGAAGGGTATTGTGATAGGGAAAATGGATATAAGAATTGAATATTGTCATGTCATAAATGAAAGTATAAAAGGGCAGTTTTCGAGCCTCTAGTTCGTTGGATTTATATGGTCGCAGTCTTCACTTTTTATGTGTGGTTTATTGAAGTGATTTTAGTCGTTCAAAGTGTCGATGTGAATTATGTTTTAACTTTGAAATAACTACTTGGATTATAAGGAATGGAAATGGACTCCATGTTGTATTAATGTTGTATTGCCGAAAATGGCCTTCAATATGGGACAGTTTTACATTAATTGTGGGGCAGAATTTTACACGTCATGTTAAGGCGTGTAATCCACTTTGGTTAGCTTAATTGTTGCACCTTAAATGTGGCATGTTTGGTTATTGATTTCGGGCCTTGAAAAAGGTGGAAAAGTACGTAGAAACAAAGGAAGTGCTGCCCAATTTTCCGCAGAATAGGAAGCTTTATACTTAGAAATATTCTACGTTGAATCTAGAGGTTGATAGGCGTATTATGGTCATTATAGGTTGACATTCTACGCGCGGTGTATTCAACTTGGCTAGTGGATTGAGCCGGAGAGGTATGTGGAACTTTTCTTATCTCTTGAGCATGAGTAGATATAAATGTATAGTACGGTAGACGTACGAGATTTATTTGAATTTAGTTTCATTTGATGTCCTTGACTTGTTTAAGAATGTGCAAGTTGGTTGAGTTAGAGAATTAACTCACTTGTTTTAAAGGTTAAAGATGTCTTAGTTTCTAAAGCATAAAGTTAGTATAACGGCTTTATGGCAAGTTGGTTATAACAACTTTATGGGAATTTAAAAGAATGGTTTATTCTAATAAGGTAAACAAAGATTTCTTGACTTGAAAATGTATAGAATACTTGATTTGGAAAGTATTGATTACTTGAACTATTCTAAAGTTAAGAAACTTGACTTCTAAAGTTAAGAGACTTGAAGTATTCTGAAAGTTATGTAACTTGATTTGAAAGTATATGATACTTGGTTTTTGAAAGTATAAGTCTCTTGGTTATAAAAAGAATGTAATTGTCTAAAACATAAAGAGTTATAACGGCTTTATGGGAAGTCAGTTATAACGGCTTTATGGAAAGTTAAGAGAGTGTCTACTTGATTTATAAGCACGAGTTGCCTACGTTGTGAAAGTAGAAGTTACTTGGTTTTAAAGCCTTGAAATGAATTTCTAAAGGTGTAGTAACTTGATTTGAAAAATAGACATGTCTTGATACTACAGGTGATAATATCTTGGGGTTTTTATATAAAAAAGATTCTTTTTAAAGGAACGGAAGTACATAGTACTTTGTGTTAAATTCCCGGATTTTTAATGACATGTTAGTGCCTTAAGTTAAATAAAATGAGAGTGCATGATAATTAAGGCCAATAAGAAGTTAGGGGAATTGTTAACTTGCTTATGATAATTATGATAAGCCGGTGGTGCTTATGTTATATATGATAAGCTGGTGGTGCTTATGTTATGTACGATAGCCGGTTGTGATAGTGTTATGTTATTCTTGCGGGGTAAACCCCCGGGTTACTACTTATTTCATGGATTTGCTACCCATAATGCGAGTGCGGCGTTTGTACTCATTGCGGGCCCACCGGGCCTATGCGGGTGAAATAGTCCCATGCGAGGCGGATGACCTCATTGCGGGTCCACAGGACCTATGCGGGTGAAATAGTCCCAGGAGTAGGATTGTTTAATGATACTACGGGCGGGTGGCCCTAATTTGATCATGATCTTCCTATTTTTATGCAGTAAAGTATACTCTTGTTTACTCTCATTATTGGTAAGGCACATTGTACTGTTATTTTGGTCATCACACATGTCTCCAACTTTATTTTAGACTATATGATTTCATTTCAGTACTTTCAGTTTCACATACTTTGTCCTGTTGTACTGACCTCCTTCGGGGGGCTGCGTTCATGCCGCATGTAGAGTTATACATGTTGCTGATCCTCACTCTTAGGATCACTGTTCAGCTGTTGAGAAGCTCCATTACTCCGGAGGCTTATCTTTGGTTCAGATCCCTGGTATTGTCGGTTGTTGTACATTCAGGGGTATGGCGGGGTCCTGTCCCGTCACAGTTGTTATGTCAAAATTCTTAGAGGTCTGTAGTCATGTATGTGGGTCGGTGTGTAAAGTAAAAAAAGATGTAACTGCTTTTGACTATTT
The DNA here is from genome assembly GCA_029844215.1 of Przewalskia tangutica. NCBI lineage: Eukaryota > Viridiplantae > Streptophyta > Magnoliopsida > Solanales > Solanaceae > Przewalskia > Przewalskia tangutica. The sequence goes on along the minus strand of CM056720.1, from coordinate 25,074,534 downwards.
GTATATGTATGTTCCACTGACTTTCTCTGATGGTTACCTGTAAGGGTGCCCAGGTAGGGCACCAGTCGCGGGCCCGGGGTCGGGTCGTGACAGCATGCTTTCGCACCGTCTCCGACAGATATTGAAACACAATGCACACGCTAGGATTAACTCCTCCGGAGCCAAATTGGTACATGGACACAGGTGTCACAACCCACATGACGTCTGATTCAGGTACTCTCTCGTCTTATTCCAATTTGAGCAACCCTTGTAGCATAATTATTGGGAATGGTAATATTATTCCAATTCATGGTTATGGTCATAAAAATTTGTCTTCCCCCCCCCCCCCCCACCCACCCATTATCTTGAAAAATACCCTTCATGCCTCTAAATTGATTAAAAATTTAGTGTTTGTCCGTAAGTTCACCACCGATAATTTCGTTTCAATTGAATTTGATCCATTTGATTTCTCTGTAAAGGATTTCAAAACGGGAAGTCCTCTCATGAGGTGTGATAGTAGGGTAGATCTTTATCTTATCACGGCAAATTCTGGTTTCTCGAGTCAAATATTGCCATCAACTTTTGCAGCTATTGCTCCTTTCTTGTGGCATGCTCGTCTAGGTCATTCGGGGTCTTCTATTTTGTCTTCTTTAGATAAAAATAATTTTATTTATATAAGGGTACGCGTAGTACTCCGAATTATCAATCTTGTTCTTTAGGGAAATTGGTAGATTGTCATTTGTAGACTCTAATTATCATACTTCAATGTCATTTGACATTATTCATAGCGATTTATGGGCATTTCATGTTCTCAGTTCTTTGAGTCATCGATATTATGTTCTATTTTTGGATGATTATTTTAAGTTTTTATGGACTTTTCCGATAGTGAAAAAATGTCAAGTTTTTTCCATCTTCTTAAAATTTAGAGTATTCATCAGAACCCAATTTGAACGAAAAATAAAAAATATGCAATGTGATAATGACAAAGAGTATGATAATAGGGTATTTCAGGATTTTTGTGCTACTAATGGGATAAATTTACATTTTTCTTGCCCTCATACATTTTCACAAAAAGGGAAAGCCGAACGCAAAATTAGTACCATTAACAACGTTGTCCGAACTTTATTGATTCATGCTTCCATACCCCCGACTTTTTGGCATCATGCTCTACAAATGACTACAGATATTTTTAGCGTTCTTCCATCTAAGGTTTGACATATTCGACCCCGCTTCACATTTTATATAATTACTCTTTCGTATTCACATCTTTGGGTCTTTGGGTCTTTGGGTGCTTGTGTTTTCCACTCTTTCCGTCCACCACAATTAACAAACTTCAAGCCCGGTCTACCCCTTGTGTATTTTTAGGTTATTCGTCAAATCATCGTGGTTAAAAATATTTTGATTTATCATCTAATAAAATTATTATTAGTCGCCATGTATTATTTGATGAGCCCCAATTTCTGTTTGCTAAGGTAAATAGTCTCGTGCCTAGTTTGTATACTTTTTTAGATGATGATATATTCCAGTATATTATTCACCATTTTTAGGACTTGTCCTGCACCCCAAATTCTCCAGCGGGCCCACTACCCGCTAGTCCCACGTCGTCGGCCAGCTGTCCACTAATGCGTCGGCTGGGCGATTTACGATATTGGATCGATCCGGTAATCTTTGGGCGGTCGGTTCTGTGTCCTCGGCATCGTCGGTTTCTCATTCTGGGCCAGCAGACCCACTGTTACACCCCGAAAATCCCATGATATGTTTATAAGAATGTACGTAAGAACTCAAAAGTGTTACAATTTGAGACTAGTAAAATTTATCGGAATTATGGAATTGTCGAAAATCGAAATATTGCGACGAATGGGAGGGCGACACGTGTCACCCCCTTATTGGTAGTGGACGAATTGAACCATGGGCAAAAGGGTCATTTGACCATTAAATAGATGAGTAAGTCTTGCTAAAGTCTTGAAGCTTGACAATGTTGACTAAGTCAAAGGCCACTTGGACTTGATCCATGTGAAACTCATCCAAGCCACACAATTGTACTAATCTTGACCCTCCATCATGTTATATATGTATACTAGTGCAAGACAAGCTCCACACTTAGCTAAAATTTCAAAAAAATCTTGAAGAGCTCTAAGTAGCTCTCGGCTTTGAGGGTTTTTCAAGAAGAAAGTTTTTCAATTTTTGTCCAATAATCCCATACTTTAAACCAAGGTTCCTAAGTGTATTGTAAGGGTATCTCAATAGAAAGATTCCGGAAAAATGGCGTTTTCGTATTAGTCGCAAGGCGGAAAGTTAAGGAGTTCTTCAACTTTGAAGTTGGAACTTGAAGATAAGTTCTTCACAAGCTTCTAAGGGTTGCTTGGAGTGGATTGGAACGTCGAAAAAAGGAGCTAAAGTTGCTAAGGATCGACTTGTGATCTTGGATCATATTTGGGCTAAATGAGGTATAACCTTCATCTTACTTTTGTAATTGAAGATTTCATGTTATGATAAGTTATAAGTGATCATGTGATATGTGTTATGAAGATTGATAAGTGTTATGGAAGTTTAGAAGCTCAAATCCGAAAATGACATGTTGAGTCATTTGAAATTGAATTACATTTTGGTCGTTAATTAGAATAAATCGCATATTACCTACTTGAAGATTGTAGTAGTTATACTCGATTGCGGCTTGATAACATGTTATACTAAACAACTTGGATTGAATAGGAAATGGGAAAAGACATTGTATTGTTGTCACAATTGCGAATGGACATTGTATTTTTGGACTAGTTTGATGTAAATTGTGGGGCGGAATTTTACACGTCTAGTAGGCGTGTAATCCCCTATTGTTAATTACATTGTTGGGCCTTAAATGTGGCGTGTTTGGTTATTGAATTCGGCCTTGAAAAAGGTGGCAAAGTATGTAGAAACAAAGGAAGTGATGTCCGATTTTCCGTAGAATTTAGTGACTTTGCACTTGGAATATTCTACGTTTGAAGTAAGAAGTTAATAGACGTATTATGGTCATTATAGTTTGACATACTACGTACGGCGTATTGGACTTAGCAAGTGGATTAAACCGAAGAGGTATGTGGAACTTTCTTATCTCTTGAGCATGAATAAGTTGTAAATGTATAGTACGGTAGACGTACAAGATTTTGACAATCTAGTCCATTTGATATCCTTGGCTTATTTTAAGAATGTTCAAGTTGGTTGAGTTAGGGAATTAACTCACTTGTGTAAATATTAAGGATATCTTGGTTTTCAAAGGTTAAGAGACTTTAAGTATGTTGAAAGTATTTTTGATACTTGTTTTGTTGGAAAGTTTAAGTCTCTTGGTTATAAAGAAGAATGTAAGTTTCTAAGGTATAAAGCTAGTATAACGACTTTATGGGAAGTTGGTTATAATAGCTTTATGGAAGGTTAAAAAGAGTGATTTACTCTAAGTAATTTAAGTATGATAAATGACTTGAATTAATGAAAGGCAAATTGATTTAAAGGCATCAATTGCTTAAGGTTTTAAAAGAAGAAGTCACTTGATTTAGAAGCCTATAATTGTATTTCTAAAAGGTATTGTGACTTGTCTTGAAATGTAGTTATGACTTGATACTATGGTTATTAGTATCTTGGAAGTTTTATATGAAAAAAAGTCATTTTAAAAGAATAGGAGTACATAGTACTTTGGGTTAAATTCCCGGATATTTATAATGACATGTTGGTGCCTTAAGTAAGTGTATATGAATAAGACTAATAAGAAGTTAGGGGGATTTCTTAACTTGCTTATTTATTGTATGATAAGCCGGTAGTGCTTATGTTATGTATGATAAGCCGGTAGGGCTTATGTTATGTATGATGGCCGATTGAGCTAGGGTAAGAGTATAAATGAGGGGTAAACCCCAGGCGTTATACCGCTTCTCCGGGGTAAGAGTATAAATGAGGGTAAACCCAAGGCGTTATACCACCTTGGGGTAAGAGTATAAATGAGGGTAACCCCAAGGCGTTATACCACATTGTGGATTTGCTACCCATGATGCGAGAATACCTCGTGAGTCCTTATGGGCTTATGCGGGTGAAATAGTCCCGTGCGGTAGTCTGACTATCACGAGAATACCTAAATGCGGGTCCATGCGACTATCACGGGTGAAATAGTCCCGAGTAGGATTGCTTAATGATCTGCGAGCGGGTGGTCTCTTTGATCGTGAGCTTCCTATTTTTATGTTGTAAGTATACTCTTTATTACTCATTGTTAGTAAGGCCTGATGTACTATTAATTGAGTTATCATACTGTCTCGGTTTATTATAGACTTATGATTTCATTCTGATCTTTCGGTTTCACATATTTGGTACATGTTGTCTTGACCTCGCCGAAGTGCGTTAAACGCCGAGTAGAGTATCTGATGGCTGATCCTCACTTTTAGGATCACTGATTCAGCTGTTGAGAAGCTCCATTACTCCGGAGGTTTATCCCTGGTATGGTCGGTTATTGTACATTCAGGGGTATGGCGGGGCCCTGTCCCGTCACAGTTGTTATTCTTAGAGGTCTGTAGTCACATTTGTGGATTGGGTTGTAAAGAAAAAAATGTATTGTTTTATTTGTATAGTTTACGGAAGGTGGCCTTATCGGCTAGCCTGTTGTTACTTTATGTTTAAGCATGTTATCAGTTGTGTATGTTCCGCTGCTATTCTCTGATGTATACCGAAAGGGGTGCCCAGGTAGGGCACCAGTCGCGGGCCCGATTCGGGTCGTGACACTCACTTCCTGCTAGCCAGCTCGTCCCGTGTTCCGAAATTTTCCAAAATTCACCCAATTCTGCCCCGAGTCATGGACCAGTCACCCGAGGTCAACGGGGTATTTTTAAACTAAAATATATTTTAATTTAAATTTTAATGTTCTTAAATCACCACTACCTCATAATCATGTGTCTGTTTTAAATGACCCAAATTGAAAGATTGTTATGACTGACGAATATAATACTCTCATTGATAATAAGACGTGGGAGTTGATGTCTCGTCCATCTGGTGTTAATATTATTCAGTCTATGTGGATCTTTGTTCATAAGGACAATTCTGACGGTTCGTTTGCGAGACATAAGGCTCGTCTTGTAGGTGATGGTAAGACTTAGTAGATTGGTGTAGATTATGGTGAGACATTTAGCCCGGTGGTCAAGCAGGCTACAATTCACACTGTGCTCAGCTTGGCTCTTTCGAAACATGCCTCATTCATCAGCTAGATGTGAATAATGTTTTTTTACATGGTGATCTCACGGAGACAGTATATATGCATCATCCTTTGGGGATTAGGGATCCCAAATATCCTCATCATGTTTGTTTATTGAAGAAGTCCTTATATGGGCTTAAGCAATCTCTGAGGTCTTGGTATAAGAGGTTTGCAGACTATGTTTCGACTATTGGGTTCTCTCACAACATGTCTGATAATTTATTATTTATATATCGTCGGGGTTCTTCCTTGTCTTACATACTCTTATGTGTATTATATTATCTTGATTGCCTCTTCTGATGCATTACGTCAGTCTATCATGACAATGCTCAGTTCTGCGTTTGCCATGAAAGATTTGGGGGCCTTGAGTTACTTTTTAGGGATTGTTGTCACTCGTCATGCAGGTGGATTGTTCTTATCACAAAAGAAGTATGCAGTTGAGATCATTGAGAGGGATGGGATTTCATCCTGTAAGTCCATTTCCACTCCATTCGATACTAAACTCAAGTTGGGTGCTACGGCTGGCTCCCCGTACGAGGATCCCACTCGCTATCGTAGTCTTGCAGGGGCTCTTCAATATTTTACATTTACGAGACCAGATATTACATATGTCGTACAACAGGTGTGTTTGTTTCTGCATGATCTCATGGTTGAGCACATGAATGCGCTCAAACACATCATTAGGTACATCCAGGGGACACTTGACTATAGTTTACATTTATATCCTTCGTCGATAGCTAAGCATGTATCGTATACAGATGCTGATTGATGAGGATGTGTAGACATCAGACAGTCTACATCTGATTATTGTATGTTTCTTGGCAATAACTTAGTCTCTTAGTCTGCAAAGCGTCAGTCGACTATATCACGTTCCAGTGTAGAGGCCGAGTATCGATGGGTAGCTAATGTAGTCTCTGAATCATGTTGGTTACAAAATCTCCTTTTAGAGCTTCATTGTCTTATTGAGAAAGTTATCTTGGTTTATTGTGATAATGTTAGTGTCATCTATCTTTCTGAAATTTCGGTTCAGCACCAGCGCACTAAACATAGCGAGATAAACATTCACTTTGTTCGCAAAAAGGTAGCTCGTGGACAGGTAGCGTATGTCATGTCCCTTCCAGGTATCAAATTACAGACATCTTTACAAAGGGTGTTCCATCAGTCCTTTTTGAAGATTTTAGAGACAGTCTCAGCATACGAAGACCGCCCGTTATGACTGCGGGTGTATGTTAAATATACATAAGTATACACATGTATACTTATGTATATTGGACAAGATCATCTCGGCCAACACATCACATGTATCACGGGCAGAAGGCCCAAGTCGGGGTTGAGGTTATTGATGTATATTAGGAATGCATATTGTAGTATAATTAATATTGTACTCTTATCATAATTGTATAGTTAATTCTCCAAATAGAATATGATTTTAGGAATAGAATAGGAAAATGATTTTCCTATTATGAAAATATGTAAAATGTATATATATCTCTTTCATTAATGAAAATAATTAAGGGATTATTTCTTTTAATATCAAACACAATTTCCCCTTCAGCTTCATCACTTCAATCCAAGTGCTTAAAAATTGTTTTATTTAATCAACTCTAATACTAGAAGGCAATTAGCTAGAGTACTTACTTTTTCTCGAAATGGTGCAAGTTAATATTGTTGTTGTCTCGGCACAGGAAGTTGGAATGGCTCCGGCGCCATCACCAGATGTTGTGCAGGGTTCTCCCTTGCTGGTTTCTTCATTCAATGATTTTACTGATGTCTCTTGAATGATATCGCCAGTTGGTTGTCGTATATGTACTGAATATTGATGAAGTATATTCTTGTTATCCTTGTAATCCCCATATAAATTTTCAATTTTTCACATGGTTATTAAGTTTGACATCATAGCAGTATTTACTACTATTTTTTAATCAATTACCTGTATCTCTTTTCTCTTATTAGTATTTCCTCTAGCTAAAGTTCAAACTTTTTGCATTACTTGAGGCAACTGATGAGATATCAAAGGGAAAGTCGTGTAAACGTGTATAGTGATTAATATAAAATCTCTACTCATAATTATAATATATTTCATATATTATGTAAATATAAATATGGTAAGACTAGAATTTCTCTTAGAATTAGGACTAGGATTCTTATTGTATAAGGGATGAATATTGTACAATATATATATTGATATTAATGAGAAAGACTTCTGAAGTGAGATTAATATTATCTTACATGGTATCGAGAGCCAAAACACTAGAACCCTAGAATTTATTTTCTCCAAGCCGCCGACAACCCCCTCCCCCTCGGGATCCATCACGTCCCTATACCAAAAATTCTTGGTTTCTCTTCTTCTCCATTCCTTTCTAATATAAATGGGTACTCTTGAAACTTCCACACTTTCTGACGCTTCCGCTTCCACACCTCCCACCACGAATTCATCACCATCTTTTCATCCAGCTCTCGTCGTTACAAACATCAAAAATTACATCCCTCTCATTCTTGATCAGGAAGATGGTCAATACTGATCGTGGGTCGAACTCTTCAAAATGCATGCATGTGTTTACTACACGCTTGATCACATCGACGATTTTGTTCCTCGCCCCTCCGGAGATCGATGACACAACATGGCGTCGTCTCGATGTCGTGGTTAAACAGTGGATATATGACACTATATCCAAAGATCTCCTTCTCACTATCATGAAAATCGGTGCCTCAGCCCGCGACTTGTGGATTCGTTTGGAGGAAATATTTCAAGACAACAAACGCACACGCACTATGTATTTAGAGGAACAATTTAACAACACATGTCTTGATAATTTCTCCAACATGACTGAGTACTGCAAACAGTTAAAACTTGTGGCGGATCAACTCTCCCACGTTGGCACGCCCGTCTCGGAAACTAAAATGGTGTTACAATTTATTGCAGGCCTTCCGAAAGGAGAATATGATACTTTGGCCACTATGATTCAACAGGCGGATTCGTTACCCTGTTTTAACAAAGCTCGCTCACAGTTGTTGCTCAAAGAAACCCGTCGTGCTAAGCAGGATGAGCACAGTCAGAAGGCTTAGCTGTCGAAACGCAACCCCAAAATCAAATTTCTGCCGACCAAACACCGCCAGAAAATTCTCAATCGCGGCATGAGTGTCTAGGGCCGCGGCGACATAGGAGGGCGTGGTCGTGGACAGGATCACGGTCAGCAGAACCAGCAACAACAGCCACAACACGGTTCGCGAAGCGGTTGGGCGCGCGGCAACCAGCGATACTTGCGAGCGCGCGGCGCCTCGCAATTTCAATACCAGCGATCCTTGTCGTATGCTCACGCGGGTTGTTAAGCCCAACTCCAATCCCTCGGCTAGCCCAGTACCCTCAGCAATCTCACTTCATGCAAGGCCAGTTCCAGCAGCCCGCATCCAGCATAGCCCCCACTGATTTGGGCCAGGCTTTCAGAAGCCTAAATCTACAACAACCGTACAACAATTGGTACATGGACTCCAGTGCCACATCTCACCTCACCCCGTCTGCAGGTAATATTCCCAAAATATTCATTTTAAAGCATCCTCAATATATTACAGTTGGCAATGGTCACCGCATTCCAATAAAGTGTTATCGTACATCCTACATACAACCTCCTCATCCACCATTCTCCCTTAAGAATGTCCTATATGCCCCAAACATCATTAAAACACTAATTTATGTCCGCAAGTTTACTCGTAATAATTCTGTCTCTGTTGATTTTGACCCTTTTGGTTTCATTGTGAAAAATCTTCATACGGGGACACCTCTTACGAGATGCAATAGCACGGGGGATCTCTATCCATTTTCATCCACCTCCGATGTCAGATCTTGCTCTCCCGTCTATCTAGTGGTTATTTCTCCATCCACATGGCATAACAAGCTCGGTCATCTTAGTGTCACTTTTGCACCTCTTGATATTATACATACCGATTTATGGACATCTCCTATCCCTAGTTCCCTCGGTCATAAATATTATCTTATGTTGCTAGATGATTTTGCTCACTATATTTGGGTATATCCTCTTAAATACAAATCGGAAGTGTTTGCCAAATTTTTGAGTTTCACACTTTTATCCAAACACAGTTTGAAAAAGGTATAAAATCTTTTCAGTGCGATAATGGTCGTGAATTCACTCCAACTTTTACCGGATTTGTACAAATAATGACATGATTTTTCGATTCTCATGTCCTCACACCTCCCCACAAACGGTAAAGCTGAACATATCATTCGCACCATAAACAATATGATTCACACTCTATTGATTCATGCCTCCCTCCCTCCGTCCTTCTGGGTATATGCTGCTAAGATATCAGAATACATTCTAAATATTCTCCCAACTAGTACCCTTCACAATATAACCCCTACCAAAATCCTCTATCGCATAGTCCCCTCTTACGATTATTTATGGATATTCGGTTGTCTAGGTTATCCTAACCTTGCATCTACCGCCCTCACAAACTAGCTCCCCGGACCACTCCATGTGTCTACCTAGGCTTCCCGCCGAACCATATGAGTTATCTCTGCTATGACTTGTCCACTCGTCAAATCCACATTTCCCGTCACGTCACATTCGACGAGACCACATTTCCGTTTTCAAATCTTCAGAAATTCCAAAAATCGGATTACTCCTTTCTTGACGAGTCTGCCATCTCTCCCATCATTCTCAGTCAACTACAGTCATCACCGTCGTCAGCGCAGCGGCCCATCATGGAAGCGCTGCGGCGCCTACCTTCCAGTGACAAAAGTGCTTCCATACCGTCATCAGTGTTGTGACCATCGATGATGCGCCGCGGTGCCTAAGCTACAGTGAACAAATTTCCTCTACACCGTCGTCAGTGCCAAAGCCCATCAACGAGGCGCTGCAGAGCCTCAGCTCCAGTAGCCACTGGACCTCGAGCGCCGCGGCCCTAGATCGCGGTGCTGCGACGCCTTCGATAGAAACTCCCCCACCTTCCCCATATCTGACCATACCATCAGTCTCGGATCCCACCACTCAGCCGCCGTAGCCACCCACTGTCCCCACTCATCAAATGGAAACTCGTGCCAAATAGGGGATTATCGGTTACACCCCATAACCCCAGACATGTATTTGAGAACGTAAGTAAGACTTGAACGTTGAAAGATTGTATAACTATTTTCTTAAGGAAATATTTCAGAACCTCGTGAAAGAAAAATATTTGTTAGTTGGAATTTAATTCTCAAATTTGGTATTTGAGATTCAAAGAATATTCAGGAGTTTTAGATTTTCAAGTCTCAGATTTGGTCATGTGGGGCCCACAGGAAACTTTTACGAATTTGTGGGGCCCACAAGGTTTTGAAATATTTTGGCCAATTATGGATATTTTTTTGAGGAAGAAATATTTTGGGCCAACAGGAGGGTGACACGTGTCACCCCCACTTGACCTTGACTTGGACTTTGACATTAGATATTTGTTAGAGATGAGGACAAGTGGACCATGAGTCCCACTCCACTTGTCTTACACACAAAGATATACATCTATATAGAGAGCCTTGGAAGACTTCCAACACTTAACATATTTTCACACAACACAAGTTCTATATCTCTCTCCCTCTATCTCGATTTTCTCTAAGAAATGAAGAACAAGATTAGTATATCTTCCAAGTGTTGTTCACATAGACAAGGTGAAGATTCCTAACCAAGTATTAGCCAAGATTAAACACCCCTAATCCCTTAGAACACCTTGGGCGAGAATGGGGCCTTGAAAACCCTAACTTGATCTTCAACTTTTGGTGTTATATCAAGAAGAGGAGTTGGTTACAAGCTTCTAAAGGTCGCATATTGCGGATTGGAACGTAAGGATTTGGAGTGAAGACTATCTCTAAGGATCGACTTTAAACTTGAATTATTTTGGGCTATATTGAGGTAAGGATCATTGTCCTCTTATTATTATGAAAGATTACGTGTTGTAGTATCATATGATTGAACTTGTGAAAATTAGAATGCAGATTAAAAAGGCTTTGGATTTATGGATGTGTTGGCCGAGAATGGCCCTAAAATGTTGGTATATTATGGATTGTTTATAGAACTGTTTTATATCGTTGTGGGGCAGAATTTTACACGTCTTGAGAACGTGTAATCCCCTTTGGTTGTTGCCTTAAATTGTGCCTTAAAGATGTGGCTTTTTGTTGCTGTATTCGGGCCTTGAAAAAAGTAGAAAAGTACGTAGAAGCGGAAGTCTTTGCCCAATTTACGTAGAATAATGGGGACCATTATTTGGTATAACCTACACTTGAAAGCATGGAACTGATGGAATTGTTAATTGTCATTATAGGTTGAAGTAATACTCGTGACGTGTTCTACGTGGCGTGTGGATTAACCGAAGAGGTATGTGAAACTTCTTCTATCTCCTTTGAGCATGACTTTATAAAAATGAGCGTACGATGAACGTACCTGTTTTAAATGAACTCGGGTTCTTGGTAGTATATAAGGGAGGTTACTTGATTGAAAGGAGGCTTAGAAAAAAATGCGAAACTGCAGAATTTGGGTTCGGGGCCGTGGCTCAAAACTTGAGACGCGAAGTTTAGTGCGGCCTTTCATAGTGCGAGGCCGTGGCTGCTCGCATTGAAAAGTGCCAAGGATTAGTTAGGGGGCGGGATGGTGTTTTCGTGCCACGGTATCGACCCTAGATAGTATAAGTGACTTGATGTTTAAAAACTAAGTTACTTGAATGAGATGGGTACACTTGACTTGATTTTAAAAGTAGAAGTGTCTTGATAATACGGGTGTTAGTGTCTTGAGATTTTATAAAGGAAATAATGTACGGCGGACGTACATGGTGCTATGGGGTTCAACTCCCCTATATTGCATGATGTGATTCCTTTTATAGGAATAGATGTACATAGTACTTTGGGTTAAATTCCCGGATTTTACACGACATGATAGTGCCTTGAGTCTAATAAAATGATGGTTCATTCATTTGCTTCTAATGAGAGTAAAATATTACTTAACTTGCATATGTTGTTCATAATAGCCATTAGTGCAAGTGTTATATTATTTATTGCGGGGTCAACCCCCGGGACATTGTACATTCCGTGGATTTGCTCTCCACGATGCGAGTATTGCGTATATGATCATTGCGGGTCCACGGGGCCTATGCGGGTGAAATAGTCCTATGCGGGTGAAATAGTACTATGCAGGGCAAATTGTCCTATGCGGGTCCACTAGACCTATGCGGGTGAAACAGTCCCATGAATAGGATTACATAATGATACTACGGGCGGGTGGCCCTAAATTAATCATGACCTTCCTATGTTAACACGGTACATATTACTCTCATTACTCTCATTGTTGATAAGGCACAGTTGTACTATTATTTTGATTATCATACTTGTCTCATGCAGCTGTTTGGGACGAGGGTGCTCCTCCAGCTGTCTGGGACGAGTTCACGGAGGCCTTCCTAGACCACTTCTTGCCTCCGGAGATGAGGAGAGCCCCGGTTGACAGGTTCTTGACATTGAGGCATGGTGGGAGGACCATCAGAGAGTATAGCCTAGAGTTTGACTCGTTGGCTCGGTATGCGCTCACTATAGTGGCAGACATGGCGGATATAGTGCACCGCTACGTGATGAGACTAGATCCTTATCTTATTGATGGGTGCATGGCTGTAGCTCTTCAGCCGGGCATGAACATTTCCCATATTCAGGCATACACATAGGGAGTCGAGGATCGACATAGAGGTCGACGGCTTGATACAGATCAGCCCAAGAGGGCCAAGACAGCAGGGTTTTCGGGAGACTTTAGAGGCGGACAACCTCGGTAGCAGGCTAGGTATGCATCTCGGCCCGACAGTGCTCCTCCACGATCTTACAGCGATGGGTTTGGCCGTCCGGGTTGTCTGAGCGGTCGGGGCTTGAGTTTCGAGAAACAAGGGTCCTAGCCGGTCGAGGCCACCTTTACCTCAGTGTGTTCGATCTGGTAGGTCCCATCATGGAGAGTGTCGTATTGCTTTGGGAGCATGTTTCTCTTGCGGCCAGCAGGGCCATTTGAAGAAAGAGTGTCCGTACAGAGGTGGCACGGGTAGTATGGCTCAGCCTACAGGTTCAGTTGTCGGGTCATCATCTTCTGTGGTTATGCGCCCCTGAGGGCAGGGTGTTCACGGGCTAGCTGGACGCGGCAGAGGTCGTGGCAGAGGTCCTAGTTCTAGCGGTCCTCCGAACCGCATTTATGCCTTGGACAGTCGGCATGATCAGGAGGCTTCGCCGGATGTCGTCACAGGTATCTTATTGATCTCATGTTATGACGCTTATGCTTTGATAGATCCGGGTTCTACCTTGTCCTATATATCTCCTCTTATTGTTGGTAGAATAGGAATAGAACTTGTGTTGACTACAGGCAGTTGAACAAGGTAACCAACAAGAATAGGTATCCCCTCCCCAGGATTGATGATTTATTTGATCAGTTGCAGGGTGCGAAGTGTTTCTCCAAGATAGACCTATGATCCGGTTATCATCTGGTACGAGTTAGAGAGGCAGATATCCCGAAGAATGCATTCAGGACCCGGTATGGGCATTATGAGTTCAGGGTGATGTCTTTCGGGTTGACTAATGCTCCAGCGATGTTCATGGATTGGATGAATCGGGTGTTCAAGAAATTTCTGGATACGTTTGTTATAGTATTCATTGATGACATCCTGGTTTATTCTCGCACGGAGCAGGAGCATGCGGATCATTTGAGGAAGGTACTTGGAGTCCTCCGGAGCCGGCAGTTGTATGCCAAGTTCTCTAAGTGTGAGTTCTGGTTGGCCTCAGTGGCATTCTTGGGGCACATTATTGGGGCCGATGGTATTCAGGTTGATACGGAGAAGATTAAGGTGGTGAAGACGTGACCTAGACCTACTACACCGACTGAGGTGCGCAGCTTTTTGGGGCTTGCGGGATATTACCGGAGATTTGTGGAAACGTTCGCTTCAATATCAACGCCTTTGACTAGACTGACTCAGAAAGCGGCTAAGTTCCAATGGACGGATGCTTGTGAGAAGGGCTTCCAGTTATTGGAGGAGAAGTTGACGACGGCTCCAGTTCTTACTCTTCTAGAGGGATTAGCGGGTTATGTGGTTTATTTTGATGCTTCGGGTGTCGGACTAGGTTGTGTGTTGATGCAGCACGGTAAGGTTATAACTTACGTATTCCGACAACTCAGGAAGCATGAGAAGAACTATCCTACTCATGATTTGGAGTTAGCGGTAGTGATACATGCTTTGAAGATTTGGAGGCATTACTTATATGGAGTTCATGTGGATATTTATACAGACCACAAGAGCCTCCAGTATATCTTCAGACAGAATGAGCTAAACTTACGGCAGAGACGGTGGTTAGAATTGCTTAAGGACTATGATGTTGACATTCTATACCACCCGGGGAAAGTCAATGTGGTTGCAGATGTTCTTAGTCGTAGATCTATGGGTAGTCTGACTGATGTGCAGCCAGATAGAAGGGATATGGTTTGTGAGATACATCAGATAGCGAGCCTTGGGATCCGTTGGTAGATTCCGGTGATAGTAGAGTTCGGGTCCGAGAGGTTGCCGAGTCTTCCATTGTAGAGGAGGTGAAGGGGCGACAATTTGAAGATCCGGTTCTGGTACGGTATCGTGATACGGCTCTTCGAGAGGGGAAGAGTCTATTTGAGGTAGCACCTGATGAGGTGCTAAGATACGAGGGTAGGTTGTGTGTACCCGATGTTGCAGGACTTCGGCAGCAGGTCCTAGGGGACACATACAATGCTTGTTATTCTATTCATCCGGGTCGACTAAGATATACCATAACCTCAGATATATGTATTGGTGGGATGGCCTAAAAAGGGACGTAGCAGGGTTCGTTGCTCAGTGTCCGAATTGTCAGCAGGTCAAGGTCGAGCACCAGAAGCCTGGTGGGTTATTACAGACGATTGAGATCCCGACTTGGAAGTGGGAGGTGATTAACATGGATTTTGTTACAGAATTACCTCATACTCAGAGGAAGTGTGACTCCATTTAGGTAATAGTAGACAGGCTAACGAAATCAGCCAATTTTCTTCCGGTCAGGACTACTTATTCGGCTGAGGATTATGCTAGACTTTATATCAGGGAGATTGTGAGACTGCACGGGGTTCCTACATCTATTATATCAGACAGATGATCTCAGTTTACGGATAACTTCTGGAGATCTTTCCAGAAGGGATTAGGGACACAGGTGAGTCTCGATCGCATTTCACCCTCGAGCAGACGGACGAGCTGCGTACTATCGGATGCTTGAAGATATGTTGCGGGCCTGTATTATTGATTTCAGGGGTAGTTGGGAGGATCATTTGTCTCTTGTTGAGTTTTCATATAACAACAACTACCATTCCAGTATTCAGATGGCCCCGTATGAGGCCTTATATGGAAGGAAGTGTAGGTCGCCGATTGGTTAGTTTGATGTTGGCGAGGTTCAGTTAGTTGGCCCAGATTGATTCAGCAGGCTGTGGATAAGGTGAAACTTATCCAGGAGAGGTTATTAGCGGCCCAGAGTCGACAGAAGTCGTATGCAGATAATCGAAGTCGACACATGGAATTTCAGCTTGACGATTGGGTTTTCTTGAAGGTATCACCCATGAATGGTGTGATGAGGTTTGGTAAGAAGGGGAAACTTATCCCGAGGTATATTGGGCCTTACCAGATTTTTCGTAGGGTAGGCAAGGTTGCCTATGAGTTAGATCTGCCATCCGAGTTAGAAGCGGTACATCCGGTTTTCCATATTTCTATGTTACGGAAGTGTATCGGAGATCCATTCAGAGTTTTCCCGGTGGATGATGTACAGATGACAGAGAGGTTATCGTATGAGGAGAGTCCTATAGCTATACTTGATCGCCAGGTCAGACGGTAACAGACTAAGTATGTGGCTTCTGTCAAGGTCTTGTGGCGGAATGATAATAGATAGGAGATGACTTGGGAAGCAGAAGAGGACATGATGAAGAAATACTCTCACTTGTTTCCTACACCTACAGGTAATTCGATTCCCTACTTGCATACTTTGATTGACGTATATGCGTGTATGTTACAATGTGGTCATGTGTGGCATATTTTATTGTGTTAGGTATAGTTAATGGGGACTATGCCGATATCTGTTTAGATTGAGCCTAGTATGAACATCCGGGATGAATGTTTCTAAGGGGGGGGGGGGGGGAGAATGTTACACCCCGTAATTGATCGGTGTATTTTATATACACTTTTTGAGTCGTTTTTAGTGAGTCTTTTGTCCCTTTTTGTACAAATACGTGTCGTCTTAGGATAGATTTTCTTTCTTTTGAGTCAAATTGGTTAAAATGGCTCTTTGGCGGAAAATGAGCGAAAAGAGGGCAAAAACGGAGGTTCCAGAGTTTAAAATGCGAGAAAGTGGCGAACCAGGCAGAGACAACGTTGCGGCCATGGCGCCTCCGGCCAACGAGGCGAGCGCCCGGCGCCAATATCGAAGACGCCCGAAGTTCGTAGCGCGGCTCTCGAAGCGAGTTGCGAGCGCGGCGCCTCATCATCGAAGTTTGAGAACTTAGTGGCGCCGACGGAAAATCAGTCTTTGACGATTTTATGGGCGAACTGAAGGAAAACCTTAAGGCGGTTTGAAGCTATAAAAAGAACCACCTGGCGCTTTTCAAGGGTTCCCTTTTCTTGCACAAACACAACACATCTTGGAGTTCAAGATTGGAGACCATTCTATTGTAATTTTCTTTCCTTCTTTTACTTTATTTCAATTTTTATGTTGGATATTGAATTAGTTCTTGTCATGTCAATGGCTAGGAACTAATTCTAATATAAACTTTCCATGTCAATTCACTTGAACCTTATTTTATGAGTTAATGCATGTTTATGGTTGTTCTTCTTATTGTTGAGATTTATTCCAATAATGTTTTGAATGCTTGGTAATTACTTGATCATTAATTATCATTATTTATATGATTTCTAATCAAACTTCGAAAGGAGGAGGTTGTGACTATGCTGTAGTTGGGTAATCATAGGTCGGATTGGGGATGAAAATACATCAATTACTTGTGTAGCGTTAACGGGGTTTAAATACCTAGCTTACTTGCGTAAGCGTTAACGAGGTTTTGTTCTTAATCCTCCCATAGAGCCATCCTTATCACCGAAAGGTAGAAAGGCGCTCTGGGGTTGAGTGTTTATATAGCCTTAGCGGAGTATAAAGCGGATTAGTAAACCTGCTATCTCCAAAAGAAGAAGAACCATAATTTATTGCATTAATAAGTAATATAAGCGGATAGTTGAGGCGACTTGGAAGCCCTATTTCCATCACTACTGAAGTAAACACATAGTTAATTAGTCTTTATAATTATTAGTCATAATCAACAACTCAAATATCGGTTACCAAATAGATAACAAAGGATAGATAATTGGTACTTGAGCACTAATCCCTGAGGACGATAACTCGGTCTTCAAGACTATATTACTTGAGTCGACAACGTGCACTTGCGTTAAAGTGTGTGCATTAAATCGCGCATCAGTAATCCCAAGCCATGTATTTGAGAACGTAAGTAAGACTTGAACGTTGGAAGATTGTATAACTATTTTCTTAAGGAAATATTTCGGAACCTCGTGAAGGAAAAAGGTTTGTTAGTTGGAATTTGATTCTCAAATTTGGTATTTGGGATTCAAAGAATATGCTGGAGTTTTGGATTTTCAAGTCTCAGATTTGGTCATGTGGGGCCGGGAAAATTTCTGAATTTGTGGAGCCATGAGGTTTTGAGATATTTTGGCCAATTATGAATATTTTTGGGAGGAAGAAATATTTTGGGCCAACAGGAGGGTGACACGTGTCACCCCCACTTGACCTTGACTTTGACATTAGATATTTGTTAGAGATGAGGACAAGTGGACCATGGGTCCCACTCCACTTGTCTTGCACAAAAAGATATACATCTATATAGAGAGCCTTGGAAGACTTCCAACACTTAACATATTTTCACACAACACAAGTTCTATATCTCTCTCCCTTTATCTCGATTTTCTCCAAGAAATGAAGAACAAGATTAGTAAATCCTCCAAGTGTTGTTCACATAGACAAGGTGAAGATTCCTAACCAAGTATTAGCCAAGATTAAACACCCCTAATCCCTTAGAACACCTTGGGCGAGAATGGGGTCTTGAAAACCCTAACTTGATCTTCAACTTTTGGTGTTAAATAAAAAAGAGGAGTTGGTTACAAGTTTCTAAAGGTCGCATATTGCGGATTGAAACGTAAGAATTTGGAGTGAAGACTATCTCTAAGGATCGACTTTAAACTTGGATTATTTTGGGCTATATTGAGGTAAGGATCATTGTCCTCTTATTGTTATGGAAGATTACGTGTTGTAGTATCATATGATTGAACTTGTGAAAATTAGAATGAAGATTAAAAAGTCTTTGGATTTATGGATGTGTTGGCCGAGAATGGCCCTAAAATGTTGGTATATTATGGATTGTTTATAGAACTATTTTATATCGTTGTGGGGCAGAATTTTACACGTCTTGAGAACGTGTAATCCCCTTTGGTTGTTGCCTTAAATTGTGCCTTAAAGATGTGGTTTTTTGTTGTTGTATTTGGGTCTTGAAAAATGTGGAAAAGTACGTAGAAACGGGGGAAGTGTTGCCCAAATTTACGTAGAATAATGGGGACCATTATTTGGTATAACCTACACTTGAAAGCATGGAATTGATGGAAATGTTAATTGTCATTATAGGTTGAAGTAATACTCGTGACGTGTTCTACGAGGCGTGTGGATTAACCGAAGAGGTATGTGTAACTTCTTCTATCTCCTTTGAGCATGACTTTATAAAAATGAGCGTACGATGAACGTACCTGTTTTAAATGAACTTGGATTCTTGGTAGTATATAAGGGAGGTTACTTGATTGAAAGGAGGCTTAGAAAAAATGCAGCTGCAGAGTCGGGTTGGGGTGGCTCGAAACTTGTAAGGTCGCGAAGTTTGTGTGCGACCAATAGTCTGCGGTAGTGGCGCCCTGTTGAAGGGTTCCGATGATTAGTTAGGGGGCGGGGTGGTGTTTTCGTGCCACTGTATCAACCCTAGATAGTATAAGTGACTTGATGTTTAAAGACTAAATTTCTTGAATGAGATGGGTACACTTGACTTGATTTTAAAAGTAGAAGTGTCTTGATAATACGGGTGTTAGTGTCTTGAGATTTTATAAAGTAAAGAATGTACGGCGGACGTACATGGTGCTATGGGGTTCAACTCCGCTATATTACATGATGTGATTCCTTTTATAGGAATAGATGTACATAGTACTTTGAGTTAAATTCCCGAATTTTACACGACATGATAGTGCCTTGAGTCTAATAAAATGATGGTTCATTCATTTGCTTTTAATGAGAGTAAAAGATTACTTAACTGGCATATGTTGTTCATAATAGCCATTAGTGCAAGTGTTATATTATTTATTGCGGGGTCAACCTCCAGGACATTGTACATTCCGTAGATTTGTTCTCCACGATGCGAGTATTGCGTATATGCTCATTGCGGGTCCACAGGGCCTATGCGGGTGAAATAGTCCTATGCGGGAAAAATTGTCATATGCGAGTCCACTAGACCTATGCGGGTGAAACAGTCCCATGAATAGGATTGCATAATGATACTACGGGTGGGTGGCCCTAAATTAATCATGATCTTCCTATGTTAACACGGTACATAATACTCTCATTGTTGATATGGCACAGTTGTACTGTTATTTTGATTATCATATTTGTCTCCTGCTTTATATTTGGACTGTATGATCTCCTTTACAGTACTTACAGTTTCACATACTTGGTACATTTTTCGTACTGACCCCCTTTCCTCAGGGATTGCGTTCATGCCGCAGGGATAGGTACTCAGGTTGGTGATCCGAGAGCTTAGGATCTCCACTCAGCTTTTGTGATAGCTCCATTTGTTCCGGAGTTTGATATATAGGTACAGGACTTGTGTTTTGGTGTATGTACATTCAGGGTTATGGCGGGGCCCTGTCCCGTCTTAGTACTGTTTAAAACTCTTAAAGATCTATAGTCATGTTGTGGGTTGGACTTGTAAAGAAAAAAAAATGTAGATCTTTTGGATCATGTATATATGTATATAGAGGCGGCCCTGTCGGCTAGCCTGTTTCTTACTTCCTGTTGAAGAATGTCTATGAGATTATTTAGCTTTCATTGGTTGTCTCTTATGTATACCTATAGGGGTGCCCAGGTAGGGCACAAGTCGCGGGTCCGGGGTCGGGTCGTGACATTATCAAGCCCAAAGTCCAATTTAACTTGTCTGCTCAAACCATCTCTCTTATTCCCAAGAACCCCAAATTTTGGCCAAACAAGACCCTAATTGGAATGCGGCTATGTCTGAGGAATTCAATGCTTTGACTAAATAGCACACTTGAGATCTAGTACCTAGACCGGAGGGGGTGAATATGATCCGTTGTATGTGGCTATTTCATCAAGAGATATAAGGCACGACTTGTGGCTAATGACACAAATCAGCAAGACGACACTAATTGTGTTGAGACTTTCAGCCCGGTTGTCAAACCGGCTACCATTTGCACAGTTCTGAGCATAGCCATGGACAAACACTGGTCAATCCATCAACTTGATGTGAAAATGTATTTTTACATGGGGACCTGAAAGAAACAGTCTACATGCATCAGCCGTCTGGGTTCGTCCATCATGTTATCCCTCACTATGTGTGTCATCTCTGTAAGTCACTGTATGGCCTGAAACAGGCCCCCCGTGCATGGTATGATCGATTTGTCAGGTATATTATGCAGATTGGGTTTGTATGCAGCAGAAGTGATGATTCCCTTTTCATATTTTATCGAGGTAGTAACATTGCTTACTTACTACTGTATGTGGATGATATTGTTCTTACTGCCTCATCCGATGGGTTGAAAAATGAGATTATTATTTTACTTAAGATCGAATTTGCAATGACTGATTTGGGCTAGCTGAGTTACTTCTTGGGGATATCAGTGACCAGATCTGTCAACCACATGTTCTTGAGTCAGCATAAGTATGCAGATGATATTGTGTACAGAGCTAAGATGACGAATTGCAAAATCATTCATACTCCAGTTGATTCAAAATCCAAAGTCAGTGCTATGGATGGTGCTCCAGTCTCCGATCCTACTCTTTATAAGAGTCTTGCAGGTGCACTTCAATATCTCATATTTACAAGGCTAGATATTGCTTATGTTGTTCAGCAGGTATGTCTATTTATGCATGCCCCCAGAGAGTCTCACTTTACTGTCATTAAGCGTATTATCTGATACATTAAGGGCACACTTGATCATGGTTTGCACCTATACCCCTCTGCGCCAAAAAAGTTGCTCTCTTATACGAATGTAGACTGGGAAGGGTATCCGGACACGCGACGCTCCACCTCCGGCTTTTGTATTTTTTAGGGAATAATCTGGTCTCATGGTGCGCCAAGCGAATCCCTATCGTTCGATGTCGAAGTGATGCAGGCTTTGCAAATGTGGTAGCTGAGATTTGTTGGCTCAGAAATTTGCTTCAGTGTCATTTACGTCAGACATCTATTGTGTACTGTGATAACATCTTTGCGATCAATCTTTATCACAATCCGGTTCAACATCAGCGAACCAAACACATTGAGATGGACATACATTTCGTTCGTGAGAAGGTTGCGCTAGGACATGTCAGAGTGTTACATGGTCTCTCATCATATCAGTACGCAGATATATTCACCAAAGGACTTCCACGACAGTTATTTCTTGACTTAAGATCCAGTCTAAGCGTCCGACCTCCTCCCGCTCAGACTGAAGGGGTGTGTAAATGTGTATAGTGATTAATATAAAATCCCTACCCATAATTAGAATATATTTCATATATTGTGTAAATATAATTATGGTAAAACTAGGATTTCTCTTGTAATTAGGACTATGATTCTTATTGTATAAGGAATGAATATTGTACAATATATATATTGATATTAATAAGAAAGACTCTTGAAGGGAGATTAATATCATCTTACAAGTCGTTATATTTTTGTCTGAAGTTTAGTCTAAATGTGCAATGTTCCTCCAAAAGAAAAATATATGATATATATCCGTAGAGGAGTATATAGTTCTTCGTATAGCAGTGAATTAAGCATAATCCAACCATCCTAGACCGGAGGTATCTTCATTCAGAAATGATACGAGTGTAGATCTTATTTCCATTAGTAACATCAGTTGTTAGTTACTTCCGATGAGTGGTTAACTATAATTGAAAATAGTTACCTGGAAAAAATTGCTGAGGCAACCCCTCAAGTCTTTTTTTAATTTGCTAGACCCCATTATTTTTCTCTTCATTTTCTGCCCATGAAAATGTTAAAACTATGTTTAAGTTTGCTCGGGAGCCTCTTTTAACTTCTGGGGCTCACCTAATAAGTTTGCTCGGGAGCCTCGTTCATCTTTCCACATAAGTCTAGCCTTTAATCAAGCTTGGCAATTTTTTTTAATAAAAGTTGATTGATTCAATCGTTGGAGCTACTGTTATCTCTTAAAATCTAGAAGTTAAGCATTGTATTCATATGTGGAAGAACTAGAGCTTGAAACTTGAAGGAGAAGAACAAAACACCATTGAATCTTGGTGGATGGGTTTTGCAAAATTATTATTTATTTTGGTTGGGATTATAATAGATTGGGTCTTTGTTACGGAGTTTATAAATTTGAGAGGGATAGGTGAAGATTTGAGGTGGTTTTGAGTGAAATTTCAGATTTGAGTATTTTGAATTTATATTTGACGTTCAGGTCTATAATAGATTTATACTAAGGTCTATAATAGATTTATAAGAAACCTATAGTTTATACTATATCGGTATAGTGTCTATATCCACTATAATAACTTGGTAGAATTAGTTGAGAACGTGTTACTTATTTGTTTGGATTGAATATTGTTATAATAGATCGGGTCCTTCTTGGGGAGCTTATTAATGAAATATGTTTCTTCATTTTTTGATGAATGATTTACGATATATATAAGATTACAAGAATATTTATTTTAATACAAACTAGGTAACTAATTAACCTAATTATAAAAGGATTATAATTCTACTTAAAATACGAGATATACAATTAATGAAAGAATATTATGAAATATTCTATTACACCCCCACAGTCAAAGTGGGAGGTTCTCAAGCACTGAATCTGGCTCGAAAATCATCAAATAGTATGTGTGGAAGTCCTCTGGTGAAGATGTCGGCAATCAGATATTTAGAAGGAACATGAAGGACACGTACTTGATCACGAGCCACTTTTTCGCGAAGAAAATGAATGTTTATCTCAATGTGTTAAGTGCACTGATGTTGGACGGGATTGCCAGAAAGATTTATTGCACTAATACTATCGCAGTAGACTAGTGTTGCCTTTTCAATCGGGCAGTGAAGCTCAAGTAGAAGGTTCTGAATCTGTGACAAGACTTCGAAGCGACTTGTACACTTTATGTATTCAACACGCCTTTGGATCGGGATAGTATAGGTTGACTTTTGGAATACCAAGACAATAGGTTATCTCCGAGGAAAACATAATAATCAGACGTGGAGCGTCGGGTATCAGGACATCCACCCCAGTCAATATCATAATAAGCATAGAGACCAGTGAGCGAATACCTGTATAGATATAATCTGAAGTGAAGTGTACCTTGGACGTATCATAAAATACGTATGATGGCATGCATGCGTGCTTCCGTCGGACTGTGCATGTGCAAGCAGATTTGTTGCACGACATAAAATATTTCTGGTCTCGTGAATGTGAGGTATTGCAGGGCCCCAGACAGGCTACGATAGTGAGTTATGTCTAAATATGAAGGGCCAAAATCAGTGAGCTTGGAATTAGTGTTTATAGGCGTGTGGGAAGGTTTGAAAGATGTCATGCCTGCACGGTAGGCCACCAGAATGCCGAGTGACAGAGATACCCAATAAATAACTTAGAGGGCCCAGATCTTTCATAACAAACCCAGAGGAAATGAAAGACATAATGGACCAGCGGAGAGCATCAGATGATGTGGTGAGGATGATGTCATCAACATATAATAATAGGTAAGCCATGTTTGTACCCTTGTTGTAGATGAACATGGAATGATCAGATCTATTATATGAAAAACTGATAGACGAAACATAATCGGCGAACCATTGGTACCATGCTTGAGGAGTCTGTTTCAGTGCATAGAGCAATTTCTACAACAGACATACATAATCTGGATGAATAAGATCCCTGAAACTCATAGCTTGATATACATACCGTTTCATGAAGATCCACATGTAAGAATGCATTCTTGACATCAAGTTGATGATGAATGTGTCAAGACTTGGATATAGAAATGTTGAGCACGGTCCGGATGGTTGCGGCCTTTATGATCGGGCTGAATGTTTTATCACAGTCCATTCCACATGTTGAGACATGTCATCACCTACAAGACGAGCCTTGTAGCTCTCAAAAGAACCATCAGATTTCTTTTATGTCTAAAAATCCACATAGAATGAATAATGTTAGCATAAGGTAGACGGGGTACTAGTTCCCAGGTCTTATTATCAATAAGAGCATTATATTCGTCAATCATTGCGGCTTTTCAATTAGGTTCAGATAAGGCATCCTTCGGGTCGCAAGGGAAGGGATAACTGAAATTAAAGGTTAAACAACCGTTTAGGTTTATGAATTTTGTGCATGACATGGGTTTTCATGGTCAAAATGTGTGTTTCGAGATGCGGCACGGGAGGGGGGTTTTCCACAGGACTGCCAAGAAGAGGAGGAAGGGCAGGGGTGACGGTACTGGCTTGTGAAATCTCAATTTGCTGAGAGGTGGTTCCTGAGGCGGGTTGTTCCGAGCTACCATCAGAAGAACCGGGTGGGAAGCTAGTCCCGGACTAGTCGAGGTGGTGGCGGGTGCCGGGGTCTTGAATGGCGGACTATGTAAATGGTAAATTAGAAGAGGGTTTAGGCCATAATCTAGGAAGTCGTAGGAATATCGAGGTGGCGAGTGTAGAGAGTCAAAAAAGAATTGAGACACATCAAATAGGACATGACGTGAAATAATAATTTTATGGCTCGACAAGTCATAGCACGAGTAATTTTATGGCTCGACAAGTCATAGCACGAGTCACCCAGAAACGCACACACGGAAGACCGTGGTTGGAGTTTGTGAGTGATTGGATGGAGAGGGTAACAAAGACATCCAAAAATATGTAAGTGTTGGTAGGAGTGGTTCCTATGAAACAGAACTTGGGTGGGCGACCGTTGAGCTAGAAACTTGTTTGGTATTATGTTTAGGAGATAAGTGGCTATACATAGTGCGTAATACCAGGATTGAGGGGGGATTGAGGCGTGAGAAAGTAGGGCACAAATGAGGTTATTTATGGTTCGGATTTTCTATTCGACTTTACCATTTCTGGAGGATGTGTGATGACAAGAAAAATGAAAGGTAAGACCGTTTTTGGATTAGTCGACTAAGTGAACTGAAAGAGGAATGTACCTACCAATCCAATAAGGAGATTGAGTGGAAGAGATGGGAACCTTATTCTGACGAAAAGTCTGGAGGAGCTACGGCTTACAATGACTACAATCCTCAACCCTTCTAATCGGAGAAGGTGCATTTCCTTCAACCTTTATGCTTTTCAACTTGAACAACTTTTCCACAGCAAGGAGCAGCTGCGGCACTTCCTTACCTTAGTTGGATCTCGCTGGTGCCACCTAAACGGTAGGTAGGCGGCGGATGTGTGACGTTTGGAGTTGTCGTTCGTCCAATAGCTGCGCTTACTTCTTCCTTCAACCCTGAAAAGAGCGCGCTAACGAGCAAGAAAAGGGATGCGCTAAGAAGCAAGGGCTTTCGTGCAGCTGCTGCGCCCTT
Source organism: Przewalskia tangutica (assembly GCA_029844215.1). Taxonomy (NCBI): domain Eukaryota; kingdom Viridiplantae; phylum Streptophyta; class Magnoliopsida; order Solanales; family Solanaceae; genus Przewalskia; species Przewalskia tangutica. Next base: position 25,048,501 of record CM056720.1, on the reverse strand, counting down.
GCTTCTTGCCTCATCTTACTTAGTAAAGCAACCTCTCTGCGGTCAAGTTGCTTCGTTCCTTTCCTTGCTTATAGTCAAGCAAGTGGCTTTCACGCCTCTCCTTTTTTATTTTAGATCGCCGGGAAAGGCATTCTGCAAGCATAAATTGATTTCGGGCGCGGGGTCTGAAAGATGCGATTTCCTAGTTTGTTTTTCAGGGGTCCAGAAGGCGCATTCTAGCGAAAACAGCTCCTTCTCTGTGCGTGGATCGCAGGTTTGTGAAGAAAGATTCTCGTCACTCTGTTTTCAGAGCTGAGGAAAAATTATTTGAATTGGTTATTATCGAATTCTCTGCCATTGTCACATTGAAAACATTTAATGTTCTTTTCAAATTGTGTTTTTATGAAAACACTAAATGAAGAAAAAATTGGGTAGACCTGAGATTTATTTTCAATTGGAAAATTCCATAGAAAGTTGGAATAATCGTCCAAAAACAACACATAATATCGATGACTAGCCGTACTCAAAATAGGGGATGTCCATAAATCACTATGTATGATATCGAAAGACATTAAAGTATAATTTGTGGATGCAAAAAATGGTAACTTGACATGTTTTCCAAAAATGCAATATTCACATATAGGAGTCCTAGAAATACGGTTGCAATTAATAAAATTATTTTTTCTAAGGGAGCATAAAACAGAGTCTCCCGGATGTCCTAATCTAGAATGTCATAAAGAAGACGAAAGAGTAGTAAAGGTTAAGGGAAATGAGGCTGGATTGTTAATGGCATTTGAAATAGGGTAGAGATCTCTGGTGCTGTCACATCTCATTATTCGTCTATTTGTCGTAAAATCCTTTACAACAAACAAAAATGATCAAAGTCAATGAAAATCTAATTGTTAGTTGTGAAACATCGCATGTAGATTAGATTCTTAATGATTTTAGGGGCATGAATGACATTTTTTTTAAATTAGTGGTGGATGTGGTGGGGATAAGGAGGAATGACCATAACCACGAATGGGAATGTCTTGTCTACTACCAACAATAATATTCTGATTTAAATTACTCAAATTGGAATAAGACGAGAGAGTACCTTGTGATGTTGTCCTGTGAGATGTGGCGCCTGTGTCCATATACCAATTTTCGTCTAGAGTGTTGAGTGACATTGTGCTCATAGCTGCCTCAATGTCAGTCGGTGGAGTGCCCGATGGTGGTGGTGAGGACGACGTCGTCAATGCTGGCCCGAGTGGTGTTGCGCTTGATTTTTTGAGTTTCCTCAAGGATGAGCTTCGAACGGGACTCATAAAATGGAGGCAACGACGTGCATTGCTGAAGGATTGTGGAAATGTGATCAGTGTATTTTATATACACTTTTTGAGTCGTTTTTAGTTAGTCTTTTGTCCATTTTTGTACAAATACGTGTCGTCTTAGGATAGATTTTCTTTCTTTTGAGTCAAATTGGTTAAAGTGGCTCTTTGGCGGAAAAGGAGCGAAAAGAGGGCAAAAATGGAGGTTCCAGAGCTCGAAATGCGAGAAAGTGGCGAACTGAGCACGCGGGCGGCGCGCGGCCTCCGGCCAGCGAGGCGAGCGCCGGCGCCCAATATTGAAGGCTTGCGAAGTTCCAGCGCGCCTGGCTGCAAACAGCGAGTTGCGGCGCGCGGTGCCTAATCTTCAAAACAGTGCAGAAATTCCGTGCGCCATGGCTGATGCGAACATGGCCGCAGCGGGAAAAATCGAGTTTTGAGCGAATTATGGGCGAACTGAAGGAAACCTTAATGTCGGTTTGGAGGCTATAAAAAGAGAACCCTAGGTCAGAATTAAGAGTTCCCTTCTTGCCAATTCACAACACATCTTGGAGTTCAAGATTGGAGACCATTCTTTAGTAACTTCTTTTCTTTCTTTTACTTTATTTTCAGTTTTATGTTGGATATTGAATTAGTTCTTGTCATGACTATGGCTAGGAACTAATTCTAATATAGGGCTTTCCATGTCAATTCACTTTAACCTTATTTTATGAATTAATGCATGTTTATGGTTGTTCTTCTTATTGTTGAGATTTATCCAATAGATGATTTGATTGCTTGGTAATTACTTGATCATTAATTATCATTACTTATATGATTTCTAACCGAAATCCGAAAGGGGAGGTTGTGACTATGCTGTAGTTAGGTAGACATAGGTCGAATTGGGGATGAAAATACCTCAATTACTTGTGTAGTATTAATAGGTTTTTGTTCTTAATCCTCCTCTAGAGTCATCCTTATCACCGAAAGGTAGAAAGGAGCTATACTGGGGTTGAGTGTTTATATAGCCTTAACGAGAGTATAAAACGGATTAGTAAACCTGCTATCTCCAATAGAAGAAGAACCATAATTAATTGCATTAATAAGTAATATAAGCGGATAGTTGAGGAGATTTGGAAGCCATATTTTCATCATCACTGAAGTAACCAACATAGTTAATTAGTTTTCATAATTATTAGTTATAAACAACAAATCAATATTCGGTCACCAAATAGATAACAAAGAGTAGAAATTGGTAATTGAACACTAATCCCTGAGGACGATGACTCGGTCTTCAAAGACTATATTACTTGACTCGACAACGTGCACTTGCGTTAAAGTGTGTGCATAAATCGCGCATCAAGTTTTTGGCGCCGTTGCCGGGGATTGACGTAGTTCAATATCAATTTTATCTATTCTTAATTTCTAATTTGGTTTTTTTTATTTTTATTTTTATTTATCATTTTTTTTATTATTGTGAAAACCAGTGTGCCGTGATTTGTTTGTTTGTTTTGATCTATTTTCAGGCTCTTTGTTTATGCGAAGGAGAAGAGGAGCAGACACTCTTGTTCCCTTCAACCCAGAAATCGAGAAAACTTGTAAACAGAACAGAAGGAACCAACGGATCTCAGCCTTAATTGAGATGGAAGGCGCACAAAACAATAACGAGATGAATGAGGGGTTAGGTGATCATCAGCCTAATCAAAGAATGCCTCGGAGAGTGCCAATGGATGTAGAGGAGAGAGTTCAGGTCCAAGCGGAAAGAAGCTTGGGAGACTACGTGCTGCCGAGGGTGAACGGAGCACAAACTTGTATTAGGCTCCCAACAATAGGAGCAAATAATTTTGAGATCAAGCCTGAAATATTAAGTATGGTGCAGAATACGGTGCAGTTTGGAGGATTGCCGTCGGAGGATCCTCACATGCACATAGCTAATTTCTTGGAGCTATGTGCAACATTCAGATATAATGACGTTACTGATGACGCTGTCAGATTGAGGCTCTTTCCCTTCTCACTTAGGGATAGAGCAAAAGTGTGGTTGAATTCTTTGCCAGCAGATTCAATATTTACATGGCAAGAGCTGGCACAGAAATTTTTGGCAAAGTTCTTCCCACCATGCAAAGCAGCAAAGTTGAGAAGGGAGTTGAATAATTTCTATCAAGCCGATGGAGAATCATTATATGAAGCTTGGGAGAGATTCAAGGACTTTCAGAGGAAGTGTCCACACCACAGTATTGAGTTGTGGAATTTGGTCCACATCTTCTATAATGAAATTTGTGGAGCGACGAGAACAATTATTGATCTTTGCGAGTGGAACCTTTATGAGGAAAACAGCCCATGAAGCTCATGACTTATTGGAGGACATGGCCACCAATAACCATGTCACAGAGGATAGACAAGTGAGTGGTAGAAGAACAGTGGGAGTTCATGAAATTGATGCCATCACTGCCCTGAATGCCCAAGTTGCCCTTTTGACCAAGCAGCTGCAACAACATACAGTATCTGTAAATGTTGTGCAAATGCCAATGAGCTGTGAAATGTGTGGTGGTCCACATACCTTCGATAGATGCCCATCAGCTGATCCTAACAATATGTCGATCGAGCAAGCAGAGTGCCAAGCTGTAGGGAACTATCAGAGGCCCCAGAACAATCCATATTCAAACACCTACAATTCAGGGTGGAGGAATCACCCAAATTTCTCATGGAGAGTGGCGGGCAGCGAGAATCGGTTTAGAGGCGGCACCAACATCGGACCATTTACTCAGCCTCATCTTCACAAAGAATTCTTCGCCCCGCCCAACCGGCAAAAGCGAGGCAGTGAGCAGCTTTGTTGACACTCACCAACTCTCAGACCCAGTTCATGGCAGAGACTAGATCCTCTCTCAGGAACTTGGAAACACAAGTGGGGCAATTAGCAAAGCTATCGAACAACATGCCACAAGGTACACTGCCAAGCAACACAGAGATGAACCCTAGAGAGCAATGTCAGGAAGTACAGCTGAGGAGCGGAAAGCAGTTGGAACAGTGTGCACCTCAGCCTGAGGTTGAACAGAGGGTAGAAACAAAGAAAGAAAGGGTGGTTGAAGATCGCCCAATAGTAGAGAAAGCTCCAGAAAAGGAGTACACCGAGAAGATCCCTTTCCCACAACGATTGCAGAGGAAGGTAGTTGATAAACAATTCTCCAAGTTTCTGGAGACATTCAGAAAGTTACATATCAACATACCCTTCATCGAGGCATTGGAGCAAATGTCTTCTTACTTTAAATTTATGAAGGAGATTTTGGGAAAGAAGAAAAAGTTAGCAGAATATGAGATGGTGGCGCTGACTGAGGAGTGCAGTGCCATCCTGCAGAAGAAGTTGCCCCCTAAACTCAAAGACCCAGGGAGCTTTACATTGCCTTGCACAGTTGGCAGGGTAACATACAATAGGGCCATTTGTGATCTGGGGGCAAGTATAAATTTGATGTCTTTGTCGGTGTTTAAGAGGTTGGAATTGGGTGAAGCAAAACCAACCACGGTGAGCTTGCAACTAGCTGATAGAACGGTGGTGCACCCAAGGGGGAAGATTGGGGATGTGCTTGTTAAAGTAGGAAAATTCTTTTTTCCTACGGATTTTCTCATTCTCGACATGGAGGAGGATGCGGAGATTCCCATCATATTGGGGAGACCGTTCTTGGCAACAGGGAGAGCCCTGATTGATGTAGAAAAGGGTGAGCAGACGCTAAGGGTAGAGAGCGAAGAAATGGTGTTTAAAGTGTTTAAACACGTTATTGAGCCACCGGTCATGAGCAGGTGCTTTGCAATCAGCACCATCAGAACCTCCTGCGAGCCAGTGCAAGCCAAAACAAGGGAGATAGGCCCACCAAAGCAAGTACGTGATGCTGAACCTCCGCCAAAGCAGATATGTGATACCGAACAGTCTCTTGAAAATAATTATAAGAAGAAAAATCGAAGAAGAAAAAGGCAAATGTTAAAAAAATGGATTGGTTGTGGGGTTAATCTACCCCACACCTCTTGATTTAAGGAAGTTGCGTCCCATTAAAAGACGTTAAAACAACTACTTGGGAGGCAACCCAAAGTGTTTTAAATTGTTTATTTTAATGTAGTTAGTTTTTACTAAGAACAGTCTCACGGAGGTAGTGTTTGTGTTGTGTTGGCGAGGCGGGGCAACAATTTGGAGGCGAAACCGACGATCGTGAAAGGGGTTTCAGAAAAAGCGGGTGGCCATGGCTACCAAGATGTGGTAGCGCCAAAAGAGCAGAAAGGCTGTTGACACCCAATTTTGACCCTCCCGTCCAGTCATTAGCTATAAAATTAGACTAATTTTGTAAAATAATTTTTATGATTTTTACAATAAAATGCAGCGATAAAACATTAAATACAGACATAAATAAGCAATTAATAATGGCACAACATTTTACGTAGAGTACTAAGCACTTGGAGTCTCGCGCCCGCATTTATTAATTTAAGCTCTGTCAAACAATTCTTAAATAATTAATAAATGCATAAAATAAATAATTTAGCAACGACGTCGTGTCAAGTAGCGTAGTCGCATTTATTAATACGCAAAACAATTTCATAACTTATTTTAAATAATGATAAATAATGCACAATAAATAAGTTTTTAAATAATAGCGCCGCATTCTAAAATATTAAGCACTAATTAAATAGCACGCCCGCATTTATAACAATTAGATTAATAAAGCACCTAAATAATTTAAGCACAATTTATTAATTTAATTAACTAATTAAATACCTACTACCTAAAATTAACTCCTAAAACTAATACCTATTAATAACTAACTACCCTTATTAATATCACCAGCCCACATTCTACCCAGCCCCATCCAACCCGCAGCCCAACCCGCAGGCCCAGAAATCATCTGCCCTTTATACCTTTCCCCTCATCGCCCCAACAGCCCTTCTTTAACCCTAAACGAGAGGAACCCTAAAAGAAAAGAAAAACAAGTCCGCCGCACACTCCTCTGCCCTTTAGCCGCGAATCTCGCCGGATTTTCAGGGTGGAAAATCCGGCGACTTTCCTTTCCCTTTACCCACGCACACCCAACCAGCTCTCCTTGCCATAACCAGAATATATCCTTGCCATTTACATCGCACAAAATCACTTACGAATCAAGCCCAAATCTCGTCCAAAAATCAGCCTTTATTTACTTACCAACATTAGAACTCGAACGAGGGCTATATAAAGCACATGCAATAAGAAAATAGGTAGACATACGGTAGAGCAGGGTCGGGGGGCATTCGAAGGGCACAGCTCAGAGAGTAGAGGAGGAGCCATCGAGGAACCCCCTTCAAAATCAAGAGTTCTTTTTTTCCGCAGCAGAAGAATCTCATAAAATACCAAGGAAAATTAGCATCCAAAGGGGAGGGGGACAGTAGTAACACAACAATAAGCAGGAATTCCAAAACCTCGTTCTGAATCAGTTAACAACCAGCAGTCCTTTCCCCGAACCCAGAGTTCCATCCCTTTTTCCATTAGCATAGCCACTCCCGAGTAAATCGACGACTTGATACGCTGCCTCGATTCGCTGCCCGGAGAAGCATCGGAGCCGAATGAAGAGTCTCATGGCGAGACTCATCACGACTTTCGTCAATGAAGGCCCGCATCTACATCCATCGAGTTTCCTCTTCGACAATTCCTAGAAAAACAAATAGGACGGAGTCATCCGCTCCAATCTCTTCACTCTCTTAACCTCCTTATCTCCTTTTTATATCTTATTTGTTGTTGTAATATAACTTTGTAATTAATAGGAGACATAGAACAATTAGTCTTGGAATAAATAAATTGGGCGGGTAGTTTTAAAATCGGAAATGCACCTCAAAATTACTTATTTGAAGGGTTTGTCATGCATGTCTAAAATTTACTAAACAATTTAACTCGCAACTAACGTATTACTTCTTATAAAATTCATGATAAAATAAATTGATTTTCTCATAAGCTCTTTTACTAGCACAATATAAATAATTTATGTTGAATAGCCTTCTTATCATAAAATTACAAAATAATCACTTTTTGCACTACGTCATATATATTTGATTTTAAAGGCATATCTTTGATCATAAATCAACATTGCATATATCTATAAACAATATAAATGCACACTTTAAAACTTTATTTTTATAGCATTAGTCTCACAAACTTTTATCAACATGCCTCTTTTTTTATAAAATATTCTGAAGTATCCATTATATTTTCAAAACACGCATTCTTAGCATAAATAATTAACCCTAGGTTTGAACGGACAACCGCAAGTTAGCGGATCCTTTAGGGTGCCTAACCCCTTCCCTTTAGGATAATAAAGAATCCTTACCCAGAATCTCATTAAGTTTAGCAGACCATAAAGAATGGAGTTAATGTTACTTTAAACTAGTTAACATTTAAGTGTCCTAATTCACCCAAATTAATTAGGTGGCGACTCCGCGAACCCTTTAGCACCTCTTTTAATATTTTAGCACCCTTTAGCCCTTTTAAACACTCTTTAGCATTTTAACTCTTTTATTTATTTTTCTAACCATTTTTATTTAAGCAGGGTTCGCTAAAAAATGTCGCGGTCGAAAAAGGGCGCGACAAAGGCGCTGAAGTTTAAGCGCCGCGCTCAGAGCAGGCGCGCCAAAATCCGTAATTTTTGAAGTCGAGAGCCGCACTTCAATGTAGCGCGTAAATTCCGTAAGAGCGCAATAAATTGGCGTCGCGGCGCGATTCTGGGCGCGAAATCCAGAAATTAAAAGACGCCCCAAATCCGATTTTCCCCAATTCCAAATCAAAACCTAAACCTTCTTCTCCACAAAACCCACGAAAACCCACACTTTACCTAAAAATCTTCCATAAACCAAACTCAAACACAACCAAAGCTCTTGAATTCCCTAAACCCTTAACCATCTTAACCAACAAATCTCATCCATTGCCTCAAATCACCATTAGAAGCAAGAAAACCTTGAAGAACACCGTCAAAAGGTAATCTTTATCTTTTCTTGAAAGCTTTACTGTAGTCAGATGAGGTAGTAGATTGGAGGAGTGTTGTATCTGTGAAGTTGTTGGGGTGTTGAAATTGGTTGTGAAATTTCGAAGAAGAGTATACGAGGTGAGTGTGGGTGTTGTGTAGAAACTTCTTAAGTGAAGTTTGGGGGTGATAGATGTTGTAGTTGTTGATTGGTGAGTGATAGTGTTGGTTAACATTGTTGATAGAAAGGGAACGCTGCAAAAAGCTATCTAAAAATGTCTGCCAGAAAGAAAAGAGCTTCCACATCCACCGCAGCCCCTCAATATGATGATACTAGGTTTGTCAGCCGAAGAGCTCATGATAGATACCAAAAACTTAGTACTAGGCCCTTAATCCCTGAAAGATGAATGGATTATCAAAGGGATTCGCTTGAGGAGGGGATGTCTATGAGCTCATTCGGGCGATGATTGAGATGATGGGGTGGAAAAGATTTGTAAACCCGGAAAAGATAGCACCAATGAACACAGTGATGGTGCGTGAATTTTATGCTAACTTTCCGGAGAAGGTGGACAATGAATGCTTTGTGAGGGGAAGATATGTGCCTGTGACGGCAGAAGAGGTAAATGTGTTACTGAAAACAGCAGATGTTGAAGAAAGGGGTGATGACCGAAGCTACTTCAGAACATGGTCTAGAAGCACCAACAACATCGACTGGAATACCGTCGCAGACACAGTAAGCTACCCTGGGGCTGCATATGAATTTTCCAGAAATGGGTCAAGAGGACTGAGCAGGTGTCAGTTCAACAAAGCAGCCAAGGGTTGGTTGTATTTTCGCCGATTCGTCGATTCCATCAACGCACTTACCAGAGTGCCAGAAGACAGGATCAAATTGATATATGTAATTATGTCGGGGAAGACGATTGATGTTGGAAAGGAGATAGTGCAAAGTATTGAAGAGACCAGCAGGTTGGTAACAACAGGTGGGTTGGGACATGGCTCACTTATTACAAATTTATGCGCCATAAATGGGGTCCCAACCCTACCCACTGATACTTATGAGAAAAACCAACTTCCTGTGTCATACGGGATAGTGCACTCCTTCCCAGACCCAATCCCTCCAAAGAAGAAGAAGAAGACCACCAAAGGCACCGGCGCGGCCAAAGAATCGCCATGGATGAAGATGAGCACAAAGCGAGGCTCACTATGAAGCGAGCGGCCATCACCATCCACGTAATCGTAACCTTGGTTACATGATGGAGCAGTTACTCCAGAATCAGATAAGGATGATGCAGAATTTTGACACGGTGATACAAGGACAACAAGAAATGAGGCAGAAAATTGACGAGATGAGTTCCTTGTTCAACCAGTGGTCAATGCACTATCCACCGCCACCATTTTAAAACCAAGTTTGTAAGTGTCCTGTTTCTTTTATTGTCTTTGAGTCTTACACACATTGGGGACAATGTGTGATTTAAGTTTGGGGGGTGTCTTATTTGTGTCTTATTGTTGTAGTATGTTTGAGTCTTTTTGAGTTGTTTTGTGTATTTTTGAGTCATAAATTTTTTCTTTTTGAGTCATAATTTTCTGTCAAAGATCATGCATGCTGTAGTTACTAGAAACACCTAGTGAAGTAAGGGGGAATAATGTAATGGAATTAGAAGCAACTATCTAAACACTTATGTTAGATATGTCAAAAACTCGTGAAATCTGTCTATTTTTCTTGCTTGAATTGTGCATTGTCAAATGATTAAAACCTATGTGTATGATTGTTTGCTATTTGAGGCGAAATAGTTAGGATATGCATGTTAGGGAGATGACTCAGGCGTTTCTTTGTTAGCCAATTCTTACCACTCTTTTCTATCCCTGACATTAAAAATATCCCTAGTCAGCCCTGTTGAGCCTAAACATGAAACTTTTTCTTTGACACCCTATATTTCCACACATGTGTCATAAGTAAAAATGTGAAATGGTTGGAATAGAAAGTGTTAAAAAAGAGACAAAAAGAGTGAACACGTTTGATGCACCCCAATAAAAAAGTAATAAAAAATAGGCAAAAGTCTAAGTTTGGGGGTGCTTGTTATTATAATACACTTCACTCTCTCAAAACAAAAGAGGGGAAAAATAGATATGAAGTGAAGGAAAGAAATCAAAAGAAAAGGGAAACATTGAAAAGCTAAAGAGTTTATGGTACACAAAATGAGCCTAAATGCCTATTTTTACCTACCCATTCCTAAGCCTACATTACAACCCTGAAAAGTCCTGAAGATCTCTTATATGCATATCCATGATTAGTGGAGAATAGCAAGTAAAAATCTCATAGGATTTTTGAAATTAACATGCATGATTCAGTATTTTGACTTCCATTAAGTATGATAAAAATGAGTTTGCGAAATATCTAGCTTAATGTGTTTAGAATGCTAAAATTTCATGCTATATGTTCCTGCATATTATTCTGCTAACCTTCATGTTTTTCTAAGTAACACCAACGCAAAGAAAGTGATCAATGTCATTGAGTCTTTCTATTTTCTTTTTCCTTGAGTCTTTATTTCTTTCTTTTGATCTTTGCTCGAGGGCGAGCAAAGGTTAAGTTTGGGGGTATTTGATCGGTGTATTTTATATACACTTTTTGAGTCATTTTTAGTTAGTCTTTTGTCCATTTTTGTACAAATATGTGTCGTCTTAGGATAGATTTTCTTTCTTTTGAGTCAAATTGGTTAAAGTGGCTCTTTGGCGGAAAAGGAGCGAAAAGAGGGCAAAAATGGAGGTCCAGAGCTCGAAATGCGAGAAAGTGGCGAACCAGCACTGACACGCCAGCAGCCGCTCCAGCCAACAGGCGAGCGCCCGGCCAATATTCAGAGGCTTGCAAAGTTCCAGTGGCCGCGGCTCTAAACAGCGAGTTGCGCAGCCGCAACGCCTAATCTTCGTAGCAGTAGAACTTCCGCGCGCTGATGCGCGAACAGCGCCGACGCGGGAAAAATCAGGGTTTTGAACGAATTATGGGTCAGGCCTGAAGGAAAACATTAATGTCGGTTTGGAGGCTATAAAAAGAGAACCCTAGGTCAGAATTAAGAGTTCCCTTCTTGCCAATTCACAACACATCTTGGAGTTCAAGATTGGAGACCATTCTTGTCACGACCCGACCCCGGGGCCGCGACTGGTACCCTACCGGGGTACCCTGTCAGGTATACATCAGAGAATAGCAGCGGAACATACATAACACATAACTTATAAAAAGGTAAACATCACTGGCCAGCCGATAAGGCTGCCTTCCATAAAAACATACTTAATCAAAAGTATAGCAGTACAACTTGCTCTTACAGCCCAAAACACATACGTGACCACAGACCTCTAAGGATAACAACTGTGGCGGGACAGGGCCCCGCCATACCCCTGAATATACACAATGTCTATAACATCAGGGAAAAACCGTACCAACAAAACAAGCTTCCGGAGGAATGGAGCTTCTGACACCGGAACAGTGATCCTAAGAACGAGGATCCACCACCTGCTTACCCTTACCTGCGGCATGAACGCAGCCCCCGGGGAAGGGGGTCAGTACACAATATGTACCAAGTATGTAAAACTGGAAAATACTGTAATAATGATATCATAAGTCTGAAAAATAAGCTGGAGTCATGGAAGAAAATCAAAATACAGTACAATGTGTCTTACTAACAATGAAAGTAACAAGTATATACTTTACTGCATAAAAATAGGAGGCTTGTGATCGAAACAGGGTCCCTCGCCCGTAGTATCAATAAGCAATCCTACTCCTGGGACTATTTCACCCGCATGGGTCTTGTGGACCCGCATGAGGTATTCCTCGCATAGCCGTACCGCCGCACGGGACTATTTCACCGCGTAAGCCCATAGGACTCGCATGAGGTATTCCTCGCATCGTGGGTAGCAAATCCACTAACAATTGGTATAACGATCTTGGGGATTTACCCGCCGGATATACTCTTACCCCAGGCGGTGGTATAACGATCTTGGGGATGTACCCGCCGGATATACTCTTACCGAAGAAGGTGGTATAACGATCTTGGGGACGTACCCGCCGGATATACTCTTACCCCAAGAAAGTGGTATGACGATCTTGGGCTTACCCCTCATTCATACTCTTACCCTGGAGAAGGTGGTATAACGATCTTGGGGCTTGCCCCTCAGATATACTCTTACCCTAGCTCAATCTGTCATCATATCATAATCATATATACAAGTTATGGAAGCTCATACTTTTTATTAGTCTTGTTCATATACCCTCTCATTTTAGTTTACTCAAGGCACCAACATATTTAATAAAAGGAAATCCGGGAATTTAACCCAAAGTACCACATACTTATATTCTTTAAAAATGATTCTTTTTCATATAAAATCTTTGGGCAATTGATGCCTTAAAATCAATTTGTCTTTCATAAATCAAGTCACTTGTCCTTACTTATCTTACTTAGAGTAAATCTCTTCTTCTTAACCTTTTATAAAGCTAATAAACCAACTTCTCATAAAGTTGTTATATTAACCCTATACTTTAGTAAAATTATACTTTTCCCCTAACCAAGGGACGTATACTTCTTAAAACGAAACAAGTCTTTATATACTTAAAACAAGTAAGAATACCAAATCTTGTACGTCTACTGTACTACATAGATACAACTACTCATGCTCAAGAGATAGGAAAGCTCCACATACCTATTCGGTCAATCCACTTGTTAAGTCCAAAAATACCGCACGTAATATGTCAACTTATAATGACCATAATACGCTTATTAACCTCTAATTTCAATGTAGAATAATCCAAGTTCAAAGTTACTAATTTCTATGGAAAATTGGGCAGCGTTTCCTTTGTTTCTACATACTTTGCCACATTTTCCAAGGCCGAATTCAACATCCAAACGCCACATCTTAGGCCCAACAATCCAAACATTTCAAAGGGGATTACACACCTAAACTTGGGTGTGTAAAATTCTGCCCCTTAAGGTACAACAATTCACTTAACAATTCTAAAGTAGTTTGTAGGCTACAACATGCTCATAGTATCTTCTTAACCAATCTTTTCATATCCAAACCACATTTCTTACATGTAATGACTCTAAGAGCATTATTTACTACTACAAGTTCCTTCTTCTTCACATGCAACATTAATAACTAACCACAAGAGAAGAAATGTTACCTTTAGAGCTTTAGCCAAAACTATTCCAACAATTTTGCTAGCCTCTTTTCCAAGAACACCACCACAATAACTCCTACAAGCTAGCCACAAGCTTCCTTCTTGTCCTTAACTTTTCAGATTTTCCTTAGGCTTTGAATTCCTCTTGGAATTTTAGAGAGAAGTGAGAGCTTTAGCTTAGAGAGAGAGGGATTTGAAAGATGACAAAGTCTTCAAGACTTGGTCAATATAAGACATTATCTGAAATTCAGATGGGGCCACACTTGTCACCCTCCCATGGCCTTTTTAAAAGAAGAAATCTGATTTTTCTAAGTTTTTCCGCCAGAAATCCCGCCTCGGCGCCGCGGCCCTGCAGCCGGCGCCGCGGCGCTGAAACTTCCGCCACCTCACAGAACTTCTGGCGCCGCGGCCCTGCTTCCCGGCGCCGCGGCGCTGCAACTTCAGCGACCCCTCAGAATATCCGGCGTCGCGGCCCTGCATCCGGCGCCGCGGCCCTATCGATCTTGTCCGAAATACATTTCTGTCCGACTGCGCACTAAACTTGTAACTCCCATAACTTTCTACTCCGATGTCCTATCGACGAACAGTCGGTTGCGCTGGAAACTAGACTCAACGAACTACGCACTAGGCCTTTGAAATACTTAGGAACTCTCAATGTACCGGGTCATAACCCGCCTCAAAGTTGACAAAAACCCGTCCGAAACAATCCGGCAACTTATCTTTCGAAAATTTAAAGTCTTACTCCTTTCGCACGCTCTCATACGCATGGCCAGAACTACGGGGTATAACAATTCTTTAGTAACTTATTTTCTTTCTTTTACTTTATTTTCAGTTTTATGTTGGATATTGAATTAGTTCTTGTCATGACTATGGCTAGGAACTAATTCTAATATAGGGCTTTCCATGTCAATTCACTTTAACCTTATTTTATGAATTAATTCATGTTTATGGTTGTTCTTCTTATTGTTGAGATTTATCCAATAGATGATTTGATTGCTTGGTAATTACTTGATCATTAATTATCATTACTTATATGATTTCTAACCGAAATCCGAAAGGGGAGGTTGTGACTATGCTGTAGTTAGGTAGACATAGGTCGAATTGGGGATGAAAATACCTCAATTACTTGTGTAGTATTAATAGGTTTTTGTTCTTAATCCTCCTCTAGAGTCATCCTTATCACCGAAAGGTAGAAAGGAGCTATACTGGGGTTGAGTGTTTATATAGCCTTAACGAGAGTATAAAACGGATTAGTAAACCTGCTATCTCCAATAGAAGAAGAACCATAATTAATTGCATTAATAAGTAATATAAGCGGATAGTTGAGGAGATTTGGAAGCCATATTTTCATCATCACTGAAGTAACCAACATAGTTAATTAGTTTTCATAATTATTAGTTATAAACAACAAATCAATATTCGGTCACCAAATAGATAACAAAGAGTAGAAATTGGTAATTGAACACTAATCCCTGAGGACGATGACTCGGTCTTCAAAGACTATATTACTTGACTCGACAACGTGCACTTGCGTTAAAGTGTGTGCATAAATCACGCATCACAATATCATCATAGGATTCGTTCAAACCTGCAATAAGTTGCATGACCGAGCATTGATTAGTGATTGGTGCGCCGACGTTGGAGATTTGGTCGGCAAGCATCTTGAATTCTTGACAATAGGCAGACACGTTTGAGAAATCGTCCTAATGTACGTCCTTGAACTAATTTTCAAGGTATAACGCTCGTTGCATTTTGTTGTCGTAGAAAATACTGTCCAAATGTTACCACATTTGGCAGGCAGTGACATCGGTCTCAATGATGGTGTGCAACAGATCATTAGATATCATGTCGTATATCTACTAGAGGACGGCTGCGTCCAAACGAGACCACAGTGCATCATCAGAAGTCGAAACTGATGGTACGACTGTGGACTTCAGCGTGAGATGGATGATGTAGTCGATAACTTTGTAAATATGATAATGGATCTTAAAAATCTCCGCCTACGAGGAGTATTGACCCTTTTCCATCTCAAGAGTCACAGGAATGAAGTTTTAATGTTATTTAAGGTAAGTGCTGGATGAAATTTGGTTTTGTCAGACATGGATGAGGAAATTTAGGAGGAAGAGGTAGGGAGAATGACCGGAAAAACTAGGGTTCCGTTGTGGAGAAAAGAGGGGCAGCCGAGAGAGGTCGCCGACTAGGGTTTCGACATGGGCTAGGTGCTTACGTGGAAAAAAATATGGCGGCCGAGAAGGTGTATCAACGGATATGGTAGGGTTTGTAGTTTTAGGCTACTGATATCATACAAGAATATGTTCATTGATTTTATTGATGAATGGTTTACAATATATATAAGGTTAAAAGAATATTTACTTTGATATAAACTAGATAACTAATTAACCTAATTACAAAAGGATTATAATTCTACCTAAAATAGAATATGTACAATTAATGAAAAATATTGAGAAATATTCTATTACTTATATCTCAAATTTGAGGGAGTTTGATGAAGATTTAAGGTGATTTTGGATGAAATTTATATTTGAGTTTGCGGTTGAATATGAACATTTCAGATTTGTGTTTTATGTTTAGACCTATAATAGATTTTAAGCACCCAATAGTTTATATTAAACCGGTGCATTGTCTATGTGCACTATAATGGTACCTACTATAATAACTTGTAAGAATTAGCTTAGAAATTATTATTTATCTGGATTGAGTGTTGTTATAATAGATTAGTTTCAATTTAGATTATACCACAATTAAAAAAAATGGATTTTCGGACTTCAAAAAAATCTACCTCAATTGAGCGGAAAAAAACAAACCTCATGAGGTCGATATAGGCTTCATATTTATTTTTTAATTTATTTAAACAAACCGACCTCATGAAGTCAGTAAAATAATTCTTTTAAAAATATAGCAACCTCGTGAGGTCGGTAGTATTTAAAATAATTATAAAATAATTGATATAACCGACCTATGCTTGAGGTCGGTAGTACTTCCGACCCAGCCATAACTGACCTATGGACGGGCCAACTACCCTTACCCTTCTAGAGTCCATCTCCATGTGGCAGTATTCTGTCATTGGCCCTGGCTCATCATAACCAGATCAATTTACACGATTTTGAGTTGGACTTCTTCTGCGTGTCTATTTTCCCAACCTCACTTCATATTTTCCCAATTATTAAATTGTTCGCCTTTCACCCACCCTCGAGTATATGCTTCAACAGAAATCACATAAGGGTAGATTAAAAATCTCTGGTAAAATACTCTAATCAATAGTTTATTGTCTAATGGATCTTTTCGTTCTTCCTAAAAAATGGAGGAGATTGAGGAGACCCTTTTATATCACTCTAAGTCTTACCCTAGCATGGATGATGCAAATCTAGACTTCAATGAAGTTCGATAGATGACTCATTGGGATAGATGTAGATGAACAACACCCCCTAGAAACGTATAGGAACATTTCTCCTCGTACGACTCGAGAGGTGAAAACGTAATAATTTTTTTATTGTCTTTGTAATATTCATAATGTTTTTATCATATTTATTTTATCCATAGATTCTAAAAATACATAAGAAAGATGCCTTCAACTATTTTCGCAGCCCATCAATTAGTTAATCATCGACATATTTTAGTTAATGGTCGTATAGTAGATATACTGAGTTATCGCTGCAAACCCCGAGATATTATTACGTCAAAGGCAAAGGATGAACGAAAATCCAGAGCTCTGATTCAAATTTCTCTCGATTCATCCCCTCACGAGGAATTACCAAATCATTTGACCCTTCACCCCTTTCAATATAAAGGATTAGTCAATCAAATTATAGACAGTAAATACAGATTTCTCTAGTACCATATGTCAATAAAAGTAAAAGAAAGAAAATAAGGGCGAAAGAAAGATACCAAAGCAATGTTATATCAGGCTGCTTGTCTTTTTGTAGTTGGATCTCCAAGTTTTTAGAATGCTCCAAATTCGACTTGAGCATCTAAATTTGGGTCAATACCAGCAAAAACATCTTGTAATAAGGTTCTAGTACCATACCAAATGTGTCCGAAGAAGAAGAGCAAAGCAAACGAAGTATGCCATTCATGTTTTTTAAAAAATGGATGATATTGGGTCCCAGCGAATCTAAACAATCTTGTTTTTTTAACATGAAGAAATAAAGAAGACGTCGCATTTGGCCATTTGTGAAATAAAAAATAAAATTCCATTTTCTCCCATCCCACTCATAAAGTGCGAAAGGGGGAGTAGTAATAAGTCATAGAATCAATGAATTCATGATAAAGTAAAATCCATCTTGTCAGTATTGGTATAAACAACTCTTCCCTCGCGTTCGACTATAGCAAAAGTCCCCGAATTTAGAGATGCTTGTTGTTCCAATCAGAGTTCATTTTGATTATGGTACTAGGAAATGAAGTCCTAAAATAACGTCTTATATCTCTTCAAAGCATAAGGGCATTCATATTACAAATCTTAACCAGAGAAGTTTAATTGAACATAAGTAATCACAAGATTTCAAGTCACTCAAATTAAATTACAACTCGTTCAATGCAATTTAAATTGTAATTTTGAAATAATTGGACTCTGTTTTGAAATTTTGTTCTCTTTCTCGTATCAACCCTATAATTATCAAAATATTTTTCAGTAAAACAGTATATAATAAAAGTGAGCCTTAACCTGCGTTAAATGATTAATGTCGTCTCTGTCACCGTCGTTCTAATTATTCTTCTAAATAATGCTATAAAACAGAATTTAAGATTAGGAAATTTTCGTTACATGGATAGACCAACCATCATGTGGCAGAATCATATCGGCCGCCGCACATGATCTGCTCCAATAATAGATTTATAAGCACCCAATAGTTTATATTAAGTATCCGTTTGGTTGGGCTTTTGAAAAGACCAAAAATGCTTTTGAAAGGCCAAAAATCCTCTATTTTCAAAAGCTCAAATTTTGGATTTTTGGAAGTAGAGGTTGATTTTGTCCATTTTTAAGCTAAAATCACTTTTTTTATACAATCAAACACCTAACAATTTTTTGATAAAAAATTCTACTTGAAAAGCTCTACTTCTAAAAACTCTTTAGGATTGAGGGTTAGTTATAATAACAATTGTCTATGTGCACTCAATGGAGCCCACTATAATAACTTAAAAGCATTAATTTAGAAATTATTATTTGTCTAGATTGAGTGTTGTTATAATAAATTAGTAATATATTACTACTAAAAAAGATGCATTTTTCGACCTAAAAAAACTGACCTCATTAAGCCTCACATTTATTTCTTAATTTTCTTTTAAACAAACCAACCTTATGTGGTCGGTAAAATAAAAAAAACAAATCCAGAAATTAGAGTTACCCACCTAATGAGGTCGGAAGTAATCTTTAAAAAATATATCGATCTCGTGAGGTCGATAGTATTTAAAATAATTAAAAAAAGTTATATAATCAGCCTACCTCATGAGGTCGGTACTACTTTCGCCAACAACCAACCTATGCCTGAGGTCGGTTAAGGTAGTTTTGCCCAAAATCGATCTCATGAGGTCGGTTTTTTAGGTAGGGAAAAAATAGTTTTTTTAGTAGTGTACAAATAAGAACAAAATACACTTATAAATAGGTCTCATTTGCTTGCACTTAGTGAATATCTTAATCTTAATTATTTAGATCTCAATCATTAAATTTATTTATTTTTAGGTCTGAATTCTAATCATTCTATATCTTAATCATTAAGTATGTTTATTTTATGTTACAACCACTCAAGTGGTCTTAATAAATAGAATAATTGTGTAACAAAGTCTAGATAACATTATGATGTTTATTCAAATATTTCTATTAAGATGTAAGTTCATCAATTTCCCGCTATCGATATTGTCTACTAGTATAACTACTGCTGACACCGCTTATGATTATCACTGTCACCACTCATAATCATCATCATCAGTCATAACCACCGGTGATGTCAATCTCTACATCAACCATCATCATAATTAGCTATCATTTAAAATTATTCCCACTAACCATCGTTATCATAATAATCACCAACGTCACAGATAATCATCACCAAATACCGTCATAAGCTATCACTATCATTCACCATAACTATCAACCGTCATAACCAATTACCACCATCAACTATTACAGTCAGTCATAATACCACTGACTATTATCCACAACATCATAATTAGTGAACACAATCCGTATTGGGACACCCACACACACCACCGCTAGCCATTACAACCATCCCATCGTATAAGTTTTCAAATTTTAATTGTTAACATTGTGTTATATTAATTTAATATTTTAGTAAATTCAAAAGAAAAAAGAATCCGAATAATACAAAGACAAAAGAAGTAGCGTTTGTCTCCAATTAGAAAATCTTTTGGTTCATATCTTCCACATGGCTTAAATATTAAGCAAGATTTGACTGCAATGACATTGCCGACCATAACATGGATATGCCAACCACTCCAGCATCGTACCATGTGGCAGATACAAATATCTGGTTAAATAATTAGCAGCACGTCTTATAACAATGGTCTTCTTGGTGACCAACTCACCATAATATAACCAAGTCAATTTACAGACCATTTGAATTGGTCTTCTTAAACGCGGCTATACCTAAACTAAAACCCAAGTTACTCTGCCTCATTCAATACCTATAAATATCAAATACATTTCAGCCCAAGTACTCAAATTGCTTTCTTTAATTCAACTTCAGCATCAGAGAGCAATTTGTGTACTTGATTTTTTTTCTATAATTAATTGTATAGAAATGGCGCAAGTTAACGTTGTCAAGGCTTTCTTGCTCGCCGTCATGGTAGCCACCATTGCTGCCTCGGCACAAGAAGTTGGAACTCCACCAGCATCGTCGCCGGATGCTGGAGCGGGTTTCTCTTCGCCGGTTTCTGGTGCTTTGATTGGAACCTCTCTGCTCTTCTCCATTGTTGCTTTCTTTATGCAGTGATTCTGCTGATAACCCTTTCCATATTTCTTTTTAAAAAAGAAACGAATTCAC
Organism: Przewalskia tangutica; assembly: GCA_029844215.1. NCBI lineage: Eukaryota > Viridiplantae > Streptophyta > Magnoliopsida > Solanales > Solanaceae > Przewalskia > Przewalskia tangutica. Next base: position 25,028,091 of record CM056720.1, on the reverse strand, counting down.
TTCAATTTGTCACCATATAAATTTTAGTGTTTATGATTATTGGATTGTACTTATGTAATTTATTACGTATTTGTTATGGTTGTTGAGCTTAAATAAAATGTACTCTTCCATCATTAACAACACTCAATCTAGGTTCTGATAGAATTGACTCCTAAATAGATACAAGAGGGGGCTGAATTGGGTCTTGAACAATTTTCGCCTAAGTTGAATTTTTATTAAGTTTTCTAATTTTACCGGAACAGTGGTAGACTCTGTTCCACAAGTATGTTTCCACCTAGTTTTTCAGACTTAAAAACTGCAAAGCAAACAAAATATGGCGGAAGAGATTTATACGTGGAAAACCATCCAGACTCGAATGGATTAAAAATCACAACCTACACCCAGGTAGGATTGCAACTAAATTTCACTAAAACACCGAGCCAAAGTGGATTACCCCGTAATCCAAGGAGGCTACCCTAAGCCCTTACAACAATCGTAAACAATCCTAGACTGTTGCTACCCTTTCAAGCTACTGTTAGCTTGAAACAAAAACAACAAACTTTGAAAGTGTTTCCTAACCTCAACAATGCTTCTAAGAGGATGATAAGAGATTACAATTAAAACATATTACATTCACTAGAGTTGACACAAAAGAGAATCTGTCTCGCCTATGAAACAGACCCAGACATTGACTCAACTCTATTTCGTATTTCAGGCTTTTTTCACTTGAAACTCAGAGAGAAATTGACTGCTGAAATATTTGTGAATGCTGAAATTATTTTATAGATGTATACGTTCCTACAATTTTGATAGAGTCCAAGTAGAAGAGGGATATCAAGTAAAAGTCAACCAGAACTCATTTCCTTATCCGATTAGGATCTTGTTGACTCCTTGTTCAATCCTAACTTCTTTTTGCTATATCCCTGCAATTGAAAATTTAATGATAATATAGAATAATTATTCATATTAATCGCATGATAGAAGGGAATCGTGGCCAGGGAGGTCGCGAGTTAAAGTGAACGATCTCAGAAATGCAAGTAGATTGCATCTGATAAAACTTTGTTGTTCGACCTTTTTCTGAACCCCGCACATAACGGGAAATTAATGCACCGGACTGCCCTTTATTAATCACATGATAATTTAGCAATAAATTATATTCTGCCAGACAACAAATTATTGTTATATTCCTTTTTTTCTTATTCTTATTATTTTTTGTCAATCTATGAATAAAATATAATTTCAGGACAAGCGTATTTTATTTATTATCATCAAAATCATACTCAAACCTATTCCGTTTTTATGATTCACCTGGGTCAGATGACTAATGAGGACGGAATATCAAGGTGAATATAATCAGTTTGCCCCTAGAAGTTTAGTCCAAATGTGACATCATCTTCCAGAATTTTGAACAATAAACGTTTCTTTTAATATTATATAAGGAGAATTTTCTTTAAGATTATATGGTCCTTCACAAAAATGTTGCTCCAAGTATGTACAATCTTTTCGCCCCATCAACTATTTTTGTTTGGAAATCAAAATGACTTAAACAGATGATATTAAAATTGCATTCTAATATTTTACATGTAATAAATCAACGGAAAGAGGGCAAAAATGCCTATGAATTATCGAAGAAGGTCTAAAAATATCATTCATTAACCTATTTAGCTAAAAATATCCTACATCCATCTTGTTTGACATACTTATACCATTTGACTAACGGTCAACACAAAATTAAAAAAAATACTTAAATTTCACATGACAATGTCCTATTGGCTGAAACTAAAACACCTAACCTATTAAAAAGACGCACCCATATATATATATATATATATATATATATATATATATATATATATATATATATATATATATATATATATATATATATATATATATCTCTGTTTTCGAACTAACCCACCCCAATACTAACCCGATCCGAACAAAAAATTCAACTAAAGAAAAAGACCCCACTTCCATCAAGCTCCACGGAAATTGTAGAGAACATATATGAAATTAGGAGGTAAGTTATTAGGCAAGAAAGTTTCCTAAGTGTTGGAACTTGTAGAAGAAGACGAGATTAAGTGATAAAAAATATCAAAAAAAAAAATATGTGCTGTGAATTTAAGGCATAGCGTCATTATTGAAACTTAGAGCCTCAGAATTAGCGCCACGTGGCCGGCGATGCGGTAAGGCGCCACGTGTGAAATTCCAGATTTGAACTAAAAGTTGCAACTCTTCACATAGAGTCACAACCTTTGGTTAATAGCTGCTTATGAACGTTTGATATGCTATAAATAGCATGTTGATCACTTGTTTTAACATAACAACACAAATTAACAAGATTAATCTTCAGATTTGAGAATTAAAACATCAATTGAAGATCATTTCGTGTTGCTTCTTCTTCTTCTTCTTCCTTAACCAAATTTTTGAAGAACACATATAGTAGATTCGCCAGGAGTGAAGTTCTTGTACTAGAACTATCACTCAGATAGTTGTATCCTCAAGGCAGACGTCCGATCAACTGCAGCACAAGCGGGGACGAATTTTTGTCTTAGGACACTGCGTCATTGCAGGCCTCTATCTACAAACAAGTTAGTATGTGATGTTCATACTGTTGCTTTCCATTGTTGTTAATCTCTATATAGTTGAAGTATCTATATAATAGTGTTGTTGAATTCAATTTCTTTGAATTATATATATTGTATTGTGGTTTATACATTGAAGGTCTAGATTGGCTCTAACAATCTAAGACAAAAATTTCTCAAAAAATTCATTTTTCTGATTTGTTGAAGTTTGCAAATAATTTCAGAGAAACAATTTCCTGATTTTGCAAAGAATGGATCAATCTGGATCATCAATGGTGAAGAACCATGTGGAGAAACCCAAAAAAATCAAGGGTTCAGATTTCAAACGCTGGCAAAAGAAGATGTTGTTCTACTTAACAACTCTTCATGTGGCTAACGTCTTGACTGTTGAGGTTCTTACGGTACTACCGGATGGAGAAGGGGAGAATGCTCTTACGGATGCAGCAAGGGCTGAGAACTTGAAGGCCATTGAGACCTGGGAGACTCAAGAGTTTCTGTGCAGGAACTACATTCTCAATTCCTTGGATGGTTGTCTCTATGACATCTACTTCACGTTCAACACGGCAAGAGAGTTGTGGCATTCACTTGAGAACAAGTACAAAATAGAGGTTGCTTGTTCAAAGAAGTTCATCATCGGAAAGTTTCTAAACTACAAGATGAGTGATGCTCAGGGTGTTGTCAAGCAAGTGGAGGAACTCCAAGTTATTGTTCATGAACTTGAGGTTGAAGGTATGGGCCTTAACCCACATTTTCTTATTGGTGCTATTATTGAGAAATTACCTCTTTCTTCGAAGGATTTTAAGGCTTATTTGAAGCATCTAACGGAGGAAATGAGTTTTGAGCAACTGGTTCTCAAACTTCGTGTTGAGGAAGATAGTCGGAAAAGTGACAAGGCATATGCTGTTTTCTTGGAGCCAAATGCAAATGTGGTTGAAGGAAATTCATCAAAAGCCAGGTTTCAGAAGGGAAAGGGCAAGTTCAATGGTGCCAAGCCGTCACTTGCTGCCGGAAGAAGCACACTAGCCCCACAAAAGGCCAATACGTTTAAGAAACAAGTTGGTGCTTGTTGGGTGTGCGGAAAGTCAGGGCATAGAGCAAAAGATTGTCGCCTTCGCAAGAGCCAAAGTGGTGGTGGTGGAGATTCGAGTAATGTCAACCGGTCCAACCACGCTGAAACTAAGAACCAATTTATTGGTGTTGTCATTGCTCAAGCAAATCTGGTTACAAATTCAACCGATTGGTGGATGGATACTGGTGCTACCATACACATATGTTCAGACAAGGACATGTTTTCATCTTACCAAGCCATCAAGGATGGAGAACCACTGTTTGAGGCTCACTTCCGGCAGTGATCCTGCACTCACCAATGTTCTACATGTGCCTGAAATTTGTAAAAAATTAATTTTTGGCCCTGTTTTTAGCAACAAGAGCTTTAAGTTAGTTTTTGAATCTGATAAATTTGTACTCACCAAAGGTGGGTGTATGTAGGCAAGAGCTACCTCACTGAGGGGATCTTCAAACTAAGTGTTGTATGTACTAAGGCATTTGCTGTTATCAATGAAAATGCAGGCAATAACACTGCTTCTGAGTATGTGATTGATTCCCTTTCTTCTTTATGACATTCTCGATTAGGCCATGTAAATTATCGTTCCTTACAAAGAATGGTAAAGATAGGCATGTTGCAAAAATATTTCATGAACAAAATAAACAAATGTGGGGTATGCATAGAGTCTAAATATGCAAGTCATCCTCACAAATCTGTTGTGAAATCAAAAGAAATGTTTGGTTTGATTCATAGTGATTTATGTGATTACCAAGCAACCCCTTCTCGTGGAGGAAAGAACTATTATATATCATTTATCGATGATTGCAGTAAATTCTACTGTCATGACCCGAGCCGACGGGTCCGCGACTAGTGCCCTACCTGGGCACCTTTTCACCCACACATAACATATTATCAGCGGAAGCTTAAGAAATAACTCGCAATCATAATAAAAAAATAGACAAGCCGATAAGGCCGCCACTGTATATAGAAATATCCACATAACTGCGACGATACATATGTTCAACTCACACACGACTACATACCTCTAAGAGTATAACAGTAACTATGACGGGACAAGGCCCCGCCGTACCCCTGAATGTATATAAGCCTGTAATAGCAAAAATGTACCAAAATGACTAGACTTCGAAACAATAGAGCTATCTCAACAGTTGAGCAAAGATCCTAAGCACGCGGATCAGCAAACTGAGTACCTATACCTACGGGCATGAACGCAGCCCCCCGAAGAAGGGGGTCAGTACAACAGGTACCAAGTATGTAAACATAAAGTACAGTAAATAAGATCATAACTGGCCAAAGATGACAGAGACAAGTATGAAAATCAAATACCAGATCCAACCGTGCCATATAACATAAAAGTCAACTGTACCTTTTCAAAATATAAAAGTTATGTCAAAATCAGGGACACTTGCCCTCAGAATCATTTTTCATTTCCTATTCATGGGACTCGAACCCGCATCATGGAGAGCTAATCCATGGAATAATATAATATCATGGGACTCGAACCCACATCATGGAAGCATGTCCATGGAATAATATAATATCATGGAACTCGAACCCGCATCATGGAAAGCTAGTCCATGGAATAATATAATATCATGAGACTCGAACCCGCATCATGGAAGCATGTCCATGGAACCATACACATATATAAAGTTGTCGGGCCTCTAGTGAGGGACGCGGTGATGTGTAAATATAACACTTGCACGAATAGCTATCACGAGCATTATATAAAAGTTAAATAATCCTTGACTCTCATTAGAACAAATAGAATGAACTATCATTTTAGAAAAAACCCATGACATTATCATGTCATGTAATATTAGGGACTTGAACCCAAAAGTACTATGTACGTCCACCGTACGTTCATTTTATACAAAGAGTCATATCATGTATCATTAGGGACTTGAACCCAAAAGTACTATGTACGTCCACCGTACATTCATTTTATACAAATCGTTTAAAATGAACTTTCATTTATAAACTCAAGGCACTTTCACTTTTAAAGTCAAGACACTTTCACTTTCAAAATCAAGTCACTTACTCTTTTTAAAATCAAGTCACTTACTCTTTTAAAATCAAGTCATGTATCATAAAGGATTCAATGGAATTATGTACGTCCACCGTACCCCCATTTCATATAAATCATGCCAAAAAAAAAAGGATAGTTCACATACCTTATAGGCTATACCAACTTGACAACTAGAATACGTCTCAAGTAGTTCTTCAACCTATAATGACAATAGCACGTCTATCAATTCCATGATACTAGTATACAATTATACTACATAATGAATCTCCTTTCGTATAAAAATTCGGGCAGCACTTCTCGTATTTATACATACTTTTCCACCTTATAAATAAGGCCAATAACATCAATAACCAAGCACCACTTAAGGGCACAACCAAAATAGCAACCAAGGTGATTCATACACCTACTTCTCATGTTAATCCGACCTCTTAATCCACATAAAAATAGTCCATTAAACAGTCCATACTTCTACAACAATGAGGGTAAAATGTGAAGCTTACAATACCTTTTTATACCCTCATTTCTTTAGGACTTACGTTAGAGATTTACCACCTTAAACATGCATAATGATAACTGAATTTTCAGCATTACAACACCACAAAACAGTCACTGAAACTGCACAACAATATCCAACAGTTTAGGCTGTTTTCGGCCAACACACAACTAAAGCCTTTTTTCACAATTTCTTATAATCCAACTCACATTTCAACACGTTTATATAAACCATGACAACTCGTAACAACATGATTTACTTCATTTTAACATGCGATTAGAGACGTTAAATAACAACAATAACCAACGAATCCAACATTACCAAAACTGTCAATTTTCGGCTATCATGCCAAAAACTGTGACATATATTTCTTATTCTCCTTTTTACTTAACACACGTTCATCTATCAATTATATCATCATGTAACTTCTAATTACTTCAAGAGGAAGAAGAAATCTTACCTCAAATCTTAGCCCAAAACAGTCCACAACTCTCGGCAATACCGTGACCTTGCTTCACTTTTGCACCACTTCTTCACGTTACAATCACACACATATCCTCTACAAGCTTGTAACCATATTGCTTTCATGTTTTACTTCTAAAAAGTTCATCAACAAGCTTAGGGTTTCAAAATCTTTTCTTGCCAAATCGTGACTTACTATATTGCAAGGTTAACTTGGCTTAGAACTTGGTTAAGGTACTTAATCTTGTAAAATAACTTGATCTTGTTCTTCTTTTTTTCTAAGGTTTTCGAGACTCTCAAGAACAAGAGAGAGGTATGAGGGTTTGTGTGCTAAAGTCTTGCAAGACTTGGATTAATACAAGTGTAGTAGCACAAGTGGAGGGGGACCCATGAAGCCCCACTTGTCCACTTGTCTTCCCTTCTCATAAAATATCTCCACACTTAGCCATATTTTCCAATATTTTCGATGGCCACCCTTCACAATACCAAGACTTAATAATTTAACACTTAGTCTATAATTCTATTGGAAAGAATTCACTTACTATAATTTAATTCTTGTCATCACATTATCTCGAAAAATTTCCATATAAGAAAATGTAAAACTCCTTTCCTTTCAACATTCAAATTTAATTTTCATAATCATGTTCTCACTTAGTAGCTATGGAATTACGGGGTGTAACATCTGCTATGTATACTTAATACATACCAAAGATGAGGCTTTGAACATGTTTAAAACATACAAAGCAGAAGTGGAAAACCAACTTGACAAAAGAATTAAAATTCTAAGGTCGGATAGATGTGGCGAATATAAATCTAATGAGTTCAAGGAATTCTGTTCCACTCATGGTAAAATTCATCAAACCATTGCGCCATATACTCCACAACAAAATGGAGTTGTCGAACGAAAGAATATAACATTGAAGAATATGATAAATTCAATGTTGGTTAGTTCGGGTGCACCTCTAAGTCTATGGGGTGAGGCATTAATTACTGAAAATATGATATTGAATAGAATTCCTCAAAAGAAAAATGATAAATCTCTATACGAATTGTGGAATGGAAGATTTCCTACTTTCAAAAGGATGAAAGTGTGGGGTTGCCTAGAAAAAGTTCAAGTTCCTTTACCTAAGAGAACTAAACTTGGACCAAAAACAGTGGATTGCATTTATGTTGGTCTTACCAATAATAGTGCAGCGTATAAGTTTTTGGTGTATCATTCTGATGTTGAAGGTATCCACAAAAATACACTTATGAAATCTGCGGAAGCAGAATTCTTTGAGGAGATTTTTCCTTATAAAGACAAGGATAAAAGTGCTCCTAATTCTAAGAAGAGGACACTGCCTCAAAATGATGATAATCTTACTTCATCGGTTCAAGAAGAAAATTCTGAACCAAAGAGAAGTAAACGTGGTAAAATGGCCAAAGATTTTGGACCAGACTTTATGACATTTTCCATTGAAGGAGAACCTCAAACGTATAGGACTGCTGTGGAATCATCCGAAGTACCTTATTGGAAGGAGGCCATCCAAAATGAAGTAGAATCCATTGTACAAAACAATACATGGATATTGGTTGATCTTCCTCTGGGACAGAAACCAATAGGCCATAAATGGATCTTTAAACGGAAGTTAAGACCTGATGGTACTATAGAGAAATATAAAGCTCGGATAGTAGCCAAAGGATTCCGATAAAAGAAAGGTGTAGATTTCTTCGATACCTACTCACCAATGTCTATAATTACGTCTATAAGGACGCTAATTGCTATAGCAGCGATTCACAATTTGGACATACACCAAATGGATGTGAAGACTGCATTCTTAAATGGTGAACTAGATGAAGAAATACACCAAATGAAAGGTCAAGAGAAGAAAGTATGTAAGTTGGTTAAGTCGTTATATGGACTTAAACAAGCGCCAAAGCAATGACATGAGAAGTTTGATAATACATTATTATCAAATGGTTTTCAAATAAATGAATGTGACAAATGTGTCTACATTAATGAATGTCAGAATGCATATGTCATTATATGTTTGTATGTGGCTGATATGCTAATTATGGGAACAAATAAGATGTAATTCATCAAACTAAGAAGATGTTGCATGCCTCTTTCGATATGAAAGATATGGAAATAGCGGATGTCATTCTTGGTATTAGAATTCTAAGAAATTCTGAGGGTTATATATTAACTCAATCTCATTATATTGAGAAGGTCCTTAGAAAATTTGAACAATATGATGATAGATCGGTTGTTACCCCATTTGATCCCGCCTGTCACCTTAAAAAGAATGAAGGTGATAGTGTGTCTCAATTGGAGTATACACAAGTTCTTGGAAGTTTGATGTACATAATGAATTGTACGAGACCAGATTTAACATATATAGTGAGTCGACTGAGTCGATACTCACATAATCCTGGAAATGATCTTTGGGTAGCGCTAATACGGGCACTACGATAACTAAAGCATACAATGAACTATTGATTGCATTATACAAAATATCCTACCATGTTAGAAGGATATTGTGATGCCAATTGGATTTCCAACCATTCAGAAAGTAAGTCCACAAGTGGGTATGTATTTACACTTGGTGGAGCGTCGGTATCATGAAAATAATCAAAGCAAACGGTAAATACGAGATCAACTATGAAAGCAGAGTTTGTAGCCTTGGATAAAGCTGTCGAAGAAGCAGAATGACTAAGAAACTTCCTAGAAGGTATTCCGTTGTGGAAAAAGCCAGTGACCGCCATTTGCATACATTGTGATAGTATGGCTGCCCTGATGAGGGCAAAGAATCAAATATATAATGGCAAATCAAGGCACATAAGGCGACGTCATAATACAATACGAAGCTTGCTGAAGAATGGCACAATTTCCATTGATTATGTAAAGTCAAAAGACAATATAGCGGATCATTTGACAAAAGGCCTTACAAGAGAGCAAGTCGTATTTACATCAAGGGGAATGGGCTTAAAGTCAATACAATGAGTTGTGAACTGGTGAAAACCTTACCTATCATAATTGGAGATCCCATGGTTTAGGTTCAAAAGGTAAACTAACTGAGAAGACTCAAGAAGCGTAGAACACACATATGCTCGTTCCTATGATGTACCAAGTGTGTTATTCCGTTGGCGATATAGGGCTGAACTTCGGTTCTTAATAATATTAATAGCCATTATGGTGAGATAGTACGGACTATTCTTGATTAATGTTACCTATGTGAGATTGGTGTGGGGTCTCATCTGGGAGAACCGAGATGGCTAAGTTCTCTAGAAATTCTCATGAAGATAGGAGTTGTTCATGACCGAAAAGAACACAACCGTAGGAATTGAAATATGTTGGTATGATGTGTGTGATTCTTGTTATTTCGATTTACTACAAAACGTGAATAGTTCAAGGCACTACGTCCACTACTTCACAAGTAGATCTGATAGGTACTCACTACGAGCGGTTCAAGTCCAAAAGACACCGTCTCCGATGCATGTCATATCGCGTTTGACAGAAATGAAGACAAGTTCCTTTATCTTATTTTCTATCCACATCTGGGGTATTGTTGGATGTGTGAATAGAAAATATGGGGTATTATTGGAACTTGTAGAAGAAGAAGAGATTAAGTGATCAAAAATATTAAAAAAAATATGCGTTGTGAATTTAAGGCACAGCGCCGCGGCGCCCCAGGACAAGGCCGTGTTAGGCATATTTTATATGTATTTTCAGAGTCATTTTCAGTTAGTATTTTGCCCATTTTTGTTCAAATATGTGTCGTGTTAGGGTATTTTTCTTTCTTTTGAGTCACAGTGGTTTAAAAAGGTAAAGTGGTGAAAAAGAGAAATAATTGGGCAGAAAAGGAAGTTCCCGAGCCAAAAATTGACGAAAGCTGGCAATCCGCAAAGCGGCAGCGTGGCGCAGAATGCAGAAACGGCGCCTAAAGATCTGAGAGGCTACAGGAGTTAAGGCTCCGTGGCGACAGTCAGCAGGGCCGCGGCGCCGAGACGAAAAATTATCCTGATCCGAAAGAGAATTGGCCAAGGGCGAGGAGGAAAAGGGTACACATTTTTGGAGCTTATAAAAGGTCCTTTGGGTAGATTTTTTAAAGGGGACTCAACCTTTCTTCACAACACAACATAGTTTTTGGAGGCTACAAGATTGGAGACTTGTTCCAAAGTATTTTCTTTTCTTTGCTTTATTTTAATTTAGTTTATGTTGGATATTAATTTGGTTCTTAGCATGTCTATGGCTAGGAGCTAAACTTTTAATTAGGGTTTTCCTTTCGAATCGCTTGAAACTCGTCTTTATGAATAAATGCAGTATTTTGGTTTCTTCTTCATATAGTTAAGATTTATTCAATATTTGGTTTGATTGTTTGATAATTAATTGATCACTAGTTATCATCACGTATATGATTTCGAATCAATAACCGGGAGGAGAGATTTGGATATGTTGTAGTTGAATAAACATAAGTTAAAATTGTGGACGAAAGTACCCCGATACTTGTGTAGCTTCATATGTTATTGTTCTTAATCCTCCTATGTGGTAAAATATATCATAGAAATATAGAAGATTTCTGCACTGGAGTTGAGCGTTTATATATCCTAACCGGAATATAAAACAGTCTAGCTAACATGCTATCTTAAAATAGAAGAAGAACTTTTATCACGTGACAAGGATTAAAGCGAGTGGATAGTCGAGGAGATTGGAAACCCTATTTCCACCATAACTGATTCAAATATAGTATTTTAGTTAATTTCTGCAATTACTTCAGTAGTTTATAGATAAAGCCCAAACAAAATATCAATAGTCAAATAGATAACTTAGGATAGATGTTTGGTAATTGAAAACCAGTCCCTGAGGAAGATATTCGATCTTACTAAGATCAGACATTTGAGCGATACGCATACCATGTAAAGCATAAGGAAAATCGCTAACAAGTTTTTGGCGCCGTTGCCGGGGATTGGCGTAGTTTCAATATCAAACTATCTATTTTTAATTTCTAATTTGGCTTTAATTTTCATTTTATTAATTTCTTTTATTTGTGGAACCGTGCGCCGTGATTTGTTTGTTGGTTTTGATCCATCTCAGGGACCCAACGAATATGGACCACCACTATCACGGGCTACAGAACTATCAACAACAATGCAACCCTCATGTCCCACAAGAAGATCAAAATGGGTTGCAGGCGGCCATATTCATGCTCACTAAGCGTCAGACTCAGTTCATGGATAAGACAAGAGTGTCCCTACAATTTTTGGAGATACAAATAGGACAACTCGCTAGCATGCTGAGCAACAGAATACAAAGGAACCACCCTGATAATATTGGGGTGAATCCGAAAGAGCAGTGTCAGGTGATTGATCTAAGAAATGGCGAACTAGTGGAAGCTAGCTCACCACCACCGTGTTCGGAGAAGGAAGACTCAGAAGGCTCTCAGGATTTCCAGCGCCGCGGCTCCACTGAGCAGGGCCGTGGCGCCGATATATCAGACAAAGTAGTGGTTGCTGGAGACCTTCGTCCGAAACAAAGAACATTTCCAGCAGCTGTTGACGCACCCCATGTGAAGATACCATGTCCCCAGAGGCTAAAAACAAGTTCTCTTGACAAACAATTTTCTAAATTTCTAGAAATTTTCAAACAACTGCAAATCAACATTCCATTTGCTGAGGCTCTAGAGCAGATGCCGAGTTATGTAAAGTTCATAAAGGAGATCCTCAGTAAAAAAAGGAGGTGGGAGGAGTATAAAACAATGGTGTTAACTGAAGAATACAGTTCCATCCTACAGAAGAAGTTACTTCAGAAGTTGAAAGATCCGGGGAACTTCACCATCCCTTGCACTATAGGGAAGTTTGAATGTCAGAAGGCCTTGTGTGATTTGGGGGCAGGTATAAATTTGATGCCCTATTCGGTGTTTTTCAAACTTGAAGTGGGGGAATCACGACCTACAACCATCACCTTACAGCTAGCCGATCGCTCCATCGTCCATCCTAGAGGAACCATCGATGATGTGTTGGTTAAGGTGGACAAGTTTATCTTCCCCGCTGATTTTATCATCTTAGACATGGAAGAAGATGAACTGATTCCCATTATCCTTGGCAGGTCATTCCTAGCCACAGGACAGACACTCATTGATGTTCAAAAAGGTGAGCTGAGACTTCGTGTTCAGGAAGAAGAGGTGATTTTCAATGTATTCCGGGCAGCAACCTTTCCAAGAGAAAGCAACAACTGTTATGCTATCGATGTGATGGAAACAACAATTTCAAAGAACAATCTCAGGAATGTGGATGTTCTTGAGTGGGTGATAACACAATGTGACCAGGACATAAGTGATGATGCAGAGTTAATGAAGTATGTGGATTGGATGGATTTTTATGAGCCATGTTATAAGAAGAAATATGAAGGGCTAGGGCAGATGACAAAAAGATCAGTACCATCCATCGAAAAAGCTCCAGAGCTAGAGTTGAAGACGCTACCTGATCACTTGCAATACCAGTATCTAGGTGAAAATAATACATTGCCAGTAATTGTTTTTGCTCAACTATCTAAAGTAGAGACCGAAAAATTGTCGAGAGTGTTGTGGGCCCACAATCGTGCTATTGGGTCGACATTGGAAGACATAAGAGGGATAAGTCCTTCAACAGTGATGCAAAAAATCCATCTAGAAGATGAGAACAGATCCTCCATTGAGGCACAGAGAAGACTGAATCCAAACATGAAGGAGGTGGTGAGGAAACAAATCATGAAATGGCTTGATACTGGACAGGATGGGGGATTGGCATTGACTACTGCAAGTTGAACAAGACAACCAGAAAAGACCATTTCCCATTGCCCTTTCTAGATCAGATGCTGGACAGGCTCGCAGGACACAACTATTATTGCTTCCTAGATGGTTACTCAGGGTATCACCAGATTTCCATATCACCAGAAGATCATGAAAAGACGACATTCGCCTGCCCCTTTGGTACGTTCGCTTTCAAAAGAATGTCATTCGGGCTCTGCAATGCACATGCTACATTTCAGCGGTGCATGATAGAAATCTTCTCTGATATGGTGGAGAGGACCATAGATATTTTCATGGATGACTTTTCTGTCTTTTGGTCTTCTTTTGATGAGTGTTCAAGCATTTAGCGAAGCAGCAGCAACTGCAAAGAGTCAAACTCAGGCCGAATCGAGAAATGTCATTTTATGGTAAAAGAGGGTATTGTCCTTGGCCATAAAATATCCAGCCAAGGCATTGAGGTGGACAGATCAAAGATTTCAGTGATTGAAAATCTGCCACCCCCAGTGTCAGTAAAAAGGGTTAGAAGTTTCCTTGGGCATGCTGGTTTCTATAGAAGATTCATCAAAGACTTCTCAAAAATTTCGAAACCCCTTTCCACCTTGCTGATGAACGGAGTCGCTTTTGAATTCAATGAGAAATGTATGACTGCGTTTCAGACACTCAAGGAGAGGTTGATTTCAGCACCTATAGTCATTGCGCCGAACTGGAAGCTCCCATTTGAACTAATGTGTGATGAAAGTGATTATGCAGTGGGAACAGTTCTTGGGCAGAGGGTTGATAAAGTATTCAAATCCATCTACTACGCTAGCAAAACTCTTAATGATGCACAATTGAATTATTCCACAACAGAGAAAGAGCTGCTAGCGATAGTATACGCATTTGAGAAGTTCAGGCCATACCTAATTGGGAATAAGGTGATAGTGTACACCGACCACTCCGCTATAAAATACTTGATGACAAAGAAGGATGCAAAACCCCGTCTTATCTGATGGGTGTTGTTGTTACAAGAGTTTGACATAGAAATCCGTGATAAGAAGGGAACAGAGAACTTGGTTGTTGACCACCTATCAAGGCTGGAAAACAAGCAGAGCCAGAACACCAAGGATGTGCAGATAAATGATCACTTCCCAGATGAGCAATTTTTTCAAGTAAGCACTGGTTTTAATTTACCCTGGTACGCTAATTTTATTAATTTTCTTGCAGCCAAGGTAGTACCCCCAGGATTGAGAAGACAGCAGGTGAAAAGGTTCTATTCAGAAGTAAAACACTACTACTGGAGAAGCCGATTCTCTACAAGCACTGCGCCGACCAAGTCATTAGGCGTTGTATACCAGAAGATGAGATGCACCAGATTCTCACCCATTGTCACACCTTACAATATGGTGGGAATTTTGGAGCATCACGAACAGCCTCCAAAGTACTGCAGAGTGGGTTTTACTGGCCATCCCTATTCAAAGATGCCAACACCTTTGTAAAGGATGTGATCAATGTCAACGAACTGGGAACATGTCAAGGCGAAATGAAATGCCCTTGAATGGGATTTGGAAGTGGAGTTGTTTGATGTTTGGGGGATCGACTTCATGGGCCCATTCCCGTCGTCTTTTGAGAATCAATACATCCTTCTTGCAGTGGATTATGTGTCCAAATGGGTAGAAGTAGTGGATACCAAAGAGAATGACAGTAGGACTGTCCAAACATTCCTCCAGAAGAACATATTCACAAGGTTTGGTACTCCCAGAGCCATCATCAGTGATGAAGGAGGCCATTTTTGCAACAAACAGCTTGACACGCTACTTTCCCGCTATGGAGTCTACCACCGTACCACATTGCCCTATCACCCTCAGGCAAATGGGCAAGCCGAAATTTCTAACAGGGAAGTGAAAAGCATATTGGAAAAGACAGTGGACGACTCAAGGAAGAATTGGTCTATCAAATTAGATGACGAACTCTGGGCGTATAGAACGACGATCAAAACTCCCATTGGAATGTCACCATACCGGTTAGTCTTTGGGAAATCATGTCATCTACCAGTGGAGTTGGAACACATGACTTATTGGGCAATGAAGTAGCTGAACATGGATGCCAAGGCAAAGGCGTAAGAGGTCACTACAAATGGTGAGTTAGATGAATTTAGATACAACGCCTATGAGAATGCAAAGATCTACAAGGAAAGAACCAAGGCATGGCATGATAAGAACTTGATCCCAAAAGACTTCCAATCAGGATAACAAGTGCTCTTATTCAACTCAAGGTTGCGACTCTTTCCATGAAAGCTTAAATCTCGATGGTCAGGCCCTTTCACTGTTGAAAGAGTATTCCCTTATGGTGCAGTTGAAGTAAGAGGAAGAGAGGGAGCCCCATTCAAAGTGAACAGACAGAGATTGAAACCTTACTTGATAAATGACATGGAACATGTGAGCTCTATGATCCATCTCAAGCCAATGTAAAGAGGAGCCTGCATCCGGCTACAAGACGTTAAAGACAACGCTAGTTGGGAGGCAACCCAACACTTTAAAAATTTTGTTAATTTTTCTCATGAACAGACTCACAATCTTGTAATCCTAGGTAGATCATGTACTAGAAGCAGAAGGGTAAAGAAAGAGAGCCGCAGGAAAAATGGCGTCGCGGCGCCAGATATCAGGGTCGCAGCACCTATCTGAAAGTGTCAGCCATGCACTACCCGCCAACGCCACCACCACCATTTTAAATCGTAAAGTCTGTAAGTCATCATTTTTTTTGTATTTTGAGTCTTGTACACAATAGGGACAATGTGTCATTTAAGTTTGGAAAGGTTCTTAGTCTATTTTGTGTGTCTATTGTGTGTTTTTGTGTCTATTTGATTGTCTTGTTTATGTTTTATATGAGTCAATATTTTTTATGATCATGCATGCTGTAGTTACTTGAAACGCCTAGTGAAGTAAGTGGGATAATGTAATGGAATTAGAAATAAAAATCTGAATGGTTAAGTTAGATATGCTAAGAATTCATGAAATCGAATTATTTAGGGTACCTGTGCTTAATTTATGCGTTGTTAATGATAAGGCCTATGTGTCTGCTCGATTGTTATTTGAGGCGAAATGGTTAGGATGTACATATTAGGGAGACGACTCAGACATTTTTTTTGTTAGCCCTTCTTATCATTCACTGCCTCCCTGACAATAAAGTGTATCCCAAGTCAGCCCATTTTGAGCCTAAATAAAATCTTTCTTTGACACCCTATGATTCCATGTTTGTGCCATAAGTGACAATTGAAAACTCTTGGGATGAAAAGTGTTGAAAAAGAAATGGAAAGAGAATTGAAAATTTTGATGCACCTTAATGAATGAAGAATATGCAAAAACCTAAGTTTGGGGGTGCTTGTTATAATGTATCTCATTCTCTCAAAAGAAATGAGGGGAGAAGATAGGTATGAGACTAAAAAAGAAAGTCAAAAAGGAGGAAGAAGGAGTTGAATGAAAATAACTTATGGTACGTAATTTGAGCCTAAACGCCTATTTTTACCCACCTATGACTAAGCCGACATTACAACCCTAAAAAGTCCTGAAGATCTCTAGTATTTATGTCTATGATTAGTGGAGAATAGCAAGTGAACAGGCCATAGAATTTTGAAATTGACATGCATAGGTTATGTATTCGTACTTCCATTGAGCATAATTGAAATGAATTTGCGAAATATCTGACTTGAAATTCTAGATTGCTAAAAATCCATGCTATACATGTTCCTGTATATTATCCCAACTTACATTCATATTTTTCTAGTGACATTTGTGCAGCAAGTTGATCAGAGTCTTTGAGTCTTTTATTTTCTTTTGTGTCTTTGATTCTGTTTTGATCTTTACTCGAGGGCGAGCAAAGATTAAGTTTGGGGGTGTTTGTTAGGAATATTTTACATGCACTTTTAGAGTCATTTTCAGTTAGTATTTTGACCATTTTTGTTCAAATATGTGTCGTGTTAGGGTATTTTTCTTTCTTTTGAGTCACAATGGTTTAAAAAGGTAAAGTGGCAAAAAAGAGAAATAATTGGGCAGAAAAGAAAGTTTCCGAGCCAAAAATTGACGAAAGCTGGCAATCCGAACAAAGGTGAAGCAGCGCTGTGGCGCAGGAATGCAGGGCCACGGCGCCCAAAGATCTGAGAGACTACATGAGTTAAGGCGCCGCGGCGCCGAGGCGGAAAATTGTCCAGATCCGAAAGGGAATTGGCCAAGGGCGAGGAGGAAAAGGGTACACGTTTTTGGAGCTTATAAAAGGTCCTTTGGGCAGATTTTTTAAAGGGGACTCAACCTTTCTTCACAACACAACATAGTTTTTGGAGGCTACAAGATTGAAGACTTGTTTCAAAGCATTTTCTTTTCTTTGCTTTATTTTAATTTAGTTCATGTTGGATATTAATTTGGTTCTTAGCATGTCTATGGCTAGGAGCTAAACTTTTAATTAGGGTTTTCCTTTCGAATCGCTTGAAACTCGTCTTTATGAATTAATGCAGTATTTTGGTTGTAACACCTCATTTTAACCGGAGTCGAAACGAGAGTATTACGTATGGTTAATTCCTAGATGTATTTAAGGAGTCGCCACCTAATTATTATAGTGAATTAGGACACTTATTAAATAGCATAAAAATGCTATAAATGATCTCCATTTAAAGGTCTGCGAAAGCTATGTGAGATTCTGGATCAGGGTTCTTTATTATCCTAAAGGGAAGGGGTTAGACATCCTTTAAGATCCGCTAACTTGCGGTTATCCGTTCAAACCTAGGTTAATTATTTTGGCTTTTATTCTACCTATTCTAAGCATTTTTACATAATTTACAATTAAAATAAAATGCAATACAAAATAGTAAAACTAAAATTTAATGAGACATAAGATAAAACTCCGAGACATCTTTAGCCCTTTTTAGGCTTTCTGCACGAGATGATCTCCGAGTACCTGCATAAACACTTAGTAAAAGTGTTAGTAATAAAATAAATAATTTTAAAATAATTGCAATAATTAATAAATAAAGCCAAAAAATAAATCCGTCTTTTGTACGGAGGAAAACCTTGGAAATCAGACGGAGATTCCATCATCAGCCAATATTACTAAAATAATAAAATAAATAAAACCTTCGGATCCGTGCCAAAACAGTAATAGTTTTAAACACGGAGGGCTCAGATATGTAAAAAATATAAAGTAGGACAATTAAACAAGTGCGCATGAATTTCGCCTTGCCATATTGTTGGTTATCCGGTGTAAGTGAAAGAAATCATCATTGCCCAGAAAGCTTCATTTATTTTATTTTCCGTCTTTGCAATTGTGGAGGCCTCAAAAATCGACGGATAACTTTTTCATTGGCCAAAGTGTTGTATTTGTTCAAAATCAGTAAAAATACCAAGTGTAGTATCTTGTTCAAATCAGTAACCAAGAGTGTAGTATCTTGTTCAAAATCAGTAAATACCAACAGTGTAGTTTTGTTCAAAATCAGTAAATACCAACAGTGTAGTTTTGTTCTAAATCAGTTTAATACCAATTGTTCAAATCAGTAACCAATAGTGTAGTATTTTGTTCAAAATCAGTAAATACCAACAGTGTAGTTTTGTTCTAAATCAGTTTAATACCAAGTGCAGTATGGTTCGATCAGTTTAACAAAACAAAGAGCACAATGGTCAAAACAAATCCACAAACACAAAGAAAATCATCCCAAAGAAACCAGAAAACATCAAAAATCAATCCAGAAAATTCAATGAATAAGGCCGTAAATTTCAATGATATCAAAAATCACCAGAATAGCCAAAGCAAGAGGAGCGATTCGTTGAAAACCAGAGACCCGCCGAAGTTTAAAACCTCCAGCAAAACACAAGAAATCATTCCAAATCAAACCAACAATAGGAACAGTAACCAACGACCGCCAGAGTTACTCAAACTCCGGCGAGATTCAAAAATAAAGGAAATCAGTACAAATAACAAATATTTCAATAAATCTAAAAATGGAACCAAACCCAGGCAGCGATGGTGGTGGTCGACGGTTCACCGCGAGCGATGGTGTGTAGTGGTGGTTCGCGGGGTGGTGGTCGACGGGAGATGGGTGTTCGAAAGTGGTTCATCGGCGGGATAGTGGGGTTCAAATGATCGTTACGATCAGAGTGTGTGTTCGCCGACGTGGTGGTTCGCCGGATGACGAGCGAAATGGTGATAGAGGCGGCGAGGGTGGCGGAGAGTGCGCGAGCAGTGGCCGAAAAGGGTTTGAGGATGTTGCTAGGGGGTTCGCCGGTGATGGACGGTGGTTCAGGGAGAGGGCGACGGCGACGGGAATGCAGGGAAGAGGAGGCGCGAAGGGTGAGGTCTTGAGAGAGTCTTTGGGAGTAGCAAAGAGGAAGCGGAATGAGACGGTGAGGTTCTTTTTGCGAGATCGACACCGGAGGTGAGAGAGAGGAGAGACGGCTAGGGTTGAGGGATGAGGGTTGCAAGGTATGTGAGAGAGAGAGAGAGCTGGAAGGGTTAAGTAGGGTAGAGAGTAATGTTCGCGGTGAATGCGCGAATTAGGAGTAGTGTAGGTAGGTTTATAGGGTGAGATTAGGTTTAGGGTTTGTGGCTTTGGTATTGGGTATTGTATCGTATCGTATCGTTTGGGTATATGATGAAAGTGTATTGGGCTTCATTTTTGGTTTCGATTTCAGCGATTGGATCGATTCAGTTATGCCTGATCGATCGTTTGACAAAAAATGCAAAATGGATTAATTATTAAAAAGGGAAATTATTTAAAGACACAAATTATTAAAATGTCAATGCCTGATGCAATAATAATAAAATACAATATTTAACAAATATTTAATGTCTGATTAAAAGTAAAGACGGGGTGTCAGTTAATTATTCAAAGAGATGCTAAAAAAATGTTTAATACCTAATTAAAGGTAAAAAAAAAAACATGATGTCAATTTACAAGAATAAACAGCATAGAATGTTATGTAAAAAATATACAAAATGTCAAAAATGATGACAAAACGCGGTGTTCTAAGATGATTAAAATTGCAAGAAATGTCTAAAAGATGAGTCAAAATTGGGTGTCAACAGTTGTCCCTCTTTGACCGGAGACGATGAAAGAGTTTTCGGACAAAGACGTTGACTTGTGGCCAATTTTGTCCCATCGTCAGAATTAGAACAAGGATTAAGCAAAGAATGGGCAAAAGCCGACACTAGGTCGCTGTGATGCCAAGGTAAAAGACAGAGCTGTTTAAAATTTGTCCCAGTGTTGAATTATGAGACACTGGGTTGCTGCAATGCTAGAAAATAAAACAGGCAGACGCAAAACTCAAAATTTGTCCCAGTGTCGAAGTATGATTGACACTGGGTTGCAAGTGAGGTGGTGCTGGAAAAGACATGGTGTTTGTAGGGGTTGATGAAGTGATGTGATGATACGCCGTCTTGTAGTGGCGAGATGCAGATGACGCCTTGTGTGGGCGTTGTCGTCTTGTATGGACGAAATGCAAATGTTCGTCGTTGTATAGACGAGATGCAGATGTTCGTCGTTGTATGGACGAGATGCAGATGTTCGTCGTTGTATGGACGAAATGCAGATGTTCGTCGTTGTATGGACGAAATGCAGATGTTCATCGTTGTATAGACGAGATGCAGATGTTCGTCGTTGTATGGACGAAATGCAGATGTTCGTCGTTGTATGGACGAAATGCAGATGTTCGTCAGATGGACGACGCACATGTTCGTTGTATGGACGAGATGAAGATGTTCGTCGTTGTATGGACGAAATGCAGATGACGCCATGTATGGACGAAATGCAGATGTTCGTCGTTGTATGGACGAGATGCAGATGTTCGTCGTTGTATGGACGAAATGCAGATGTTCGTCGTTGTATGGATGAAATGCAGATGTTCGTCGTTGTATGGACGAAATGCAGATGTTCGTCGTTGTATGGACGAGATGCAGATGTTCGTCGTTGTATAGACGAGATGCAGATGTTCGTCGTTGTATGGACGAAATGCAGATGTTCGTCGTTGTATGGACGAAATGCAGATGTTCGTCGTTGTATAGACGAGATGCAGATGTTCGTCGTTGTATGGACGAAATGCAGATGTTCGTCGTTGTATAGACGAGATGCAGATGACGCCTTGTATGGGCGTTGTCGTCTGAAATGCAGATGTTCGTCGTTGTATAGACGAGATGCAGATGTTCGTCGTTGTATAGACGAAATGCAAATGTTCGTCGTTGTATAGACGAAGCATGAATGAAGCCGTTGCATAGGCTTGCAATGAAATGATGTCATTTTATGGACGCATTCGCTGCGGACTACGCTGAGTTGAGACAACGTCATTGCATAGACGTTGTGCGTTTGTAACCCGCATGGGCTTATTGTTGTGCTCCCGCCTTTGCTGATATGAAGATCTGAAAGCTGCGAGTGCTGATGCAGTCTCTGTGCGGACTTGCTGAATGTTGCGATTGCTGATTGCTTTTGGAATCCTTATTATGATCTCTTCATGGTGCATTTCCCGAAATTGTCCCAGTTTTCGTTATGCGGGCGCATGGACAAGACTTAACTTTGGCGGAAATTGCTCATATCTCTTTTCAGAATAATCAAACGCATTCCGTCGCACACGAGCCAATGGGAAGAATTCTAATGGTGTGACCGAAGCCGATTTAGGCCGCCTACGTATCCCGCTGAGGGAATCAGGTCAAGACGTAGTTCGTGATGCAAAAAAAATGATTTTTATGGTTTTTTTTTTTTTCAATGTGGACCGAAGCCAATGTGGCCGCCTACGTATCCCGCTGAGGTTATCAGGTCAAGACGTAGTTCGTGATGCAAAGAAAAATGATTTTTATGGGTTTTTCAAACAATGTGGACCGAAGCCAATGTGGCCGCCTACGTATCCCGTCGAGGGAATCAGGTCAAGACGTAGTTCATGATGCAAAAAAATGATTTTTATGGGTTTTTTTTTTCTTCAATGTGGACCGAAGCCAATGTGGCCGCCTACGTATCCCGCTGAGGGAATCAGGTCAAGACGTAGTTCGTGATGCAAAAATTATTATTTTATATGTATTTTTTTTTTGAAAAGTGGAAAGACAGCATCACGTTCTGACTTCAGTTGATACCAACAATTAGTATTGTGCTTAGGAATTCCGTTATTCACTTCCAGTCTAACCAAGACTGACTTCTGGGTAATTCATATAGTTTCAAATGGTACCTCAGACACCTAAGTATTGACACACTTGCTTGCAGTCAAGGTTTCGAACTACACGTAATCTCACGTTTCAAATGCCCTCCCTGAAAGAAAGTCCCATTTTTCACATATATTCCAGTATTTTGAATTTTTGGGACGTTTAGAGAAGTACGCTCGCACTCAAAAGGATGTTCAATGTATGCAATTGTGATACCATAGGCTTGGCCGTCATGTAAGTATCCACTAATGTGAGAACCCTCAGTATAAGATCATGTAGGGCTTGTCACGGGTTTGTAATGTAGGTTTGGGGAAAGGAACGGATATCATTTGGGTAAAAGTGACTAATCCTTCCTCGAGCGTTGGACTACGTCCGTGCTTGATATTTGTGTGCTTTAATGCTGATCTGCTTTCTTTTTCCTTTTCTCCTTTTTTTTTTGTCCCAGTTTTCTGTACTGACTTCTTTTGAATCTTTCGTTTGGAGCCCGCTTTTTCCAAAGCTATTCTCGCATTCTTTTGTCGGGGCTTTTGATTTCTTCTTTTTGTGAAGTCGCCCTCTGTATTTTTCTTTTCCCTTTTGGGACTTTGACAATTTCGTCTTTGCAAACTTCGACGCAGAATTTCGTCAGCCACTTGCACATTTCCAAAGCGCTCAAGGTGGTCGGGCCAAGAGAGGGATAGTGCGTACGCACCGTAGCGGTATAAGTGTAATATGCGGTTGTCAAAAGAATAGGCTTTAGGCTCAAAATGGGTGTACTACGGATAATGTTATTTGGTAGGCTGAAAAAGGCTCAAACGGGTCAAAGAAAGCCTACAATCATTTCTCACACCAAGTGTTACTCAGGATTTCGCCTCAACAAACACACGGGCCAAGTTCTAGATCACAATGCAATGCAATTGAACTTATTCTAAAACTCACCACACAATGCACATGAAACAATGAGGTTTGTCTCGTTCTTATCTTAGAAGCATGCAGGACAATGTCATTTACGGGTGAATAAGAGGTACCAAAAGAATCTATGGTTTTCCACGAAGTCAACACATACTGATTTATTACTCGGTCCTTCCATGCACACTCCTAACTGTGTTGGTATCAACCAAGTCAAACAATGATACTTAAAAGAGTTTTTTTTTTTTTAAGGGTACCGAACCTGAGTAGGGCTGCCTACGTATCTCATCTTTGACGAGAATCAGGTGTGCGTAGTTCGTTCAAATATGTTATAAAATGTATGCTTGAAAAGAATTTATCAAAGAAAGGATAACAATATAAAGCTGTGCAAAAGAAATTATTGTCCATTGTGGACGAATGCAAAGTAAAATGAATGCCCAAAAACATGATGAATGAGATGCATGAGTGAGAAATGCACTTTTTTTTTTTGGTTTTTATTTTTGTGGTGTCGAACCCAAAATGAGTTGCCTACGTATCACACCGTGTGGTGAGAATCAGACACGCGTAGTTCGGAATGATTATGTTGTAAAAAGAATTATGTAATCAGTACTAGACATATCAATTAGACTTACAAATATGTATAAAAATACAAAATATAAGACCCAGAGCGATGCTTTGTTAAATCTGGTATAAGCTGACATTTTTCCGTCAACATAACTCAACTCATTCTTGGGATGATTTTTTTTTTCTTTTTCTTTTTCTTCCTCTTTTTGTTGTTGTCCGCCCTCGACTATTTGCGAGGGCGATTTTCCTGCAAAAAATATGACAAATAGGTGAGAGTAGGCAAACCACAAAAATAGTAAGATGTAAGGGCGTGACAATATAGTCAAAGACTCCCCTGCTTGGTTCAACCGGACTGGTGGTTGATGTTTCACAAAGTCCAAATCGCGTTGTTCAAGAGCGATTTACGCAGTAGAAGTCCTGATTGCAATATGACAACAAAAGTGCAAAAATGCAAATGCTCGTGGCCAGAGTTGTAAGCACATAGCATGATATGTACATGGGTTAAAAGGGTAATTATTGCATTAAATAATATGTACAGAATTGCTAGCGAAAACAATAATAAACAAAAGCATGCAGATCAAGCGCGTGCCTAATATGCATGAGACCTCTTCTTATGCCAGAGGTCGGCCTAAACGCCAAATATGCGAGATTATGATAAATAGGTCCAAGCCGTTAAACTGCAATGTTTTGTTGGAAATGACGATCAAATGACGGTGCACTTTTTCCAATTTTGGTGTGTTATAACCAGGCTTGGATCCGTCTATCACCATCACGCTACACATAGTATGTTAATGGGTCGTTGAGTTGTGAAACCCGTCGACAAGTTTGGTGGATTTCTAATTGTGGCGTTAATACCAAGGATTAACCCACCTAAGGTTTATGCATGCATGACTAATATAAAAGGGTGGTATAGCTCTATCTTAAGCTTTCTAAGATTTGGCTTATTAGACGCAAGGTTCCCGAGCGGACAACTCGAGTGAGAAGGCTACGTGGCTGATCAGACGAACCGATCTAACTCCACACAAGCGCCAACTCTCCTAAATTTAGGGTGTTCTTGAAAGAAATTTGCGGGTGCGCGAAGCACACCAAATACAGTGTGTGACAGTGTGAATTTTCCAGAGTGGAAGAAATATGAACGGAATGACAATTTAAGGAAAGCAGTAAAAACAAATAGCAATTAAAACAGTTAAGCATACAAAATTAAAGCAAACAATTTTAAGGCATTTAAAACAAATAAAAATAAAGTCAAGCAGTAATAAACCTAGGTTTGCTATGGTCAAGAACCTGATTATCCCCAGCAGAGTCGCCATCTGTAACACCCCATTTAACCGGAGTCGAAACGGGAGTATTACGTATGGTTAATTCCTAGATGTATTTAAGGAGTCGCCACCTAATTATTATAGTGAATTAGGACACTTATTAAATAGCATAAAAATGCTATAAATGATCTTCATTTAAAGGTCTGCGAAAGCTATGTGAGATTCTGGATCAGGGTTCTTTATTATCCTAAAGGGAAGGGGTTAGACATCCTTTAAGATCCGCTAACTTGCGGTTATCCGTTCAAACCTAGGTTAATTATTTTGGCTTTTATTCTACCTATTCTAAGCATTTTTACATAATTTACAATTAAAATAAAATGCAATACAAAATAGTAAAACTAAAATTTAATGAGACATAAAATAAAACTCCGAGACATCTTTAGCCCTTTTTAGGCTTTCTGCACTAGATGATCTCCGAGTACCTGCATAAACACTTAGTAAAAGTGTTAGTAATAAAATAAATAATTTTAAAATAATTGCAATAATTAATAAATAAAGCCAAAAAATAAATCCGTCTTTTGTACGGAGGAAAATCTTGGAAATCAGACGGAGATTCCTTCATCGGCCAATATTACTAAAATAATAAAATAAATAAAACCTTCGAATCCGTGCCAAAACAGTAATAGTTTTAAACACGGAGGGCTCAGATATGTAAAAAATATAAAGTAAGACAGCCTAAACAAGTGCGGCGAGAAATTCGCCACAAATTGTTGGTTATCCTGTAAGTGAAAGAAATCATCATTGCCCGTAAAGCTTCATTTATTTTATTTTCCGTCTTTGCAATTGTGGAGGCCTCAAAATCGACGGATAACTTTTTCATCGCCAAAGTGTTGTATCTGCTCAAAATCAAGAAAATACCAAGTGTTGTATCTTGTTCAAATCAGTAACCAAGAGTGTAGTATCTTGTTCAAAATCAGTAAATACCAACAGTGTAGTTTTGTTCTAAATCAGTTTAATACCAATTGTTCAAATCAGTAACCAAGAGTGTAGTATTTTGTTCAAAATCAGTAAATACCAACAGTGTAGCTTTGTTCTAAATCAGTTTAATACCAAGTGCAGTATGGTTCGATCAGTTTAACAAAACAAAGAGCACAATGGTCAAAATCCCACAAACACAAGAAAATCATCCCAAAGAAACCGAAAACATCAAAAATCAATCCAGAAAATTCAATGAATAAGGCCGAAATTTCAGCGATATCAAAAATCACCCAGAATAGCCAAAGCAAGAGGAGCGGTCATTTAAAACGAGAGACCCACGGAGTTTAAAAACTCCCAAGAAACACAAGAAATCATTCCGAATCAAACCAACAATAGGAACAGTAACCAACGACCGCCAGAGTTACTCAAACTCCGGCGAGATTCAAAAATAAAGGAAATCAGTCCAAATAACAAATATGCCAATAAATCTAAAAATGGAACCAAACCCAGGCAGCGATGGTGGTGGTTCGCCGCGTTATTGGCGAGCATGGGTGTGTAGTGGTGGTTCGCGGGGTGGTGGTCGACGGGAGATGGGTGTTCGACAGTGGTTCGTCGGCGGGATAGTGGGGTTCCGATCGTTATGATCAGTAGTGTGGTTCGCCGACGTGGTGGTTCGCCGGTGATGACGGGAAAGGGTGATAGTGGAGAGGGCGACAGGAGGGTGGCGGAGAGGGTGCAGACGAGGAGTGTGGCTGGAAAAGGGTTTGAGGATGTTGCTAGAGGGGTTCGCCGGTGATGGACGGTGGTTCAGGGAGAGGGCGACGGCGACGGGTAGGCAGGGAAGAGGAGTGGGGAAGGGTGAGGGCTGCTGAGGAGAGAGTTGCTGGGGAGTAAAGGGCAAGAGGAAAGGGAATGAGGCGGCTGAGGTTCTTTTTAGGGAGATCGACGGCTGGAGGGTGAGAGAGAGGAGAGACGGCTAGGGTTGAGGGATGAGGGTAGCAAGGTATGTGAGAGAGAGCCGGAAGGGTTAAGTAGGGTAGAGTAATGTTACGCATTGGGCTTGCGAATTAGGGTAGTGTAGGGTAGGTTTTATAGGGTGAGATTAGGTTTAGAGTTTAGGGGTATTGGGTATTGGGTATTGGGTATTGGGTATTGGGTATTGGGTATTGGGTTTGGGTATATGATGAAAGTGTATTGGGCTTCATTTTTGGTTTCGATTTCTGGCGGATTGGACTGATTCAGATTATGCCCTGGACTGGACTGGTTTGACAAAAAATGCAAAATGGATTAATTATTAAAAAGGGAAATTATTTAAAGACACAAATTATTAAAATGTCAATGCCTGATGCAATAATAATAAAATACAATGTTTAACAAATATTTAATGCCTGATTAAAAGTAAAGACGGGGTGTCAGTTAATTATTCAAAGAGATGCTAAAAAAATGTTTAATACCTAATTAAAGGTAAAAAACAAAACATGATGTCAATTTACAAGAATAAACAGCATAGAATGTTATGTAAAAAATATACAAAATGTCAAAAATGATGACAAAACGCGGTGTTCTAAGATGCTTAAAATTGCAAGAAATGCCTAAAAGATGGGTCAAAATTGGGTGTCAACATTGGTTTCTTCTCATATAGTTAAGATTTATTCAATATTTGATTTGATTGTTTGATAATTAATTGATCACTAGTTATCATCACATATATGATTTCGAATCAATAATCGAGAGGGGAGATTTGGATATGTTGTAGTTGAATAAACATAAGTTAAAATTGTGGACGAAAGTACCCCGATACTTGTGTAGCTTCATAGGTTATTGTTCTTAATACTTCTATGTGGTAAAATATATCATAGAAGTATAAAAGATTTCTGCACTAGGGTTGAGCGTTTATATATCCTAACCGGAATATAAAACAGTCTAGCTAACCTGCTATCTTAAAATAGAAGAAAAACCTTTATTGCTGCATTAAGGATTAAAGCGAGTGGATAGTCGAGGAGATTGGAAACCCTATTTCCACCATAACTGATTCAAATAAAGTATTTTAATTAATTTCTGCAATCACTTCAGTAGTTTATAGATAAAGCCAAAACAAAATATCAATAGTCAAATAGATAACTTAGGATAGATGTTTGGTAATTGAAAACCAGTCCATGAGGACGATATTCGATCTTACCAAGACTGTATTACTTGAGCGATACGTACACTTGCGTAAAACATAAGGAAAATCGCTAACAGGCCGCGACGCTGAAACTTCCGAGAGCCTCAGGAATTCCGGCGCCACGGCGCCGACGTGCAGTGCCGCGGCGCTGCATAACGGAAAATTCCAGATTTGAACTAAAAGTTGCAATTCTTCAGATAGAGTCACAACCTTTGGTTAATAACTGCTTATGGACGTTGATATGCTATAAATAGCATGTTGATCACTTGTTTTAACATAACAACACAAATTAACAAGATTAATCTTCAAATTTGAGAATTAAAACAGCAATTGAAGATCATCTCTTGTTGCTTCTTCTTCTTCTTCTTCTTCCTTAAACAAATTTCTGAAGAACACATATAGTAGATTCACCAGGAGTGAAGTTCTTGTGCTATAACTATCACTCAGATAGTTTTATCCTCAAGCCAGACGTCCGATCAACTGCAGCACAAGCGGGGACAAATTTTTGTCTTAGAACACTGCGTCATTGCAAGCCTCTATCTACAAACAAGTTAGTATGTGATGTTCATACTGTTGCTTTCTATTGTTGTTAATCTCTATATAGTTGAAGTATCTATATAATAGTGTTGTTGAATTCAATTTCTTTGAATTATATATATTATATTGTGGTTTATACATTGAATGTCTAGATTGACTCTAACACCAAGGACAGTGAACTTACCTCACTTTGGCAGAACACGGGTTATTCAACGGAGGTCCGCCAAAACCCGAAATTTCCAATAAAAGCAGTAAGTCCTCTGCTAATTAGAGCATCATTTGGTGGAATTGGACAACTCAAATTGTTATAAGTCAAATCAATGTACACCTTTTCTGGAAGATTACCTAGACTAGGCGGAATGGAACCACTAAACATATTAGTATGAGACAAAGCAATATTTCCTTGCAAATTAGACAAATTTCCCAAGTCACTTGGAATTGGATCATCAAATTTGTTGAATGCAAGATCACTGAAGCAATGTTATAGGAACAGACCCATTCAAGAAATTTTGTAATAAATTCGAAGTTTGAAGGTAATTTAGCTTCCCAACTTCAAAAGGTATAACCCCATAGAATAAATTTCCATAAAGAACCAAACTTTGTAAACCTTGAACTTCAAAACTCAACAAGGCAGGAAAAATCATTAACGGGACGGAGCCGGGCAAAGCAAAATTTAAATAGGACAGGGCAGAACAGAACAAAACATAATTTTTTTAAATTAGGGGTTAGGGCAGGGCAAGTTAAGGCCCGGGTTAAAAGATGGGTCGGGTAAAAAAAAGAGATCCGCATGTTTTTCTATTCTTAATCCCTGACGCAAAGGGATTCTCTCCCAACTTTCTGAATATTACTGTCCTACCCTACTCCGTTTATGTTATCTTTCTTTCTACTCTTTATTTTCACTTTGCAGCATGTAATGTTTGTTTTTTAAAAAAAAATTAGATATTTTTTAACACTAATACTGCAATTGCTTTTCTTCAATGCAGATGTCTTTACTTTATTTATTATTCTTGAGGTAGACTCAATTAGAAACAACTAATAAGTACTAACTTACTCTTTTGTCAATGAAACTAAATCAATTTCGATAATTTTCGTCAGCAAGCCACCAATACATATCTATTCTTCTTTTCCCCCCCTCTTTATATCTTTGTAATATTTTGAGTCAAATATCAACATCTTTTTTCCAAAAATGAACTATTAATGATGTCAAACGTTAATTTGTACTACGATTTTATGTAGTCACAGTAGACAACATTAGAAAGCTAAAAGACATGGGAAAAGAAAACAACTCCAGTTCATGGGTTTTTTATTATCAAGAAATGTTTGGCATGAAACTTGGCTCAGGCTCTTCCTTTTCATCAATCAACGTTGAACATGAAACTTTATCGATTGTTGAAGTCAAACCTAAAAATAAAAACATAACAGTTCAATAAATCGATCTACTATTTAAAAATTGAACAACTATTAAGATTACAATGATAAAATTACATACCATTTAATTCATTCCATAACCACGTGCGAGTACACATTAAAGTTTCTAAAGTGGTAGGATGTAATCTACTACGATGCGGACTAATCAACCTCCCACAAGTGCTAAATGCCGATTCAAAAGTCACGGTAGACACCGAAATGGCTAAAAGGTCACATGCCATCTTCAGCAAAGTCGGAAATTTCAATCCGTTTCTCTTCCACCAACTCAAATTGTCAAATTGGAGCTCGAGGTAACAAGTTTTCTTCTAAATATAAATTCAACTCGAATCTTGTCTCCACAGTAGCTTTACTCGAAGCAACAAAAAGGTCAAAGCTCGATAGTCGATCACCTTCAACAAGATTAGCGACTTCACTAGAAGTAGATGCTTCAAGTGACCCCATGTAGGAGATAACCTACTCTTATAATCTCGAAAGGGATCATAACAATGAGACCGAATTTCTTGAATTTTAGTTGAAGCCTCTTCACTATAAATTTGTGGAAGAAAGTACTCTACCAACTTCATCTTATATCTTGGATCAAAGATTGCAGCTACACCCATCAAAACATGCACATCATCCCAATATTTTTTAAATTTAACAACATCGCAGATGCCATAGAGCTAATCAGTGGGTTAAAGCTCTACACCCAATCTTCCAAGTCTATCTTAATTTTACAAATTTTTGAAAAGTATTGACTGGAAGTTGGATTTTGAGTTCCTGAAAAAATTTCAGTGATGTAGTAAAAGGTTTTGAGTTTATTGCGAACATCTTCTGCATCACTCCATTGCTTTTTAGTTGGATAACACTTATAATTTGTGTAACTCAACTTCTTTCCAATCCAGGGTCGCTCTTAACATTAGATATGTTGAGTTCCAACGAGTAGGACAATCATACTCTAATTTATTGCTACAAGAACAGAGTAGAAGACGTGCGACTTTGTCACGATCCAAACCGGAGGGCCATGACGGGCACTCGGACCCTACATGACGGGCACCACTAATCACATATTTACTAGCTAACAGTAATTAAGCATGGCCACGAGATAACCTGCTGAACACATGGGAATAATAAATTGGGAAGGCACTGTGCACACGGAAAAAAACCCAACCTATGCATATATACAAATTAAGGCCGACAACGCCATATATGACTACTATACACAAGACAATTGTTTACAAGCCTCTAAAGAGTACGTGACATCATAAGGTTGGGAAATGGTCCCACCACACCCCTACGCATATAAAAAATATCTTACCACGACTAGACTACAACTCTAGAACAAGTAGAGTGCTCCAATATTAGATGAACCAGCAACCTACTAGTGCGAACTGTCGCCCTGTCTACTTAAGCCTGCGGGCATGAAACACAGCGTCCTCCGACAAAAGAGACGTCAATATGACTGATTTACCGAGCATGTCAGGCATGAAGAATAGCATAATAGAGACATAAAAGTAACAACAACCATCCAGTAGAGAATGCCTCTAAGGGCCATAATATGCATAAGTATCATGTATGTGCAGAATGCCTCTGAGGTCCATAATATGCCTAAATATCTTGTATATGCATGCACAATGTGCTCATACATATACATATGCATATGTAACACCATCAAGCCTCTGTGGGCATCCCATCATATCATATCGGCCTTTGTGGGCATAATCATTATCGTGTATATCTGTACCAGCTGCAGGTTTTGTGCGTATATAATGTCTTCTCTTTTCTCCATATCTCATACATATATATATATATATATATAATGCATACATATAGTAGAGTATATAACTCCTCTGAGGTCAAGGTTTGTACATGAATGAGATGATAATATGACAATATAAATTTATCGGAGTGATGTAATGTTGTTTCACATTCGATTAACATTATGAATACTAATATCTTTTTCATGTACCTCAATAAGTTTTTCAGAACGTAGTTAGACATGCTTTAAAAATAGGAATGAATGACATGAACATTCTTAACTACCAAGAGTAGAATTATTTATAGAATAATATTACGTTTACGTTCCGTACTTAGAACATGTCAAAAGAAGGAAGAGTAATCTTAAAATACCTTAAATGTCGAACTTTTAATAACCACAACAGAATTCAACTTTCATTCACAGGCTAATCTTAGATGGCAAGACTAACCATCCTTCCAACTTAATTCATTATGAAGTAATTTTCGCTCCACTTTAGATAGAAAAATGTTGCTACATATTGAACTAATGTTGATGCATACTCTTTTAATAACTAAGGGTATATATAGTTTTAAGTAAACAAAATGTTGCAGCAATTGGTTGTAGAGAGTTATCTTTCTCCAAAATGAAATTTTCTTTCACTCAAAGTGTAGTTTACAATTAAGATAATGAGAGTTATAAACATATATATATGACCCCTATATATCTAAAGAAACGCACCAACACATATTTTATTAAAGATAGTATGCCTAAAAGTTAGATAAGATCATTAAATGAGACTCTTTGCCATTTACACGTGTAATACCATCCATACTTTAATTTTTTTGTCATCTAATAAAGATTCTATTACTATCCCATACTTGTTGTCACATGTCCATGATCACATGCATATGTCCCCCTAAGTTTATCCAATAATTTCAAAAATTTATTCACTTCCACTATAATTCCGCAACTTAATCAATTACCCACATAATTAATTCTTGATATCAATTCATTTAAAAAAAATCATTTTAAACACACCTCATATACTCATTATCATGTTCTTGGGATATAACACTAGTCAGTAGCATTTTGTTTGACACCTATAAAATATCATTTCTAGTCAGCGTTGTCACACTTTTAAAATCCTAAAATATTTCTGGACCGCATATCTTTATATACTAAGTTGTTGATGTGAATACCTAATTATAACAAAATTTCTCCAGGTCTACTTACATACGTCTAGCTGTTAAACCATCGCCCGAAGGTACGGGATGTTACATCCATCCCCCCATAGAAACATTCTTCCTCGAATATTGGGGTGATGTATCTAATCCCCATCACGTAGCCAGAAAACACAACCACTTTTTTATAGGGCCATATAATATAACACATATCTTTATATCCGTCCTCACAAGGTCCTCAGTTATTAATTATAGTAATATAAAATAAAACCCACCTTATGCTTCTCTCGGAACACCGGCGTTGGTATGAAATAGGTAGGGATATTTTAGTTTCATCCCCTCTTCCGCCTCCCATGTCATTTATTCTACGTTCTTATTTCGCCAAAGAACTTTCACGAAGGCTACTTCTTTAATCCTCAACTTGCGGACTTGTCGATCTAAGATAGCAATAGGAACCTCTTCATATGATATATCCTCCGTAACCTTCACATCGTCAATTGGTATAATTCCGGAAGGATCCCTAACACATGCTCTTAACATAGAAACATGGAAAACCGGATAGACAAACTCTAACTCTGAAGGCAAGTCTAATTCGTAAGCTACTTGACCGACTCATCGAATTATGCGATATAGCCCAATATACATTGGGCTGAGCTTTCCATTTTTCCCAAATCTCATTAGACCCTTCATAGGAGAAATCTTCAAGAAGACCCAATGATCCATTTAGAACTCTAAGTCTTACCATCGCACATCTGAATACGACTTCTAACGATTTTGAGCAGTTAACATATGTTCTTGGATATGCTTCACCCTCTCTATGGCTTGGTGTACTAAGTCAGGCCCAAATAGTTCTTATTTGCCTACTTCGAACCACCCGATAGGAAATCTACATTTACGTCTATACAAAACCTCGTATGAAGCCATTTTAATGCTAGCATGATAACTTTTATTATATGCAAATTTAATAATGGGTAAATGATCATCCCAACTTCCTTTAAAGTCCAATACACAAGCTCATAACATTTCCTCGAGCGTTTGAATTGTACACTCGACCTGTCCGTCTGTTTTATGGTGGAAATCGGTGCTAAGATTAACTTGAGTGCCCAAACCATTTTGAAATGATCTCCAAAATTTAGTTGTGAATTGCGCATCTAGGTTAGATATAATAGAACTAGGCATACCATGAATGCGAACAATCTTCTTAACGTTTACGTATTCCTCGGCTATGTAGGTAGTTTTGATCGCTAGGAATTGAGTTGATTTGGTCAGTCTATCAATAATCACCCAAATAGAATCAAACTTATGATAAGGACGAGGTAAACTCGTAATGAAATACATTTTAATCATTTCCCATTTTCACATCGGATCTCAATGTTCTAAGTCAAGCCACCGGACTTTTGGTGCTATACTTTTATTTGCTGACAACTAAGACACTGAGCTACAACTCCACAATGTTCCTCTTCATGTAATTCCACCAATACATACCTTTGAGATCATGATACATCTTAATCCAGGGTGAATGGAATATTGTGAGCAATAGACCTCCGTCATAATCTTTTCTCGTAAGCCTGCTACATTGGGAGTACACAAATGGACATTCCACCTGAGGGTCCCTCTCCCATTATGCTCAAAAGTTGCGGTCCTCTTTTGCTAGATATCTTTCCCAATCTTTCCTAAAAATGGAATCTTTATTATGACGTTCATTTTCTTCCAGTATGAGAGATGACCCTAAAGTATTATGAGTTATCACTATCTGAATCCTCCAATCGGACTCCCACTTAGCTAACTGATGTGTTCCCATAGGTCAACTTCTCTACTTATTTCTCACATTAGTCAAGACGCTTGTGGGTGAATTATTATATTGTCAACTCAACTTTGTTTACTAACTGGTGTGGTGAAAACTCTTATATTTGTAGTATCTCAATCGTGAACACTTTATGTACAATATCATCGAATCTGAAGTGCGCGTATCATCGCAGCTAACTCTCATTCATGGTCTGAAGGAATCTTTTTTTTGTACTTTCTGACTACTCTTAATTATAAACAACTTCCTTTGTTTACTTCTTTTGACACTTGTTCACACATTTTCTTACTTATCGTACTCTTCTTAATTCTAAAATATTCAGGTATACTATGTAACCTTAAACATTGCTCCTGATTCCAGTCCTTGGCGTTACTACACCTTAAAAGATGAGTTGTTAACTTATTTCCTCATTCAGTATGTGTTAGATTCTGAAGAATTCGCATTACATGACGTTGGCCTACTATATCCAAATATGGTCATTATACTTAGATTTGAATTCCTTCACTTTCCTCATGGCGAATACTTTCTGTCAATGGTGCTTTGGAAAAATATTCCCTTGATCTTGTTAAGTTGTAAATCCACTACTTTATCTATCTCGTAGAACCTTTGGTTAGTTCAAAAATGCTCATAGACATCTGTATTTGCCTGACATTTCATCTTCATTATAATGTCATTATCTTTTGACATATATGTTTAATGTCTACATTGTATCCATCGGCGTCATTGGCCCATTTTCACATGTTTAGGTGCTAATCTTGAGCTTTACTCACTGTTACTTCCATTTACATACATACATTCTGAGAGGTATGATTGCATATGTTGTGAAATCGATGCTTCATATGGTTAGATCCAATGACTTGTCAAGCTTTCTTGTCTTATCATTATTAGATCACCCATAGACCTAGTGCTCATTCATTTACCTTTACATTTGTATTTTCAAGTTGCCTTAGGGGATCCGTTATTTCAAAGTATTTCTCATACTATCTTTCTGAACATCAGAGGTTCGTCACCTTTGGACGAAGAGTTCTTATTGTCCCTCCTCCACCATTCCTTACGTTATTAAGGAGTAATCATACCTTTATGAAACCTGTTGTTAAGTTCATTTTAGGACTATTTTAGAGTCTGTTTTAGGAAGTCTTTTACGTCTCTTTTATTGTTTTGTACCGTGTTATGCGTCTTGTTTAGTGTTTCAGATTTTAAGCGACTCATATGGGATATGGCAAATTCAAGTGGAATTTGGTTGATTCGGAGGTAAAAATGCATAACCAACCACCAAGCAATCAATCAGAGAAGGCAAAAAAAAAATAGAAGAAATCTGACATAGAAGCAGGGTCGTGGCGTTGAAGAGTCGCGGCTGAACAGTGAAGGGACAAAGCGCTGGAATTATTACAGTCCACAACGCCGTGGTGCCAACCAGCAGAGCTGCGGCGCCAAAAGTACAGAGGCTCCTGTAAGTTTTCGGCTGATTTAGCGTCGCGGCGCCGACGCGAATGTTGCGAAAAATCCCATATTTCAAAATTGTAAAAAGGTCCAAGAGGGTATTTTCTCAAAATATAAGCCCTAGGGATTAATTCTTATGGGGAGATCATATTTGGAGGCTAGGAACGGAGGCAGAGAACAAGATTAGAGACATTTACATTCAAGTTCTTTTTATTTTCTTTCATTTAATTCAGTTTATGTTGAATTTGTTGATTAGTTCTTATCATGTCTAGGAGCTAATTCTTTATTAGGGTTTTCCATTGAATCACTTGAAACTCTTTCATGACTTAATGCATATTTAGTGATTTCTTCTTCATATGTTAAAATCTATTCAACTTGTATTGATTGTATGATAAGTAACTGATCACTAATTCTCATAACTTATATGATTTCAAACCGAGATCTGAAAAGGGAGATTTGAATATGTTATAGTTGTCTAGACATAAATTAAAATCATGGACGAAAGTACCCGATACTTGTGTAGTGTTTAAGGTTATTATTCATAATCCTCCTGTGTGGTAAAACTTATCATAGAAATATAGAAAGTTTCTGCATAAGGTTGAGTTTCTATATGTCCTAACCAAAATATAGAACATCTTCGTTAACCTGTTATCTTAATAATAAGAAGAATCATTAGTCATGCATTAACAAGTGAAAGAGTGAATAGTTGAGGAGATTGGAAACCCTAATTTCCTTCACAAATGTCTTAAACACAAAGTATTATCATCATTAGTATTTTCTGCACTTTACTTAGTTTTAATTCTTAGATTAAAAATCCAAAACGTATTAACGGTTACCAAATAGAAACCAAAGCTTAGATAATCCGTAATTGATAAACCAGTCTATGTGGACGATACTCTGTCTGACCGGGATTATTACTACATTGCGATACGTACACTTGCGTTAGCACATAGAAATATCGCAAACAAGCTTTTGGCGCCGTTGTCGGGGACTGTCGTATTATCAATATAGAACTATCTAACCTTATTTCTAATTTGATTTTTATTTTTTTTATTTTACTTTTATTTCAGAACACATTGTTGTCTTGATCTGTTTGTATTGTTTTTGATCAAATTTCAGGGAGCTTTGTTTATGCGAAGCAGAAGAGGAGCTGACACACTTGTCCCTCTAAACCCTGAGATTGAGAAATTGTGTAAGCAGAACAGGAGAGATAAAAGAGTGGCTAATTTATTAGCAATGGGAGATCAGCAGAATCAACATGGGGTAAATGATGATGGAGAATACATGAGAGAACGAGTCCAGCATCCTGCTGAGAGGAGCTTGAGAGACTACATTCTACCGACAATTACATGGGTGCAGACATGCATGTCACGACCCGAACCGGCTCGCGATCGTGCCCTACCCAGGCACCCTTTCGTATACATCGTAGAATAGCGGGAACATACACAACTGATAAAATTCGTAAACATAAAATAACCACAGGATAGCCGATAAGGCCACCTTCCGTAAAGTATACAAATAAAACAGTACATTTTTTTTTCTTTTCTTTACAACCCAATCCACAATGTGACTACAGACCTCTAAGAATAACAACTCTGGCGGGACAGGGCCCCGCCATACCCCTGAATGTACAACAACCGACAATACCAGGGATAAGCCTCCTAATAAAGGAGCTTCTCAATACCAACGGTGATCCTACGGCGAGGATCAAGAACTCAGACTTCACTGCGGCGTAAGGCAACCCCCCGAATGAGGTCAGTACAACATGTACCAAATATGTGAAACTGAAGGTACTGTAATGAAATCATAAGTCTATAATAAAACTGGAGACATGTATGATAACTCAATTAACAGTACACTTACAACATAAAAATAGGAAGCTCGCGATCAAAGCTGGACCACCCGCCCGCAGTATCATTAAGCAATCCTACTCCTGGGACTATTTCACCCGCATAGGTCGTGTGGACCCGCATGAGGTATTCCTCGCATAGGTTTTACCCGCCCGCATGGGACTATTTCACCCGCATAAGCCCATAAGGACTCGCATGAGGTATTCCTCGCATCGTGGGTAGCAAATCCACTAAGCAGTGGTATAACTATCTTGGGGATTTACCCCTCAATTATACTCTTATCCTGAAGCAGGTGGTATAACGATCTTGGGGATTTACCCCTCAGATATACTCTTACCCTGGAGAAGGTGGTATAACGATCTTGAGAATTTACCCCTCAGATATACTCTTACCCTATCTCAACCGGCCATCATACATAACATAAGCACTACCGGCTTATCATACAAAAAGTAAGCAAGTTAAGAAATCCCCCTAACTTCTTATTCATATACACTCTCATTTTAGTTTACTTAAGGCACTAATATGTCATTATAAATCCGGGAGTTTAACCCAAAGTACTACGTACTTCTATTCTTTTAAAATGACTCATTTTCATATAAAACTTTCAAGATACTAATAACCGTAGTATCAAGTCATAACTACATTTTTAGACAAGTCACAATACCTTTTTAGAAAATACATTTTCGGGCTTCTAAATCAAGTGACTTCTTTCTTTTAAAACCTTAAGCAATTGATGCCTTTAAATCAAATTGCCTTTCGTTATTTCAAGTCATTTAACATACTTAAATTACTTAGAGTAAACCACTCTTTAAACTTTCCATAAAGCTATTATAACCAACTTCCCATAAAGCCGTTATACTAGCTTTATACATTAGCAACTTACATACTTCTTTATAACCAAGAGACTTAAACTCTCCAACAAAACAAGTATCAATAATACTTTCAACATACTTAAAGTGTCACGACCCGACCTCGGGTCCGCGACTGGTGCCTTACCCCGGGCACCCTAGTGATACAACATCAGAGAAAATCAGCGGAAATAAAAACTAAAACATGAGACAAGACATAAGGTATGAAACAGGCTAACCAAAACGGTCACCTTCCTGAATATATACATATATATATCAAACTGAACAGTTAAATCCTTTTACAAAACCCCCGCCACAACAAGATTACTGCACCTCTAAGAATGTAACCATAACTATGACGGACAGGCCCGCCATACCCACAGATGTACAAGTAACTACACCGAGCGGACTATACCAAAGATGAGCCTCCGAGAAAGCGGGCTTCCCAAAATGTCAATCGTGATCCTATGGCGAGGATCCACAATCGATGTACCTCTACTGCGACATGAACGCAGCCCCAGGGCGAGGTCGATAACAGTACCAAGTATGTGAAACTGAAAATACTGTAAATGAAATCATAGTAGTCTATAAAAAAAAAACATAAGACATATATGATAACCAAATTACGATATACATGTAAGCGATACGCTAAGTCGTGGACTCACGCCTCAAAGTCATCACTCAAATATAACTATGGGTCTCACGCCCACAACATCAATCATGCCCGTGGAATACCTTTCCTCATCACGGCGATCTATGATATAGCAACACCAAGGAATACACATGAACACCAGGTCCCACCTGTGTCATAACAACCGTACGGGGAAAGTACGAAGACTAACTACCAGATACCAAAGCCGCATCATCGACTGACCGGGGAAAGTATGAAAGCCAACTACTAGATACCAAGGCCGTACTAACAATACTATGCAATCAAACCACGAAGCTGACACGGGGCAAGTACGAAAGCCGACTACCGTGTACTGCGTCGTGGTCACGAGTCGACCGGCAAGTACGGGCTAACT
The DNA here is from genome assembly GCA_029844215.1 of Przewalskia tangutica. Classification (NCBI taxonomy): domain Eukaryota; kingdom Viridiplantae; phylum Streptophyta; class Magnoliopsida; order Solanales; family Solanaceae; genus Przewalskia; species Przewalskia tangutica. The sequence goes on along the minus strand of CM056720.1, from coordinate 24,987,889 downwards.
ACCGTGTACCAGCGCCGTCACGAGACTTCGCCACTAAACTGAACGGGGCAAGTGCGAAGGCTAACTACCAGGTACCAAGGCCGAATCAGCCACGAGACGGGGCAAGTACAAAAGCCAACCACCAGATACCAATGCCGAATCAGTAAAAAATTTATGGAGAGCTAGTCCATGGAATTACGCTATCAGCGGAGCGTGCATCTGGAATCCTCCACACCGCAGACGCCCAAGTAAGATCATAACAAATCAACCGGCCCTCCATTGAGAGACGCGGTGGTATAAAAATACAATACTGGCACAACAAGGCTATCACACGCAAACATAGGCAAGTTACACACAACTCAAGGTACTTTCATTTTATGTCAACAATACGGGTTTCAAACCCAAAAATAATACCCACTTTCATTCTTTCAAAAAGACATCTTTTTACGTAAAAGATACTAATACTCGTAGTATCAAAAACACATTTCCTTTTCAAACCAAATTACTTTACTTTCGTAAAAACCTTTACAAGACTTTTAAAATCAAGTACTCTATACTTTTTAAACCAAGTGCCTTTCTTTTAAAACAACATCAAGTATACTCTTTAAAACTCAAATACTTACTCTTTTCAAAACAAGTAACCTATACTTAAATCAAGTTACCATTTTAAAACCAATGATAAAACCATTCTTTTGCTTTCATAAAGTCGTTATAACTAACTTCCCATAAAGTTGTTATAACACTTTATGTTTTAAACCAATTTAAGACAAAACCATGTCTCTCTTTTAAACCAAAAACTCTTTGATTCCTCAAGTCTCTTTTCTTTTAGAAATCAAGTTCCTTTTAAAGACCAAATACTCATTTCTCGCGAATGAGGTTTCACAACTTTCTACACAATTTGAGTTCTTCATATATCATATCAAGTCAAATATAAGTCAAGTCCTTTATCTTTTAAAATCAGTAAACCAACCAAATTCACTTAGAACATGACGCTCACCGTACTACATAGTTCACAACAATCATGCTAGAAAAGATAGGAAGAGGTTCACATACCTCGCGACGATTATCGACAATTAGCAAAATGCTCCAAGTACTACAACCTTGCTAGCCTTTTCCACCCTTCAAGTAGAATACGCTACTCGTAGTACTTCCACCTATAAAGGCCACAAAACGTCTATCAACCTCTAGATCTCTTCGTAGAATAATTCTAGATACAAGATTCCTTATTCTACGGAAAATTCGGCAGCACCTCCCCACCCCGCAACCACATAAATCTCTCCGCTACTCGGGCGCTACTGTGCCAACAACTCCTCGGGGAGGGTTACACGCCTAACCTGGCGTGTACAACTCTCTACTTCACGGATATACTACACAAGCTCATCAGAATACAATCCAATGTAAATACGGTTCAATCCTTTATAATCATCCTTCCAATAAATCTTATACTCAATTCTAAATTACTACAATATGTAATATCCAATTACAATAGGGGGACATAGATCATTACCTCGATAAGCCCAAAATTATCCAAGATATATGTCGATCCTGAGCAACATTTAGCTCCAACTCCTTACGCTCCAACCCGCTCCAAGCGACCCTTAGAAGTTTCTAAACAACTTCTCCTAACACTTCAACCAAGCTAGGAAGATTTTTCTAGGGTTTCACTTTGCGACTATTGGAATAAAGTAGTACTTTCGGGCTCCTAGTATTGAAACAACTTTGGAATACTACTAGGGATACTAGGCTAGGGTATTTGGGATTATACCACAATACTCAAAGTATTTTCTACACAAGTGGGGGAGGGAGGGACGAAACAACTACAAGGGGGGGGGGAGTATTTGCTTTGGAAAGTATTCAAGTGTGGGATGAATAAGTCTTCAACTTAAGGGGGTATTTATAGAGAATTCAAGGGTCAAGATTAAAGCAAGTGGGTGGTCAAGATTGGGCCATGTGTGTGTGGGTCCCACCACACCACATGGCCAACGATTTTGCTCTCCAAGTGTCATGGCCATTTCGGCCTAGCCACTTGTCCCACCAATTTCGGCCCACATGGCCACTCAAGGGGGTGACATGTGTCGCCCCTTACTCGTACAAAATATTTCGTCTTCCGAAAATATCCAAAATACCAAAAATCTCAAAAACAAAGTGGGCCCCATAAAACCGTAAATTTCTCCCGTGGGCCCCACGTGACCATTTCCGAAAATAAAATCTCATAATTCTAATATAATCTAAGAAGCCCAAATACCAAATCTGGGAATCCAATTCCCATTAACGAACCTTTTTCCTTCACAAAAACCGGAAACTTTTCCGTCGAAAAATCACATCTTTCTTCCTTTCCAATTTTTCTGTCGTATTCTCGTACGTACGTCCTCACATACATACCCTGGAACTACGGGGTATAACATAAAGTCTCTTAACTTTTGAAAACCAAGATATCCTTAATATTTAAACAAGTGAGTTAATTCCCTAACTCAATCAACTTGGACATTCTTAAAAAATAAGCCAAGGATATCAAATGGACCTAGGTTGTCAAAATCTTGTACGTCTACCGTATTATACATTTACAACCTATTCATGCTTAAGAGATAAGAAAGTTCCACATACCTCTTCGGTTTAATCCACTTGCTAAGTCCAATTCGCCGTACGTAGTATGTCAACCTATAATGACCATAGTACGTCTATTAACTTCTTACTTCAAACGTAGAATATTCCAAGTACAGAGTCACTAAATTCTACGGAAAATCGGACAGCCCTTCCTTTGTTTCTACATACTTTGCCACCTTTTTCAAGGCCGAATTCAATAACCAAACACGCCACATTTAAGGCTCAACAAAGTAGTTAACAATAGGGGATTACACGCCTACAAGACGTGTAAAATTCCGCCCCACAATTGATATCACACAAGTCCAAAATACAATGTCCATTCGGCAAATTAGGGACAACAATACAAATTCGTTTCCAATCCCTTTTCAATCCAAGTGGTTTAATATAACATGTTATCTAGCCACAATTGATTATAACTACTACAATCCTCAAATAGGTAAACATGCGACGATTCTAATTATCGACCAATTTGTATTTCAATTTCAAATGGCTTAACATGTCATTTTTGGATTTTGAGCTTCCAAATTTCCATAACACTTATCAATCTTCATAACACATATCACATGATCATTTCTAACTTATAATAACATGGAATCTTCAATTACAAAAGTAAGACGAAGATTATACCTCATTTAGCCCAAAAATGCTCCAAGATTACAAGTCGATCCTTAGCAACTTTAGCTCCTCTTTTTGAAATTCTTCTTCCCGCTAAAATCATCTCTACTAATCCCCTACAAGCTTGCCAACATATTTCCTTCTTGTTGCCTTTCCAAAAATCTCATTTAGGCCTAGGGTTTTAACCATTTGAGAGAGAAGAGAAGAGAAGAGAAGATTTGGGTGAAGTCTTGGAAATGATTTAAATCTAGCAAGACATGTCTTATATAGCCTTTATCTTGTTCCACAAGTTGGGGGACACTTGTCACCCACCCAGGGGTCCTTTACAACAAATATCTTCTATTTTTACCCTATTTCCGCAAAAAATCCGCCCGCGCTTCTGCAGCCAGCGGCGCTACTGGGGACAATTTCTGGCTTTCCGCGCCGCGCACTGAGCCGCGGCGCCTGACCCTATCTGTTCTGTCAGCCGATCTTGTAACGTCCATAACTTTCCACTCCGATGTCCTATTGACGAGCGGTTTGTTGCGTTGGAAACTAGACTCAATGAACTTCATATTAGGATTTTGAAACACCTAAAAAACCCAATTATACTAGGAGATATACTGCTTCCAAGTTTACTGAAAAACTGTCCAAAAATATTCTGCCAACTTTTTTTCTTTTTCCAACTTCGAATCTTATTTCCTTTCGTACGTTCTCATCTCATCCTCTTGGAATTACGGGGTGTAACATTCTTCCCCCCTTAGAAACATTCGTCCTCGAATGTTCTTTCGGAGTCCAATCTAAACGGATATTGGCATAGTCCCTTGACTACACCCAACATAATCACACTTGCCACACCTGGCCACATAACAATACTTATGCTACAATGTCAACCTGAACTCCAAGTGTCGACGTCGGTTATCTGCATAAAGCTTCACGACTCTAAGCTTACTAATAATCTTTCGGATAAGCTTCGCCTTATCCACGGCCGTGAATCAAGTCTGGACCAATTAACTGAACCTCGCCTATGTCGAACCATCCAACCGGCGATCTACACTTTCTTACATACAAGGCCTCATACAGGGCCATCTGAATACTGGAAGGGTATCTGTTATCGTACGTAACTCAACAAGAGGCAACTAACCCTCCCGGCTATTTCTGAAATCAAGAACACAAGCCCGCAACCTATCCTCAAGTGCCTGAATAGTACGCTCTGCCTGTCCGTCGGTCTGAGGGTGTAATGCAACACTGAGACTCACCTGTGTCCCTAAAACCCTTCTGAAAAACCTCCAGAAGTTATACATGTCGAGCTCATCCATGCGACATCATAAACGTAGGAACCCCGTGCAGTCTCACAATCCCCCTGCTATAAAAGCTAGCATGAACCTCAGCCGAGTAAGTGGTCCTAACCGGAAGAACACGGCTGGTTTCGTCAGACTATTTACCATGACCCCCAGGGAGTCGCACTCCCTCTGTGTACGATTCCACCCTGTAACAAGATCCATTTTAATTACCTCTCATGTCTAAGTCGGGGTCTAAATCACCTGTAATAGCCCACTGGGCTTCTGGTGTTCAACCATGACCTGCTACTAATTCGGACACTAAGCAACAAACCCTGCTACGTCCTCTTGTGCCATCTTACCAATACATACATCGAGGCCATGATACATCTTGGTGACCCGAACAAAATAAAGCAGAAGCACGCGTGCCTCACTAAAACTTGCCGACAAGTCTGCGGCATCGGGCACACAAACTTTTCTCATAACACGGCACCCATCCGTGCTACACAAAGCGACTCTTCTCTTCTTGGAGAGCCGTATCTCGATATCATATCATAATCGATCTCATCGTAGCCTCTTTACCTCTTCGACGAAGGAAGACTCGGCAACCTCTCGGATCTAAAGCTCCATTAACCTTGGAACAAATAATCGAACCCCTAGGCTCGGTACTGAAGAATCTCACGGACCACGTCCTGTCTATATGGCTGCCCATCTGGCAGACTACCCTTAGATTCATGACAAAGAGTATCTGTAGCTGTCTTGGCTTTCCCCGGATGGTATAGGATATCAATATCACAATTCTTGAGTAACTCTAACCACCATTGCTGTCGCAAATTCTACTGCCTCAGTCTGCAGATATACCAGAGTCTTTTGTGGTCTGCACAAATATCCACATGAAGTCTGTATATATGTCATGCCCCCAAATCTTCAAGGCATGATTTAACTGCCGCCAGCTCTAAATCGTGAGTGGCGTAATTTCCTTTCCTGTTTCCCTAACTACCGGGAAAACATAGGCTCTATCCTTATCGGGTTGCGTCAGCACACAACCTAGCCCAACACCCAACGTGTTATCATAATAACCTAACCCTCTAGTCTCTCAGGAGGTGTTAGAACTGTAGTCGAGTCAACTTATCTTCCAATAACTGGAAGCCTTTCTCATTCCTGCGAAATATTCGGGTATCCTTAATCTCACTTATGGTTCCTGTTTCCCTTTCTCTGTTGCAACCAAACTTGGTCACTAAACTTAGATTTGATTCATTTGCTTGCCCCATGGCTAAGACTTCCTGTCAATCACAATTTAGGGGGGGGGGATTTCCTTGATCTCGTAAAGTAGTAACCCGATTTTCCTTTCCCAGTTTGTAGAGCCTATAGCTAGGTGTTACCACATTTCCTCGAAATGTTCTTACTTCCCATTATTTACTAATGGTCTTTACACTAGTCTGGGGTAGTCATAACTCGTGCAACTTACATAACCATAGTCGTATTCTCCTTTATCATTCCGGCCATATCCTTACCTTAGGCTTATTATTAGCAAAAGTATTTCTATCTTGATTCATAATCGTACAGTTTCATACATACGTACAACCTGCATTTATATCTTTATGATACTTCCTCGATTAAATGCGTCGTTCTTAATTACCCAACACAACACTTTTCCCCGGTTATCTACAATCGTAACCTATGGCATGACGATACGAAGACCTTACGGTCTCGTATCCTGCGTCTAACAACATGGGTACACATAACCCCATGTCGTAAAGCGTCCTTTTACGTGGGGAAGAGAACTTATCTCCCTTTCTTAAACTTTCCTTGGAGTCACAACCATAAACACAGGGTCCTCTTGCGGTCCAGTAATTATCTAATCATCACGCACCGCCTTTAAGTTAGTGTAGATTTTCCAACCCACCAAAGATGCCCTCAGTTTTCTGCCGGCAGCACTCGTACTTATTTTATTCTTGCCTTGTACATTTTCCTGAAATTATCCGGAAGGTCGTGGCCCTGACCGCCACACCAAACCAACTCCAAGTACCTCCAAGGGCACTTAACATAAATTCCTTCAAATTCAATTATTACTTACTTTCTGCGTCAATTTACCTCAAGTGAACAAGTCACACAGACTTAAAAAGAAAAACAATGATGCCAAAGAAGGAAGGATAATTCACTGGTTACTACCACTTCTCTTCCTTTACACTGGATAATCGACACGAAGCGGAATCGAGCCAATCTCTCTCTGCAGTCAACGTTGGTATAACAAGAGGCCAACTAGCCCGTACTCATAATGACCTCTATGTCTGTCATAACAGCTCTGCTAGGTCTGCTAGGGTCCAACGACTGTATCGTTACCGGCAATTATCTACCCGCTCAGCTACCACCCAACACTCACGGGTGTCGTCACCTCGGAAGGTCCTCATGGATTCAGGCTTTATTTCTTTACACTTGGTTGCTCTCTTTTTCACTGGTCGTACTCTCTCCGTACTTCCAAACTTATACTAGAATACGTACATAAATTCCATACTAATTCTGGCCTCCACTCTTTGGAGTTACTAAATTAACAATATAAGGCCCATTCCGGCTCTCACAACCTGGTTCCGGTGGAACACGTCCATGAACCCGTAAAACGATTAACTAGACTCGGGCTTGTACCCTCGTGATCCTGTCACGTAGCGGGACTACTATCAACTGATTCCACCCCATAAACGGGTACACCAACTTCTCATATACTATAATCGGGTTGTCTTATCCACAACAACCATACTTACTCCATACGGATCTCACCCGTACCATTCTCGAAATCCCACTACGTAGCTCAATCTATTAACATAGTCTTCCATTAAGTCCTTTAATTAACCTCTTAAGGGTCCATTTCATTCTCACACAACTCATCATCACCTAATTATCTCAAATTAGCACGTAAAACCTTGATGAGAGTTCCTTAACTGTTCATACCTTCCCGGTATTTATTTAGTCCTTACCAAATCCTGGTAATCTAAAATCATCATAGGCAACACATATGTGACCCCCATACATAAATCTGTATAGTTGTATGTCTCAATACCAACTATACTACAAACATTACCACCCTGGATACGCAATCCACATAATCTTTCCTGGGTCACTGCTGCCTTTCTCGTAGCTGCAAACAACATAACTCGTTAGGGAGAGACGACCCTAACCATACAGCTCTATCGCACGATCTCAGAGTGAGAAGAATGGAAACCAATCCTAAATGTCCTGCAGCCTCCTGATTATAGATGTGGTGCACAACACACCGATAATCAAGACTCTACTGACACGATGCGTAGACACTTTCCGAGGACTAACGCTTTGATACCACTTTTGTCACGACCCGACCGGGCGCGGTGCCACTACACAGGCACCCCTTTCGGTATACATCAGAGAATAGCAGCGGAACATACACAACTGATAAAATTCTTAAACATAAAATAACCACAGGATAGCCGATAAGGCCACCTTCCGTAAACTATACAAATAAAACAGTACATTTTTTTTTCTTTTCTTTACAACCCAATCCACAATGTGACTACAGACCTCTAAGAATAACAACTCTGGCGGGACAGGGCCCCGCCATACCCCTGAATGTACAACAACCGACAATACCAGGGATAAGCCTCCGGAATAAAAGAGCTTCTCAGCGGTGAGCGGTGATCCTACGGCGAGGATCGCAACTGTACTCACTGCGGCGTGAACGGCCGAAGGAGGTCGATGCAACATGTACCAAATATGTGGCGAAGATGCGTAATGAAATCATAAGTCTATAATAAAACTGGAGACATGTATGATAACTCAATTAACAGTACACAGTGCCTTACTAACAATGAGAGTAATCCAAAGTATACTTACAACATAAAAATAGGAAGCTCGCGATCAAAGCTGGATCACCCGCCCGCAGTATCATTAAGAAATCCTACTCCTGGGACTATTTCACCCGCATATGTCGTGTGGACCCGCATGAGGTATTCCTCGCATAGGCTGTACCCGCCCGCATGAGGTATTCCTCGCATAGGTACGCCACCGCGTGAGACTATTTCACCCGCATAAGCCCATAAGGACTCGCATGAGGTATTCCTCGCATCGTGGGTAGCAAATCCACGGAAACAGGTGGTATAACTATCTTGGGAATTTACCCCTCAATTATACTCTTACCCTGAAACAGGTGGTATAACGATCTTGGGGATTTACCCCTCAGATATACTCTTACCCTGGAGAAGGTGGTATAACGATCTTGGGAATTTACCCCTCAGATATACTCTTACCCTATCTCAACCGCCATCATACATAACATAAGCACTACCGGCTTATCATGCAAAAAGTAAGCAAGTTAAGAAATCCCCCTAACTTCTTATGTCATTATAAATCCGGGAGTTTAACCCAAAGTACTACGTACTTCTATTCTTTTAAAATGACTCATTTTCATATAAAACTTCCAAGATAATAATAACCGTAGTATCAAGTCATAACTACATTTTTAGACAAGTCACAATACCTTTTTAGAAAATACATTTTCGGGCTTCTAAATCAAGTGACTTCTTTCTTTTAAAACCTTAAGCAATTGATGCCTTTAAATCAAATTGCCTTTCGTTATTTCAAGTCATTTAACATACTTAAATTACTTAGAGTAAACCACTCTTTAAACTTTCCATAAAGCTATTATAACCAACTTCCCATAAAGCCGTTATACTAGCTTTATACATTAGCAACTTACATACTTCTTTATAACCAAGAGACTTAAACTCTCCAACAAAACAAGTATCAATAATACTTTCAACATACTTAAAGTCTCTTAACTTTTGAAAACCAAGATATCCTTAATATTTAAACAAGTGAGTTAATTCCCTAACTCAATCAACTTGGACATTCTTAAAAAATAATCCAAGGATATCAAATGGACCTAGGTTGTCAAAATCTTGTACGTCTACCGTATTATACATTTACAACCTATTCATGCTCAAGATATAAGAAAGTTTCACATACCTCTTCGGTTTAATCCACTTGCTAAGTCCAATTCGCCGTACGTAGTATGACAACCTATAATGACCATAGTACGTCTATTAACTTCTTACTTCAAACGTAGAATATTCCAAGTGCAAAGTCACTAAATTCTACGGAAAATCGGACAGCCCTTCCTTTGTTTCTACATACTTTGCCACCTTTTTCAAGGCCGAATTCAATAACCCAACACGCCACATTTAAGGCTCAACAAAGTAGTTAACAATAGGGGATTACACGCCTACAAAACGTGTAAAATTCCGCCCCACAATTGATATCACACAAGTCCAAAATACAATGTCCATTCGGCAAATTAGGGACAACAATACAAATTCGTTTCCAATCCCTTTTCAATCCAAGTGGTTTAATATAACATGTTATCTATCCACAATTGATTATAACTACTACAATCCTCAAATAGGTAAACATGCGACGATTCTAATTATCGACCAATTTGTATTTCAATTTCAAATGGCTTAACATGTCATTTTCGGATTTGAGCTTCCAAATTTCCATAACACTTATCAATCTTCATAACACATATCACATGATCATTTCTAACTTATAATAACATGGAATCTTCAATTACAAAAGTAAGACGAAGATTATACCTCATTTAGCCCAAAAATGCTCCAAGATTACAAGTCGATCCTTAGCAACTTTAGCTCCTCTTTTTGAAATTCTTCTTCCCGCTAAAATCATCTCTACTAATCCCCTACAAGCTTGCCAACATATTTCCTTCTTGTTGCCTTTCCAAAAATCTCATTTAGGCCTAGGGTTTTAACCATTTGAGAGAGAAGAGAAGAGAAGATTTGGGTGAAGTCTTGCAAATGATTTAAATCTAGCAAGACATGTCTTATATAGCCTTTATCTTGTTCCACAAGTTGGGGGGACACTTGTCACCCACCCAGGGGTCCTTTACAATAAATATATTCTATTTTTACCCTATTTCCGCAAAAAATCCGCTTGTAGCGCTGCAATTGCAATTTCAAAGCTTTCAGGCGCCCGCTGCGCAGCTGAACGCGACGCGACTGTTCTGTCAGCCGATCTTGTAACGTCCATAACTTTCTACTCCGATGTCCTATTGACGAGCGGTTTGTTGCTTTGGAAACTAGACTCAATGAACTTCATATTAGTTATTTGAAACACCTAAAAACCCCAATTATACTAGGAGATATACTGCTTCCAAGTTGACTGAAAAACTGTCCAAAAATATTCTGCCAACTTTTTTTCTTTTTCCAACTTCGAATCTTATTTCCTTTCGTACGTTCTCATATCATCCTCTTGGAATTACGGGGTGTAACAATGCATCAGGCTGCCCACTATGGAAGCCAATAATTTTGAAGTAAAGCCAGCCATCGTGTATATGGTACAAGGTTCAGTACAATTTGGGGGTTTTTCGTCAGAAGACCCGCATATGCATCTAGCTAATTTTCTGGAGTTGTGTGTGATATTTAAATATAATGGCGTTACTGATGACACTATTAGATTGAGGCTCTTCCCATTCTTACTCAGGGATCAAGCCAAGAGCTAGTTAAACTCCTTGCAGGCAAACTCCATCACCACATGGAAAGACTTGGCTCAGAAGTTTCTTGCAAAATTCTTCCCTCCATCAAAGGCAGCAAAGCTCAGAGGAGAGTTGAATAATTTTTATCAGCTGGAGGGAGAGTCGATATATGATGCATGGGAACAGTTCAAGACTTACAGAGAAAGTGCCCGTACCATGGGATTGAGAAATGGATGTTGGTCCACATTTTTTATAACGGGATATGTGGTACTACTCGTACCATTATTGATGATGCATGAGGGACATTCATGAGTAAGAGTGTCAATGATGCATATGAGCTACTAGAGGACATGGCCACCAATAATCATCAGTGGTCAGATGAGAGATCAGTGAATAGTAGAAAAGTGGCTGGAGTTCATGAATTAGACGTTATCACTGAACTCACTACGTAGATTACTTCTTTGGTGAAGCAATTGCAACAGAGTAATGTGTCTGTAAACGTTGTTCAGATGAAAGGGGTTTGTGAAATTTGTAGAGGTCCACATACGTTTGATAGGTGCCCAACTACAGATCCAAATAATATTACTATGGAGCAAGCACAGGTACAAGCAGTTGGGAATTTCTAGTGGCCTTACAACAACTCCTTCTCCAACACATACAATCCTAGGTGGAGGAATCACCCTAACTTTTCATGGAGAAATGACCAAGGCCAGCAGTCACAGTTCCAAGGGCAGTACCAATAGAGTAATCCATAACAACCCATGAATCAAGCCTCTTCTTCTCAACAGTTCAGATCGCCAGTTCCACAAGAGAAGCCTGATGAATTGAGAGCTTCATTATTAACTCTCACCAACTCCCAAACGCAATTTATGACAGAGACAAGATCCTATATTAAGAACTTGGAGACGCAAGTGGGGCAATTGGCAATCATGATGAATGACAAACCTCAAGAACTCTCCCTAGCAATACTGTTGTCAATCCAAGAGAGCAGTGTCCGGCCATCAGTTTGAGAAGTGGTAAACAAGTGGAGCAACCTGCAGATCCATCACATGTTGATACGGCTGACAAGAGGAGAATGATTTGAGTAAGGGATGTGGTTCAGATAAAGAAAGGGTTACTGATGACTTCCCTATTTCAGAGAAGACTCCACCAGCAGTTGTAAGGGAATATCAAGACAGAATTCCTTACCATTAAAGACTTCAAAAGAAGTCTTCGATAAACAATTCTCGAAGTTCTTAGATGTGTTCAAAAAGTTGCACATAAATATCCCTTTTATTGAGGCCTTAGAGCAGATGCCTACTTACGTCAAGTTCATGAAAGATATCCTATTTAGAAAGAGGAAACTAGCAAAGTATGAGACTGTGGCATTGATAGAGGAGCGCAGTGCAGTATTGCAAAAGAAACTTTCTCAGAAGCTGAGAGATCCAGAGAGTTTCACTATACCTTGCACTATAGGTAACGTGACATGTAATCGGGCTTTGTGTGATTTGGGAGCCAGTATAAATATAATGCCCTTTATGTGTTTCAAATACTTGGGTTGGGGGAAGCAAAACCGACAACAATCAACTTGCATCTAGCAAATCGCTCAATCGTACATCTCTGAGGCGTCATTGAAGATGTATTGGTGAAAGTGGGAAAATTTATCTTTCCAGCTGATTTCATTATTCTTAACATGGAGGAGGATGCTGAAGTGCCATTATCCTTGGAAGACCATTCCTAGCCACAGGGAGAGCCTTTATTGATGTGGAAAAAAGAGAATTAAAGCTCCAATTTCAGGATGAGGAAGTGATCTTCACCATCTGCAGGCCACCAACCGAGCCACAAGCCAGTGACAAATGTTTTGCTATTGGTATAGTTGATAAAGTTGTTTCTCAGGAAAGCTTCAAGGGTACTGACGCTCTTGGGGTAACCTTAAAACATGATGGTAAGGTGAATGTAGCAAAATGAGTGAACACTTCTGAAGCTAGACCTGTAAAGAATAAAAAGAAAAGGAGAAAGAGGAATAGAATGATTATAAAGTGGATGTGTTGCGGTGGTAATCTACCCCCTTGAATGAACAAGAGACTGCGTCCGACTAAATGACATTAAAGACAGTGCTACTGGGAGGCAACCCAATGTTTTAATTATGTTATTTTATATTGTTTTATTTTTTTTTAGTTTTGTTCTTGAACAGTATCACATTTTAGTGCCTCTTGGCTTGTGTTTGATGACATGTGAATTTGGAGCCAACTCTGAGCTAAAACGTACCGCGAGAAATTGAAATCAGAAGCGAAAAGCGAAAAGCCTGAAATTGACGTAGCGTCGCGGTGCCAAATTGAAGAGTCGTGGCGCCCAGATGAAGAGATGCGGCGCGCAGATGAGACAGTGAACTGGGAATGAATTTTGGCTAAAAGCGTTGTGGCCCTCGCGCAACAGAAACAATATCAACAATAGGCACTACCACCACTATTTTTAGTCGTTTGTGTATTTGTAAGTCTTCCTACCTTTGCTTTACTTCCACATTGGGGACAATGTGTCAAATAAGTTTGGGGGAATTTTATTGTTTTGTGTCATGTTGTGTTATTGTTTGGAGTCAGTGGTTTTTAAATTGTTATGTTTAGTTGTGTGTTTATTCTTGTGTCTTTGTTTTAGTGTCTTGTGCCTAGTGAATCAAGTTAAAAACATTGGCCAATGAGATTGAGTGAATACTTGTAATAAAATTAGAGGAACTTGATAGTCATGAAATATATAATCTGTGGGTTTGAGTTGGATCGTTGTTGAGTTTGCCTTCTGTTATTAGGAAAAATGAAAACCTGTTCATGACTATTGACTCTCTTGCACTAAATTAATTAGTTTATGCATAAGTGAACTTGGGTTGAGGAAAGAAGGTGGAAAATTTTATAACTTTCTTGCCTGCTACTTGAGATGAAATCCTAGATAATACATGCTTAGGGAAATGATTTAGGCCATCTTTGGACCGTTTGAACCTTTCAAGTCACCCTTGTTAAATTAATCCCTAGTCACCCCTTTTGAGCCTAAATGATTCATTCTTTGTTGATCAACACCTATCTCTGAGCCTATTTGAAACACTTCACTAATATTCCATTCCCTTTAAGTACCATAAGTATATAAACATACAAGTTTGGGAGGGGAGGTTGAATTTTAGTGAATGATATTGTGGATTGGTTGTTATCAATAAGAAAGTGTAACAGATTGAGAAAAACACTGAGAATATATATATAAATAAACTACACACCCCTTGTACATAAAATAAAATAAAAACAAGTTTGGGGGTGTTGTAGTTAAAAAAAGTATGGAATTCTCAAGCTAGAAAAGAAAAGAAGAAAATGGGGGATTATGGTGAATTGTAAAGTGAATTCAAGTTTGGTTTGGTTGGTTTCTATGCTTATGGTAAGTGTGAGCCTAAATGACATTTTATCTACTCATGCCTAAGCCTAACAATACAACCAAATAAAAGTCCTAATGATATTTAAGTAGCATGTCTACATTAGTGGAGAGTTAGCAAGTTAAGCAAGCTATAAAATTTTGGCCTGATGGACCGTTGGAAAGAGTTCATTGATGTATAAACTGATATTGGATGCATGTTGAGTCAGTAATCATGTTTGAGTGATCATATGCCCTAATAACCTTAAGCAAGCTTGGTGATTATCTGACTTGAAATTCTAGATAGCAATTTAATGGCTAGAATGCTCTGAAAATGATATTGCATGTGTTCATGATCTTCGAGGCAGATATATTGTAATTAACTTAATTCATGTTAGAGTCGTTGTGTCTTTTTGTTTTTAGAGCCTAGAATTCTTTACTTGAGGGCGAGTAAAGTTTAAGTTTGGCGGAATTTTTACGTCCATTTTAGGACAGTTTTAGAGTCTGTTTTAAGAAGTATTTTACGTGTCTTTTTATTGTTGTGTATCGTGTTATGAGTCTTGTTTAGTGTTTTCAGGTTTTAAGTGACTCATATGGGATATGGAGAATTCAAGTGGAATTTGGCTGATTCGGAGGTCAAAAATGCAAAACCAAACACCACACAATCAATCAGAGAAGGCCCGGAAAAAATTTGAAGAAATCTGACGAAATTTGGAAAAATGAGGTTCAGCGCCGCGACGCTGAAGAGCTTCGGCTGAATAGTGAACGGCCAAGGCGCTGGAATTATGACCATCGACGGCGCCATGGCGCCAACCAGCAGAGCCGCGACGCCGAAAGTCCAGAGGCTCTTGTAAGTTTTCGGCTGATTTAGCGTCGCGGCGCCACCCTGCCTGAGTCGCGGCGCCGACGCGGAATGTTGCGAAAAATCCCAAATTTCAAAAGGGTAAAAGGTCCAAGAGGGTATTTCCTCAAAATATAAGCCCTAGAGATTAATTCTTATGAGGAGATCATATTTTGGAGGCTAGGAACGGAGGCAAAGAACAAAATTAGAGACATCTACGTCTTTTCTTTCATTAAATTCAGTTTATGTTAGATTTGTTGATTAGTTCTTAGCATGTCTAGGAGCTAATTTCTTTATTAGGGTTTTCAATTGAATCGCTTGAAACTCTTTCATGACGTAATGCATATTTAGTGATTTCTTCTTCATATGTTAAGATCTATTCAACTTGTATTGATTGTATGATAATTAACTGATCACTAATTCTCATAGATTATATGATTTCAAATCGATATATGAAAAGGGAGATTTGAATATGCTATAGTTGTCTAGACATATGTTAAAATCACGAAAGAAAGTACCCCGATATTTGTATAGTGTTTAAGGTTATTGTTCTTAATACTCCTGTGTGGTAAAACTTATAATAGAAATATAGAAAGTTTCTTCATAAGGTTGAGTTTTCATATGTCCTAACCAGAATATAGACATCTTCGTTAACATGCTATCTTAATAAGAAGAAAAATCATTAGTCTTGCATTAACAAGTGAAAGAGTGGATAGTTGATGAGATTGGAAACCCTAATTTCTTTCATAACTGTCTTAAACCCAAAGTATTATCATCATTAGTATTTTCTGCACTTTACTTAGTATTAATTCTTATATTAAAAACCCAAAACTTATTAACGGTTACCAAATAGAAACCAAAGCTTAGATAATCGGTAATTGATAAACTAGTCTCTGTGAACGATTCTCGGTCTGATCGGGATTATTACTACATTGCGATACGTACACTTGCGTTAGCACATAGAAATGTCGCAAACACCTGCATAATTATAATCTCATTCACCTTTATCCTTCTCGTTGTAATCCTTCCTACTACTCGTAATTAAACGGAACACATTTCTGCCTTGATACTTGATCATACCATTGCATTCCTACTTATTAATTATTTTCATATTTCTTACAACCATTCTTCAATTGTTCCATAGTTCTCTTCCTCAATTGCCCATAACAAGCTATTGTTATACAAAGGTTATTTAGAATTGTAACACGCTGCACAATGAACCCGAAGACCTTACCAGTCCAATACCTATAGCATGTCTTAGCTTACTAACATTGATATATGTTATTCTCAATAATACGCGGTATGGCCCTTTTTGCATGGATGAGAGGCTTATTTCCCCTTCCACTACCGCGGATAACTCGATCCTTATATATGACTTGGGCTCACTGTTCTGGGTATGTCACTTTACGTGATCTTCTTAAATTTACTGATGGTCACTCTTCACACGATTCGATTGTAGCAATCCATTCTTGTTGATGATATCCTGGGACAATTCCCAATCTATTCTAGGTAAGACATTACAATTTAGGTCGCACATACATAACATATTCCCTCATTCTAATCAGCAAGATTCACTGTAAAACATGTAGATTTTCATAACCTACTAACCTTTCCAATGATGTCTTGTGCTTTTCATTTGTAAAACTCATAATTATCTTATCTTTACCTTTGCGCATCAACTTGGGATAGTTCGGAACGTTGTGGCCATGACTGCCACACCAAACCAACCCCCAGTACCTTTGTGGCATATTCCGGCATGCGCTCGCCCATACTGACTACAAGATGGTCGGGACGGTCTCACTCGACCTTTACAACTTTAACCCTGAGATATTGGCATCTTTGAACCCTTTAAATATCGGTGATCACGACTAAAGTGCATTGTGCCAAGCTTACGGAAAGGTGTTTGTTTCTCGAAGTAGTTACGTAAGCTTTACGGAGAATCAGTTAGGGTGTTTGACCTATAATTATAGAAGTACTTCTGAGAAACAGAAACAGTTTCCTGTTTGGCCAACATTTATGCAAATTTACTAGAATATTCTTTTTAATAGATTTAAAACTATTTAAAATATTATTTTCTATCATATGTTTCTAAAACTTAGTATATCTTTACAATTTAATTTTTTTTTTTAAATTATTTAATTGCAACATTAAATAAAAAATAATAATATTATATTGTACATAAGAAATGTAACGACAATATGATAGTCAATGACTCAAATATGTCCAAATCTACCCTCCGCCTTATCCAAACCTACCCCCACCCCATCCTCAAATTTCTATGTCAGATTTTTTTTACTTTTATAAAAAATATGAATTTTTTTCTTCCCCTTTACCCCCCCCTCCCGCCCTACCCCCAACCTCACTCCATCCTCAAATTTTTATTTCATATTTTTTGTTACTTTTATAAAAAAATGATTGAAAATATGAAATTTTCCCCATCCTCAAATTTCTAATTCATATTTTTTGTTACTTTTATAAAAAAAAAATATTAAAAATTTGTTTTCTTACCTCCGCTTTACCCCTACCCCCACCCCACCTCACCCCATGTGCCCTACCCCATCCTAAAATTTCTATTTCATATTTTTTGTTTATTTTATAAAAAAAAATTAATTTTTTCTTACCCCCTCCCCATCATACCCATCCTCAAATTTCTATTTCATATTTTTTGTTACTTTTATAAAAAAAAAAATTAAAAATATGAATTTTTTTCTTACCCCACCCCGACTACCCTACCCATCCTCAAGTTTCTATTTCATATTTTTTGTTACTTTTATAAGAAAAAATGATTTTTTTCCTACCTACCGCCCTACCCCCACCCTACCCTATTCCCAAATTTCTAATTTATATGAGGATATTATATGAGATTAAAATGATTTTTGTGAAAAGAAAATGGTAAATGAGTCCAAAAGAATTCAATGAATGAGCAAAAAGGGCTTCTCCAGAAGCACTTATCCAGAAGCACCCAATTGGTGTTTCTGCTTCTCTTCCCATCTTGAAATACTTTTTGGCTTCTGAAAAAAGTGTTTCTACTTCTGGAAAGAGGGTGTTTGGCCAAAGAAGTGTTTCTGAGAAACAGAAACACTTCCAGAAGCTTGGCCAAACACCACCTAATAAACTCCCTAGGTTATGAGCTCCCTGACCCATAAAGGGGCATATCTCCATCAGATGCTATAGGATGAAGTCATGTATGGGAGGCAATCAATTGATTCAATATCTGCACCGCTCTCCTTACATCTAATCAGACGGAGCCGGTGGAAGGACTTATTATATGGGAGCTTCCCCCAACTCCTCTGGTACTACTAGATTCGTCGATACTTGGGAAAGTAACTTACTCATATTGTCACACCCCGAACCCCGGGCCCGTGACTGGTGCCCTACCTGGGCACCCTTCTACCTTAACAACTAAGTACATTGCGGAAATTAATAACAGCTCATTTTTTCTTTAAAAATAAGCGTGCGTGCAAGGCAAAGCCGACTAGCCGCCATATATACATAAACAAAAGACACTACACCGCATACGAGTCCAATCCTACATATGAATACGCACTTGGGAGTTAAATCAAATATGACGGACAAGGCCCAGCAGTACCCATAATCGCATAAAGCCTGCATCAAGGATATATACCAAAAGATAAACTCACGGGGACGGAGGAGCTATCCACAAACCCTGAGCAGGATCCTACACCTGCCGATCACCAAACAGCGTACCTAAACCTGCGGCATGAACGCAGCCCCCCGAAGGAGGTCAGTACGAAGAATGTACCAAGTATGTGAGCGATGAAATCGTAATGAAATCATAACGATCTAAACAAAGCAGAGACATGTATGATAGACAACCTACGATACAATACATAAGCAGTCATATCAAGTCAGGGACGCAGGCCCTCAAAGTCACTACTCAAATATAACTATGGGTCTCACGCCCATAATATCAATCATGCCCGTGGAATCTTTCCTCACTGCCGGCAGTCCATGATATAGTACAACACCAATAGGCATACATGAACACCAAGTCCCACCGGTGGTATAGCATCTTGGGGTTTACTCACTTATACTCTTACCCCGGAGATGGTAAAGCGGTGGTATAGCATCTTGGGGTTTACCCTCACATATACTCTACCCGGAGAAGGTGGCAAAGCAGTGGTATAGCGTCTTGGGGTTTACCCCTCACATATACTCTACCCTGGAGAAGATGGTAAAACAGGTGGTATAGCATCTTGGGGGTTTACCCCTCACATATACTCTTACCCTATCTCGACCGACCATCAAACAAGACATAAGCACTACCATGTCTTTTATAAAAAGAATCCGGGAATTTAACCCAAGTACTACCAATAACGGAAGCATACCCGTGGAATCCCACATCACTGTCGGTACGTCCAAGTAACTTACAACCAGACAGCCGACCCTTCAACCGAGAGTCGCGACAACTTAATAAAACATAATACTTGCACTCAAAGGCTATTACCAGCACATATAGGCAAGTTCTCAATTAACCAAGCCAAAGTACTTATTCGGGCACAAATAGAATAAATTCTCATTTAACAAGCCAAAGTACTTATCCGGGCACAAATAGAATAAATTCTCATTTAACAAGCCAAAGTACTTATCCGGGCACAATTAGAATAAATTCTCATTTAACAAGCCAAAGTACTTATCCGGACACAAATAGAATAAATTCTCATTTAACAAGCCAAAGTACTTATCCGGGCACAATTAGAATAAATTCTCATTTAACAAGCCAAAGTACTTATCCGGACACAAATAGAATAAATTCTCATTTAACAAGCCAAAGTACTACGTACGTACATTCTTTTATAAAAGACTCCTTTCTATGTAAAGCCCCAAGATACTAACACCCGTAGTATCAAGGCGTGTCTATTTTTCAAAGTAAGTTACTACACTTTTAGAAAACTCATTTCAAGGCTTGAAATCAAGTAACTCCAAATTTTCACAATCTAGGCAACTTATGCCGATTAATCAAAATAGACAACTTTCCAAACCTTCCATAAAGCCGTTATAACCAACTTCCCATAAAGCCGTTATAACCCTTTATGGTTTTAGACGTATCCATTCCTTCAATAACCAAGAGACTTATACTATTAAAACCAAGTATCACATACTTACAATTCAAGTTCTTAACCTTCAAAATACTTCAAGTCTCTTAATAGTTAGAAAACAAGTTTTCTTCTACTTTTTAAACCTCAAGTAACTTCACCCTTAACGCAAGTTACTTCTCTTAAATCATGTCATTTCTCCTCTTTTAAATCAAATAAGTAAATCACTCCTTTGACTCCCCTAAAGTCATTATAATGACCTTTAGGTTTTAGAACTAAGGCACTAGCCAAAAGATTTTGAAACCACTTCCTTTTCAAGTCTCTATGTACTTTAAGAAAAATACCTTCACTTTTAAGAATCCAAACTTCCCTAAGGAAATGGATTATACTACTTACAATTTAAACATCAAAGTACACTCAAGGAAGTACATAGAACAAATTCTATTTTAGGCAATCCAAATACAAGCAAGGAATGGATCATTTAAGAGTAGAGCGTGCTTTCTTTATCTTTAGGAATCATGCTAGAAGAGGAGATAGTTCACATACCTTTTCGGCTAATTCCTCAAGCTAAGCCGAATACGCCGTACGTAGAAGTTTCAACCTATAATGGTCACAACAAGACTATCAATCTTCTAGTCTCTAACGTAGCATAATACTAAGTATTTGGTCTCTAATTCTACGGAAAATCGGGCAGCACTTCCTTTGTTTCTACTCACTTTGCCACCTTTTTCAAGGCCGAATACAATAACCAACAAGCCACATTTAAGGCTCCAAACAACAATCAAACAAAGGGGATTACACGCCTTACACTACGTGTAAAATTCCGCCCCACAATTATATACAAAGTAGTTCAAACTTCACTAGCCATTCTCGGCCAACATACTAACAATTCAAAGTCTTTTCCAATCCTTTTCCAATTCCAAGTTCTAAGGTCTAACATGTTATATAGTTATAAACAACTTCAATAACTACAATTTCCTTCTTTATACAACATGCGACGCTTAAACGAATATTCAACTTGAATTGTAGTCTTAAGGCTAACATGCTAGTTTTCGGATTAGGGTTCCAATAACCAATATCCTTATCAAAATTCATACTATATATCTCATGCTTGCTAATAACCATAGCTACAATCATAAGTAAGCCTTAACTAATAAAACGACAAAATTTATACTTTTCCAAGCCCTTAAAATTTCCAAGATCCAAAGTCGCGCCTTAGAAATTCTTAGCTCCTTTCCTTAAGTTCCAATCCGCTCAAGCATTCCTGAGGCCTATGAAGAACCATTCTTCAAGTTCCAACTTCAAAGTTGAAGAACTCCTTTGTTTCCGCTTGCGACTAACGTAAAAATACGTTTTTCCAAATCTTTCTATTGAGATATCCTTACAATACCTAAGGGACATTGGGTTAAAGTCTTGTGGCTAATGGATCAAAACTACAAATTTTTCATGTGGGAAAATGCACTTAGCCGAGAGCTACTCCATGAAGAACAACTAGTGTGATTTTTTTCTAAGTGTTAAATGGCAAGTCTTGCACTAGTAGTAAGCTTATAACACACAATGGAGGCTTAGATAAAAACACTTGTATTAATTGGATGATAGGGATCAAGCCAAATGGCCTCGACTGGTCAACAATCTCAAGCTCTTAATTAGCAAGACTTATCTTCCACCATGGTAAATGACCATTTTACCCTTAACATTTTCGTCCAAGACCACTTGTTGGGGTGCCACGTGTCGCCTCTCATTCGTCCATAAAATTTCAGAACCTCGTGGCCCCACAAAATGTAAAATTCCTCGGGCCCCACGTGACCAAATCCAGTAAAATAAATTTCCATAGTGTTAATAAGTTCTATACTTTACAAATAATACATTTTGAGAATCCAATTCTCAACAACGAACATTTTTCCTTTCCGACGTCCGGAAGACTTTCCGTCGGAAAAACAATCCTTCCTTTCGTACTAATTTCCAAGTCTTGTGTTCCTTACGTACATTCACTTACACATGTCCTGAACTTACGGGGTGTAACACATATCCTCTGACGGATATGTCTCAATAGAGAGCATACTATTCACATTTACACTCAATCTCCCTGCTAATCATAGCCCTACTGGAAGAAGGCATTGTTGTAATCATAAACACTATATGGTTTACAGAGAGAATTCTTACAATTCAGCTCTATATCACGAATTTAGATTAAGAAGAAAGGTAACCATCATCCTAAATGCCCTGTAGCCTCATGTCTATAAGTGGTGTACAACACATCCATAAACAAGGCTCTACTATACACGGCTTGTAGACTCCCTAGGACAGACCTATTGTGATATCAAGTTTGTCACGATCCAAACTGGTGGGCCATGACGGGCACCCGGACCCTACTTGCCGGACACCACTAATGACATATTTACCAACTAACCGTAATTAAACATGGCCACGAGGGTCGTCACAATGTAACATGCTGAACACATAAGAATAATAAACCGGGAAGGCACTGTGCAAACTCTTGCAAACTGGAAAAAAACCCAACCTATGCATATATACATACTAAGGCCGACAAGGCCATACATGACTACTATACACAAGACAACTATCTACAAGTCTCTAAAGAGTATGTGACATCATAAGGTCGGGACAGGGCCCCACCATACCCCTATGAATATAAAAAAATTCGTACCACGACTAGACTGTAACTCTGGAACAAGTAGAGTGCTCCAATATTAGTTGAACCAGCAACCTACTAGTGTGAACTGTCGCCCTGTAAACCTGAGCCTGCGGGCATGAAATAACGTCCTCCGACAAAAGAGACGTCAGTACAACTGATGTACCGAGTATGTCAGGCATGAAAAATAGCATAATAGAGACATAAAAATAACTTGAGACAGGATCAACCAACCAGTAGAGAATGCCTCTGAGGGCCATAATATGCATAAGTATCATATATGTGTAGAATGCCTCTAAGGGCCATAATATGCCTAATATAATGTATGTGTATGCACAATGCGCTTATACATATACATATGCGTATACCTCTGTGGGCATAATCATTATCGTGTATATCTGTGCCAGCTGCAAGCGGTGTGCGTATTTAAAGTCTTCCCTATTTCCCATATCCCATACATATATATAATGGATACATATAATAGAGTATAAAACTCCTCTGAGGTCAAGGTTTGTACATGAATATAATGCATAAATGATATGATAATATGACACTATAAGTTTGTCGGAGTGATGTAATGTTGCTTCACCTTCGATTAACATTATGAATACTAACATCTTTTCCATATACATCAATAAGGATTTCGGAACGTAGTTAGACATGCTTTAAAAATAGGAATGAATGACTTGAACATTCTTAATTACCAAGAGTAGAATCATTTATGAAATACTATTACGTTTATGTTCCGTACTTAGAACATGTCAAAAGAAGGAAGAGTAGCCTTAACATACCTTAAATGTCGACCTTTTAATAACCACAACATAATTCAACCTTCCTCCACGTGCTAATCTTAGATGTCAAGAACCAACCATCCTTCTAACTTAATTCACTACGAAGTAATTTTTGCTCCACTTTAGATAGAAAAATGTTGCTACACATATTGAACTAATGTTGCTGCATACTCTTTTAATAACTAAGGGTATATATAGTTTTACGTAAAAAAAACGTTGCTGCAATTGGTTGTAGAGTGATAATTAGCTTTCTCCAAAATGAAATCTCCCTTCACTAAAAGTGTAGTCTACAATTAAGATAATGAGAGTTATAAATATATAAATATATATATATCTAAAGAAACGCACCAGCACATATTTTCTTAAAGATAGTAAGCCTAAACATTAGATAAGATCATTAAATGAGACTCTTTGCACTTTGCACGTGTAATATCATCCATACTTCAACTTTTTTATCATCTAATAAAGATTTTATTACTATCCCATGCCACACCCACTTGTTGCTTCATGTCCATGATCACATGCATATGTCCCCCTAAGGTTATCCAACAATTCCAAAAGTTTATTTACTTTCACTACAATTCTGTCACTTAATCAATTACACACATAATGAATTATTGATATCAATTCATTTAAAGAAAATTATTTTCAACACACCTCATATACTCATTATCATGATTTTGGGATATAACACTAATCCGTAGTATTTTTTTTGACACCCACATAATATCATTTCTAGTCAGCATTGTCACACTTTTAAAATTTAAATTATTTGGAGACCGCATCCCTTTATATACTAAACTCTTGATGTGAATACCTAATTATAACAAAATTTCCCCAGAATTCCGGTCTACTTGCATACGTCTAGCTGTTTAAACCATCGCCCTTAGGTACAGAATGTTA
Organism: Przewalskia tangutica; assembly: GCA_029844215.1. Classification (NCBI taxonomy): domain Eukaryota; kingdom Viridiplantae; phylum Streptophyta; class Magnoliopsida; order Solanales; family Solanaceae; genus Przewalskia; species Przewalskia tangutica. The sequence goes on along the minus strand of CM056720.1, from coordinate 24,963,310 downwards.
CAGACTTCTTCAAAACTCTCAATTTTGCCAGCTGATCCAATCCAACACAGGACAATATCACGTACTTTTTCAATACTATCTCCTTTGACCTTTAATCCTTATTGGACAATTAAATTTAAGATGTGTGTGGCACAACGCACATAAAGCACTCGGCCAGCCAATAACAATTTTCTTTTATTAAGTTTCTCATCCAATAAAGTTTTCATCATTGCATTGTTTGTACTAGAATTATCAACTGTGATAGTTGATATTGCGTTCAAGATTTCAATCAAACAAACAATTAACCAAAGCACCACATAAAACATCTTTATCATGTGGAGCAGGAACATAAACAAACCTCAGAATATGGCTTTGAAGCCTCCATGAATCATCAATAAAATGTCCAATAATAGCCATGAATTCTTTTTGGTTGCTATTTAAAGTCCACATATCGGTTGTTATAGCAATTCTACTCGTGATTGTCTCCATCAAGTTAGAAGTTTTCGATTTCAAATTATCAAAAATTTTCATTATATCATTTTATTGTATTTATTGAAACCATCTTAAATATAGGTTGGAGACTCACAATAAAGTTTCTAAATCCCACGTGATCAACCATAGTGGATACTCGTGTAAAATAATGGCATGCGCAAGTTGTTTACGTGAAACATCTTGATCAAAATAGTGTTGTACATCATCACCCCGTATCACCCTCACTTCTTGGGCCTATTAGGACACTTAGGTATGTGATCCCACATAGCCTTCGTTCCATAATTTTTAGCTTTTTATATCGATACATTTACTTTAACGAATAAAAGTAGTCTTATTGTGTAAAAATAGTGATACATTTACTTTAGTCTTTACTCAAAATACTACTAATAATTAGGATTAATCCAAGGTTTAGCAAAAAAACTAAAAATCATTCAAAGTATGAACCTTTTTCCACATTACAACTATACTGTAATCAGTACTTTGAACAATAAAACCGTACTCTTTATAATCCAAAGAAATAGAAGCCATTTAGTAAAAGAGGGGTACTTTAGTCTACCAGAAAGCAAATTACTATGGAGCTTAATGGAAGTGGGATCTTTTTTTAAGTTGATTTTTTGTTCAGGTCGGGTTAGTCAGAAAACGGGTATTTATGGGTGGATCTTTTTAACGGGTTAGGTATTTTAATTTTGGCCTATAAGAAATTGTCACTTGGAATTTAAATAAATACTTATATTTTTTTAATTCTCAATGTTGACTGTTAATAAAATGACATAAGTAAACCAAAAAAGGTGGATGAAGGGTATTTTTAGACCTTTTCCGATAGTTTAGGGGCATTTTTTACCCTTTTCCGATAAATCAATAATATATTATATGAAATTCTGAAAAAATCTCAGGAGTAACTGAATATCATTTTCTAAAATCATAGAAAAATACTACTTAGTAAACATAACTTTAAATTAAATGAATTCTTTTGATACACAATAATTTTAAAGAAAATATTTGTTTCAAGGGATGTTACTCAAGAAATGCAATAAATAAGTAACAAGATCTGGAGGAAGTGTTAAAACAGAAATAAGGCAGTCGGAAGCTGTTGATGCATTGAACTGATAAGATGAGTTGATATTCAAATTGGAAATTAAGATCGAATTGCACACCTTACGCTAGGATTTGAGGACATTTATGAGACTTACTAAGCTACTGAGGTGATTGTTTAAGAGAAAGACTGGGATTACTGGATTTGCAGTCTTCTGCCACTTGGCTATGTTGCCAAAATGCTACAAACTCTCGCTACATCATACTTAATGAATGATCGAGGTTGTCTTTATGAAAGAGGTGGGTGCAAGGCGAACTTGTAACCTGGTTAATTTTATAATGTTGATCCCATGTAGCGATAGCAAAAGAGACAACAAATAGATGGAAATGGCGTTTGCATTAGTACTTCTCTTGACTGCTATTTAGTATTGGCAATAGGTCTAAAAAATATCTAAAAATATCAAATTTAGATATTTGTACCCTGTCGAAGTAAGGAACCATGACATATATGTTTGGAATAGATTTCATTTTGAGAGAGTTGAAAAGAAGAAGTATATTGATTTTTCCTCAATAACCGAATACTTTTGTCTATAAATATTGCATATTTGATTCCATCCATAAATCGATTTTCTTCCCTATGAGTTATAGTCTCAATAAGAATGCAAGTTCTTACTGTTCATATATCTAAAAGTTTAAATTTTGCTGTAACCATCCTCTGTGGGCTATATTTTGTTTTTGTTCAATTAATTATCACAAACGCAGGGGCTGAATTGACTATGTAGTCCAAGATTAGTTTTCTTTATCCTTTTTCAAAGGAATTGATATGAGGAGTACTATTAGTAAAATGGTTGAACTAGTTATCTTCTCCTCATGTTCCAAGGGCAAATATTACCTTTACATACAATATGATTTGTTGTAAAGTTTGTGGGTACGAACGGGAACAGAAGAACTGAAAGGTTAGACACAAAGATGTTTAGTGTAATGTTTGTCGAGTCGATTGTTTGACAATCTATTCTTAAGACAAAATTATCCCTGTATATAATGGCTTAAGGTAGATGGATAATAGTCTCCCAAAATAAAACGACAGTACTTTATCAAACACAAGCCAAATGCTTGAGAACCCTTGTAGAAGAAACAAGAACAAAAGATTGCTACAAGAATAATAGAGGCTCTCTAGAATTTCCAGATTTTGTGTTGTATTGAATTGTATAAAATCTGATTTTGAAGCCTCTATTTATAGGTGCAACATTGTGGATCACAAGACATGTGAATGCCTTAAATGGGGTGCATAGATCTTACCAAAAGGCATCTTGATCTTACCAAAAGGCACCTAGATCATGTCAAGAGTTGGATGATCTTTGGCCCTTCAAGTTAGTCCATGAATCAGAAGATTCTGGAGTGTTTTCGATTCACTGTACCGTCGGCACCGCGGTCAAAATTCGACCGAAACGAACTTCGAGCTACTGGACAAGAGGCACCGCGGTCCCTGGCCAGGTGGCACCGAGGTGCTTCCCCCCTTTTGGCTCGGTGCCGCGGTCCTTTTCTCGAGGCCCCGCGGCTCTTACCAATTTTCCGTATTTTGCACATTTCTTCTTTTCTTATACCATCGTGGGAGATCCATTAATTTGGCCAATTAATCATCCATCCTTACCTAACTTAAGAACACTTTAACATGTGTACCAACATCTCTTTCACGATGTGAAATTTAGCTAGACGTTGTACGATGTATGCATGTGTGTGGAAATCATATTTTCGACATGCGGGGCCCTTTGTGTTCAAAGTCATTAAGGACGGGATAACTCAATCCCACTAGGTAACATTTCCAACAATCCCCTCTTGAAAGAGGTGTTGGTGCACGCGGAGTGCCAACCATTAACAATCTAGTAGCGGAAGTGTATTACATCGGAATAGGTAGCACACAGTTTTGAACCTTTCCTAGTCAACTATCATCGGACATATTTACTGAGCGGTGAACGTGATGTCTTGAACCGTCAGTGTTTAGTATATGCCAAGACAATGATAGAGACACAAATAACTGTCCAATCTCTCGTTTCTTCTTATGTTTTGTCCGTTTTGGTCGTGGACACACTTGGATTCTTAAGTGCGTACAACTGAGGCGGCCTGTCCTCGCACTTAAATAGGTGACCTCCCACCAGGAGTTATTAAAAGTATCTTCGTCTTTAACCTCGACTTTCGAGTATTATGTTAAGACCCCGACACTTAACCTTGTACCTATAATTCAGGTAGCACTTTAATATCTATCGCGGGAAGGCTTTGGATTAATGTTTTTATAAGGAACCAATATCTGAAGTGCTCTTGCTTTTCTATAAGCGCTCAACTGGACCTTTACAGCTTAGTATTCCCATTGAACCAAATTTTTGGGATCTCCAGTCAGTATGGATGGGTTATCACCATATCGGTCCTTATTGCTTGGGTTTTAAGCCCATTCCCCTAGACAGGCAGAACTCTTGACCTTTGGTATCCCTTTAGTTTAAAAGATTTGTTATATCCTTTGATTTGTAATCAAGGAAGTGTAACCCATGATGATCAACTGCCAAACGGTCTTATTTATCTGACGAATATGTCGAGACGCCGTCATCCGTGCCCTTCCAGAAGCCGATTGGCTTGCCACAGTATATAACTGTCGAAGGCACATGTTCCTCTTGATAAGGGACTTCCTCTAAGTTGTGGTGAAGTTACTCAACTTCTTTTCACGCTTTGTATAAGACGGAAGACTCCGATTCCCTCACGAATTGGATGATGTAAGTTTTAGAGGATTTATAAGATACAACATACACATTCACTTTGTGGCTATGGTGTTCTTCATATCCGATGTCCAGTTTGCCTCGTTGTGTTTTCCCAGAACGACTGGACATCCGGAATACCTTAATCCGTAGATTAGATAACATTTGTCTTAGTGACATCCATCGATTGTTTCCAAGATCATGAGTGACCTGGTTTAACTGGTTTGACTTTGCAAACGATATCAGGTAGAGTGTAGTTATACTTTAAACTATCTGAGACCTGCGCATATCTCTCCTGGCAAATCGGTGCACCATGATTTTAGTCAACTTTATGACTTCTATCCATTGGTGACTCCAACGAGACTGTCAAATACCCCATTGATGAGTTTGGAATTAGACCAGTCCGTTAGATGTCTTAGAAATCCCAATTCCTAAGAAGTCATCTGTAATACCCATATCCTTCATATTGATACATAGTTTCAACATACTCTCAGTCTCTAGGGTTAACCCAAGACTTCTCTATGTGACCAACATGTCATCTACGTGAAGGTACGTGAGTCAGAATTACCTTTTATGTAGACACATTTGTCATACTCATTAATGGAGAAACCCTTAGATAGTTGAGTACTATCAAAGTTTTCGCACTATTACTTCGGGGCTTGTTTCAGCCTGCATAGAGATTGGATAAGTCGACAGACTACTTGAAACTTCATACCATCGGGTTGTTCCGTATTACTTTCTTCTTCCACTTAGACTTTTGATTTTTCCAACTGTTGGCTTTCTAGCTTCAAATCCAATGTTTATGTAGTCAGATTCATTGTTTCTATTTTTATCTGAAACTTCTAGGACCAAAATGTAAACATTCCAGGGACCACAAAAGAAGTTCAGGAAGAAGCCCAACAGTCCATCAAACCAACTCTCCGATTAGGAAGGTTGTCTCAACAACCATGTCACGCACTGCTGTAGTGACCCTGGAGGTTAAGCTATTCACGTAGGAGGCTTTAAATAAATCCATCCACTTTGTACTCAATTTAAGTATCCACATTTATAACCCAAAGGTTTGTTTTCCGGAGGAAGGTCAACCATTAGTATGGTCCTGTAAGATGGATTCTATTATTTTCCTTTCCAGAGTTGTGCTTCTGGAATAGACAAATTCTTAACCAAATAGGCTAGAAAGCCTAGGCCAAGTTCAGCCCCCTCTTTGCTCCGTATCAGTTCAGCCTCTAGAGCCCCGAGTCCTGTGGATCTGGAACACTCGGTTCCGTATTGTCAGGCCCTCGCGGGTTCTTGTTAACCTCGAGCAAATACTTCTTTTCCCTCCATTCATTGACACCAAGAGGCGATAATCACTACTGTTATTTGCAGATCCGGTGGATATGCAATCTACAATCTTAGGTCCAGCTTGACCTGTTTTCAACCTCTAGTCGGTTTTGAATGTGACTCTTCAATTGCAATGCGAACGTGCCTCTGCACTTGCAATGGGAACGTACTTCTTCACTTACAATGTGAATATGCCTCTTCACTTGTAGTGGGAACATACCTCTTCACTTGCACGACTCTTCACTAGTAATGTGAGTGTGCTTCTTCACTTACAATGTGAACGAGACTCTTCACTTGCGGTGTGAACGAGACTCTTCGCTTGCAGTGTGAACGAGACTTTTCACTTGCAATATGAACGTGAATCTTCACTTGCAGTGTGAACGAGACTCTTCACTTGCAATGTCTTCCACCTCTAGTTTGTACAACTCTGTATCTACCGCGTAGAGGAGAGGGTCTTCTCTCGCTATTCCGTTGACGTAATGGAGAGGTGATTTTGCTTCTACGACTACCTCTCATTTATTCTGAGGGTTTATGTCGACAGATGACAACAATTTCAACTTGATCAATTATGTCTTGATCTTCTTGCCCGTGAATATGGCGCAATCGGACGATGCTTCCGGTTAATGGAGAATTAGTACTCTAACATTTGGCTGTGTAATGGAGATTGAATGTTGATTCAACTCACCAGAAGCCATCTCAAAAGTCATAAGACTCTTGGATCTCAAAACCGGAGCTCTAGGTTTTCTTCCCACTATTTTTGGGGTTATAGCGTCACGGCTCAGTCAGACTGGCGCCTTGGTAGCGTCTCGTTCTACATAACGGAAATACAACTTGCAAGTTTTGCTTTTACACATACCTCACATTGAGGGTTTATAGCGTTAGATGATAATAAATCCAACTTACCAATCGTTGATTCGACTGATAGTTTATGTATCTCACTCTATGATGCCATGGACTGGATAACCCAAGCAAATAAGAAGATGTTTTTCAATTAATGTTACGACTTACAGACATGGTTTTTTAACTTGAAGAGGCCTTCTCAGGTGAATCCTCTTCCTATAAACTCACCATTCTTAGTAATAACAAACTTACCAGATTCGAACACAACTCAAAATCCGGCTTTAACTAGACTATTACCAGAAAATAAATTATTCTCGATGTCCGGGAAGTGCATGACGCTCTTCAACTTGAGGTTCTTGCCGGAAGACAACTTGAGTGCTACAGTGCCTTCTCCCAACACATCTGAAGAGGCATTGTTTCCAGTATATAGCTTCTTACCGGCGACTTCTGCATAGGTAGAGAAACTGTTTTGGTCGGAGCTTATGTGACGGGTTGCACCCGTATCCAACCACCACTTCTTTGGTTTTCCTACCAGATTTGCTCCTAGTGCGATAGCTGAGACCTCGTCGAAAACCTTGTCTTCTACCATGGGTGATTTTTTGGCCTTCTTTTACTGCTCGCGCTTTAATTGGCGGCAGTCTTTGATCATGTGACCAGCCTTGTCCCAATGATAACAGTTGCCTTTGAATTTCTCAATGGTCTGAGTCTTTGCCTTGTTCGGAGACTTTCCGATAGTAGATTTCTTAGCATCGATATCGTGGATGTTGTATTTCTCCTGCAGCAGATCCCATAACTCATTTGCGGTATTTGTAGTGTAATATACCGCGTAGAGTGAGTCACATAGGCATTTCAGGATATAGATCCTGCACATGTAGTCATTGTGACTCCATGAGTCAACTTTCATCATCATGCCACCAGAAGCCTGGGTATCCTGGCCCGCCTGAACCGTGCTCTCGGTTTGGGCGTTCATGTCATCTCCAACAATAGGAGGATCCTCAGTCAAGTATTTTGACATACCTAGTGTTATACCCCGTGGTTCGGGCCTGGACCGCGTCGGGGTCTCAGTAGCCGCGGCGAAACAGTGATTGTAGGGCGCGCGCCGAAAATCGAGGGTCGCTGGTTTCAGCGCGCGCCGGGAAGCAGGCGCGCCAAGATCTGAGTCCGCAGAGTTGCGCGCCGCGCACCGGAAGCGGCCGCGCAGGCGGAAAATCTGGCGAAACTTAGGAAAATCTGATCTTTTCTTTTAAAAGGGCATGGGTGGGTGACAAGTGTCCCCCCCCCCCGGTGCGTTCTGCCTGCGTTATATTGACCAAGTCTTAAAGAGTTGGTCATCTTTCATCTCTGTCTTAGTAAAGCTCCTCCTTCTCTTAAATTATTTCAAGCTCCTCCTTCTCTCTAAAACTCCAAGAGGTATTCTAGCCTTAGGAAAAATCTGAAAAAGTAAAAGCAGAAGGAAGCTTGTGGCTAGCTGTGAAGGTTGTTGTGGTGGTGTTCTTGGAATAGAAGCTAGCAAATTGTTGGATAAATTTGGCTAAAGCTCTAAGGTAATGATTCTTCCTCTACTATTAGTTTTTAGTGTTGCATATTAAGAAGGAAGTACTTGTGGTAGTAAATTATGCTATTAGAGTCATTGCATGCAAGAAATGTGGGTTGGGTATGAAGGTTTTGGCTAAAGAGATATTATGAGCATGTTGTAGCCTACAAACTACTTTAGAATTGTTAAGTGTAGTATTATAACTTATAGGGCAGAATTTTACACACCCAAGATTAGGTGTAAACCCTTTGTGTTGGTTTGGATGTTGGGCCTTAATGAGGCGTTTGAGTGTTGAAAATCGGCCTTTGAAAAGGTGGCAAAGTGAGTAGAAACAAAGGAAATGCTGCCCAATTTTTCTTAGGAATTGGTAACTTGAATTTGGAATTTCTACATTGAAATTAGAGGTTAATAAACGCACTATGGTTATTATAGGTTGACATATTACTTGCGGTAGTTGGACTTAGCAAGTGGATTGACCGAAGAGGTATGTAGAGCTTTCCTATCTCTTGAGCATGAATAGTTGTATCTATGTAGTACGGTATACGTACAAGAGTTGATAATCTACGTTTGTTTTAAAGTATATGATACTTGTTTCATTTCAAAAGTATAAGTCCCTTGGATTTAGGAAAAATGTATTTGACGAAGGAATAACGCTAATATAATGACTTTATGGAAAGTTGGTTATATTAGTTTTGAAAGGTTCACAAAGAATGGTTTACTCTAATTAAAACAAGTACGGGTAAATGATTTGAAACTATGGAAGGTGGATTAATTTTTAGGCATTGGTTGCCTAAGGTTTTAAAGGAAATGAAGTCACTTGATTTAGAAGTCTATTATATTTCTAAGGAAATGTGACTTGTTTTGAAAAGAAATTGTAACTTGATACTATGGTGATTAAGTATCTTGGAATCTTTGTATAAAAAGAGTTTTTCTTAAAAAGTTAGAAGTACATGGTACTTGGGTTGAATTCCCGGATTTTCTATTAAAAGACATGTTAATGCCTTAGAATACTAAAATGAGAGGATATATTAATACTGTTAATAAGAAGTTTGGGGATTTCTTAACTTGCTTATGTTATGATGTTATGATAGGCGGTAGTGCTTATGTTGTGATATGATAGTAGAGTGCTTATGTATGATATGATAGGCGGTAGTGCTTATGTTATGTATGATAGCGGATGAGCTATGTTATATATTTATTATTACTGGTAAACCCCGTTATTATCTATGCCATGGATTTGCTACCCATGATGCGAGTGCGGCGCTTGCACTCATGCGGATCCGGACCACAGGATCCATGCGGGTGAAATAGTCCCATACGAGTACGGCGATGGTACTTATGCGGATCCACATGATCCATGCGGGTGAAATAGTCCCATGCGGGTGAAATAGTCCCATGACGAGGCGGATGACCTCATGCGGGTCCACAGGACCCATGCGGGTGAAATAGTCCCAGGAGTAGGATTGCTTAATGATACTACGGGCGAGGTACCCTGTTTTGATCGTGAGCCTCCTATTTGTATGCTATAAGTTTTATACTTGTTACTCATAAGGCACAGTGTAATGAAATTGATTTTTATCTATGACTCCAGCTTATTTTTGACTTATGATATTACTACAGTATTTTCCAGTTTTACATACTTGGTACGTTGTGTCATCGACCCTTCTTCCTGGGGCGCGTTCACGCCGCGGTGTAAGCGATTGTGGATCCTCGTTCTTAGGATCACTATTCGGTGTCGAAGCTCCGTTCTCGGAAGCTTGTTTATTAGTACGGATATTCCCCGATGCTATAGGTATTTTGTACATTCAGGGGTATGGCGGGGCCCTGTCCCGCCACAGTTGTTATCTTTAGAGGTCTGTGGTCACATTTATGTTTTGGGCTCTAAGAACCAGTTGTACTACTATGCTTTGTTAAGTATGTTTTATGGAAGGCAGCCTTATCGGTTGGCCAGTGATGTTTACCCTTTTTATAAGTTATGTGCTACGTATGTTCCGCTGCTATTCTCTGACATATACTGATGGTACCACGGTAGGTACCGCCGCGCCCCGGTCTGGTCGTGACAAAAGTGGTATCGAGCGATTAGTCCTCGGAAAGTGTCCACGCAGTTGTCTAGTAGAGTCTTGATTATCGGTGTGTCGTGCACCACATCTATAATCAGGAGGCTGCAGGATATTTAGGATCTGTTTCCATTCTTTCACTCTAAGATCGTGCAATAGAGCTGAGTTATAGGTTGAATCTCATCTGATGTTTCCCCTTTATGTATCACTTATGCCTCCACGCAAGGCAACCGCGGCCCGTGGGCAAGGCAAGAGAGGAACTACTAGTAGGGCACCGAGGTTACCAGGCACGTGCCCGGGCCCCACGGATGAGGTGTTTGGACGGCGAGTTCTACAACGCCGCCAACCCCAAAGAGAGTCCGAGGCGGCAGCAACGCCATCGAGATCGCGCAGACTGAGCCTCCACCCGGCCTGGGCGCAGGATATGGGCTACAAGGAGATGTCCCAGTTACTAGCCAGGATCGTGGCGATACGAGGATAGTCGAGATGCAGCCCGGTCATTGTACCGTAGTTCAAAGACAGAAGCCGCTAGCTTGAGGCGAAGGACTTTTGAGTTGCAGCTCACCGAGTTTTATGGGTCGAGGCCCGAGGATGATCTCGGGAGTTTATCCGATTCTGACGGATCGCGAGGTGATCGGGCTTGGAGACCGAGTCGGTGGTACTAGGTTCGTGACGGCCGCGGACATCGCAGCTTGGACCGATATGATTCATGGAACTGTCGGGAGCATGCGCTTCCATTGTTTGGGACGAGTTCTCAGAGGCGTTTGGCCATTTCTTGCCTCCGCAGATGCGAGGGCTCGCCGATAGATTTTTGACAACGAGACAGAGTGGGCGACGGTTCGGGAGTACAATGTGAGTTTGACTCATTGGCTCGGTATGTGCCCGCTTTGGTCAGCGCATGGTGCACCGGTATGTCACAGACTTCGATGATCACTTGGCGAGAGTTGCAGGAGTAGCTCTTCACCGGCATGGACATTGCCCGCACGCAGCATATGCACTGGGTGTGAGACGCAGGGCCGACGGATCGGCAGTATCGCGAGAAGAGGCCGTGACAGCAGGTCCTCCGTAGTTTTAGGGTAGACAACCCGAAGCGACCGATTTGCACCACGGTCAGGCGCTCGCCACCATCTTCGGACGTCTGAGTATTCGGGAGCGGGACGGGGTTCGAGGCCGGGTTTCGGAGGACCGAGTTCGGTCGGATGAGGCCACCTATGCCTCGGTGTGGTCAATGTGGTGATTGCCATTATGAAGTGTCGTGTTCCTCCGAGAGCTTGTTACTCTTGTGGCGCAGGCCGTTTGAAGAGAGATTGTCAGACCAGGCGGCGGAAATGCTATGGCTCACCCACCAGCGATTCGATTCTTCATCTTCGATTGTTGTGCACCGGGCGGGGTGTTCACGGCAGGCCGCGGCAGGGGTCGTGCACTACGGTCCTCGAACCGCATCTATGCTATGTCGATCGTCGGGACCGGAGGCGTCACCGATGTCGTCACAGTACATTATTGGTTTCTTCTTTGTGATGTATATGCTTTGATAGATCCGAGTTCTACCTTGTCCTATATATCTCCTCATTGGTAGAATAGGGATGAGCACGAGTCCATAGAATCTTTTGAGGTGGCTACGCCAGAGGTGCCGGTGGTAGCCGAGCGGGTATATAAGGCTTGCCCGGTGACTATAGATGGTCGTCGGACTCAGTCGACTTGATAGAGTTGGATATGACAGACTTGATGTGATTATGGTATGGATTGGCTAGCGTCTTGCTATGCCAATGTGAGCAGAGAGAGGTTAGTTCGGTTCGGTTTCTGGTGGCGGTTATCGAGTGGAAGGAGAATCTTTGCGTCGCCGAAGGTAGGTTTATTTCTTACCTCAAGGCTAGGAAGATGGTGCGGAAGGGTATATTTACCATTTGTTTGGGTATTCGAAATCGAGGTGAGATACCGGACCTTGATCGATTCCGGTTGTTAGAGAATTTCGGGCGTATTCCCAGGCGAGCTTCGTATCCTCACGAGAGGAGATTGAGTTTTGCATCGATTTGGCGCGGACACTCGGCCGATATCTATTAGCCATACTGATGGCACCGCCGAGTTGAGGAATTGAAGGACGGTGAAAGATTTCTTTGGAGAAAGGCTTTATTAGGCCAAGTGTTTCTCCTTGAGGCGCGATGTTATTTGTAAAGAAGAAGGATGGGGCCGCTGCGTATGTGTATTGATTACGACGGTTGAGCAAGGTAACTATCAAAAACGGTATCCTCCCGGGATTGGCGATTTGTTTGACCGGTTGCGAGGTGCAAAGTGTTTTTCCAAGATAGACTGCGGTCAGTTATCATCAGTGCGAGTTAGAGAGATAGATATCCCAAAGATCGCATTCGGGACCCGTATGGGCACCATGAGTTCAGGTGATGTCTTTCGGGACCAACGCCCCAACGGATTCATGGATTTGATGAATAGGGAGTTCAGGCCATTCTTGGATATGTTCGTTATAATGTTTATTGATGATATCTTGGTGTATTCGCACGCAGGCGAGCATACGGTCATTTGAGGCGGTATTGGGAGTCCTCAGAGGCCGCGATTGTATGCCAAGTTCTCGAAGTGCGAGTTCTGGTTGGCGTCAGGGGGTTTCGTAGGGCATGGGCTCGGGGCCGACGGGAGTCGGGGTGATACAGCTAAGATTGAAGCAGTCAAGACTTGGCCCGGACCAGCTACACACCGGAGTGCGCAGACTTTTGGGCCTTGCAGGTTATTATCGGAGGTTTGTAGAAAAGTTTGCTTCTATTTCAGCACCTTTGACTAAGCTGACTCAGAAGGCAGCTATGTTCCGGTGGACGGATACTTGTGAGGAAAGTTTCCAGTTGCTAAAGGAGAAGTTGACGACCGCCCCAGTTCTTACTCTTCCGGAGGGCTTAGATGGATATGTGGTTTATTGTGACGTGTCAGGTGTCGGGCTTGGGTGCGTGCTGATGCAGCACGGCAAGGTTATAGCTTATGCATCTCGACAGCTTAGGAAGCATGAGAAGAACTATCCCACACATGACTTGGAGTTGGCTGCTGTGATTCATGCCTTGAAGATCTGGAGACATTATTTATATGGAGTTCATGTGGACATTTACACAGATCACAAGAGTCTCCAGTACATCTTCAGCCAGAGGGAGCTGAACTTGCGGCAGAGACGGTGGTTGGAGCTACTTAAGGATTACGATGTTGATATTCTGTACCACCGGGGAAAGGCGATGTAGTTGCAGATGCCCCAGTCGCAGATCGATGGGTAGTCCGTGCGATGTTCACCGGAGAAAGGGATATGGTCCGAGAGTTACATCACCAGCGAGCCGGGGTTCGTTTGGTTGATTCTGTTAGCGACGGAATTCGGTTCGAGAGGTTGCCGGTCTTCCATCGTCGAGGAGGTGAAGAGGCGGCGATGAGATCTATTTTGATGCGATCGAGATCAGCCTCCGAAGGAGAAGAGTCTATTTGAGGGCGCGATGGTGCTAATATTCGAGGGCGGTTGTGTGTTCCCGATGTGGACAGACTTCGCCGCAGATTCTCGTGAGGCACACGGTTTCGTTATTCTATTCATCCGGTCGACTAATATGTATCATGACCTCGGTCGTATATTGGTGGGATGGCCTAAAGAGGGCGTTGCGGAGTTCGTGGCACGATGCGGTGTCGTGAGTTAAGGTTGAGCACCGAAGCCGGTGGTCATTGCGGCTATTGATATTCGACTGGAAGTGGGAGGTGATAAATATGGATTTTATTACGGGCTACCTACCACTCAGAGGAAGCGAGATTCCATTGGGTGATTGTCGGCGGTGACGAAATCACCATTTTCTTCCTCGTAACGACGCGTTCACCGAGACTATGCGATTATATATTAGAGAGATTGTGAGATCGCACGGGGCCGGTGTCGATTATATCGATAGAGAGCCCGGTTCTCGGCTAACTCGAGGTCTTTTCGAAGGGATTAGGGACACGGTGAGTCTCGATTGGCGTTTCATCCTCAGACCGACGGACAGGCCGAGCGCACTATCCAGACACTTGAGGATATGCTGCGGGCTTGTGTTATTGATTTCAGGGGTAGCTGGGAGGATCATTTGCCTCTTGTGGAGTTTGCTTACAACAACAGCTACCATTCCAGTATTCAGATGGCGCCATGAGGCCTTATACGGGAGGAAGTGCATGTCACCGATAGCTGGTTCGAGTGGGAGAGGTTCGATTAGTCGGGCGACTTAGTTCAGTGGCGATGGATAAGGTGAAGCTTATCCAGGAGCGGTTGTTGGCAGCTCAGAGTCGGCAGAAGTCGTATGCAGATCATCGGCGTCGACACTTGGAATTTGAGATAGATGATTGGGTTTTTCTAAAGGTATCGCCCATGAAGGGCGTGATGAGATTTGGAAAGAAGGGGAAGCTTAGCCCAAGGTACATTGGGCCGTATCAGATCGTCCGTAGGGTAGGCAGGGTTGCCTATGAGTTAGACCTGCCGTCCGATCCGAGGCGACATCCGTTCCAGTGTGTCCGTATTTGCGGAAATGTATTGGAGATCCATCTAGAGTGCACCCGGTTCATGATGTCCAAGTGACTGAGGAGTTATCGTATGAGGAGAGTCCCATAGCGATACTCGATCGACAGGTTAGGCGACTTCGGACGAAAGATGTGGCTTCCGTCAAGGTCTTATGGCGGAACGAGAACAGGGAGGAAATGACGTGGGAAACAGAGGATGACATGTTGAAGAAATATCCTCACTTATTCCCTATACCTCCAGGTAACCACGTTCTAAATTGTTGGTCTTTGAATTTAGTATTTATGCTTGAGTTTTGTTGTGGCCGTGTGGAGCATCTTTATTTGAGTCTATGCCGATATTGTGATTTGAGTAAGCCTAGAAGGAACATTCAGGACGAATGTTTCTAAGGGGGGGAGAATGTTATACCCCGTGGTTCGGGCCTGGACTAGCGAATCTCAGCCTTGGGCGAACGCGCGCCAAGCGGGTGATTGTAACGCGCGCGGAGCGGGCGCGCGAAAATCGAGTCGCTGAAGTTTCAGCCTTGGCCACGGAAGCCAGCGCGCGGAAGATCTGAGGTCCGCAGAGTCGCGGCCATGGCCGGGAAAGGCGGCGCGCCGGCGAGGGAAATCTGGCGGAAAAACTTAGGAAAATCTGATCTTTTCTTTTAAAAGGGCATGGGTGGGTGACAAGTGTCCCCATCCGATTTCTGCGTCATTATATTGACCAAGTCTTAAAGACTTGGTCATCTTTCATCTCTCTCTTAGAAAAGCTCCTCCTTCTCTCTTAAATTATTTCAAGCTCCTCCTTCTCTCTAAAACTCCAAGAGGTATTCTAGCCTTAGGAAAAATCTGAAAAAGTAAAAGGCAAGAAGGAAGCTTGTGGCTAGCTTGTGAAGGTTGTTGTGGTGGTGTTCTTGGAATAGAAGCTAGCAAATTGTTGGATAAATTTGGCTAAAGCTCTAAGGTAATGATTCTTCCTCTACTATTAGTTTTTAGTGTTGCATATTAAGAAGGAAGTACTTGTGGTAGTAAATTATGCTATTAGAGTCATTGCATGCAAGAAATGTGGGTTGGGTATGAAGGTTTTGGCTAAAGAGATATTATGAGCATGTTGTAGCCTACAAACTACTTTAGAATTGTTAAGTGTAGTATTATAACTTATAGGGCATAATTTTACATACCCAAGATTAGGTGTGTAAACCCCTTTGTGTTGGTTTGGATGTTGGGCTTTAATGAGGCGTTTGAGTGTTGAAAATCGGCCTTTGAAAAGGTGGCAAAGTGAGTAGAAACAAAGGAAATGCTGCCCAATTTTTCTTAGGAATTGGTAACTTGAATTTGGAATTTCTACATTGAAATTAGAGGTTAATAAACGCACTATGGTTATTATAGGTTGACATATTACTTGCGGTAGTTGGACTTAGCAAATGGATTGACCGAAGAGGTATGTAGAGCTTTCCTATCTCTTGAGCATGAATAGTTGTATCTATGTAGTACGGTATACGTACAAGAGTTGATAATCTACGTTTGTTTTAAAGTATATGATACTTGTTTCATTTCAAAAGTATAAGTCCCTTGGATTTAGGGAAAATGTATTTGACGAAGGAATAACGCTAATATAATGACTTTATGGGAAGTTGGTTATATTAGTTTTGAAAGGTTCACAAAGAATGGTTTACTCTAATTAAACAAGTACGGGTAAAGGATTTAAAACTATGGAAGGTGGATTAATTTTTAGGCATTGGTTGCCTAAGGTTTTAAAGGAAATGAAGTCACTTGATTTAGAAGCCTATTATATTTCTAAGGAAATGTGACTTGTTTTGAAAAGAAATTGTAACTTGATACTATGGTGATTAAGTATCTTGGAATCTTTGTATAAAAAGAGTTTTTCTTAAAAAGTTAGAAGTACATGGTACTTGGGTTGAATTCCCGGATTTTCTATTAAAAGACATGTTAGTGCCTTAGAATACTAAAATGAGAGGATATATTAATAATGTTAATAAGAAGTTTGGGGATTTCTTAACTTGCTTATGCTATGATAAGCCGGTGGTGCTTATGTATGATATGATAGGCCGGTAGTGCTTATGTTGTGATATGATAGGCCGGTAGTGCTTATGTATGATATGATAGGCCGGTAGTGTTTATGTTGTGATATGATAGGCCGGTAGTGCTTATGTTGTGATATGATAGGCCGGTAGTGCTTATGTTGTGATATGATAGGCGGTAGTGCTTATGTTATGTATGATAGCGGATGAGCTATGTTATATATTTGTATTATTACTGGTAAACCCCGGGTTATTATCTATGCCATGGATTTGCTACCCATGACGCGAGTGCGCGCACTCACGCGGATCCGGACCACGGGATCCACGCGGGTGAAATAGTCCCACGCGAGTACGGCGATGGTACTCATGCGGATCCACAGGATCCATGCGGGTGAAATAGTCCCACGACGGCGCGGATGACCTCGTGCGGGTCCACGGGACCTACGCGGGTGAAATAGTCCTGCGAGTAGGATTGCTTAATGATACTGCAGGCGAGGTACCGCTTTGATCGTGAGCCTCCTATTTTTATGCTATAAGTTTCATACTTGTTACTCATCATAGTAAGACACGGTGTAAGGAAATTGATTTTTATCTATGACTCGACTTATTTTTGACTTATGATATTACTACGGTATTTTCGATTTTACATACTCGCACGTCAGTATCGACCCCTTCCTGGGCGCGCCTACGCCAGGCAGTAAGCGGTGTGGATCCTCGCTCTTGGGATCACTATTCCTGTCGAAGCTCCATTCCTCCGAGCTTGTTTATTGGTGCGGATATTCCACGATGCTATAGGTATTTTGTACATTCGTGGTATGGCGGGCCCGTCCCTCCACATTGTTATCTTTAAGTGCGTAGTCACATTTATGTTTTGGGCTCTAAGAACCAGTTGTACTACTATGCTTTGTTAAGTATGTTTTATGGAAGGCAGCCTTATCGGTTGGCCAGTGATGTTTACCCTTTTTATAAGTTATGTGCTACGTATGTTCCGCTGCTATTCTCTGACATATACCTGACAGAGTATCCCGGTAGGGTACCAGTCGCGGCCCCGGGGTTGGGTCGTGACACCTAGTACGGTGAGGTAGAACAACATCTTTTGTTGCCACCTTTTGAAGTTGGTGCCCGCAAACTTTTCGGGTCTTTCGGTTTGGAAGTTGGGAGGAAACATAGCAGTTCCAATGGTACCGAAATTGATACCAGCAACCGAGACGTTGCCTGGAGTAGTGGAGCCAGAAGATGTGGCTTTGTTGAAAGCAGAGACTTGTTCCTTTCCGTTGACCATCTTTAGTTCTTCGTAATAATAATTTTGTCTTAATTGTTGTAAAGTTTGTGGGTACGAACGGGAACAGAAGAACTGAAAGGTTAGACACAAAGATGTTTAGTGCAATGTTTGTCGAGTCGATTGTTTGACAATCTCTCCTTAAGACAAAATTATCCCCGTATATAATGACTTACGGTAGATGGATAATAGTCTCCCAAGATAAAACGACAGTACTTTCTCAAACACAAGCCAAATGCTTGAGAACCCTTGTAGAAGAAACAAGAACAAAAGATTGCTAGAAGAAGAATAGAGACTCTCTAGAATTTCCAAATTTTGTGTTGTATTGAATTGTATAAAATCTGATTTTGAAGCCTCTATTTATAGGTGCAAGATTGTGGATCACAAGACATGTGAATGCCTTAAATGTGGTGCATAGATCTTACCAAAAGACATCTTGATCTTACCAAAAGGCACCTAGATCATGCCAAGGGTTGGATGATCTTTGGCCCTTCAAGTTAGTCCATGAATCAGAAGATTCTGGAGTGTTTTCGATTCACTGTATTGTCGGCATCGCGGTCCAAATTCGACCAAAACGAACTTCGAGCTACTGAACAAGAGGCACCGCGATCCCTGGCCAGGTGGCACCGCGGTGCTGCCCCCCTTTTTGGCTCGGTGCCGCGGTCCTTTTCTCAAGGCCCCGCAGCTCTTCCCCATTTTTCGTATTTTGCACATTTCTTCTTTTCTTATACCATCGTGGGAGATACATTAATTGGCCAATTAGTCGTTCATCCTTACCTAACTTAAGAACACTTTAACTTTAATATGTGTACCAACATCTCTTTTACGACGTGAAATTTTGCTTGACATTGTACGACGTATGCATGTGTGTGAAAATCGTATTTCCGACATGCTGGCCCTTGTGTTCAAAGTCATTAAGGACGGATAACTCAATCCCACTGGGTTACATTTCCAACATGATTCATATTCATAAACCACTCCTACCACTTTGAATTTCCTACTATACAATGAGTATGTTACAAATGCACGAGACTATTGGTACTCCTAACTAGTCAAGAAGCAGAGCCCTCTGTTTCTTGAATATCCAATTCATGTTCTGCAACCATGATGCAAGAATCAGCCTCCAAAGATGATGAGGATATGCTTCTGTCCTTGAACGTGTCTTTGGGTGAATTAAGCATGTCAACTGTACACTGAACATCAGGTGTTATTCCCACTTGATCGATGTCGTGAAGTGCTGGAGACAAATACTTGGCTACTGTAACAAATAGAGCTGATCCATCGTGCAACTGGGTAACACTCTGCATCAAAGACAGTTGGATTTTGTAAAGAGGAGATTTATGGTCTGTATAAGCAAAACGAGGAATAGGCCATATCATATAATTGACAAATTGGCATGGCGAGAATTATATTCATACAGTAACCAACCACTACTTTTAGATAAGTTACAAACATATGCTAGACGTATCATTTAACAAGACAATGGAGAGAATGTCGAGCAAACATGGTACAACTCAAGATTGCAAGATTAAAAGAAAAGGAACTCAAAAGCTTTTGAATAAGTTCACTTTCCCTCTAGGAGATTAATATAATCATAATTTTGACTGCAATGCGACATGTATGGAGGCGTCAAATCCATCAGAAAGTAAAACAGATAAGATTATCCGCAGGTCAAGATGCAGCATTTTATTTAAAACACTAGTGGGCAGCTTTTATATATAGACTGGAGGGTTAGTATCAGTCCAAAGTTCCACCAAAACCTGTATCTTTCCTTTCCCGAAAGTCTTATGCCCTACAAGGATTGCACGACCATTATCATGGAGTGCTCCAGCCAGAATCTCACTAGCACTTGCACTCCCTTCATTCACCTGTAAGATGAAAATCTTAGGCATAAATATTTCTGCAACTTTTAAAATTCATGGCTCAAATGAATTTGTCAAGTAATACTAAGTTTAAGAAAATTGTGATATTGTATGAGACAGATGTGCCTTAAACTTACAAGGACGACGAGTGGATCATGTGTTACAGCATGTCCATTGACCATGCTAATTGGTGCCATATTTCCATCCCTGTCAATAGTGTTCACAAGTGTCTCATCGCCGTCTAGCCATATCTGGGCAACATCTAACCCTGCTGTAACCAGACCTCCCTGCATAATTTATAAGAAACATAAGACAAACACTTCAGATGACAAAGGGGGAATAGATTAAGTATGAGAGTACACAAGGCGAAGAGAAGGGCTTTAAGGAACTTGCTGGATTATTCCGAAGATCTAAGATATATGATTGTACACCCTGATTTTCCATATCCTGAATTGTGTTTTCCATGTCCATAGCAGCAGACTGTTACATTAAAAACATGGGAAGTCTTTACTCAATATATGCAAAGGAACTCGTTTTTTGACATATGAATGGTCTATGACTCATGAGATGACTGGTTAACTACCTGAGAGAAGCTTGACAATCTTACATATCCAGTTTTCAAGAGATGACCATCAGGCATTTTATGAGGGATGATGGTACTGGATATTGGTGAAAGCTTAATCACTTCGCGAGGTAGTTTAACCTTATAAAATAAGCAATGTTAATAAATATTAGGAAGTCAATAAATTTTGAATTTAAATAACAGAAAATAACTAGGTCCATATACTTGAGAAAACTTCAACCAAAAAGAATACGTAAATGATTGTCATATCTTCTTGCGGACATCATACCTCTTTGTAACCAGATACTCCTGCACCATTACCCTGGTCAACAGAAGAGCAGAAAAAAGTGATAACTTAGAGTTAGAAAGAGCATTCACTTCCATTGAAAGAGGATATTTTCTTAAAATATGCCTATCTAGATGAAGCAATTATTCGTTCAAGCACCAGCGCGATCGTAGGTAATATTGCCTGACAAATAAGGTTGAAAATTTTAGCGAACGGACACATAATATGCAAGACCCAGGCAGAAAAGGTCTTTGTACAGACAGTTCTATGAGGTGGTTGTGGATGTAGAAATAAGACTGTTTACATAAATTAATGTTCTGGAAATTGTAAAAAAGTTTCAGTTGGCTCAATGAAAAGTGACAAGCTTACTCTGTGAACTTTGACTGTAACAATTGTACCAGCACGGCCCCTCAGTTTTTGAGCTGCTGTTTCACTGTCAACTCCGTCAAGCCTCTCACCTGAAGAAATCAAGCAAAAGTCAAGTTCTAATCAAGCTGTTTTTTGTGGTTTCTGTTTAAAGGACACAGACGAGTGCACTATTCGATAATCGTGGTTTTTACTCATTTTTGAAGTGATTTACGACATTGATACTCACTAACAGAAGTTCTGGAATTGCCTTTTAGGAACAGGTTCATCATCAAGAAAGGCTTTCACTGCATTATGGGCACTGATTGTATGTTCTATATACAAGTATATATGTCTGAGTGCCCCTGAGAAAGCATTTTACAAGAACATACACAACGTGTACCAATAAGCTTATATTGAGTAACTACTGGTACATACTCTAAGCACTTCTCTGAATATGTTACTTCGAATTAGAAAACAATGAGTGGCAGACTGAGAATTTACTCCATCGAACAAAAGTAGGATATAGAACTGGTAACGTGAATCGGTATAGAACTGGGCAGATGAATTAGCTCATCTTTGAAACCAACAGACATTTGGAAGAGGAGATAATGTAAAGCTGTGAGATGACACACAAACTTGAACACAAGAAAAGGCAACTGATATGGGCCACTCTTTGAACCATACTCATATAGGATAAGGACCATTCTCACACTATGGACTCACAAGGGCTATTAAACTTTCAGAAGAAAGCTTATATATATGATTTTAAACAAGGCAACAATGCTTCTGCATTCTTCTGACCAACTGCATTTAGGAAAACTCTATTACGCCACAGCATGGAAGATCACAATTTTGAACTTTAGTCAACATCTGTAGTCATTAGTTTGCTAAGTTCTGCTTAAAAAAAATAGTTTGACTAATAAGTACCGTTTATCTCAAGCAATTCATCTCCTTCATGAATACCTGCACGTGCAGCTGGGCTATTCTCCACACAGGACAAAACAACCTGAAATCAATTGTACATATGATGCAACTGTTAATGGAAATTGTTTCCAGCTATAGACATGCAGGAGTTGATGTTCCTAATAGAAACTGTCCTAATTAAGTAATCAATTTTTCATTGCTGATAATATTTAAACTGGTATAAACTAGACTTATATTTCTCCTCGAGAAGCATTCTTTATAAGGAAGTAAGAGATACAGAAACAAAATCTATTTATGAATAAGCAACCTATACTTCACAGAAATAAAGTAGCAAGTTTATTCGATCGTTGTTACTAACCAGGTGCCCTGTATTTGGTTCAACACTGACGAAGAGGCCAACACCTTGTAATTTTCCATCACTTCCTATTCTAAAACTTTGGTACTCCTGTAGAAAATGTTGTCAATGTCATAGAAGAATATCAATGTTAGTCATATAGCATTACGATCCAGAACTTCCAAGAAATGGTGTCCCATTTTTTTCTTAACTTACTTTCAGTTTGTATTAAAACCACAAATCAGAAAAACAAGTACGGAAATCTTGTAGAGAAATAGAATGGTCGAAACAATCCCGTAAAGGGATATTACTGTATATGTAATATGCAGTTATCTGTTATTAATCATACAAGAAAGATTTCCTTAATGCAAATGGACTGGATTAAGAATAGCCACCTTAGGACTAATAATGCGCGTATAGGGATCTCCAAGCGTAGATAGCATTCCCCTGATTTTGCTATAGGCAGCATCTTCTGACCTCAGTGGGAACATTTCTACCATAGTTTGTTGCAGTTTCAAATCCCAATCTGTGTGTTACGTTCCGCAAACAGTTGGATTACTTGCCAATACAACTAAACAGTATCTTTAGGGAAGAAAAGGAGGTTTTACCACACACACCTCCTCATTTAGTAAATTCTTTTACCTTGATGATTGAAAGTTGGATCTACGAATGTTTCTCTAATCAAACCCCAAGCCTCAACTAAGGTCCTCTGAACTGTATTTACCTATTAAACAAACAAACAAACAAACAAACAATCATTCAATTGTATAAGAAACTATAATCCAGTAAATTTTTACATTGAATTAGATCAGCAACTAATAATTTTTTGGATGGTTGTTACATATTGTCTCATAACATATCATGTTGTATTGTTTTGATGAATACAATGTTTGAATAGATTGTTTGCTTCCCGTCGTTACATGCCACACATTAGCAATATGAAGGATGACCTACAATATTATAAAGAAAAGTAGGTTATAAGGTAGAGTTATTACTCCCTCCGTCTCAATTTATATGTTGTAGTTTGACTTGACAGATAATTTAAAAAATAAAGGAAGACTTTTGAATCATGTGGTCTAAAACACGTCAAAGATATTTATGTGGTTATAGATCATCATCCCGTAAGGCTTAAAAGTTAAAGTTTAAAGTTAAATTATTGACAAATAAAGAAATGTGTCATTTTTTTGGAACGGACTAAAAAGAAAAGTTTGTCATATATTGAGACAGATGTAGTATAAAAAAAGTAGGATAAATGATAAAATATAATTACTAAATAATAAGCAAAGGCAAAATGAGAAAGCAAAAAAAAAAAAAAGTAACAATGCGACCACACCAATCGGTGTTACATAAAATAGAATTTTTTGTCATTACATAAAGAACAATGTAATGATACGATACAATAATATTTAAGTAACAATTAAAATAAACGTCGTAATTAAAGTAACAATATCCAAAAAAGCTGTTATAAAACAACAAGAAATCTAATGAACTAAATTGATTACCTCAGGTGTGTGAGAGACGGGGAATGCTACAGTTAAAGACTCAGCCAAAGCTGGAGAATTACACAACAAGGACAAAGTAGCAGCTAATCCAATAACTCCTTTCCCTACCCATTTCACCAAATTTTCATTCTCTTTCTTCTTCAACTGTGCAATAGGAGGCTCCTTTCTGCCTAAAGCTTGGGGAATAACCCCTCTAAATCTTGGTGTTTTGCCAAGATTTATGGATGAAAATTTACAAGAAAAAAATGATTTTGAGGTGGGTTTTATCAAAGATTTGGAGATTGATGATCCAAGATCAAAATTTGAGCAGAAAGTTTCCATCTTTGTGGGAGGGAAAGCAATTACATTTTGGCTTAGCCTTTAATAGTAGGAAAACTGCCGTGTTGGGATTCTAAGTGGGGTCTACGTGAATCTATGAGTCTTGTGGTGGTTAACTTTGTTGCGTAAGCATCTGTGTGTGAATAACTGCTAACCTCACTTGTGTCACCAATAACCTAATGTATAGAATATATATTTATTTCTTTCATTTTTTATATTTCGAGTACTACTGACAGTTTTAGTTCAAAAATTAAAGGATGGGTTATAAACAAGTTTGATGTCCAAGATAATAAACACTCAATTTAATTGAGTTAATACTTCAAAAAATCCCTAACTATATAATGTAAGTCCGTCCAAAGTAACTCTACTCTTGAAAGTTAGAAATGTATATGTACTTCACTTTATTGAAGAATTTTGTTGATTAATGTGTATCTTGTCTTATTGACTCATAATGAAAGGTCTGTTTATATGTTAGTTCCATAATATTAATCAGAGGTGTAACGACCTTACATCACTCTGATAGACTCAGAGTGTCTTGGTTTCATTCCTGCATTATATACATGTATATACAATGACCTCACATGCGTTATATATGCTATATTATATGATATGTATATGTCGTGTGGGAAAGGTTATGGCGTTATATAGGCACCACCCCCTGATCAACTGATATATGATGATAATTATGCCCATAGAGGCCGATATGATATGATGGGATTCCCACAGAGGCTTGATGGAGTTATATACACATATATATATATGATCAGAATATACACACATGTATGATACTTATGCATATTATGGCCCTCAAAGGCATTAAGTACAAGTTGATTTTCTCTTGTCTTATGTTATTTTTATGCCCTACATACTCAGTACATTATTCGTATTGACGTCTCTTTTGTTGGAGGACATTGTGTTTCATCCCGCAGGTTCAGGTAGACAGGGTGACAGACCAGTTGGTTGCTTATTCTGCTCATATTGGACCACTCTACTTATTCCAGAGTTGTAGTCTAGTCTTGGTACAATATGTTTGATATATATATGAGTATGGCGGGGACGGGTCCTGACCCTATAATGTCACATACTCCAGTAGAGGCTTGTAGACAGTTATGATGTAGTCAGACGTTATGTGGCCTCTTTGGCTTATGTTTTTGTTGTATAGTCATCTATGGTAGCCTTGTCAGCTTGTATGGTCAGATCCAGCATCTATGTAGATAAATATATGCCTTGTCGGTCTTGCACTTTTTCAGCTTATTATGTTATTTACGGTTATGTGGTGAATGTATGTCTAGTGGTGCTCGACAAGTAAGGTCCGGGTTTGTCACGCCCCGAACCCCAGGCCCGCGACTGGTGCGCTACCTGAGCACCCTTCTATTCATACAACACAAGTAAACTGCGGAAGATAAATAACACTTTTTTTTCTTTTAACAAAGGCAAAGCCGATAAGCCTGCCATAATATATAACGCCCGAATGGGCCTACAACCGTACAACAAGGTAAATACAACTCTCACCAGTCCAGCCCACATATGAATACATACCTCTAAGATTTTGAACAGTAACTATGACGGGACAAGGCCCCGCTATACCCCCGAATATACCTAGCCATAATGACAAGCTCCGGAACATTGGAGCTATCCCAAAATGCTGAACAAGGATCCTAAGCTCGCGGATCCACAACTGAGTACCTAAACCTGCGGGCATGAACGCAGCCTTCAAGGGTCGATAACAGATACCAAGTATGTAAACATGAAGTACAGTAGACATGATCATAATCACACCCGACCCTGGCCGCGAATCGTGCCTTAATGTGGCACCTGGCCGTGTATACATCAGAGAATAGCAGCGGAACATACATAACATAAGCTTAACAATTAATAAATAATAGGTTAGCCAATATGGCTAACTTCCTAGAAGTAAACAAATCCAAAAACAGTTACCTCAAATTTTTCTTTTATAAAGCGACTCACAAGACATGACTACAGACCTATAAGAGTTCACATAACCACTGTGACGGGACAGGGCCCCTGTCACGACCCGACCCCGGGCCCGCGACTGGTGCCCTACATGGGAACCCTTACAGGTATACATCAGAGATAATCAGCGGAACATACATGAAACTTATAAATAAATCAACAAAAGTAAAACAACAGGATAGCCGATAGGGCTACCTTCCCGGACGCATATATACAACCAAGCAGCTTACTCCTTTCTTTACAACCGACCCACAACATGTGACTCTGCACTTCAAGAGTTTTAACATAACAATCGTATGGACAGGCCCCGCCATACCCGAATATACGAATCTACTTCTCGGGAAAACCGTATCAAGAGATAAGCCTCCGAGCAAATGGAGCTTTTTCCCAAAATCAACCGAGATCCTAAGAGTGATCACCAACCTGGTACCTAAACTGCGGGCATTTAACGCACTTCGGGCGGGTCGATAACAAAAAATATGGAACATAAATAACGTGCAAGAAATGTGATCATAATCAGATAAAAGAATGATGGACAAGTGAAAAAATACATACCAGATCCTGCCGTGTCATTACCACTTATGAACTTAATCGCACCTTATTATCTTTTCCCATTTTCAATAAAAGTTATAGTCACATTCTTATGTACATGATTAGGAAAAATCATTAAGCTCATTACTGTATAACTTACTATCTTTCATAAGTATAATCCGCCTTTAACGAGGGCACCTATACTACCCTACCAACTGGGACGCGATCAAGTCACACAAATATCAAAGCGTGCCTGGAATCCCCATCACACGACAACTATAAGTGTAAATTATAACCGTGACGCGCCCGTGGCATCCCACCTCACCGCCAATACATACACAACATATATATATATATCTCCCGCCCGGAATCCTACATCACTTCCAACAACTATAAGTGTAAAATATAACCATGTGTGACGCGTGGCATCCCACCTCACCGCTCACAGACACATACATAACACATATATATATATCTCCCGCCTGGAATCCTACATCACCCGACAACTATAAGTGTAAAATATAACCACGTGACGCGCCGTGACATCCCACCTCAACGTCGGCGCATACATACACAACACACATATATATATATATATATATATATATATAACGCGCCGCATGCCCTAATCCCACATCGTATAAGCACGCATGGCTCGTGCCGGCATCCTCATCGTGAGTGCAGTCTTCATGAGCTAGCCCACGAGTAATAATATAACATGCCTAATCCTCATCGCTGGTACATGTCTTCACGGGAGCTAGCCCACGGAGTAAGATATAACACGGTCGCATGCCCGGAATCCCACATCGTAAGCATGGCCGTGGAGTAATAACACGGCTACGTATCTAACGCGGCCGCATGCCCATCCTCATCGATAAGCATGACCAAGATCAATCACAATGGAAGCATACCCGTGGAATCCCCACACCGACGCGTCCAATAAAATGTCCGCATCTAACGTGCCGCATCCTCGTCCAAATCCCACATCGTATAAGCATGTCCAAGGATCAATCATGATAAGCATACCCGTGGAATCCCACATCACCGCTTCAGACGCCCAAGTACTTATAATAAGACACCGCCTCCAACCGAGACACGACAACGTAGACATGTAATACTTGCACTCAAAGCTATCACAAGCAAACCTAGGCAAGTTCATTAAACCCTTAGACTTCCATTTTTATAAACTCATGGCACTTTCGTTTTACACATCAAAATCCGGGAATTTAACCCCAAGATACTAACACTCGTAGTATCTAGGCTTGTGTACATTTCACATAAGTCACGATACTTTTAGAAATACATGTCTTGGCTTCTAAATCAAGTGACCCTTACTTAAAGCTTTTAAGCAAGTGATACCTTTAAATCACATTGCCCTTCCTTAATTCAAGTTATTCCTTTGATTACTTTATTAGAGAAAACCATTCTCTTAACCTTCCATAAAGTCGTTATAACCAACTTCCCATAAAGCCGTTATAACCCTTTATGGTTTTAGACAAACTCATTCCTTTTATAACCAAGAGACTTCTATTTTTTAAAAACCAAGTATTGTATACTTTCAAATCGATTCTCTTAACTTCAAAAATACAATTAGTCTCTTAACCTTTAGAAATCAAGTGACTCCTTTTATTATAAAACCTTAGGCAATTGATGCCTTAAAATCAAGTCATTATCCTTCCATAAAGCAAATATAACCAACTCCCCATAAAGTCGTTATATTCACTTTATACCTTAGCCAAAAATATAATTTCCTATCCAAGGGACTTATACGTTTAAAACGGAACAAGTATCACATACTTTAAAACTCTTCAAGTCCCTTAACTTAATAAAACTTAAGACATCCTTTATTCTTTCAAAGAAAATAGATAATCTCCTAACTCACCGACTTGGCTATTTATAAAACTAGTAAAGGATATCAAGGTGTCAGACGCTCACCGCACTACATACGTGCAACTAGTCATGCTCAAAGATTGGAAAAGTTCTACATAGAACAAATCACACAACTACCTCTTAACTTCTAAGAGAGTAAGGAAACATGAAATGATACCACGGTATATTCCATACATAGAATCATGCCAAAGGAGGAAGAGGTTCACATACCTCGCGACTATTATCGACAAGTAGCAAAATGCTCCAAAGTACTTCAACCTTGATAGCTATTCCACCCTCCAAGTAGGATACGCTATACTTAGTACTTCAACCTATAATGGTCACAATATGTCCATTAACCTCTTACTTCAAACGTAGAATATTCTAAGTGCTAAGTCACTAAATTCTACTAAAATCGGACAAGACCTCCTTTGTTTTTACTTACTTTTCCACCTTTTCAAGGCCAAATACAATAACCAAACACGCCACATTTAAGGCCCAATCAATGCAATCAACAATAGGATTACACGCCTACTAGACGTGTAAAATTCCGCCCACAAACGATATCAAATTAATACAACTTACTAGGCCAATTCGCTAACTCAAGTACTACAACATCAATTCTTATCCAATTTCCATTTCAATCCAAGCTATTAGCCTAACATGATATCAAGTCGCAAACGATTATAACTACTATAATCTTCAAGTAAGTAACATGCGACGATTCTAAATACGACCAAATTGTAATCCAACTTCAAATGGCTAATATGTCATTTCGGTTTTTAGGCTACCACAATCCATAACACTTATAAAACTTCAACACATAAACTTCATGCTAGCAACATGTAAAGCTAACAACAATATAAAATCTTGTAACACTTAAGAGACACGATTATTACCTCAACGAATCTTAATCCAACTCCAAATCCGAAGTCGCTCCCTAGCAACTTAGAACCCCTTCAAGACACTTCAATACGCTACTTGAGACCCTTAGAACAATACCAACAAATTTCCTACAAACTTTCAATCCAAAACCTAGAAAGCAACTAGGTTTTCACCTTGCGACTAACCTGAAAACTATCTTTTTCCGAGATTTTTCTATTGAGATACACTTACAATACACTCATGAACCTTGGTTTAAAGTGTGGAGCTTAATGGACAAGAAACAAATTTTTTTCCTTTTGAAAGGTATGGAACCCGAGAGCTAAGCCTTAGTGTTCTTGGAATTCTTGAAAAAATTTCTAAGTGTAGAACTTAGTCTTGCTACTAGTATTACTATATAGTGTAATGGAGGGTCAAGATGTGCACAAATGGGTGGCTTGGATGAACTTCAATTAAATATCAAGACTTGTGGGACCTTTGACTTAGTCAATTTTCTCAAGCTCACACTTGCAAGACTTTGTCATCTTAAGACTACGGTCATGACCATTTTGGCCATGCCTATTTCGCCCAAGGCATCACAAGTGGTGACACGTGTCGCCTCCCATTCACACCATATTACGCTTTTCCGACAATTCCATAATTCGATAAATTTTTACTAGTCTCAAATCTTAACATTCGAATTCTTACGCACGCTCTAACACACGTATCCCAAAATACGGTGTAACATTCTTCCCTTAGAAACATTCGTCGCGAATGTTCTTTCTGAGTCAAACTTATAATTGGCAACATAGTTTCCTTTTACCACCCGACATACCAATAATGCCACATATGGCCCTAATACTCGCACACGCATATCCGCCCATCATAAGCCCAAAAAGGGATTATCTTTTCGCATTTCCAACTCCTTCTAACTTATACACAATCTCAATATAACTGCTTATGACACTTAAACATACAACAACTTTATCATGTCTACAAGTTTCTAAAGGGTCAAAGACATACCGAAATCATATAGGCGGTTCAAAGGACCGCTAAAATCGAACTTCCACCACGACTCACACGGTCACGGCAAAAACATCCCGCCTAGCTATGGAAGGCGAAGAACCCGCAACTAATCCGAGATCGCGCTATCCCACCAAGCCACCTGGCCTGACAGCTCACGAAATGACCACGCCGCAAGCATAACAAGTCCGAGGTAGTACGACACTCCCAAAATGAAATCTACTAAAGTGACCACACCGGCAAAGCGTGGCTTCCTCGCTACTATTTTGACATCCGTGAACTCGTAGCTCGAGCCCGACTGCCCCGAATATCCCCGACGACCAAACCTCCGCCAAGATCGGGAAGGAGCACTCAGGCCACCGAGATGTAGACCTAGTTCGCCGCTGAGGCCGCCCGCCAAAGTTACCCCGAACCCCGCCGCCCCGCCTCTTCGGCCGCTCGAGCCCAGATGACCCTCTCTCTCGCCCTCTATCCTCGCGCATAAGCTTCAGATCTCGCAATATCCATACCAGCCAAGGGCCACTCCTGTACGCAGAATCATATAATGGTTCAGCCCCATCACATAATCTGAACTCGTCCGCCATATCACCACAATAGTGTGCGATACCTAGACAATGAGTCAAACTCCGTGTTGTATTCTCATGGTCCTCCCATTCGCCTCAATGACAAGAACCTATCAACGCGGCTCTCCTCATTTCGTGAGGTAAAAGTGATCAAGAAAGGCCTCCGTGAACTCATCCCAAACCACTGACGAGCACCCACACCTCTCGACAAAGACTCCAAGACTCAAACCACCAACGCAATATCGCAGAACTGTAAGAGACTAGCGTAATACTCTATCTCAGAGCCCTAAGAACTCGCACGGTCCGTCAGAGTCGCCGAACGAACTCGAGGATCATCCTCGATCTCAACCATAAAACTCGTGGACTACAACCTAAAATCCCAATCCTCAAACCGACTCTGTGGTTAGCTACTCGCTCCGCTGCCGCCTACCACTATGCTAGTCAAAAGCCCGACCGCTTCTCCATAATCTCTAAACTTTTCCTCGGCCGCGGATCGAGGCTCGCACGAACCTTCCGAGCTACCGCCGCTTGGCTCCTCTAATACCGTCGGCGTGGCGGAGCTCGCCAATCCGCTTACTACCTCGTGCATAGCTCGTGCCCGAAGTCTGGTAACCTCTGCGCACCACTGAAGCTCTCGCCGCCGCTTTGCCCTTCGTGGCCCCGGTCACCTTCCGCGAGGCATAATCATACATAAGAATAGGTCGAGAGGATTCAACCTACTAGACTCTCTTCGCACGATCTCAAGAGAGAAGAATGAAAACAAATCCTAAATGTCTCGCACCTCTCGATTATAGATGTGGTGCACAACACACCGATAATCAAGACTCTACTGACACTGCTCAGACACTTTCCGAGGACTAATCGCTCGATACCACTTTTGTTACGACGACCCTCGGGCGATCGGTGCCCTACACAGGCACCCTTGCAGTATACATCGAGATAATCAGCGAACATACATGAAACTTATAAATAAATCAACAAAAGTAAAATAACAGATAGCCGATAGGGCTACCTTCCCGACGCATATATACAACCGGAAGCGATTCCTTTCCTTTACAAACCGACCCACAACATGTGACTCTGCACTTAAGAGTTTTAACATAACAATCGTGGCGGGACAGGCCCCGCCATACCCTGAATATACAATCTACTTCCTCGTGGAAAACTGCACAAGAGATAGCCTCCGAGCAAATGGAGCTTTTTCCAAAATCAACCGAGATCCTACGAGCAAGGATCACCAACTGGTACCTAAACTCGCGGCATTTAACGCAGCTTCGGGCCGGTCGATAACAAAATTTAATATGGAACGTAAATAACGATAAGAAATGTATCATAATCAGATAAAAGAATGACATGGACAAGTATAAAAATACATACCAGATCCTGCCGTGTCATTACCACTTATGAACTTAATCGCACCTTATTATCTTTTCCCATTTTCAATAAAAGTTATAGTCACATTATTATGTACATGATTAGGAAAAATCATTAAGCTCATTACTGTATAACTTACTTATCTTTCATAAGTATAATCCGGCCCTTTAATGAGGGGCACCTATACTACCCGGCCCAATCTGGGACGCGATCAAGTCACACGAATATCAAAGCGCGTGCGGAATCCCCATCACACCGACATCTATAAGTGTAAATTATAACCACGTGACGCGCCTGGCATCCCACCTCACCGTCAGATACATACACAACACATATATATATATCTTGCCCGTGGAATCCCACATCATCGCGACAACTATAAGTGTAAAATATAACCACGTGACGCGCTGGCATCCCACCTCACCGCTGCATACATACACAACACATATATATATATATATCTCGCCCGTGGAATCCTACATCATCGCCGACAACTATAAGTGTAAATATAACCATGACGCGCCGTGGCATCCCACCTCACCGCTTCTGCATACATACACAACACACACACACACATATATATATATATATATATATATATAACGCGCCGCATGCCCTAATCCCACATCGTATAAGCGGCCATAACGTGCCTCAGATCCTCATCGTAGTGCAGTCTTCGCCGAGCTAGCCCATGGAGTAATAATATAACATGCCCCTAATCCTCATCGCTGGTACATGTCTTCACGGGAGCTAGCCCATGGAGTAAGATATAACGCGGCCGCATGCCCCGGAATCCCACATCGTATAAGCATGGCCACGGAGTAATAACACGCGCGGAATCTAACCCGCATCCGCCGCACGCCCGCATCCCACATCGTATAAGCATGGCCAAGATCAATCACAATGGAAGCATACCGTGGAATCCCTCACACGCCGACGCCCAATAAAATGTCCGCATCTAACCCGCATCCGGTCACATGCCCTAATCCCACATCGTATAAGCATGTCCAAGGATCAATCATGATGGAAGCATACCCGTGGAATCCTACATCACTGTCGGTACGTCCAAGTACTTATAACAAGACATGCCTCCAACTGAGAGACACGACAACGTAGACATGTAATACTTGCACTCAAAGCTATCACAAGCAAACCTAGGCAAGTTCATTAAACCCTTAGACTTCCATTTTTATAAACTCATGGCACTTTCGTTTTACACATCAAAATCCGGGAATTTAACCCCAAGATACTAACACCCGTAGTATCCAGGCTTGTGTACATTTCACATAAGTCACGATACTTTTAGAAATACATGTCTCGGCTTCTAAATCAAGTGACCCTTACTTAAAGCTTTTAAGCAAGTGATACCTTTAAATCACATTGCCCTTCCTTAATTCAAGTTATTCCTTTGATTACTTTATTAGAGAAAACCATTCTCTTAACCTTCCATAAAGCCGTTATAACCAACTTCCCATAAAGCCGTTATAACCCTTTATGGTTTTAGACAAACTCATTCCTTTTATAACCAAGAGACTTCTATTTTTTAAAAACCAAGTATTGTATACTTTCAAATCGATTCTCTTAACTTCAAAAATACAATTAGTCTCTTAACCTTTAGAAATCAAGTGACTCCTTTTATTATAAAACCTTAGGCAATTGATGCCTTAAAATCAAGTCATTATCCTTCCATAAAGCAAATATAACCAACTCCCCATAAAGTCGTTATATTCACTTTATACCTTAGCCAAAAATATAATTTCCTATCCAAGGGACTTATACGTTTAAAACAGAACAAGTATCACATACTTTAAAACTCTTCAAGTCCCTTAACTTAATAAAACTTAAGACATCCATTATTCTTTCAAAGAAATGAGTTAATCTCCTAACTCACCTGACTTGGCTATTTATAAAACTAGTAAAGGATATCAAGGTGTCAGACGCCTACCGCAGACTACATACGTGCAACTAGTCATGCTCAAAAGATAGGAAAAGTTCTACATAGAACAAATCACGCAACTACCTCTTAACTTCTAAGAGTAGAAGGAAACATGAAATGATACCGCATGTATATTCCATACATAGAATCATGCCAAAGGAAGGAAGAAGTTCACATACCTCGCGACGATTATCGACAAGTAGCAAAATACTCCAAAGTACTTCAACCTTGATAGCTATTCCACCCTCCAAGTAGGATACGCTATACTTAGTACTTCAACCTATAATGGTCACAATATGTCCATTAACCTCTTACTTCAAACGTAGAATATTCTAAGTGCTAAGTCACTAAATTCTACGGAAAATCGGACAACACCTCCTTTGTTTTTACTTACTTTGCCACCTTTTTCAAGGCCGAATACAATAACCAAACACGCCACATTTAAGGCCCAATCAATGAAATCAACAATAGGAGATTACACGCCTACTAGACGTGTAAAATTCCGCCCCACAAACGATATCAAATTAATACAACTTACTAGGCCAATTCGGCTAACTTGAAGTACTACAACATCAATTCTTATCCAATTTCCATTTCAATCCAAGTTATTAGCCTAACATGATATCAAGTCGCAAACGATTATAACTACTATAATCTTCAAGTAAGTAACATGCGACGATTCTAAATACGACCAAATTGTAATCCAACTTCAAATGGCTAATATGTCATTTCGGTTTTTAGGCTACCACAATCCATAACACTTATAAAACTTCAACACATAAACTTCATGCTAGCAACATGTAAAGCTAACAACAATATAAAATCTTGTAACACTTAAGAGACAAGATTATTACCTCAACGAATCTTAATCCAACTCCAAATCCGAAGTCGCTCCCTAGCAACTTAGAGCCCCTTCAAGACACTTCAATACGCTACGTGAGACCCTTAGAACAATACCAACAACTTTCCTACAAACTTTCAATCCAAAACCTAGAAAGCAACTAGGTTTTCACTTCATGACTAACCCGAAACTATCTTTTTCCGAGATTTTTCTATTGAGATACACTTACAATACACTCATGAACCTTGGTTTAAAGTGTGGAGCTTAATGGACAAGAAACAATTTTTTTTCCTTTTGAAAGGTATGGAACCCGAGAGCTAAGCCTTAGTGTTCTTGGAATTCTTGAAAAAATTTCTAAGTGTAGAACTTAGTCTTGCTACTAGTATTACTATATAGTGTAATGGAGGGTCAATATGTGCACAAATGGGTGGCTTGGATGAACTTCAATTAAATATCAAGACTTGTGGGACCTTTGACTTAGTCAATTTTCTCAAGCTCACACTTGCAAGACTTTGTCATCTTAAGACCATAAATGGCCATTTTGGCCATGCCTATTTCGTCCAAGGCATCACAAGGTGGGGGTGACACGTGTCGCCCTCCCATTCGTCACCATATTACGTTTTCCGATAATTCCATAATTCCGATAAATTTTTACTAGTCTCAAATCTTAACATTTGGAATTCTTACGTACGTTCTTAACACATGTCCTGAAAATACGGGGTGTAACAGCCCCGCCATACCCCTGAATATACAAAAGTCTATAACTTCAGGGAACCGTACCAAAAAGGCAAAGCCTCCGGAGAAATGGAGCTTTCCGAGAACTGAACAGTGATCCTAAGAGTGCGGATCATCAAGCTATGTACCTCAACCTGCGGCATGAACGCAGCCCGGGCGAGGTCGACAACAGAATCCAAGTATGTGAAACTAAAAAATACTGTAAATGAAATCATAACAGTCTATATAAAACAGGAGACATGTGTGATAACCAAACCACAGTACACGATATAATAGCAATCATGTCAAATCGGGGTTTCACGCCCGTAAAAATCATCACTCAAATATAACCCGGGAATTTAACCCGCCCAGTGGCCGCATGCCCCGACATCTTACCTTGGTATAAGCATGGCCATGGAACCATCCTAATGGAAGCATACCCGTGGGCCACCCAACGCGTCAGTATGCCCAACTCAATAACAAGATAACATTTACCGTGGAAGCATACCCGTGGGACACCCAACGCGTCAGTATGTCCACCAAAATAACAAGATAACACTTACCGTGGAAGCATACCCGTGGGCCACCCAACGCCGCAAGATGTCCACCAAAATAACAAGATAACACTTACCGTGGAAGCATACCCGTGGGCCACCCAACGCGTCAGTATGTCCAACAAAATAACAAGATAACACTTACCGTGGAAGCATACCCGTGGGCCACCCAACGCGTCAGTATGTCCAACAAAATAACAAGATAACACTTACCGTGGAAGCATACCCGTGGGCCACCCAACGCGTCAGTATGTCCAACAAAATAACAAGATAACACTTACCGCGAAGATACCCGGCCACCCAACGCGTCAGTATGTCCAAGCGAATAATAACCCGGGGTCTACCCCGTAAGAATACATAACCTAGCACAACCGGCTATCATACTTAACATAAGCGCTACCGGCTTATCATAACACAAGCAAGTTAAGAAATCCCCTAACTTCTCATTAGCATTATTAATATATCCTCTCATTTTAGTTTACTTAAGGCACTAACGTGTCATTTAATAGAAAATCCGGGAATTCAACCCAAGTACCACGTGTTTCTAGCCACTTAAGAAATGACCCATTTTTATATAAAAATTCCAAGATACTAATAACCGTAGTATCAAGTCACGACTACTTTCAAGACAAGTCACCTTTCCTTTTAAAAAGTCCATTTCTTTTTCACAAAAGTCACATGCTACTAATACCCATGGTATCAAAATAGAGTAACTATTATTTGAAGTAAACCAAAAACAATTCCCATACTTCCTTTTCAAATAAACCAAGACAATACCATGTCTTATTTTTCTATATCAAATCACTTCTCGAACTAGTATAAGTTTCAAAACTTCAAATTCTCAAGCCTCTTACTTTGTAAACCAAATCCCACAACGGGGAAAAATCAAGTCTCATATCTTTTTAAAACAAGTGCCAAGTTACCATTTTAAAGCCAATAATAAAACCATTTCTTCGTTCATAAAGTCGTTATAACTAACTTCCCATAAAGCTATTATAACACTTTATGTTTAAAACCAACCAAATACAACTATAAGCATTTATGAGACCAAGAGGGCTTATTCTTTAACATCCAAGTACCCATTACTAACAAATAAGGTTTTTACCACTTTTTGACCCAACCAAGCCCTTTTTACTTCATATCAAGTCAAGGCACAAAAAGGGAAATCAAACCACTTTAACACACGTGCGTCTACCGCACTATATTTTTCACAAATAATCATGCTCAAGAGAATAGGAAGAATCACATACCTCTTCGGTCAATCCACTTGCTAAGTCCAATATACCGCACGTAGTATGTCAACCTATAATGACCATAATACGTTTATTAACCTCTAGTTTCAACGTAGTATTATCCAAGTGTCAAGTCACTAAATTCTACGGAAAATTGGGCAGCATTTTCTTTGTTTCTACATACTTTGCCACCTTTTCAAGGCCGAATTCAATATCCAAACGCCACTTTTAAGGCCCAACAATCCAATCAATATAAAGGGGATTACACACCTAATCTTGGGTGTGTAAAATTCTGCCCCACAATACATAATAATTAACTTAACAAGTTTAAGGTAGTATTTTGGCTACAACATGCTCACATAACCTTCTTATCCAATTCTTTCATATCCAACCCATATTTCTTACATGCAATTTATCTAAGAGAAATATTTTCAACTACAAATTCTTTCTTCTTCACATGCAACACCAAAAACCAACAAGGAGAGAAGGAATTGTTACCTTAGAGTTTTAGCCAAATTAATCCAACAAATTTGCTATCCTCCTTTTCACAAACACCACCACAATAGCTCCTACAAGCTTGCCAACAAGTTTTCTTCTTGCTACACTTTTCAGATTTTTCTCAAGCTTGATTTCCTCTTGCTTTTCTAGAGAGAAGGGATAGCTCCTAATTTAGAGAGAGAGAAGAGCTTTTGAAAGATGACCAAGTCTTCAAGACTTGGTCAATATATGGGACATGCAAAAAATCAGATGGGGTGGGGGGATACTTGTCACCCTCCCATGGCCTTTTAAAAAGAAAAAAATCTGACTTTCCTCAGTTTTTCCGCCAGCAACTCCGCTTGGCGCGCCCTCGCACTGCGGCCATGACGCCAATCTTCGCGAACTTTCGAATCACGCGCCATGCCTCGCTTCTCCGTAGCGCTGCAACTTCAGCGACTGAATATCCGGCGCATGCCCAGATCCGCCCGCGCTCAGATACCGCGCCGCGACGCTGTGGCCCCCGACCGAATACACCTTTCGGATCGACTGTGCACTGAACTTGTAACTCCCATAACTTTCTACTCCGGTGTCCTATCGATGAACGGTTGGTTGCGTTGGAACTAGACTCAACGAACTACGCACTAGGCCTTTACTAACACCTAGGGACTCTCAATGTAACGGGTCATAACCCGCCTCAAGGTTGACCAACAACCCGTCCGAAACATTTCGTCAACCCATCATTCAAAAATTTAAAAACACAATTCCTTTCGTACGTTCCCCCTAGCATGACCCGAACTACGGGGTGTAACATTCTCCCCCCCTTAGAAACATTCGTCCCGAATGTTCCTTCCAGACTTACTCAAATCACAGTATTGACATAGACCCTCTTAACTATTCTTCTTGCAAACTTGAACTCCTTCTAGTATCGCATTCACACTCTTGTTCCCGATCCGAGACAATCTCTCTATGCAAGTCACGAAAAACCTAGTGGTTTCCTTAGTTTAGCTACCCACTATCATTTCACACTACTCATGGACTTATCACCCAAGTATACCCCACGTATACTATGTTCCTCGACAAAGATCACCCGTAAAATCTTCCACTCAAGATGGCCCTGTAGCTAAGGTTCCCACGGTTATCAAAATCCTAAGGCTCACAACTCCCATGTCCCCAAAACTTACCCCTTCTACAAGCCAGGATTTCTAGGTCACAATTTACATAAAATTACCCGCACATAACACTTAACATGTAACCATCTTATCACACCTACTAATCTTTAGAGGGTTAAGGATATACCTGTAACTATTGCTTCACTTTCCCCGGGTCGTTCTAATCATGGTCCTGCCCTGCACGGCGCATAGCAAAAGAAGGTGATGAACCAGCCACTGATCCCGAAGGTTGAATCTCTACATCCGTGTTATCTCCGGCCTGATAGCCGCTAAAATGGCTCACGCCGCATGTAAAACAAACTCCCCTACTAGAACGACACTCCCCATCATGGAGCCTACCACAACGGCCACAACGAGGTAGGGGTGGCCCCATCTGACTAAAATCCCTTTTTCCTCGAAAACCCGAAACCTTGGAGCCCTGACCTACTCTCGATCTCCCGAACGCCCCAAGATCGCGCGTGGAGTACTCCATCGATGAGGCACATAACTAGCTCGCCGAGGCGTCCGCCTCTAAAGTTACCAAAGGACCTCGCTGCCTCGCCCTTCTCGCGATTGGTTATTCCGCCGACTCTACGCCTCACACCTGCGCATAAGCTCGCATGCGGCAATGTCCATGTCCGGCTGAAGAGCTACTCCCGTGCAACTCTCTGCTAGGTAATCATCGAGCCCTGTGACATATCGGTGTACTCTGTCCTCCATGTCTGCCACTAAAGCGGGTACATACCGAGCCAACGAAGTCAAACTTACGTTGTACTCGACCGCCCGCCCACTTTGTCTCGCCGTAAATCTATCCGCCCGCGCTCTCATCTACGAAGGCGCAAGTGTGCAAGAAATGCCTCGAGAACTCGTCCCAACCACCGAGGCGCGTGCTCCCCGACAGCTTCCCATGAATCAAACCACGATCGCAGATCACGCAATGATGTGGAACTCAAAACTACCGACTGCTCCGAGGCCTCGATCACTCATGATCCGCAGAATCGCTTGATAAAATCTCGAGATCATCCTCGCCCTCACCCATAGAACTCGTGGCTCGCAACTCAAAAGTCCCAAGTCTCGAGCTATCGATTCGGGTGAACTACGGTACAACCGAACCGCCGTTCTCGCTCGCCTCTTCGCCGCCACTATCCTCGCTAATAAATGGGCCATCTCTCAGAGCCATATCCTTTGCTCCAGCCGTAATCGAGGCTCGATACCGCGTCTCGTGAGCCGCCGCTGCCCAACTCGATAGGCTGGCGACGCCGTGGAACTCGCCGTCAAACATCACCTCGTAAAGATCGGGCTGTGCTCTCGTAATCTTCTCAGATCCTACTTGCAGCCTCCTCACCGCCTTGCCCTTCCGGCTCGTTACTCATGCGAGGCATAATCGGTACATAAGAAGAGGTCGAGAGGATTCAACCTAGTAGACAACTCTATCGCACGATCTCGAGAGAGAAGAATGGAAACCAATCCTAAATGCCCGCACTCCTCGATTATAGACGTGGTGCACAACACACCGATAATCAAGACTTACTAGACACTGCCTCAGAGACACTTTCCGAGGACTAACTACTCGATACCACTTTTGTCACGACTGACCCTGGCCAAGAATCGTGCTCACCGGGCACCCGTCAGTATACATCGAGAATAGC
The DNA here is from genome assembly GCA_029844215.1 of Przewalskia tangutica. NCBI lineage: Eukaryota > Viridiplantae > Streptophyta > Magnoliopsida > Solanales > Solanaceae > Przewalskia > Przewalskia tangutica. Next base: position 24,922,621 of record CM056720.1, on the reverse strand, counting down.
AATGAACATACATAACATAAGCTTAACAATTAATAAATAATAGGTTAGCCGATATGGCTACCTCCCTGGAAGTAAACAAATCCAAAAGCAGTTACCTCAAAATTTTCTTTTATAAAGCGACTCACAAGACATGACTACAAACCTCTAAGAGTTCACATAACCACTGTGATGGGACAGGGCCCCGCCATACCCCTGAATATACAAAAGACTATAACTTCAGGGAACCGTACCAAAAAGGCAAAGCCTCCAGAGAAATGGAGCTTTCCGAGAACTGAACAGTGATCCTAAGAGTGCGGATTAACAAGCTATGTACCTCAACTCGCAGATGAACGCAGCCTCGGCGAGGTCAAGACAACAGTACCAAGTATGTGAAATCAAAATATCAGAATGAAATCATAACAGTCAATATAAAACAGGAGACATGTGTGATAACCAAACCACAGTACACGATATATTAGCAGTCATGTCAAATCAGGGTTTCACGCCCGTAAAAATCATCACTCAAATATAACACGGGAATTTAACCCGCCCAGTGGCCGCATGCCCCGACATCTTACTTCGGTATAAGCATGGCCATGGAACCATCCTAATGGAAGCATACCCGTGGGCCACCCAACGCGTCAGTATGTCCAACTCAATAACAAGATAACACTTACCATGGAAGCATACCCGTGGGCCACCCAACGCCACAAGATGTCCAACAAAATAACAAGATAACACTTACCGTGGAAGATACCCGGCCACCCAACGCACAAGATGTCCAACAAAATAACAAGATAACACTTACCGTGGAAGCATACCCGTGGGCCACCCAACACGTCAGTATGTCCAACAAAATAACAAGATAACACTTACCGTGGAAGCATACCCGTGGGCCACCCAACACGTCAGTATGTCCAAGCGAATAATAACCCGGGGACTACCCCGTAAGAATACATAACCTAGCACAACCGGCTATCATACTTAACATAAGCACTACCGGCTTATCATAACACAAACAAGTTAAGAAATCCCCTAACTTCTCATTAGCATTATTAATATATCCTCTCATTTTAGTTTACTTAAGGCACTAACGTGTCATTTAAGAGAAAATCCGGGAATTCAACCCAAGTACCACGTGTTTCTAGCCACTTAAGAAATGACCCTTTTTTATATAAAACTTCCAAGGTACTAATAACCGTAGTATCAAGTCACGACTACTTTCAAGACAAGTCACCTTTCCTTTTAAAAGTCCATTTCTTTTTCACAAAAGTCACATGCTACTAATACCCATGGTATCAAAATAGAGTAACTATTATTTGAAGTAAACCAAAAACAATTTCCATACTTCCTTTTCAAATAAACCAAGACAATATCATGTCTTCTTTTTCTATATCAAATCACTTCTCGAACTAGTATAAGTTTCAAAACTTCAAATTCTCAAGCCTCTTACTTTGTAAACCAAATCCCACAACGGAGAAAAATCAAGTCTCGTATATTTTTAAAACAAGTGCCATGTTACCATTTTAAAGCCAATAATAAAACCATTTCTTCGTTTTCATAAAGTCGTTATAACTAACTTCCCATAAAGCTATTATAACACTTTATGTTTAAAACCAACCAAATACAACTATAAGCATTTATGAGACCAAGAGGGCTTATTCTTTAACATCCAAGTACCCATTACTAACAAATAAGGTTTTTACCACTTTTTGACCCAACCAAGCCCTTTTTACTTCATATCAAGTCAAGGCACAAAAAGGGAAATCAAACCACTTTAACACACGTGCGTCTACCGCACTATATTTTTCACAAATAATCATGCTCAAGAGAATAGGAAGAATCACATACCTCTTCGGTCAATCCACTTGCTAAGTCCAATATACCGCACGTAGTATGTCAACCTATAATGACCATAATACGTTTATTAACCTCTAGTTTCAACGTAGTATTATCCAAGTGTCAAGTCACTAAATTCTACGGAAAATTGGGCAGCATTTCCTTTGTTTCTACATACTTTTCCACCTTTTTCAAGGCCGAATTCAATATCCAAACGCCACTTTTAAGGCCCAACAATCCAATCAATAAAAAAGGGATTACACACCTAATCTTGGGTGTGTAAAATTTTGCCCCACAATACATAATAATTAACTTAACAAGTTTAAGGTAGTATTTTGGCTACAACATGCTCACATAACCTTCTTATCCAATTCTTTCATATCCAACCCATATTTCTTACATGCAATTTATCTAAGAGCAATATTTTCAACTACAAATTCTTTCTTCTTCACATGCAACACCAAAAACCAACAAGGAGAGAAGGAATTGTTACCTTAGAGTTTTAGCAAAATTAATCCAACAAATTTGCTATCCTCCTTTTCACAAACACCACCACAATAGCTCCTACAAGCTTGCCAACAAGTTTTCTTCTTGCTACACTTTTCAGATTTTTCTCAAGCTTGATTTCCTCTTGCTTTACTAGAGAGAAGGGAGAGCTCCTAATTTAGAGAGAGAGAAGAGCTTTTGAAAGATGACCAAGTCTTCAAGACTTGGTCAATATATGAGACATGCAAAAAATCAGATGGGGGGGGGGATACTTGTCACCCTCCCATGGCCTTTTAAAAAGAAAAAAATTTGACTTTCTCGCTTTTTCCACAAGAACTCGCGCGCCATGCTCGCGCCAGGCCATACTGAATCTTCTTCGCGAACTTTGAATTCCCGCATCACGCTCGCCTCGGCGGCCATGGCTGCAATCTCAGCGACTGGAATATCCGCGCCATGCGCCAGATCCGGCGCCGCGACGCTGTGGCCCCCGACCGAATACACCTTTCGGCTCGACTGTGCACTGAACTTGTAACTCCCATAACTTTCTACTCCGGTGTCCTATCGACGAACGGTTGGTTGCGTTGGAACTAGACTCAACGAACTACGCACTAGGCCTTTGAAACACCTAGGGACTCTCAATGTAACGGGTCATAACCCGCCTCAAGGTTGACCAACAACCCGTCCGAAACATTTCGTCAACCCATCATTCAAAAATTTAAAAACTCAATTCCTTTCGTACGTTCCCCCTAGCATGACCCGAACTACGGGGTGTAACATTCTCCCCCCCTTAGAAACATTCGTCCCGAATGTTCCTTCCAGACTTACTCAAATCACAGTATTGACATAGACCCTCTTAACTATTCTTCTTGCAAACTCGAACTCCTTCTAGTATACGTACCACACTCTTGTTCCCGATCCGAGACAATCTCTCTATGCAAGTCACGAAAAACCTAGTGGTTTCCTTAGTTTAGCTACCCACTATCATTTCACACTACTCATGGACTTATCACCCAAGTATACCCCACGTATACTATGTTCCTCGACAAAGATCACCCGTAAAATCTTCCACTCAAGATGGCCCTGTAGCTAAGGTTCCCACGGTTATCAAAATCCTAAGGCTCACAACTCCCATGTCCCCAAAACTTACCCCTTCTACAAGCCATGCTTTCTAAGTCACAATTTACATAAAATTACCCGCACATAACACTTAACATGTAACCATCTTATCACACCTACTAATCTTTAGAGGGTTAAGGATATACCTGTAACTATTTCTTCACTTTCCCCTGGTCGTTCTAATCATAGTCCTGCCCTGCACGGCGCATAGAAAAAGAAGGTGATGAACCAACCACTGATCCCGAAGGCTGAATCTCTACATCCGTGTTATCTCTGGTCGGACAGTTCCTCGCAAAATAGCCTTGCTGGCCGCATGCAAAACAAACTCCCCTACTAGCACGACACTCCCCATCATGAAGCCTACCACAACGTCCACAACGAGGTAGGGGTGGCCCCATCTGACTAACATCCCTTTTTCCTCAAAAACCCGAAACCTTGGAGCCCGGACCTACTCCTGAATCTCCCGAACGCCCCAAGATCGCGTGGAGTACTGCATCGGATGAGGCGATCACTAGCTCGCCGCTGAGGCGGTCCGCCGAAAGTTACCAGGACCTCGCTGCCTTGTCCTCTTCTCGCGATCTTGGTTATTCCGCCGACTCACGCCTCTCTCACCCAAGTGCATAAGCTCGCATGCGGGCAATGTCCATGCCTACCAAGAGCTACCCCGCAACTCTCGCTGTGTAATCATCCACCCTGTGACATAGCGGTGTACTCGTCTCCATGTCCGCCACTAAAGCGTACATACCGAGCCAACGAGTCAAACTCACGTTGTACTCGACCGTCCGCCCACTTTGTCTCGGGCCGTAAATCTATCCGCTGCGCTCTCTCATCTACGGCAAGAAGTGTGCAAGAATGCGTCGAGAACTTCCCCAACCACCGGAAGCGCGTGCTCCACCCGACGCCTTCGTGAATCAAACCACCGATCGCAAAGATCACGCACCGATGTGAACCCAAAACTACCGACTGCCTCCGAGGCCCGGATCACTCTCATGATCCGCAGAATCGTCGGATAAAATCCGAGGATCATCCTCGCCCGACCCATAGAACTCGTGGCCAGGTCACGACCTGCCCGGGCCCGTGACTGGTGCCTTACCCCGGGCACCCTAGTGATATAACATCAGAGAAAAACCATCGGAAATAAAAACTTAAACATTCAAATAGACATGGATCAAGATAAAAGAAAATAGGCCAACCAAAACGGTTGCCTTTCAACATATATAAATATAGACATTTGAACAGTTACAATCCTTACAACCCCGCCACAACAAAGTATAGACTTAAGATTTTTTACAACAACTATGACGACAGGCCCGTCATACCTCGAATGCAAGAACCTGCTGCACTGTGGTAACATACCAAAGATAAGCCTCCAAAGAACGGAGCTTCCAATACGCTGAAATGTGATCCTAAACGCGGATCGACAAATGATGATTTCTACCGCAGATGAACGCAGCCTCCGGCGAGGTCGAGATAACAGTACCAGTATGTGAAATCAGAAATATCAGAATGAAATCATAATAGTCTATATAAAGCGTGAGACATGTATGATAACCAAACTACAAGATACACATATATAATGCTTATATCAAGTCGTGACTCACGCTCCGAGTCATTACTCAAATATAACGATGGGTCTCACGCCCACAATATCAATCATGCCTGTGGAATACCTTCCTCATCACGGCGATGCATGATATGATAACACCAAGAAGTACACCGAACACCAAGTCCTACCGATGCCGGCCGCACTAACAATAAAATACAACCAAACCACGGTCGACACGGGCAAGTACGAAAGCCGACTACCGATACCAAGGCGAACAAGAAACCTCACAGAGCTAGTCCATGGCATAATAATCCCAATGGAACCATACCCGCTGCGCCACGCATCGCGGTCGTGATGTCCGTATGAAACAACAAGACAAGCAATCCCAATGGAACCATACCCGCGGCGCCACGATCGCGTCGTGATGTCCAAAAGGAAATAACTAGACATCAATCAAAATGGAACCATACCTGCGCGCCACGATCGGGTCGTAAGATGTCCAAAGCGATTAGCAAAAATAACACTATCAACGAGCGCACGCGGAATTCTCCGTCACACGCAAGACGTCCAAGTAAGTTCTCAACAAGTCAACCGGCCCTCCATCGAGAGACGCGATAGTATAGAAACACAATTCTTGCACAACAAAGGCTATCACAACAAGCATAGGCAAGTTTCACAGCAACAAGCATAGGCAAGTTATACATAACTCAAGGTACTTTCATTTTATGCCAAAGTCCGGGTTTTAACCCTAAAGTACTACGTACGTTAAATTCCTTTTAAGAGATCCATCCCTTTTATAAAAGTCACCCGATACCCTTAGTATAGAAAAAGAGTGACTTACATCTTTTTAAGTAAACCAAAACAACTTCCATACTTTCCTTTTTAAAACCAAATTAAGGCAATACCATGCCTTCTTTTTGGACCAAAACACTTCTTCTTTTAAAGTCAAGTTACCACATTAAAACCAATGATAAAACCCTTCTTTTGTTCTCATAAAGTCGTTATAACTAACTTCCCATAAAGCTGTTATAACTGTCACGACCCGAACCCGGGCCCGTGACTGGTGCCTTACCCCGGGCACCCTAGTGATACAACATCAGAGAAAACCAGCGGAAAATAAAACATAAACATGAAACAAGAGACATGTTAAATAAACAGGCCAACCAAACGGTTACCTTCCAATAAAATATATATTTATAACGCTTTCAAAATGAACAGTTTAATCCTTTTTACAAACCCTGCCCACAACAGTACTACAGACCTCTAAGAGTTACAACAATCATGACGGACAGGGCCCCGCCATACCCCTGAATGTACAAGAACCTACAACTCAGGGAACACATACCGAAGAATAAGCCTCCGGAGAAACGGAGCTTCCCAATACGCTGAATCATGATCCTAAGAGCGAGGATCAACTACGGTGTACTCCTACTGCGGATGAACGCACCCCGGGCGAGGTCAAGATAACAGTACCAAGTATGTGAAATCAAAATATCAGAAATGAAATCATAATACTATATAAAAACAAGAGACATGTATGATAACAAAACTACGCTCACAACATAAAAGCGCCATGTCAAGTCGAGACTCACGCCTCAAGTCATCACTCAAATATAACCCGAATTTAACCCGACAACGCCGCATGCCCAGATTCACCTCGATAAGCATGGCGTGGAACCATCCCAATGGAAGATACCCGCGCGCCATGCATCGTGGGTGATGTCCAAAGGAAATATCCAGATAACAATCGAATGGAAGATACTCGCGCCACGATCGCGTCGGTCGATGTCCAAAGCGAATAACAAGATAATACCAAAATGGAAGCATACTCGGCGCCACGCATCGTGTCGTGATGTCCAATAAGGAAACAACAAGACAAAGAATCCCAATGGAACCATACCCGCGCCACGCATCGTGTCAAGATGTCCAAAGCGATTAGCATAAATAACACTATCAGCGAGCGCACTGCGGAATTCTCCACATCGCCGACACGCCCAAGTAAGTTCTCAACAGATAGCCTACCTCCAACGAGAGGCGCGGAACACGTAGATACAACACTTGCACAACAAAGACTATCACAACAAGCATAGGCAAGTTCAACAAATTCATAGACTTATATTTTATTACAACAAATCCGGTTTCAACCCCAAAGTACTACATACATTAACTCTTTTTAAAGGATCCGCCTTTCACAAAAGTCACATAATACCCGTAGTATAAAAATAGAGTGACTATCTTTTAAGTAAACTAAAATACTTCCCTTTGCAAAATCAAGTAACAACATTATTTTCCAAACGCTCAAGTTTGCCTAATTTCAAATGCTCAAGTTTCTCATTTTAGAAAGGTTTCATAACTCATAGTCTTAATCTCTTTAAAACAATTGAGTAACATATGTCTTATACGTGAGCCGTTTATTCTTGTTTACAACAATCTTGTTAGACCATGATCTAAGAAATGTAATACAATTTTGTCTTATCTTAGCTTCTACGCATGGAGGTTTCTACTGGTTTTAATAACAATTAGTTATTTGTCAATACACTTTCCTTTATTAGCGCTTTGTGGTTTGCTCGACACTTATTCTCATTTCCAAATCAAGAAACATTATTCTTTTAAAACCAAGTACTCATTACTCGCGAATGAGGTTTCACAACACTTTTAACAAAATGTTAATAACTAAGTAAAACAAGTTAAGTCGCTTATCTTTCAAGATCAAGTCTCTTAACTTCTACAATCAATAAACCAATCTTTTACCTACATGTAGTCGTTATAACTAACTTCCCATAAAGCTATTATAACACCCTATATTTTAAACCAACCAACTCATTTAGCACACGTGACGCTCACCGTACTACATAGTTTACAAAACATCATGCTAGAAAGATAGGAAGAGGTTCACATACCGCGACGATTATCGACAATAAGCAAAACGCTCCACAAGATCAGAACCGGCTAGCCTTTTCCACTCTTCAAGTAGAATACGCTACTCGTAGTACTTCCACCCATATAGGCCACAAACGTCTATTAACTTCTAAACGCATTTCCATATTCTACGTAAAATTCGGTAGACCTCCCCGCAACCGCAGAAATCTCCTCTCTCTATCGAGGCCGCTACCAAGCCAACCGTGTGGGTTATACGCCTAACCGACGCATACAATTCTACTATACAAGAATACCACACAAGTCTCATCTGAATACGCCTATGTAATTACAGCTCGCTTTCTTTATATTCAGCTTAAGTCAAAAGACATTGCAGAGAGCTATGTTCAGTTCTATATATAGTATACTTCAACTATATAGTCCTACAACATGTAATTTCCAATTACAATAAGGGACAAGAATATTTACCTCGATAAGCCCAAAATTATCCAAGTTATAATGTCGAACTCCGAGCAAGGTTTAGCTCCTACCCATGCGCTCCAATCCGCCTCCAACAACCCTTAGAAGTTCTAACCAACTTCTATTTAAATACTTCAACCAACTATGAAGATTTCCTTAGGTTTGGTTTGAGACTAAAAGGACAAAAGGTAGTATTTCCTGCTCTACGATAGAGGTAACTTTGGAATACTACAAGGTAAAGGCTAAGGTATTTTGGGCATTATAACAATACTTAGAGAAGTATTTCAATACCACATGGAGGGTATTATACGAGAACAACAAGGCAAGGTGTGTACTTCTACCAACACAACTAGGAGGAGAGTGGGTACCTGCTCGCCACAAGGCCTCTCAAAGGGGAGTGGCGTGACGAACACAACAAGAAGAGGGGAGGGAGATTTCAAGACTTGGAAATATTTGTGGATGAATGAAGTCTTCACAAAGGGAGGGGTATTTATAGGGAAGCCAAGGGCCAACCAATGGACAAGATCAAGACATGTGCAAGGCAAGTGTAAGGCCTTGATCAAGCCAAGTGCACCCTAACCCTACTCCACAAAACAAGGCACCCAACAAGCCATAAAACAAGGCACAAAACAAGGCCAAAACAAGGAGCCAATCGGCCATGAAAACGTGACCCAATTGGCCAACCTAACGCCCACTGAGGTGACAAGTGTCACCCTCCTGTTGGTCCAAACCTTTTCGTCTCTGGTAAAAATCCGCAAACATCAAAAAGGACATCGCCTAATTTTTCCGTTCGCAAGATTTGTAAAACGTTTCGTCGAAAAACGACTCTAACCGGGTGTTGTGCACAAAATTCGATCCAATGCCTAACTTAAGGCTCAAACTTTCGTACGTACGTCTCCACGTACTTACTCAGGAAATACGGGGTATAACATTATGTTTTAAACCAATTTAAGACAAAACAATGCCTTTCTTTTCCCTAAAGTTCCAGTTTGCCTAATTTCAATTACTCAAGTCTCTTTATGTTAGAAAAGTTTCATAGTTCAATGTCTTAATCTCCTTTAAAACAATTGAGTAACATATGCCAAATGCGTGAGCAGTTTATTCTTGTTTATAACCATTTATTAAAGCAGCCATGATCTAGAAAATGTAATATCATTTTGTCTCATCTTAGCTTCTATGCGGATGGAGGTTTCTACTGGTTTTAATAATACTTCATTATTCATTACATTTTCCTTTATTAACGCTGCAGTGGTTTGTTTACTCATTCTCGATTTCAAATCAAGAAACATTTCTCCTTGTAAAAACCAAGTACTCATTATGTTATACCCCGTAGTTGCAGGGTATGTATGTGAGGACGACGCATTTGAGTGCACTACAGAAATTTTGAAAAGAAAGAAAGATGCTGAGTTTTCACTAAAAGTTTCCTAATTTGTGAAGAAAAAGGTTCGTTAATGGGAATGGATTCCAGATTTGGTATTTGGACTTCATAGATTATATTATAATTTTGAGATTTTATTTTCTGAAATGGTCACGCTGGGCCCACGGAGAAATTTACTGGCCAGGAGCCCGCTTGTTTTTTGAGATTTCCAGATTTTGGATATTTTCTAAGACGAAATATTCGCGACCGGGGCGACACGTGTCACCCCACGTGGCACCCGCCGAAATATTTATCAGGCACAACACCCGACAGAGTCGTTTTTGACTAAACGCTTTACTAAGCTTACGGGCGGAAAATTCCGCTATGTCATTTAGTATTTTTGCGAATTTTTCCGAGAGACTAACGCTTTGGACCAACGAGAGGGCAACACTTGGCACCTCTCGCCAGCGGATTTCAAGGCGGCTAGGCCGAATGGACGGGCAAGTCAGGGTAGATATTTGTAGATATTTGAGGGATTTGTGGAGTAGGTTAGGTGCACTTGGCTTGATCTTCGCCTTACACTGTGTAGCACTTGGCCAGATCTTGGCCATTGGTTGGCCTTGGCTTTGCTATAAATACCCTCTCCTCGTGAAGACTTATTCATTCACCTCACTTTGTCTAAGTCTTGAAATCCCTCCTCTCCTTTGTTGCTCCTCGCCCAACTCCCTTCTCCCCAGAAAGAGGCCCTGGCCGAGAACACCCTCTCCCCAGCCTAGTTGTGCTAGCCGAGCCTACCCCCTTGGGAGAACGTTGTCTTCCAAGTATTGTTATAATGCCCAAAATACCTTAGCCTTGTACCTTGTAGTATTGCAAAGATACCTCTTTACGTAGAGTGCGGAAATCCTACCTTTGTCCTTTTTAGTCTCAAACCGAAACCCTAAGGAAATCTTCATAGTTGGTTGAAGTATTTGAGTAGGTTGGTTAGAACTTCTAGGGTTGTTTGGAGTGGTTTGAGCGCATTTGAGCGAGCTAAACCTTGCTCAGATCGACATTATAACTTGGATAATTTTGGGCTTATCGAGGTAATTATCTTGTCCTCTATTGTAATTGGAAATTACATGTTTGTTAGAGTATATAGTCAAGTATACTATATATGGAACTACTTAGTATTCGATAAATGTCTTTTGACTTAAGCCCAAGAATAAAGAATCGAATCAATCAGATTTACATGTGATCAGATTGCAGAGACTTGTGTAGAATTGTACACGCCCGTTAGACGTGTAAACCCCCGGTTGGCTTGGTAGCCACTCGATAGAGGAGAGATTTACGCTGCCATGGGTGAGGTGCCAATTTTCTATGTAAAGATAGAAACTTATGTTTTGGGGTTAATAGACGTTTGTGACCTTTATAGTGAAAGTACTAAGAGTAGCGTATTCTACTCGGCGAGTGGAAAGGGCTAGCAAGGTTGTAGTACTTGGAGCATTTTTCTTATCGTCGATAAATCGTCGCGAGGTATGTGAACCTCTTCCTATCTTTTCTAGCATGATTGTCAGGAACTATGTAGTACGGTAGACGCATACGCTAAGTGATTTGGTTGGTTTAAAACATAGGGTGTTATAATAGCTTTACGGGAAGTTAGTTATAACGACCTTATGTAAGTGAAAATGGTTTATCGATGTTAGAAGTTAAGAGACTTGATCTTATAAGATAAGAGACTTAACTTATTTGTTTTAATGTGGATGCGTGTGAAACCTCATTCGTGAGTAATGAGTACTTGGTTTTAAAGGGATAATGTTTCTTGATTTCGAATCGTAACGTATCGGCGCACCACCGCAGCTAATAAAGGAAAATGTATTGAATAATGATGTGTTGTATTAAAACCAAGAGAAACCTCCATCCGCATGTAGCTAAGATGAGACAAAATGATATTACATTTTCTAGATCACGGTCATTGTAATAAGATCGTTATAAACAAGAATAAACTACTCACGATATGACATATGTTACTCAATTGTTCTAAAAGGAATCAAGTGATTAAGTTTGGGAACTATGAAACCATTTGAAAATGAGAAGCTTGAGTAATCAAACTAGGCAAACCGAACTTAGGAAAAGAATGTTGTTACTTGATTTTGAAAAGGAAGGTGGTTGGTCATTCTAATACTACTTGTATCGGGTGACTTTATAAAAGTAATGGATCTCTTTAAAAGAACTTAACGATGTAGTACTTGGGGTTAAAAACCCGACTTTGGCATAAAATGAAAGTACTTTGAGTCAGGTGAAACTTGCCTATGCTTGTTGTGAAACTTGCCTACGCCAGGATGATAGCCTTTATTGTACAATCGCTGTGTTTCGCGTGTTACCGCGTCTCTCGATAGAGGTCGCTGATCGTTGAGAACTTACTTGGACGCGTGCAGCGACGAGAAATTCCACGCACGCCTCGCTGATAGTATTGTTGTTGTTAATCGCTGACATACCGACACGATGCGCGTAGCGCACGCATGCTTCCATTTTGGTTAAGGTCTGTGGTTAATCGCTTGATATATCGACACGACGCGTAGCGCACGCATGTTTCCATTTTGATTATCGCCAGGATTTCCTTTCGACATACCGACACGATGCGTAGCGCACGTATGCGCCCATTTGGAATGTTGTCTTATTTTTCCTTCGACATACCGACACGACGCGTAGCGCACGTATGCCGCCATTTGGATTGTCTTGTTGTTGAGGTCACATGGACATGTCTACACCGGCGCAGAATTCCGGCATGCGCCGGACATTGGTATTATTGTTGCATCATGGACATGTCTACACCGGCGCAAAGATTCCGGGCATGCGCCATAATGCGAACTCGATTGATGTTGGCGCGTGAGACCCATAGTTATATCGAGTGATGATCGCTTTATGTCATGAATCGTAGTTTGCTATCATACATGTCTCCGCTTTATATAGACTAGTATGATTTCATTTACGTGATTGCAGCCACATACTGTACTCAGATCGACCTCCTCGGGCCGCTCACGCCGCAGTAGAGGTACATCGGCCGTGGTTCCTCGCCATGGATCACATTTCAACAGATTCAAGCTCCGCTTTCTCCGAGGCTTATCTTTTGCAGTGTGTTCTCGAGTCAGGTTCTTGTACATTCGTGGTACGGCGGCCCCGTCCGCCATAGTCATCAGATATCTTGGAAGTCCGTAGTACTGTTGTAAGCGGGGTTGTAAAAGGATTAAACTGCTCGTGTTTTATGTATATACCAAGGCAAATCGCTTTGGTTGGCCTGCTTATTTATTATATCTCTTGTTAAATGACTCTTGTTTTGTGTTCCGCTGATTTTCTCCGATGTATGTATCACTAGGTGCCTGTAAGGCACCAAGAATCTGCCCCGAACGTCGTTACAAAAGTGGTATCGAGCGCTTAATCCTGAAAGTGTCTACGCATCGTGTTCTAGTAGTCTTGATTATCGGTGTGTCGCGCACTACATCTATAATCGTGAGGCTATAGGACATTTAGGATTGGTTTCATTCTTCTCATTCCGAGATCGTGCCTTAGAGCCGTGTTGTAAGTCGGACCCTCCGACGTATCTCGCTTTTACCGCTATGCCTCCGCGCAAGGCAACCGTGAGCCCGAAGGGCAAGGCACCAAGGAGCCGCTAGTGAGATACTGAGGAGTTCGAGGCGCAGCCCTGGCCAAGACTGAGCAGTGCCCGACGGCGAAGCCGTGGACGCCGCCAAAGACCAAAGAGGGTTTAGAGCCGCAGCCGGTCGATGAGACTACAAGACTGAGCCTCCACCCACACCGGAGCGGGGAGACGGGTCACAAGGAGATGGCCCGCTTATCGCCGTGGTCAGGCCGATACGAGGACAGCCGATGCGCAGTAGTTCCAGCCCAAGAAGACCGCTGTGCACCCGAGAGCGTATAGTTGAGGCTACGAGATTTTCCGAGTTGTAGCCCGCCAGAGTTTTACGTCGAGGCTCGAGGATGATCCGCAGGAGTTCATCCGGCAGCTACGCGATCACGCGTGATCAAGGCTTCAGATCGAGTTCGTGACCTTTGGTTCACATCGGCCGCGTGATACCGCCGCCGATCGTTTGATTCGTAAGCTTTCCCGGGAGAGCATGCACTCCAGCAAGATGGGATGAGTTTTCGGGCTTTCTCACGCACTTCTTGCCTCCGCAGATGAGGAGGGCACGCCGGCAGATTTTTGTTATCGAGACAGAGGCGACCGTCGTGAGTACAATGTCGAGTTCGATTCTTCGCTCGATATGCCCTCGCTTAGCGCAGATATGGAGGATAGGTGCATCGCTACGCCACCGCTAGATGATTATATGGTCGAGTCTTCGCGGGTGTTTCTCTTCACCGCATGGACATTGCCCGCACGCGTGCTCACGACCAGATGCGAGGCACGGAGGGTCGACTGAACGACCGGATCGCCAGAAGAGGCCGTGACGGCAGGTCCTTTGGTGGCTTTCGAGGCGGACCGCCAAAGCAAAGTTAGTTATATACCCCCACCGCATGCAGTGGTCCTCCACCGCCTTCGTGAGCAGTCGTGGCTCCAAGGGTTCAGATTTTCGGCAGAGCAGGGTGTTAACCAAAGCCACCCCTACCTCGTTGCACTGGCTGTGGTAGACTCCATTTTGGAGAGTGTCGTGCTAGATTGGGAGTTTGTTTTGCATGCGACAGCAGGCCATTTTGCGAGGAACTGTCCACCAAGGGAAGCGCGGATGTTACGACTCACCTTCAGAATTGTGGCTGGTTCATCACCTTCTACTGACATACTGCAGGCAGTGCCTATGATTAGAGCGAGTCAGAGCTTCGTGCATATCCTTAACCCTCTAGAGTTTTGGTATGCCGTTATGATGATCTCATTATTATGTGCTATGTACGAATAGCGTTGTGTTAATTTTGAGTTAGAAAACATGGTTAGTTAGGAGGATAAGTATGGGGGGCATGGTAAGTGTGAACCTTAGACTATGTCACGACTGAGACCTTAGAGGTAAGGTCGTCTTGAGTTAAAGATTTATTTTTGACCCTTATCAGAGTAGTAGTATACGTGGGATTTATTTGTGTGATAAGTCCGTGGGTAGTGTGAGATGGAAGTGGTAGCTTTCATGATGTGAATTAGTAAGATTGTTCCAGATCGGGGAACCAGAGTTTGGCGCGCTGGTCGGGTTGAGGACGTGATACGGTCAACCCGCAGCCCGATTAAGGTGGGTCAGTCCTGGGTGGTCCTCCAGTGGTAGGGTCACGAGGATGCTAGGCCCAAGTTTGTGTGACCAACGATGAGTTCGTGGACGCGTTCGACCGTAAGCCGGTTCGTAAAGGCCGAATGGCCTTAAGGAAGTTCGAGGTTAGTAAGATGACCAAGTTCGAGGTAGTGACTCCAGAGATTTTCGAACTAAGTAATGACTGAAGTATGGTACGATCTTGGGAGAGTTCAAGTGTTCGGCGAGGGCACGACGAGTATGAGGAGGAGAACGTGTGTTATTCTCTACGGCTAAGCGTGGCGCTGGCAATTTGTTAGAAGAGCTTCATCAATATCCGCTCGAGAAGGAACATTCGACGAATGTTTCTAAGCGAGGAGAATGTTATACCCGTAGTTGCAGTGGTATGTATGTGAGGACGACGCATTTGCAGTACGCAGAAATTTTGAAAAGAAAGAAAGATGCTGAGTTTTCACTAAAAGTTTCCTAATTTGTGAAGAAAAAGGTTCGTTAATGGAATTGGATTCCCATTTGGTATTTGGACTTCATAGATTATATTATAATTTTGAGATTTTATTTTCTGAATGGTCACGCTGGGCCCACGGAGAAATTTACGCTTTGTGGAGCCCGCTTTGTTTTTTGAGATTTCCAGATTTTGGATATTTTCTAAGACGAAATATTCGGCGACCGGGGCGACACGTGTCACCCCATGTGGCACCCTCGCCGAAATATTTATCAGCACAACACCCGACAGAGTCGCTTTCGACTAAACGCTTTACTAAGCTTACGGCGGAAAATTCCGCCATGTCATTTAGTATTTTTGCGAATTTTTCCGAGAGACGGAACGCTTTGGACCAACGAGAGGGCAACACTTGCACCCTCTCGCCGCGGACTTCGGGCGCTAGGCCGAATGGACGGGCAAGTCATGGTAGATATTCAGGTAGATATTTGTGAGGATTTGTGGAGTAGGGTTAGGTGCACTTGGCTTGATCTTGGCCTTACACTTGTGTAGCACTTGGCTAGATCTTGGCCATTGGTTGGCCTTTGGCTTTGCTATAAATACCCTCCTCGCGAAGACTTATTCATTCACTCCTCACTTTGTCTAAGTCTTGAAATCCCTCCCTCCTCTCCTTGTCAGCCTCTCGTCCAACTCCCTTCTCCCTTAGAAAGAGGCCCTTGGCCGAGAACACCCTCCCCTAGCCTAGTTGTGCTAGCCGAGCCTACCCCCTTGGTAGAAAGTTGTCTTCCAAGTATTGTTATAATGCCCAAAATACCTTAGCCTCAGACCTTGTAGTATTCCAAAGATACCTCTTTACGTGAGTCCTAAATACTACCTTTTGTCCTTCTAGTCTCAAACCGAAACCCTAAGGAAATCTTCATAGTTGGTCAAGTATTTGAGCAGAAGTTGGTTAGAACTTCTAAGGGTTGTTTGGAGTGGTTTGGAGCGCACGAGTGAGCTAAACCTTGCTCAGATCGACATTATAACTTGGATAATTTTGGGCTTATCGAGGTAATTATCTTGTCCTCTATTGTAATTGGAAATTACATGTTTGTTAGAGTATATAGTCAAGTATACTATATATGGAACTACTTAGTATTCGACAATGTCTTTTGACTTAAGCTCAAGAATAAAGAATCGAATCGAATCAGATTTACATAGATCAGACAGCAGAGACTTGTGTAGTAGAATTGTACACGCCCTGTTAGACGTGTAAACCCCCGGTTGGCTTGGTAGGCCTCGATAGAGGAGAGATTTACGCTGCTATGTGAGGTGTCACGAATTTTCTATAGAAAGATAGAGACTTATGTTTTGGGGTTAATAGACGTTTGTGACCTTTATAGGTGAAAATACTAAGAGTAGCGTATTCTACTCGAGGAGTGGGAAGGGCTAGCAAGGTTGTAGTACTTGGAGCATTTTGCTTATTGTCGATAAATCGTCGCGAGGTATGTGAACCTCTTCCTATCTTTTCTAGCATGATTGTTGTGAACTATGTAGTACGGTAGACGTACGTGCTAAGTGATTTGGTTGGTTTAAAACATAGGTGTTATAATAGCTTTACGGGAAGTTAGTTATAACGACCTTATGTAAGTGAAAATGGTTTATCATGTTAGAAGTTAAGAGACTTGATCTTATAAGATAAGAGACTTAACTTATTTGTTTTAATGTGGACGCTGTGAAACCTCATTCGCGAGTAATGAGTACTTGGTTTTAAAGTGGATAATGTTTTACCGATTTCGGAATCGAACGTATCGACTGCACCACCGCAAATAAGCGTTAATAAAGGAAAATGTATTGAATAATGATGTGTTGTATTAAAACCAAGAGAAACCTCCATCCGCATGTAAGCTAAGATGAGACAAAATGATATTACATTTTCTAGATCACGGTCAGAATAAGATCGTTATAAACAAGAATAAACTACTCACGATATGACATATGTTACTCAATTGTTCTAAAAGGAATCAAGTGATTAAGTTTGGGAACTATGAAACCATTTGAAAACGAGAAGCTTGAGTAATCAAAACTAGGCAACCGGAACTTAGGAAAAGAATGTTGTTACTTGATTTTGAAAAGGAAGCTGGGTTGGTCATTCTAATACTACGTATCGGGTGACTTTTATAAAAGTAATGGATCTCTTTTAAAAGAACTTAACGTGATGTAGTACTGGGGTTAAAAACCCGACTTTGGCATAAAATGAAAGTACTTTGAGTCAGGTGAAACTTGCCTATGCTTGTTGTTGTGAAACTTGCCTATGCTTGTGATGATAGCCTTTATTGTACAATCGTTGTTTCGTGTTACCGCGTCTCGATAGAGGTCGGTTGATCGTTGAGAACTTACTTGGACGCTTGCAGCGACGGAGAAATTCCACGCACGCCTCGCGATAGTATTGTTGTTGTTAATCGCTTTGGACATACCGACACGATGTGTAGCGCACGTATGCTTCCATTTTGTTAAGGTCTTGTGGTTAATCGCTTTGGATATATCGACACGACGCGTAGCGCACGTATGTTTCCATTTTGATTATCGCCTTGTGATTTCTTCGACATACCGACACGACGCGTAGCGCACGTATGCGCCCATTTGGAATGTTGTCTTATTTTTCCTTCGACATATCGACACGATGCGTAGCGCACGTATGCCGCCATTTGATTGTCGCTCTTGTTGAGGTCACACGGACATGTCTACACCGGCGCAGAATCGGCACGTGGCCATGGGACATTGGTATTATTGTTGCATCATGGACATGTCTACACCGATGCAGATTCCGGCACGCGCCATAATGCGAACTCGATTGATGTTGTGGCGTGAGACCCATAGTTATATCGGAGTGATGATCGCTATGTCGCGAATCAGAGTTTGGTTATCATACATGTCTCCCGCTTTATATAGACTAGTATGATTTCATTTACTGATTGCATTTCACATACTTGGTACTGTTAGACCGACCTCCTTCTGGGCCGCTCATGCCGCAGTAGGTACATCGGCCGTGGTTCCTCGCCATAGGATCACAGTAACAGATTTCAAGCTCCGCTTCTCCGAGGCTTATCTTTTGGTAGTGTTCCCGAGTTGTAGGTTCTTGTACATTCGTGGTATGGCGGGCCCCGTCCCGCCATAGTCATCAGATATCTTAGGTCTCAGTACCGCTGTGGCGGTGGTTGTAAAAGGATTAAACTGCTGTTTTATGATATACCAAGGCAAATCGCTTTGGTTGGCCTGTTTATTTATTATATCTCTTGTTAAATGACTCTTGTTTTGTGTTCCGCTGATTTTCTCTGATGTATGTATCACTAGGGTGCCCAGGGTAAGGCACCAGTAACGGGCCCCGGAACGGGTCGTTACACATTACTCACGAATGAGGTTTCACACAAAATTCATATTAATTCATTCAAGTCAAGTCTCTTATCTTTTAAGATCAAGTCTCTTAACTTCTAAAAATCAGTAAACCATTCTCTTTACCACTCTTAAGACGTTATACCTAACTTCCCATAAAGATTAGTATAACTCTTATGTTTTCAAAACCAAGTATTACTCTTCTTTCAAAACGGTTTATTAATCTTTTGAAAAACTTCAAGATTTTTTATTATTCAGGCTTAAGTCAAAAGACATTGTCGTAACACTACATTCAGTTAACACACGTATGTCTACCGTACTATATATATATATTCCTTTTAAAATATTTCAAGGTTCTTATTATTCAGGCTTAAGTCAAAAGACATTGCCACACGTACGTCTACCTTACTATATATATATTCCTTTAAAATATCATGCTCAATAGTATAGGGAGAATCACATACCTCGCGACGATTATCGACTATAAGCAAAACGCTCCACGGCTATAACCCGGCTAGCCTTGTCCACCTTCCAAGTAGTTCATGCTACTCGCAGAACATTCAACCAATAAAGGTTATCGATCATCAGAATACAAATTCTATGTAAGTACGATTTAATCTTCTACTCTAATATTCTTCTGATGTGATTTCAGTTCAAGTCTTTACTGTAATATCCTTCTATTACAGTTCAATTCTCTTCTATGAATCTTATATTCATTTCTATACAACTACAGTATGTAATTCCCAATTACACTAGAAGGATAGGATTATTTACCTCGATGAGCCCAAAAATTATCCAAGTTTAATGTCGCTCCTGAGCAACGTTAAGCTCCTACTCCGAGTGCTCCAATCCGCTCCAAACAACCCTTAGAAGTTCTACGCAACTTCTATTTAACACTTCAACCGACTATGAAGGTTTTCCTTAGGGTTTCGTTTTGTGGCTAAAGGAAGTATAATAGTATTTTTCTGCCAGATAGAGGTAACCTTGGGAATACTACAAGGTATTTGGGCCAAGGTATTTGGGAATTATAACAATACTAGGAGAGTATTTCTATACCACAAAAGGGTATTATACGAAACAACTAGGCTATGGGGTAGAGCTCGGCAGGCCTCTCAAAGGGGAGGGTGGTGGCGGACGAACTACCACAAGGGGGGAGGGAGTATTTGAGACTTGGAAATGATTTTAGGATGAAGAAGTTCATCACTGGGGTATTTATAGGTCAAGCAATGGCCAACCAATGGCCAAGATCAAGACAAGTGTTGCAGGTGTAGGCTAGGATTTAACCATGTGTACCTTATCCAACTTCCACACCAACTTGCACAAAATATCCTACCAACTAAAGTGGTCCAATTCGTCCATTTGCCTCCACAAATGCTTCCAATGTGAGGGTGACACATGTCACCCTACCGTTGGTCCAAAATGTTTCGCCTCTCTAAAAATCCGCAAAAATTAAAAATGACATAGCCGTATTTTCCCTTCGCAGTTTAGTAAAACGCTTCGCCGAAAAACGACTCTTTCTGCACTTGTGTACAAATTTCGATCCTAGCCTAACTTTAAGGCTCAAACTTCTACGCACGCCCCACGCATATACTCGGAAATACGGTATAACACCGCAACTCAAAAAGTCCCAAGTCTCGAGCTATCGGATTCGGGGTGAACTACGGTACAACCGAATCATTGCCTCTCGTCGCCCTTCGCTTTCCACTATCCCGGCTAATAATCGCCATCTCGTAGCCCATATCCTCTCGCTCCAGTGTAATCGAGGCTCGTGTACCGCGGTCTCGATGGCCGCCGCTGCCCGAACTCGGATAGGTGGCGACGCCGTGGAACTCGCCGTCAAACATCACCTCGTAAAGATCGGGCTGTGCCTCGTAACCCTCTCAGATCCTACTTGCAGCCTCCTCACCGCCTTGCTCTTCGGTTGCTGCGTGGAGGCATAATCGTACATACGAAGAGGTCGAGAGATTCAACCTAGTAGGACAACTCTCACGATCTCGAGAGAAGAATGGAAACCAATCCTAAATATCCTGCAGCCTCCTGATTATAGGTGTGGTGCACAACACACCGATAATCAAGACTCTACTAGACACGGTCTGTAGACACTTTCCGAGGACTAACTGCTCTGATACCACTTTTGTCACGACCCGACCCCGGGGCCGCAACTGGTGCCCTACCGGGGCACCCCGTCAGGTATACATCAGAGAATAGCAGCGGAACATACATAACATAAGCTTAACAATTAATAAATAATAGGTTAGCCGATATGGCTACCTCCCTGGAAGTAAACAAATCCAAAAGCAGTTACCTCAAATTTTTCTTTTATAAAGCGACTCACAAGACATGACTACAGACCTCTAAGAGTTCACATAACCACTGTGACGGGACAGGGCCCCGCCATACCCCTGAATATACAAAAGTCTATAACTTCAGGGAACCGTACCAAAAAGGCAAAGCCTCCGGAGAAATGGAGCTTTCCGAGAACTGAACAGTGATCCTAAGAGTGCGGATCAGCAAGCTATGTACCTCAACCTGCGGCATGAACGCAGCCCCCCGAAGGAGGTCGATAAATGTATACCAAGTATGTGAAATCGAAAATATCAGAAATGAAATCATAACAGTCTATATAAAACAGGAGACATGTGTGATAACCAAACCACAGTACACGATATAATAACAGTCATGTCAAATCAGGGTTTCACGCCCGTAAAAATCATCACTCAAATATAACCCGGGAATTTAACCCACCCAGTGGCCGCATGCCCCGGCATCTTACCTCGGTATAAGCATGGCCATGGAACCATCCTAATGGAAGCATACCCGTGGGCCACCCAACGCGTCAGTATGTCCAACTCAATAACAAGATAACACTTACCATGGAAGCATACCCGTGGGCCACCCAACGCGTCAGTATGTCCAACAAAATAACAAGATAACACTTACCGTGGAAGCATACCCGTGGGCCACCCAACGCGTCAGTATGTCCAACAAAATAACAAGATAACACTTACCGTGGAAGCATACCCGTGGGCCACCCAACGCGTCAGTATGTCCAAGCGAATAATAACCCGGGGTCTACCCCGTAAGAATACATAACCTAGCACAACCGGTTATCATACTTAACATAAGAACTACCGGCTTATCATAACACAAACAAGTTAAGAAATCCCCTAACTTCTCATTAGCATTATTAATATATCCTCTCATTTTAGTTTACTTAAGGCACTAACGTGTCATTTAAGAGAAAATCCGGGAATTCAACCCAAGTACCACATGTTTCTAGCCACTTAAGAAATGATCCTTTTTTATATAAAACTTCCAAGATACTAATAACCGTAGTATCAAGTCACGACTACTTTCAAGACAAGTCACCTTTCCTTTTAAAAGTCCATTTCTTTTTCACAAAAGTCACATGCTACTAATACCCATGGTATCAAAATAGAGTAACTATTATTTGAAGTAAACCAAAAACAATTCCCATACTTCCT
The DNA here is from genome assembly GCA_029844215.1 of Przewalskia tangutica. Taxonomy (NCBI): domain Eukaryota; kingdom Viridiplantae; phylum Streptophyta; class Magnoliopsida; order Solanales; family Solanaceae; genus Przewalskia; species Przewalskia tangutica. The sequence goes on along the minus strand of CM056720.1, from coordinate 24,900,447 downwards.
TTTCAAATAAACCAAGACAATACCATGCCTAGGTACCAACAAGTCATGTACCAAACACATATAATGAACCTTCGTTTTCAAAGTACAACCCACATACATGACTACATACCCCTAAGAGTTAGACATAACAACTAGGACGGGATAGGGCCCCGCCATACCCCTGAATGTACATAAATCTACAACAACAGGAACCCATACCAAAAACAAGCCTCCAGAGTAAATGGAGCTTCTTCCCAAAAACTGAATAGAGATCCTAAGAGCAAGGATCGCCAACCTGTGTACCTAACACTGCGGCATTTAACGCAGTTCTCAAGGGGTCGATTGTTATACCCCGTAGTTCCGGAGTATGTATGTGAGGACGTACGTATGATTGTGTAAACCCTAATTAGGGTAAGAATGAAAGAATTGTTTTCCGACGAAGAGTATTCCGAACCTTGTGAAGGAAATTTTACGTTTTCGATATTTTAACCAATTATGGAATTTTTTCCGAGAGATTAATATTTTGGACCAATTAGAGGGCGACACGTGTCACCCAAGAGCCATGTTGGACGATTTTGGTGCCATTAGTGGGCAAGTCAAATGGTCAAAGTCTTGCATGGTCTTGCATGGCATTTGTGGGACAAGTGTTCAAAGAAACCTACATCCTAAATCTCTACTTTACACATGTTTCAATCCTAACCCTTGGTTGTACTATATAAACCCCTCTAGTTGATGAAAATCTTCCACACTTAGAACATTTCAAGACTTGAAAATATTTCCCTCTCCCTCCTTCTTAATTTCTCTCGTCAATTGCTCCCTCCCCTAACCAAATGTTGTCCAAAAATTCTTAAACTTATAAGTGTTCTTCCTTAATGTATTAGGAAGATTATTAACCAAGAGTTAGACAAGATTTCACACCCCTAGCCTCAAAAACCCCCCCTTGGCCGAGAGTGGGCAGATTTTCGGGACTGTTTTGGGCAGATTTTTAGTCAAATTTGGAAGGGAATATATCCTAGCATATTAGGAGTTTTTGGGTGTTTCAAAAGCCTAAAATAAAGTTCGTCGAGTCTAGTTTTCAACGCAACAAACTGCTCGTTGATAGGACACTGGAGTAGAGAGTTATCGAAGTTACAAGTTCAGCTGACGAAGCAGTGGCTAAAAATCTGGACAATCATTTTTTGGGGCTATTTTGAGGTAATGAACCTTAACGTCTTTGTGAAGTTGATTATTAAGTATATATGGATATTATACATATATTGGAAGTATATTATGGACTATAAGATATAAAGAAAGATTTGGATCTTGTTAAGATGTTAAAAGGAGAATTGACATATTATCCATTAAAATGGTAAAAATGTATACATTACTTACTAAGAAGTTAACAACAAAGAAACTATAACTTATATAAAGATTGGAATATAAGTTGAAGGACTAATGAAGTAATTGGATAAGTAAAATTGTAAAAGTTGGCCAAGGACCCCAACTTAAGGACCGTATCTACTTTGGACCGTATCTACTTTGGACCGTATTTACTTTGGACTGTATTTACTTTGGACCGTATTTACATTGTTGTTATGAAGGAGAGATTGTTAATCGCGTTCCGTTTGGGCGTGTTATCCCCTTCTTTTATTATTGTTGTTATGAAGGAGAGATTGTTAATCGCGTTCCGTTTGGGCGTGTTATCCCCTTCTTTGATTATTGTTTTTATGAAGGTGAGATTGTTAATCGCCCGCTTTGGGGCGTGTTATCCCCTTCTTTTATTATTGTTGTTATGAAGGAGAGATTGTTAATCGCGTTCCGTTTGAGCGTGTTATCCCCTTCTTTTATTATTGTTGTTATGAAGGAGAGATTGTTAATCGCGTTCCGTTTGGGCGTGTTATCCCCTTCTTTTATTATTGTTGTTATGAAAGAGAGATTGTTAATCGCGTTCCGTTTGGGCGTGTTATCCCCTTCTTTAATTTCGGAATTATTGCACCTTATTTATGACATGTTGGTTACTATTATCGGGCCTTGAAAAAGGTGGAGAATTGAGTAGAAACGGGGGAAGTGCTGCCCAATTTTTCATAGACTAAGAGATGTCTTACTTAGAAGAATCCCACGTAAAACTAGAAGTTGATAGGCGTGTTTTGACTATTATAGGTTGACACTCTGCGCGCGACATATCTGACTTGGCAAGTGGATTTAGCCGAGGAGGTATGTGATTCTTCCTATTCTCTTGAGCATGATATTTTTGAAATACATATATATAGTGCGGTAGACGCACGTGTGTTGAAGAAGTTGATTTCCCTTTTATGTCCTTGACTTGATTCTGGTTAAGTGACTTGTTGGAAAATGTTAAGGACTTGAATTATGTTAAAAAGTCGTAAAACCTCATTCGTGAGTAATAGGTACTTGGTCTTTAAAAGAATAAAGTTATCTTGATTTCGGAAATGTGAGCATTGTCTTGATTTGGTTTTGAAAGCTAAACGACTTGATTTCGGAAAAAGGGAAGTAACTTGATTTAAAAGTATGGGTTACTTATTTTGAAAAGAGTGAGTTACTTGGGTTTTTAAAAGTATACTTGATTTTAAAGGCCTTGTAAAGATTCTTTGAAGGTGTAGTAATTTGGTTTGAAAAGAAAACGTGCTTTAATACTACGAGTATTAGTATCGTGTGGCTTTTACGTAAAAAGGATGTCTTTTTGAAAGAATGAAAGTATGTAGTACTGTTGTGGGCAAGGTTTGTAAAAAGGATTTAACTGTTCAAGTTTTTAGTTTATATACAGAAAGGTAACCGTTTTGGTTAGCATGTTCTTATGTTAATCTATTATTTCATGTCTTTTATTTTATTTCCGCTGATTTTCTCTGATGTTGTATCACTAGGGTGCCCGGGGTAAGGCACCAGTCGCGGACCCGGGAACGGGTCGTGACAAGTATAATAGGTACCGAGTATGAAACGGGAATAAGGTACAGTAACCAAATCATAACTATATAAAAGAATGACATGAGCAAGTATAAAAATGAAATGTCAGATCCTACCGTGCCATTTTAACTCATGAAATCAATCGTACATTAACCTTTCTTTTCCTTCTTTCAATAAGAATTAACATCATATTCTTACATACATACTTAAGAATTTGATCAAGTTTTTCCACATAACTTACATATCTTACATAACATAATCCGGCCCTTTATGGAGGGACTTCTCATTTTGGAGCTTGCTTTGATTATCCATACGTGATAACGTAACCCGGCCCATTTGCGGGACACGGTGTACGGATGAATCAAGTGACATAACCCGGCCCACCTGTGGGGCTCGGTGTACTGTGGAATCTGTAGCATAACCCGGCCCGCCTGTGGGGCTCGGTGTACTGTGGAATCTGTAGCATAACCCAGCCCGCCTGTGGGGCTCGGTGTACTGTGGAATCAGAAGATAACCCGCCCGCCGGGTCTCTGCATGTGGAATCATGTAGCATAACCCGCCCGCCCTGGGCTTGCATCGTGGAATCTGAGCTTAACCCGCCCACCCGCGGGCTCGGTGTACTATAGAATCATGTAGCATTACCCGACCCATCTTTCGGACTCGGTGCATATGGCGTAACCCGGCCTATGTGTAGGCTCGGTGTATCTCATAACATAACCCGGCCTATTTGTAGGTTCGGTGTGTCTCATAACATAACCCGACCTATTTGTAGGCTCGATGTATCTCATAACATAACCCGACCTATTTGTAGGCTCGGCGTGTCTCATAACATAACCCGGCCTATTTGTTGGCTTAGTGTGATTTTCCTTACATAACATTTTAAACCACCTTTTCACTTCTTCTTAAGTCGTTATAACAACTTCCCATAAAGCTATTATAACAACCTTTCATTTTAGAGAACTTAAGACACTTTTATTTCTTATCATATTGGGGAAACTAAACCCAAGAGTACTACGTACATACATACTTAAAAAGAATCATAAAACTCCTTCTCTTTTAAATCAATAAATTTCTTCTTTTTAAAAACTCAAGTTACATACTCTTTTGAAATCAATCTTCTTATCCTTTGAAATAAATCAAGAAGTCATACTTTTTAAATCAAGTCATTTCCACTTATAACATCAAGGCTTATAGTCTTAAAACCTCGTATCATATACTCTGTAAAGTCATGTCGCTTATACATATAAAATCATGTCATCTATACTTTAGAAATCAAGTCCCATAACTTGAAAAATAAAGTTTCATACACTTCCAAAACCAAGTAACTTATTCTCTTTAAAACCATATAACTTCCACTTATAAAATCAAGTCCCTTTTCACATATAAATTCAAGTCTTTTTCAAATATAAAATCAACTTACTTACTTCAAATAAATCAAGGCACATAACTTTAAATCAAACCTCATAACTTCCTAACCATTCCTACCAAAATCTCTCATAAGACTTGGTAAAGACTTAGGATAATTTAGACATACCTTTAACTTAAAATAAACAACGTGGATACTTCTTAACTTCTAAGAGTAGAAAGAATCATGAAATAATATCACATGGCTATTTCATACGTAGGATCATGCCAAAAGAAAGAAGAGGTCCACATACCTCACGACGACTAGCGACAAGTTGCAAAATGCTCCAAAGTACTTCAACCTTGATAGCTATTCCACCCTTCAAGTAGAATACGCTATACGTAGTAATTTTGTCACGCCCCGAACCCCGGGCCCGTGACTGGTGCCCTACCTGGACACCCTTCTACCTAAATGACACAAATAAACCGCAGAATTAAATAACACCTTTTTTTTTAAAAACTAACGTATATGCAAGGGCAAAGCCGACAAGGCTGCCATATAATATACATAACAAAAAGGCACTACACTGTATACGAGTCCAATCCCACATATGAATACAGACCTCTAAGAGTTTTACTGAACTATGACGGGACAAGGCCCCGCCGTACCCATAATCGCATAAAAGCCTCAGAATGAAGGATCTATACCAAAATGATAAACTCCTGAACAAATGGAGCTATCCAAAAACTTGGAGCAGGGTCCTACACCTGCAGATCACCAAATCACAGACCTAAACATGCGCGCATTTAACGCAATTTCACGAAGGAGGTCAGTACGAAGAATGTACCAAGTATGTGAAACTGAAAATACTGTAATGAAATCATAACAGTCTATATAAAACAGGAGACATGTATGATAACCAAACTACAGTAAATAATATATAAGCAGTCATATCAAGTCAGGGACGCATGCCCTCAAAGTCACTACTCAAATATAATTATGGGTCTCACGCCCATAATATCAACCATGCCCGTAGAATCCTTCCTCACTGCCGGCAGTCCATGATATAATATAACATCAATAAGCATACATGAACACCAAGTCCCACCTGTGTCATAAAAACTGTACGGGCCAAGTAGGAAAACTAACCACCAGATCCAGCCTGCATCATAAAACTGACCGGGGCAAGTACGAAAGCCAACTACCAGATCCAGCCTACGTCAACAACTGACCGGGGCAAGTACGAAAGCTAACTACCAGATCCAGCCTGTCGTCACGAGATATGACCGGGGCAAGTGCGAAAGCTATCTACCGGAGCCTACCGTACCAAACTGTGCTATAGAACTGATGGGGGCAAGTACGAAAGCCAACTACCAGACCATCCCGCGTCGACCCGGGGAAAGTACGAAGCCATCTATCGCACCATCCCGCTACTAAACCTCGCTGAGGGCTAGTCCATGGAATAATAATATCCAACATGGTCGCATGCCCCGGAATCCCACATCGTATAAGCATGTACATGGGGTAATACAAACAAATCCGGGAATATAACCCGCCTCCTGGTCACATGCCCTGGAATCCCACATCGTATAAGCATGTCCAAGGAGTAATAAAAACAATCCGGGAATCTAACCCGCATCCTGGTCGCATGCCCCGGAATCCCATATCGTATAAGCATGTCCAAGGATCAATCATAATGAAAGCATACCCGTGGAATCCCACATCACTGTCGGTACGTCCAAGTAAACTCACAACAAGACAGCCGACCCTCCAACTGAGAGTCGCGATAGCGTAAAAATATAATACTTGCACTCAAAGGCTATCACAAGAACACATAGGCAAGTTCATAAAATCTTTAGACTTTCATTATCATACAAAAATGAATTTCATTTTATAAACTCAAGGCACTTTCATTTTATATAAAAATCCGGGATTTTAACCCTAAGTACTACGTACTTCCATTCTTTTCAAAAGACTCCTTTTTATATAAAACCCCAAGATACTAACACCCGCAGTATTAAGGCATGTCTATTTTTCGAATTAAGTTACTAAACTTTTAGAAATTTATTTCAAGACTTTGAAACCAAGTAACTTCAATTTTCACAATCTAGGAAACTCATGCCTATTAATCAAAATAGACAACCCTCCTAACCTTCCATAAAGCCGTTATAACTAACTTCTCATAAAGCCGTTATAACTCTTTATGATTTTTAGACAAATTCATTCTTTTTATAACCAAGAGACTTATACTTTTAAAACCAAGTATCATATACTTTCAAATCAAGTTACATAACTTTCAAAATACTTCAATTCTCTTAACTTTAGAAATCAAGTTACATAACTTTCAAAATACTTCAAGTCTCTTAACTTTAGAAATCAAGTTACATAACTTTCAAAATCTCAAGTAACTCACACCTTTAAAACAAGTTACTTCCCTTTAAATCATGTCATTTCTCCTCTTTTAAATTAATTAAGTAAATCACTCCTTTGACTCCCCTAAAGCCGTTATAACAACCTTTAGGTTTTGGAACTAAGGCACTATCCAAAAGAATTTGGAAACTACTTCCTTTTCAAGACTCTATGTACTTCAAGTAGAACACTTTCACTTTTGAAAATCCAAATTTCATCAAGGTAATGGATTATAACAACTTCCAATTTAAACATCCAAAGTACAATCAATGAAGTATATAGAACAACTTCTATATTAGGCAATCCAAGTACAATCAAGGAAGTATATAGAACAACTTCTATATTAGGCAATCCAAGTACAATCAAGGAGTGGATCATTTAAGGAGTAGTATTTACTTACTCTATCATAAGGAATCATGCTAGAAGAAGAGGAGATGATTCACATACCTTTTCGGCTTAATCCACAAGCTAAGTCGAATACGCCGCACGTAGAATTGTCAGCCTATAATGGCCACAACACGACTATCAATTTCTAGTTTCTAACGTAGAATGATACTAAGTATACAGTCTCTTATTCTACGAAAAATCGGGCAGCACTTCCTTTGTTTCTACGTACTTTTCCACCTTTTTCAAGGCCCGATAATCAATAACTAACATGCCACATTTAAGGCTCAACACACCAACCAATCAAAGGGGATTACACGACTTACAAAACGTGTAAAATTCTGCCCCACAATTAATACGAAGTAGTTCAATATTCAAAGCCATTCTCGGCTAACATGTACAACAACACAAAGTCCTTTCCAATTCTTTTTCAATCCAAGTTGTTAGGTCTAACATGTTATATAGTCGTAAACAACTTTAACAACTACAATTCCTTCTTTATATAACATGCGACGACTAAACTAATAACCAAATTGAATTGTAACCTCAAAGGCTAAACATGCTAGTTTCGGATTAGGGTTCCAATATCCATAACACTTATCAAACTTCAATATACATCTCATGCTTGCTAATATCCATAACTACAACAATAAGTAATCTTTAATTACTAAAACGACAAGATTGTTACCTTGATAAGCCCTTATAAAATTCCAAGATTCAAAGTCGCTCCTTAGCAATTCTTAGCTCCTTTCCTTCACGCTCCAATCCGCTATTTGAAGCCCTTAGAAGTTCACCAACAACTTCTCTTCCATTTCCAATCAAAACTATGAAAATGACTTAGGTTTTCGCCTTGTGACTAACGTAAAAACGTCGTTTTTCCGAGATCTTTCTATTGAGATATCCTTAAAATACCCTTAGGAACCTTGGGTTAAAGTCTTGTGAATAATGAACCAAAATTACAAAAAAATTGTGTGGGAATAGTGACCAACCCGAGAGCTCTTCAAGCTTGCACAAAGTTCTCTAATTTTTTCTAAGTGTTGAAGACTAAGTCTTGCTACTAGTGTAGTATATATAAAACAATGGAGGGTTAAGATTACAACATATGTGTGGCTAGGATGAAGAATAATTAATATCTAGTCAAATGGCAAGTTGACTAAGTCAATTATCTCAAGCTTTGCAAGACTTGATCATCTACATTGGTCAATGACCATTAAACCCTTGGTCCTAATTCGACCCTCGTGGGCCCCACAAAACGTAAAATTTCTCGGGTGGGCCCCACGTGACCAAATCCGTAAAATAAATTTCCACAATGTTAATAAGTTCCATACTCCTCAAATAATGCATTTTGAGAATCCAATTCTCATCAACGAACATTTTTCCTTTCCGACGTTCGGAAGATTTTCCTTCGGAAAAACAATTCTTTCTTTCGTACCAATTTTCAAGTCTTGATTCCTTACGTACATTCTCTTAAACATGTCCTGGAATTACGGGGTGTAACAAATTTAACCTATAATAACCATAATACATCTATCAATTCCTAGCCTTTTTAAGGTAGAATAATACCAAGTTTAAAGTCTCTTATTCTACGGAAAATTGGGCAGCAGTTCCTTTGTTTCTACATACTTTTCCACCTTTTTCAAGGCCCGGAATCAATAACCAACACGCCACATTTAAGGCTTAACAATTCAGCTAACCAAATGGGATTACACGCCTAATAGGACGTGTAAAATTCTGCACCACAATTTAAAATAAAACAGTCCATAATCTTTAGGCAATTCTCGGCAATATCAAGGACACCAACAACATCTATTTCTTTTCAATTCCGTTCTAATCCAAGTCGTTATTCCAACATGTAATAGAAGTCATGATCAATTATAATGACTATATAATCCTTTCATTAAATAACATGCGACGATTATAACTAACAACTTTAATGGCTAGAATGCCAATTTTCGGTTTTAACATCTCAACATGATCCAAATATTTTCATACTTCATTCTATATAACACAGGCTCACTTATCAACTACTACAACATGTAATCTTCAATTACATTAAGAAGACGAAGACTATTACCTCAATAAGCCCAAATATATTCCAAGCCTAAAAGTCGATCCTTAGCAACTTTAGCTCCTCTTCTTTATGTTCCAATCCTCTCCAAGAAACCCTTAGAAGCTTATGAAGAACTCCTCTTCAAGTTCCAACTCAAGTTATGAAAACCCCCTTAGGTTTTCATGTTGTGACTAATGTAAAAACGTAGTTTTTCTGGGATTTTTGTGTTGATATATCCTTAGAATACCTCTAGGGATCTTAGGTTTGAATATTGGGATTTATAAAGCAAGATTGCAAAAAAGAATTTCTCCTAAAGGAACCTTGGTCGAGAGCCTCAAGAACTCACACAAGTCTTGCCAATTTCTCTAAGTGTTGGAATGTCTTGCTACTAGTAGAAGATAAATACTAAAATCAAGGGCTTGGATCAAGGCAAATGTGTGGCTAGGATGAAGACAATTAAATATCTCTTGTCAACTTTAACTAGTTGACTTGGTCAATTACCTCAAGCTTGATCATCCACTTAACCTTGGTCACTTGACCACTTAACCTTGGTCAATTTCGACCAAGCCCATGTGTGTGTGGGGGGGGGGGTGACACGTGTCGCCCTCCTATTGGTCTAAAAATATTCCATAATTCGTCAAAATATCGGAAACCTCGTGGGCCCCACAAAAACGTAAAATTTCTCGGGTGGGCCCCTACGTATCCAACTCTGAAAATAAAATTCCGATATATTCTAAAAGTCTTAAATAACAAATTTGAGAATCCAATGCTCATTTAACGACATTTTTCCTTTGGAAAACAAATCTTTCTTTTGTTCGAATTTTAAGGTCCTGATTCCTTACATACATTCTCTTAACCATGTTCTGGAATTTTGGGGTGTAACATTCTCCCCCCCCCCCTTAGAAACATTCGTCCCCGAATGTTCTTTCGAGGTTCAATCTAACGGATATCGCATAGTCCCCCCCTTAACTACACCCAACATAATCACATATGCCACACCTGGCCCATCCTCACACTTAATTCTCATTCTTCGCCTGAAATAAACCTTACTACCCGAGAAGGCCTTGTACATCTAAGGTCTATGCGGTTATCAATATTCTAAGGTCCTCAATATTCTATGTCCCAACTTATATTACCACATAACCAGGTTGTCTTAATCACAAAACTCAATATTACCCGTACATAACACTTAAACATACAACAATCTTATCAATACATACAAGTCTCTAAAGGGTCAAATATATACCTGTAACTATTGCTTCATTTCCCCTTTATCGCTCTTGTTCGTAATCCCTCGCAGGCGATAGCTATGTAAGGTGAAGAACCAAAGAATCGATCCAAAGAGATCGAGTTATCCCACCGTATCCTCTTACTAGGACATTCTCATCATATGGCCCTGACGCCACAGTAAAACAGCACCAAGAAGACGACGACATTCCCACGTGATGCCGGCCATACTGTGAACACTGAGGGAAGAGTGGTTCCGACTGCCTAGAACCCATGTGCACACGCGAATCCGAAACTCTGGAACTCTGACCAACTCCTGAATAACCCAGCTGATCCAACCTCCTGCCAGAAAACCGGGAAGGAGCACTCTGTGCCGGCTGAAATGTAGACCTAGCCTGCTGCTGAGGCTATCCGTCTCGAAAGTTACCCTGAAACCCTGCCGCCCTGGCCCTCTTGGGCTGGCTTAGTCTGGCTGGTCCTCTCTCTCGCCTCAATTCCTCAGGCGTTTGCTCGCATCTCGCAATATCCATACCGGCCGGGCGGCCACTCCTGTGCATGCAGTAATCATATAGCGGTCTAGCCCCATAACATAGCGATGAACTATATCAGCCATGCTACCACAATAGTGAGGCATACCTAGCCAATAAGTCAAACCTGTGTTATACTCATGGTCCTTCCATTCTGCCTCAAGATCGCTAACCTATCCACACGGGCTCTCTCATCTCGTGAGGCAAAAGTGATCGGAAGGCCTCGTGAACTCGTCCCACAAAATCGAGAAGACACTCGCCTAGACAGTTCCCATGATTCGAACCAGTTCACTGCAACATCGCGTAACCGGTAAGAAGCTAGTACAACTGACTCGGCCTCTGAGGCCTTAATTACCCTCATAGTCCGATGCATCTGCCTAATAAACTCCTGAGGATCATCCTCAGGTCTAGACCCATAGAACTCTGGTGGATCACAACCCATAAAATCTCGAACCCTCAAACTATTCGCCTGTGGTTCGCACGCCTCGCCGGCGTTGCCCTGCCACTATGCTGGTCAATAACCTGATCTGCTCTCCATAATCTCTATACTCTGCCCCTGGATGAGGGACTGGAGACTCAGGTATTGGAACTCCTGGAGCTGAGGCCGCCCTCGGCTCCTTTAGTACTGCTGGGGTAACCGAACTCGCCGCCTGGGCCACAACCTCAGGCACCGCCTGGGCCACAACCTCAGGCACCGCATGGGCCTGAGCCCTAGTAACTCTCTGTGTCCCACTAGCAGCTCCTACTGCTGACTTGCCCTTCTGGGCCCTGGTCGCCTTCCGTGGAGGCATAGCTGATACATATACATAAGAATACGTCAGAGACGGATCATCCTAATAACACATCTCTACTGCACGATCTCAGAGTGAGAAGAATGGAAACCAATCCTAAATGTCATGTAACCTCCTGGTTATAGATGTGGTGCACAACACACCGATAATGAAGACTCTACTAGACACGGTCTGTAGACACTTTCCGAGGACTAACTGCTATGATACCACTGCACGACCAACCCAAGCTCATGGATCGGTGCCCTACCTGGGCACCCTTCTATTCATACATCATAAGTAAAATGCGGAAGATAAATATCACTAATTGTTTTTTCTAAACAAAGGCAAAACCGATAAGGCTGCCACCATACATACATACATAACAAAAGGACTTACATCTTTTCAAAGTACAACCCACATACATGACTATAGACCTCTAAGAGTTGGACATACAAACTAGGACGGGATAAATCTACAACAACAGGGACCCATACCAAAAACAAGCCTCCGGAGTAAATGAAACTTCTTCCCAAAAACTGAACAGAGATCCTAAGAGCAAGGATCACCAACCTGTGTACCTAACACCTGCGGGCATGAACGCAGCCCCCCGAATGGGTCGCATAACAAAAATTTGTATAGAACGGGAATAAGGTACAGTAACCAAATCATAACTGTATAAAAGAATGACAGGGGCAAGTATAAAAATGAAATACCATATCCTACCATGCCATTTTAACTAATGAAATCAATCGTACATTAACCGTTATTTTCCTTCTTTCAATAAGAATTAACATCATATTCTTACATACATACTTAAGAATTTGATCAAGTTTTTCCACATAACTTACATATCTTACATAACATAATCCGGCCCTTTATGGAGGGACTTCTCATTTTGGAGATTGCTTTGATTATCCATACATGATAACGTAACCCGACCCATTTGCGTGACACGGTGTACTGATGAATCATATGACATAACCCGGCCCACCTGTGGGGCTCGGTGTATTGTGGAATCTGTAGCATAACCTAGCCCGCCTGTGGGGCTCTGTGTACTATGGAATCAGAAGATAACCCGCCCGCGGCTCTTGCATCGTGGAATCTGTAGCATAACCCGGCCCGCCTGTGGGGTTCGGTGTACTATGGAATCTGTAGCATAACTCGGCCCTCCTGTGGGGCTGGGTGTACTATGGAATCTGTAGCATAACCCAGCCCGCCTGTGGGCTCGGTGTACTGTGGAATCATGTAGCATAACCCGGCCCGCCTGTGGGTCTCGGTGTACTGTGGAATCATATAGCATAACCCGTGTCACAACCCGACCCCGGGCCCGCGACTGATGCCCTACCTGGGCACCCTTACAGGTATACATCAGAGATAATCAGCAGAATATTCATAAACCCAGCAAGAAATAAATAACAGGTTAGCCGATAAGGCCACCTCCCTGGATATATAAAAATATACATAAATCCAAAAGCAGTTACCTCTTTTTTTTTTCAAAGCGACCCACAAGATATGACTACAGACCTCTAAGAGTTTTGACGTAACAACTGTGACGGGACAGGGCCCCGCCATACCCCTGAATGTACATAAATCTACAACCTTAGGGAACTGTACCAAAATACAAAGCCTCCGAAATAGTGGAGCTTCCCAACCAGCTGAACAGTGATCCTAAGAATGAGGATCAACAAGCTATGTACCTCAACCTGCGGTATGAACGCAAATTCCCAAGGAGGTCAAGACGAAATATGTACCAAGTATGTGAATTGCGTCAGAATGAAATCATAACAATCTATATAAAACAGAGACATGATGATAACCAAACTACGACACAATATATAAACAAATATGTCAAGTCGTGACGATGCCTCAAAGTCATTACACAAATATAACCATGGGTCTCACGCCCATAATATCAATCATGCCCGTGGAATTCCTTCCTCACTACCGGCAGTCCATGATATAATATAACACCAATATGTATACATGAACACCAGGTCCCACCTGTGTCATAAAAACTGTACGGGCCAAGTAGGAAAGCGAACCACCAGATCCATCCTGCATCATAAATGTTACACCCCAGAAATTCCAGGATATGTTTATAAGAACGTACGTAAGAACTCAAAAATGTTAAGATTTGAGATGAGTAAAAATTTATCAGAATTATGGAATTATCAGAAAACGAAATATTGCGACGAACGGGAGGGCGACACGTGTCACCCCCCCTTACTTGGTCTTGGACGAAAAATACATGTATAGGATGGTCATTTGACCATAATTTAAATGACTAAGTCTTGCAAAGACTAATAGCTTGACATTGTTGACTTGTCAAAGGGCCACTTGGCTTGATCCTTGTGAAATGCATCCAAGCCACCCATTTGTTTTAATCTTAACCCTTCCTTGTGTTATATAAGCTTACTAGTAGCAAGACAAGGCTTCCATACTTAGAGAAAATTTCAAGAATTGTGTTCTTCACTAACGGTAGCTCTCGGCTTTAGCTTAGGGTTTGAAGAGAAAATTTTCAATTGTTGTCCAATAAGCTCCCCACTTTAAACCAAGGTACCTAAGGGTATTGTAAGTGTATCTCAATAGAAAGATCCCGGAAAAATGGCGTTTTCGTATTAGTCGCAAGACGGAAAGTTAAGGAGTTCTTCAACTTTGAAGTTGGAACTTGAAGATAAGTTCTTCATAAGCTTCTAAGGGCTGCTTGGAGTGGATTGGAACGTCGAAAGGAGGAGCTAAAGTTGCTAAGGATCGACTTGTAAACTTGGATCATATTTGGGCTAAATGAGGTATAATCTTCGTCTTACTTTTGTAATTGAAGATTCCATGTTATTATAAGTTAGAAATGATCATGTGATATGTGTTATGAAGTTTGATAAGTGTTATGGAAATTTGGAAGCTCGAATCCGAAAATGACATGTTTAGCCATTTGAAATTGAAATACAATTTGGTCGATAATTAGAATCGTCGCATGTTATCTACTTGAATATTATAGTTGTTATAATCAATTGCGGCCTTATAACATGTTATACTAAACAACTTGGATTGAAAAGAAATTGGAAGAAGAATTGGTAGTGTTGCCCTAATTGCCGAATTGACATTGTAGTTTAGACTAGTTTGTTATATATTGTGGGGCGGAATTTTACATGTCTTGTTTAAGCGTGTAATCCCCTATTGTTAACTACTTTGTTGGGCCTTAAATGTGGCATGTTTGGTTATTGGATTCGGCCTTGAAAAAGGTGGCAAAGTATGTAGAAACAAAGGAAGTGCTGTCCGATTTTCCGTAGAATTTAGTGACTTTGCACCTAGAATATTCTACGTTTGAAGTAAGAAGTTAATAGACGTATTATGGTCATTATAGGTTGACATACTACGTACGGCGAATTGGACTTAGCAAGTGGATTAAACCGAAGAGGTATGTGGAACTTTCTTATCTCTTGAGCATGAATAAGTTGTAAATGTATAGTATGCGGTGACGTCTGAGATTTTGACAATCTAGGTCCATTTGATATCTTTGGCTTATTTTAAGAATGTCCAAGTTGATTGAGTTAGGGAATTAACTCACTTGTTTTAATATTAAGGATATCTTGGTTTTCAAAAGTTAAGAGACTTTAAGTATGTTGAAAGTATTAGTGATACTTATTTTGTTGGAAAGTTTAAGTCTCTTGGTTATAAAGAAGTATGTAAGTTGCTAATGTATAAAGCTAGTATAACGGCTTTATGGGAAGTTGGTTATAATAGCTTTATGGAAAGTTAAAAAGAGTGGTTTACTCTAAGTAATTTAAGTATGTTAAATAACTTGACATAACGAAAGGCAAATTGATTTAAAGGCATCAATTGCTTAAGGTTTTAAAAGAAAGAAGTCACTTGATTTAGAAGCCCGAAAATGTATTTTCTAAAAAGGTATTGTGACTTGTCTTAAAATGTAGTTATGACTTGATACTACGGTTATTAGTAACTTGGAAGTTTTATATGAAAATGAGTCATTTTAAAAGAATAGAAGTACGTAGTACTTTGGGTTAAACTCCCGGATTTATAATGACACGTTATTGCCTTAAGTAAACTAAAATGAGAGTGTATATGAATAAGACTAATAAGAAGTTAGGGGGATTTCTTAACTTGCTTATTTATTGTATGATAAGCCGGTAGTGCTTATGTTATGTATGATAAGTCGGTAGGGCTTATGTTATGTAGTTATGATGGCCAGTTGAGATAGGGTAAGAGTATATCTGAGGGGTAAATTCCCAAGATCGTTATACCACC
This sequence comes from Przewalskia tangutica, assembly GCA_029844215.1. Lineage (NCBI taxonomy): Eukaryota > Viridiplantae > Streptophyta > Magnoliopsida > Solanales > Solanaceae > Przewalskia > Przewalskia tangutica. The sequence continues at coordinate 24,884,592 of CM056720.1, read as the reverse complement.
TGCTTTACCACCTTCTCCAGGGTAAGAGTATATCTGAGGGGTAGTTCCCCAAGATCGTTATACCACCTTCTCCAGGGTAAGAGTATATCTGAGGGGTAGTTCCCCAAGATCGTTATACCACCTGCTTTACCACCTTCTCCAGGGTAAGAGTATATCCGGCGGTAGCTCCCCAAGATCGTTATACCACCTGCTTTACCACCTTCTTCAGGGTAAGAGTATATCTGAGGGGTAGATCCCCAAGATCGTTATACCACCTGCTTCAGGGTAAGAGTATAAATGAGGAGTAAATCCCCAAGATCGTTATACCACCTGTTTCCGTGGATTTGCTACCTATACTTTTGATTACTCTCATTGTTAGTAAGGCACCGTGTCGTTAATTGAGTTATCATACCGCTCTCCTTTATTATAGACTTATGATTTCATTACAAGATTTCGGTTCACATATTTGGTACATGTTATCGACCTCCTTCGGGCGGTCGTTCACGCCGCAGTAGAGTACTGTTCTTGATCCTCGCTCTTAGGATCACCGCTCACCGCTGAGAAGCTCCTTTATTCCGAGGCTTATCTCGGTATGGTCGGTTGTTGTACATTCTGGCCCGCCAGAGTGTTATTCTTAGAGTCCAGAGTCACATTGTGGTTTGGGTTGTAAAGAAAAAAAATGTACTGTTTTATTTGTATAGTTTACGGAAGGTGGCCTTATCGCTGCTTTGTTGTTATTTTATGTTTAAGCTTTTAAGTTGTGTATGTTCCGCCGCTATTCTCTCGATGTATATCAAGAAAGTGCCTGTGTAGGGCACCGATCGCGAGCTTGGTCGGTCGTGACAAAAGTGGTATCGAGCGCTTAGTCCTCTGAAAGTGTCTACGATCGTGTCTAGTAGTCTTGATTATCGGTGTGTTGCGCACCACATCTATAATCGTGAGGCCGCAGGACATTTAGGATTGGTTTCCATTCTTCTCACTCCGAGATCGTGCGATAAAGTCAGATGATTAAGTCGCTCTCCCTAACAAGTTATGTTGTTTGCAGTACGAGAAAGCGTGATGACCCAGAAAAGATTATATGGATTGCGTATCCAGGTTGGTAATGTTTGTAGTATAGTTGGTATTGTGACATACAACTATACAGATTTATGTATGAGGGTCAGACGCGTGTTGCCTAGAATGATTTTAGATTACCAGGACTTGGTAAGGACTAAAAATACCGGAAGGTATGAACAATTAAGGAACTCATCAAAGTTTTACGTGCTAATTTGAGATAATTAGGTGACGATGAGTTGTGTGAAATGAAATGGACCCTTAAGATGTTATAATTAAGGGACTAAATGGAAGACTATGTTAATAGGTTAAGCTACGTGGTATGATTAAGAGAATGGTACGGGTGAGATCCGTATGGAGTAAGTATGGTTGTTATGGTCAAGACAACACGATTATAGTATATTGAGAAGTTTTTGTGCCGTTTCTGAGGGCGATAAGTTAGGCTTGGAGCATGGAAATTGTGAGCCAGAATGTTGATAACCACCGAGACCTTAGATATATAAGGCCTTATCGGGTAGTAAAGTTAAGACAGACCAAGGAAAAGAGTTAAATACGACGCCGAGTCGAGTTGAAGACCTATTAAAGGTCGCCCCATAGCCTGAAATGGAATGGGATCAGTTGATAGTAGTGTTACACCCCGTAAGTTCAGGACATGTGTAAGTGAAGGTACGTAAGGAACACAAGACTTGGAAATATGTACGAAAGGAAGAATTGTTTTTCCGACGGGAAATCTTCCGGACGTCGGAAAGGAAAAATGTTCGTTATTGAGAATTGGATTCTCAAAATGCATTATTTGAAGAGTAAGGAACTTATTAGTATTATGGAAATTTATTTTTACGGATTTGGTCACGTGGGGCCCACCCGAGGAATTTTACGTTTTGTGGGTCCCACGAGGGTTACCGAATTTTATGAACGAATGAGAGGGCGACATGTGGCACCCCCATAAGTGGTCTTGGTCGAATTAGAGGAGGGGTATTTTGGTCATTGAACCTCTTGGAAGATAAGTCTTCAAAGCTTGACATAATTGACTAGTCAACTTGCCACTTAGGCTTGATCCATGTGATTTTAATCCTAACCTCACATTTGTTTAAGTCTAAGCCCTCCAATATGTGTTATATACTAACTAGTAGCAAGACTAGCTCATTAACACTTAGAAAATATTAGAGAAACTCTTGTTCTTCATGTGAGACCTCTCGGGTTTGGAGGAGTACCAACAAGAAAATTTTGTGATTTTGATCCTTTGTCCACAAGACTTTAACCCAATGTCCCTTATGGTATTGTAAGGATATCTCAATAGAAAGATTTCGGAAAAACGGAGTTTTCACGTTAGTCGCAAGGCGGAAACTAAGGGAGTTCTTCAACTTTGAAGTTGGAACTTGAAGAAGGGTTCTTCATAGGCCTCTAAGGAATGCTTGGAGCGGATTGGAACTTAAGGAAAGGAGCTAAGAATTTCTAAGGCGCGACTTTGGATCTTGGAAATTTTAAGGGCTTGAAAAGGTATATATTTTGTCGTTTTAGTAGTTAAGACTTACTTATTGTTGTAGCTATGGATTTTAGCAAGCATGTGTTATATAGTATGAAGTTTGATATGTTTATGGGCTATTGGAACTGTTATACCCCGTATTTCTGGAGTATGTACGTGAGGACGTACGTACAAAAGTGTAGCCTTAAAAGTTTAGGCCTAGGACGTTTTTTTGGGCACAACCCACACAAGGAATCGTTTTCCGACTAAACGCTTACACGCACTCGCGTAGGTAAATTCCGCTATGTCATTTCTAATTTTTGCGGATTTTTCCGAGCGACGGAACCCTTTTTGACCAACGAGAGGTGACACTTGTCACCTCAGTGACGCCGCTGGCCTTTTGCCTTGGGCGGTTGAGAGGCTTTGGGGCTTAGAACATGGACCTTTGTTTGTGGAGTGATTTGAGGAGTAGGTTAGGGGCACTTGGGCAAATCTTGGCCTCCACTTGCCCCACTTGGCTTGATCTTGGCCATTGGTTGGCCATGTCTTAGCCTATAAATACCCTCTCTTTGAAGACTTATTCATCACAAATTTCCAAGTCTAAATCCTCCTTCCCCTTGTGAGCCATCGTCCTAAGCCTCACTCCCTTTTTAGAAGCCTTGGCCGAATACCCCTAGCCCTAGCCAAACACTACCCCCTCCTTGGTAGAAAAGTTGCCTTCTAGTATTGTTATAATGCCCAAAATACCCTAGCCCAAATCCCTTAGTCCTTAGTAGAAGTTGTGAAGAACTTCTAAAGTTTCTTAGAGCTCTGAGCGCGTACAACTTAGGAGCTAAACCTTGCTCAGCGACTTTATCTAGGATATTATTGGGCTTCCGAGGTAACAAATTCTAACCCTCTTTGAATAAGAGAATACTTACTGTTGTAGTATTAGAATAAGTATTAAATACTTAGAAGAATATCACGTATAGAATTGAACTGCTACCACAATGAAGGGTTTAAAGAAGAATAATCAAATCAGATTTACATAGACTGCTTTCACTGATGAACTTGAGTAGCTCACCGTAGGAAGTCGCCCAATTTTCCGTAGGATATAGAACCCTCTGTTTAGAACTGTTTACAAAGTAGTCTGAACGTTGTTAGACGTGTCTGACTATTATAGGCTGATTCTCTGCGCGCGACATATTCAACTTGGCAGGCGGTTTTCACTGAGAAGGTATGTGATTCTTCCTAAAGCATGATATTTTACAATATATATATAGTACGGTAGACGTACGTGTTAATCGAATAATAACTATGGCAATGTCTTTTGACTTAAGCTGAATAATACTTACGAATGCCTCGCTTAAGCCCGACAACACTTACGCAATGCCTCACCTTAAGCCCGAATAATAAAGATCCAAAGCATTTCATAAGAATCTTCAATCATTTTTAATGTAAGAGAACTAACTGGTTTTAAAATGTAAGCTTAAGAGTTATACTAGCTTTATGGGAAGTTAAGTATAACCACTTAAGATTGATAAAAGAAACAAGTTTGCCTATGTGTTTATAATGCATTTATGTTGAATTGTGAAAAGAATAATAAGATGGTTTGATAAGTAGACATGATATGATGCTATGTGTTTTAGTATCTTGTAACGCTTGTATAAGAGAGTATCCTTGTTGTGCTTATGTTGTTTAAAGATAAGTTGTTATGTTAGTGTACTATCACTCACCTCTTGAGATGATCTGGAGGTTAAGCCCTCCGACGCGGGTAGACTCGCGGCACGGGACCATGATTCGAGAATACCTCACGCGGGTCGGGGGCCTATGCGAGCTACGAGAGTTCGTGTTAGTATGCGGGGTTATGCCTCACGCGGCCATGTGGCCATGCGACAACGAGTCCAGGCGATGCCGAGGAGTAGCTACCCGATGCGGGTTATACCTCACGCGCCCACGTGAGTGGCCTATGCGGACTCGAGTTCAGATTAGGCTTGCGGAATGACGATGTGGCGAGTGGCCTGTTTCGATCATTCGCAGCCTAGACAAGACCTATTACGCTACCTATTGTTGCTATTGTTTGTGATGTGGCACTCACGCATGCGTTTCTCGTTGTTTCACATATTTGTAAACCGGTTTTAAAATGATATGTTTTCATTTAAGTACTTTACAATTTCGCATACTTAGTACCGTTGTGCGACCTCCTTGAGTGCGTTCATGCCGCAGTAAGGGCAGCGGTGCTAGATCCGCATCCTTAGGATCTCTTTGCATTGGTGTCGAGCTCCATCTTCTCCTAAGCTCTACTTTTGGTATGATCTCCTCAGATTGTAGATAGTTTGTATGCAGTCGAGGTATGGCGGGCCCCTGTCCGCCATAGTTGTATATTTCCTTAGGTGCTGTAGTCATGTTGTGCGATGTCGGATGTAATCGCTAAACTGGTTTATATATATACGCCGAAGCGACGTTTGTTCACATAAATCGTGTCTTATTTTATAAATCTGTTTCATGTCTTGTTTTATATTTCCGATTACTCGATGTATGACTACTTGGGTGCCCGGTAAGGCACCAACACGCCCCGAACGGGTCGTGACAAAAGTGGTATCGAGCGCTTAATCCTCTGAAAGTGTCTACTGCATCGTATCTAGTAAGTCTTGATTATCGGTGTGTTGTGCACCACACCAATAATCGAGGCTATAGGATATTTAGGATTGGTTTCCATTCTTCTCATTCCGAGATCGTGCTTTAGAGTCATGTTATAGGTTCGACCCTCTAACGTATTCCTTTCTATGCGATTATGCCTCCACGTAGCGCAACCCGCGCCGCCTGGCAAGGCAAAGCGGAGGCTGCTAGCAGACACCCAGAGTCACGAGGCTCGTGCCCAGCCTATACCGTAGACGGCGAGTTCTATGACGCCGCCAAATTTCAAAGACCACGCACCCACACCTCATGTCCCACAGCTGGCGGAGAGTTAGGGTACAAGGAGATGGCCCACTATTGGCTAAAGTTGTGGCCCGATACGAGAGAGATTGATGCGGCGGTTCGGTTCAGCTCAGCTCGAGCCGCACCGTGGTGCACCCAGGCGTATAGTTTGAGACTACGAGATTTCTTGAGTTGTAGCCCGCCGTAGTTTTACGTCGAGGCGGAGGATGATCCGCAGGAGTTCATCCGTCATTCAGAGAATCATGAGGTGATCAAGGCCTCGGAGACAGAGTCTGTGACCTTTGGTTCGCATCGGCTGCGTGATACCGCTGTCGATTGGTTTGATTCATGGGAGTTATCCCGGGGAGAGCACGCGTCCCCAGCTACTTCTTGCCTCCACAGATGAGGAGGGCGCGGGCTGATAGATTTTTACTACTGAGGCAGAGAGGACGCACTGTCAGGGAGTACAATGTCGAGTTTGATTCATTGGCTCGATATGTCCCAACATTGGTAGCAGTTATGGAGGATAGGGTGCACCGCTACGCCACGGCTAGATGATTACATGGCGAGTCATGTGCGGGTGTTTCTCTTCAGCCGGGTATGGACATTACCCGCATGCAGGCTCACGCCCTTGGATGCGAGGAACGCAGAGGTCGACGAGTGGACAGACAGCAGCAGAAGAAGGCCAGGACGGGAGGGTCTTCTGGTGGCTATCGTGGTGGGCGGCCTCAGCAGCTAGCCTAGATTTGCACCACACCGGCTCGAGCACTCTGCACCGCCCTCGGCCACACCAGAGTATTCGAGGCGGGCCGGCCCTGGGCTTGACGTCTAGAGTAGCGAGTGCGCCGACGGACCACCCGGTGTGGCCGACGCGGTAGATCCCATTACGGGAAGTGTGGTGCATTTTTGGATCTTGTTACGATTGTGGCAGCGGTCATTTTGCGAGGATCGCCCGAAGCGGGGCCGGTGGTAGGGCTCGACGCCGTGTTCGCTGCGGCCATCATCTCCTACAATTACTCGCCCGGAGGCGGTACTCATGGGTCGGGTCGCGGCAGGTCGTGGCTCGTCCCGATTCTAGCGGTCCTCGAACCGCATTTATGCTTTGTCCACCGGGATCGTGAGGCCTCACCGATGTCGCCACGTACCTTATCGGTTCGGGTTTGATGTGTATGCTTTGATAGATCCGGTTCTACTCGTCCTATATATCTCCCTTGTTGCTAGTAGGATAGGGATAGAGCACGAGTCCATAGACCCTTTCGAGGTAGCTACGCGATGGGTGATTCGGTGGTAGCTCGGCGGGTATATAGAGCTTGTCCTGTGACCATTTACGATCGTCGGACTCAGCCGACTTGATAGAGTTGGAGATGATTGACTTCGACGTGATTATGGGGACGGATTGGCTAGCTTCTTGCTACGCCAATGTAGACAGAGAGAGTAGCAGTTCCGCTTTCTGAGGCCGGTTGTTGAGTGGGAGGAGCACCAGACGCCAGAGGTAGGTTTATTTCCTACCTCAAGGCTAGGAAGATGGTGCGTAAGGGTATATCTACCATCTCGTTCGGGTGTTTGATATCAAGCCGCGGTACCAGATTTTCGATCGGTTCGAGTCGAAGTTCCCAGACGTGTTTCGGATGACCTCCCGTATCCTCCCGAGAGGAGATCGAGTTTTGTATAGATGTGTTGCGGATACTCGGCTATTTCCATTCCGCCATACGTAATGGCACCGCCGAGTTGAGGAGTGAAGGACCGGTGAGGGATTTCTTTGGAGAAGGGTTTTATCGCACCTAGTGTTTCTCCCCGGGGCGCCAGATTGTTCGTAAAGAAGAAGGACGGGACGCTGCACATGTGTGTTGACTACAGGCAGCTGAACAAGGTGACCATTAAGAACGAATACCCCTTCCGTGATTGATGACTTGTTCGACCAGTGCGAGCGCGAGATGTTTCTCCAAGATTGATCTGCGATCGGGCTATCATCGTTCGTGTCGAGAGAGGTGGATGTCCTAGGGTGCATTCGGACGTGCGGGCATTATGAGTCTGTGGTCATGTCTTTGGTTGACCAATGCTCCGCGGTATTCATGGATTTGATGAACCGAGTGTTCAAACCATTTTGGACACGCTTGTGATAGTGTTCATCGATGATATCTTGGTTTATTCGCTCGGAAGCGAGGAGCATGCAGAGCATTTGAGGATGTCTTGGCTTCTCCAGACCAGCATTGTACGCCAAGTTTTCCAAATGTGAGTGTTGGTTGACTTCAGTGGCGTTTCTTGGGCATATTGTCGGGGTTGATGGCATTCGAGTGGATCTGACAAGATCGAGGCGATCGAGACTTGGCCGAGACCTACTACTCCGGCAGAGGTTCGCGATTTCGGGCCTTGCGAGTTATTATCGGCGGTTCGTGGAGAAGTTTGCTTCTATCTCGCACCATTGACTAGGTGACTCGTGCAGCCAAGTTCCATGGATCATGCTTGTGGCGGTGGTTTCCATTCTTGAAAAGAGATCGACGCAGCGCCCCGTTCTTACTCTTCCGTAGGTCGACGGTTATGTTGTGTATTGTGATGCGTCGGGCATCGGGTTGGGATGTGTGTTGATGCAGCATGGCGAGTTATAGCATATGCATCCCGACACCAAGAAACACGAGAGGAACTACCCACCCATGATTTGGAGTTGGCGGTGTGATTCACGCTTTCAAGATCCGGAGGCACTATTTGTATGGGGTTCACGTGGATATTTTTACGCACCACAAGAGCCTCCAAGATATCTTCACCGGAGGAGCTGAACTTACGGCGAGAGGCGGTGGTTAGAGTTGCTTAAGGATTACGATGTTGATATCCTGTACCACCGGAAGGCCAATGTTAGGGCGTATGCCTAGTCGTAGGTCGATGGGGAGCCTAATCGATGTGCGCTAGAGAGAAGGGACATGGTTCGTGATTTGCACCGATTAGCGAGCCTTGGTGTCCGCTTGATTGATTCCGATAGCTTGGTGGGGTTAGAGTTCGCGAGGTTGCCGAGTCTTCTCGTCGGCGAGGTGAAGAGGCAATTCGAGGATCGGCTTTGATTCGATATCGTGATACGCCTCTTCGTGAGGGCAAGGGTCCTTTGAGGTAGCACCGGATGGGGTGCTAAGGTTTGGCGGTGTGTGTTCCAGAGGTTTCGTGACTTGGCAGTTCTTGGGGAAGCACAACGCGGCGTTACTCTATCCATCCGGTCGACCAAGATGTACCACGACCTTAGATGTATTGGTGGGATGGCTTGAAGAGGGCGCTGCGAGTTCGTAGCTCAACGCCCGTGTTGTCGGCAGTGAAGGTAGAGCACGCAGGCCCGTGGTTTGTTCTGACGATTGAGATCCCGACTGGAAGTGGGAGGTAATCAACATGGACTTCATCACAGATTACCTCGCACTCGCAGGAGACATGATTCTATATGGGTTATCGCCGACAGTGACGAAATCAGCCCACTTTCTTCCCGTCAGACGACTTTTTCGGTGAGGATTATGCCGCACTTTACATCCGAGAGATTGTCGATCGCATGGAGTCCCTACTGATCATATCGCATGTGAGCCCGCCATTTAACTAACCGGAGGTCCTTCCGGAGGGTTTAGGACGCAGTGAGCCCGAGTAATCGCATTTCATCCACGCAGCCAGACGGGCGAGCAGCGCACTATCCGCACTCGAGGATATCTTTGCGAGCCGTGTTATCGACTTCAGATGGTAGTTGGGAGGATCATTTGCCTCTAGTTGAGTTCGCCATAATAATAGCTACCACTCCAAGATTCGGATGGCGCCTTAGAGGCCTTGTATGGGAGGAAGTGCGATCGCCTATAGGTTGGTTCGATGTAGGTGAGGTGCGGCTAGTGGGACCAGATTTGCGTGAGCGATGGATAAGGTGAAGCTTATCCGAGCGGCTATCGATACTCGTAGTCGGCCAGTCGATGCGCATCATCGTCGTCGGCATCTTGAGTTCGAGGTTCATGATTGGGTCTTCCTAAAGGTGTCACCCATGAAGGGTGTGATGCGATTCGGGAAGAAGGAAACTCGGCCCAAGGTACATTGGGCCGCTTCGATTGTCCGCAGGTAGGCAGGTTGCCTATGAGTTGATCTGCCGTCCGATCCGGAGGCGGTGCATCCGGTTTTCACGTATCTATCGGAGAGATGTATCGGGATCCATCTAGTACACCCGATTGACGATGTCCGTGTCGGGGTTATCGTATGAGAGATTCCCATAGCGATAATCGATCGTCCGTTAAGCGTCTGCGACGAAGGGCGTGGCTTCCGTCAAAGTCTTGTGGCGAACGAGCTCGGGGAGGAGATGACGTGGGAAGGCGAGGAGGACATGAGGCGTAGTATCCTCACCTATTTCCCACACCTCGTGTAATTCACTTTCCTACTTGTAAATCTTCATTATCGCTATGCCTAAGTATTGTTACGTGGCGTGTGTGGCATTTGCAATCTTAAGTTATGAAGAACCTTATCGATAATCGTTTGGAAGGAACATTCGGGACGAATGTTTCTAAGGAGGAGAATGTTATACCCGTATTTACGGAGTATATGCGTGAGGGCGTGCGTACAAAAGTGTAGCCTTAAAAGTTTAGGCCTAGGGCGTTTTTGGGCACAACCCACACAAGGAATCGTTTTCCGACGAACCGTTTTACACGACTCGCGTAGGGTAAATTCCGGCTATGTCATTTCTATTTTTTGCGGATTTTTCCGAGCGACGGAACCCTTGTTGACCAACGAGAGGGTGACACTTGTCACCCTCAAGTGGACGGCCAAGTGGCCTTTTGCCTTGGGCGGTTGAGAGGCTTTGGGGCTTAGAACATGGACCTTTGTTTGTGGAGTGATTTGAGGAGTAGGTTAGGGGCACTGGGCAAATCTTGGCCCTCCACTTGCCCCCCACTTGGCTTGATCTTGGCCATTGGTTGGCCATGTCTTAGCCTATAAATACCCCTCTCTTTGAAGACTTATTCATCACAAATTTCCAAGTCTAAATCCTCCTTCGCGCCTTGTGAGCCATCGTCTAAGCCTCACTCCCCTTTTTAGAAGCCTTGGCGAATACTCCCCCTAGCCCTAGCAAACACTACCCCCTCCTTGGTAGAAAAGTTGTCTTCTAGTATTGTTATAATGCCCAAAATACCCTAGCCCAAATCCCTTAGTCCTTAGTAGAAGTTGTGAAGAACTTCTAAGGTTTCTTGGAGCTACCGGAGCGTACAACTTAGGAGCTAAACCTTGCTCAGGCGCGACTTTATCTAGGATATTATTGGGCTTACTGAGGTAACAAATCCTAACCCTCTTTTGAATAAGAGAATACTTACTGTTGTAGTATTAGAATAAGTATTAAATACTTAGAAGAATATCACAGAATAGAATTGAACTGTTACCAGTAGAAGGGTTTAAAGAAGAATAATCAAACCAGATTTACATAGGACTGCTTTCTGATGAACTTGAGTAGCTCACCGGTAGGAAGACGCCCAATTTTCCGTAGGATATAGAACCCTCTGTTTAGAACTGTTTACAAAGTAGTCTGAACGTTGTTAGACGTGTCTGACTATTATAGGCTGATTCTCTGCGCGCGACATATTCAACTTGGCAGGCGGTTTTCGCTGAGAAGGTATGTGATTCTTCCTAAAGCATGATATTTTACAATATATATAGTACGGTAGACGTACATGTGTTAACTGAATAATAACTACGGCAATGTCTTTTGACTTAAGCCTGAATAATACTTACGGAATGCCTCACTTAAGCCTCAATAACACTTACGACAATGCCTCACGCTTAAGCCGAATAATAAAGATCCAAAGCATTTCATAAGAATCTTGAATCATTTTTAATAAAGAGAACTACGGTTTTTAAACAGAAGCTTAAGAGTTATACTAGCTTTATGGGAAGTTAAGTATAACCACTTAAGATTGATAAAAGAAACAAGTTTGCCTATGTGTTTATAACAGACTTATGTTGAAGTGTGAAAAGAATAATAAGATGGTTTGATAAGTAGACATGATAGGATGCTACGGGTGTTAGTATCTTGTAACGCTTGTATAAGAGAGTATCCTTGTTGTGCTTATGTTGTTTAAAGATAAGTGTTATGTTAGTGTACTATCACTCACCTCTTGAGATGATCTGGGAGGTTAAGTGCCCTCCGACGCGGTAGACTCAAAGTGATGCAGGACCATGATTCGAGAATACCTCATGCGGGTCGGGGGCCTATGCGAGCTACGAGTTCGTGTTAGTATGCGGGGTTATGCCTCATGCGGGTATGTGCCATGCGGACAACGAGTCGGGGCGATGCAGGAGTAGCTACCCTCGATGCGGGTTATACCTCATGCGGGCCCGTGAGTGGCCTATGCGACTCGAGTCGAGATTAGGCTTGCGTAATGATGATGGGCGAGTGGCCTGTTTCGATCATTCGCGGCTGAGACAAGACTATTACGATTACCTATTGTTGCTATTGTTTGTGATGTAGCACTACGTGCGGTTTCTCGTTGTTTCACACATATTTGTAAACCGGTTTTAAAAATGATATGTTTTCATTTAAGTACTTTCTGATTTCGCATACTTAGTACCGTTATCTTGACCTCCTTCTGCCGTGTTCATGCCGCAGTGCAAGCGGCAGTGCTAGATCCGCATCCTTAGATCTCTTTGCATTGGTGTCGTGAGCTCCATCTTCTCCGAGGCTCTACTTTTGGTATGATCTCCTGTATTGTAGATAGTTTGTACAGTCGGTATGGCGAGCCTGTCCGCCATAGTTGTATATTTCCTTAGGTGTAGTCATGTTATGCGATTTCGGATGTAATCGCTAAACTGGTTTATATATATATATAAAGGCGACGTTTGTTCACATAAAGCGTGTCTTATTTTATAAACTGTTTCATGTCTTGTTTTATATTTCCGCTGATTACTCTGATGTATGACTACTTGGGTGCCCCGGTAAGGCACCAGTCACGGGCCCCGGAATGGGTCGTGACAGGAACCCTAATCCGAAAACTAGCATGTTTAGCTTTAAGATTGGAATTCAAGTTGATTATTAGTTTAAGTCGTCGCATGTTGAATAAAGAAGGAAATTTTAGTTGTTGAAGTTGTTAATGACTAAGTAACATGTCGACTTAAGAACTTGAAATTGGAAAAGGATTGGAAAAGACGTAGTGTTATTGGTTATATGTTGGCCGAGAATGGCTAGTGTAGTATTATACTATTTGGTATGAATTGTGGGGCGGAATATTACACGTATTGTAAGGCGTGTAATCCCCTTTGTTTGGTTGTTGTTGGAGCCTTAAATGTGGCTTGTTGGTTATTGTATTCGGCCTTGAAAAAGGTGGCAAAGTGAGTATAAACAAATGAAGTCTTCGATTTTCCGTAGAATTAGAGACTAAATACTTAGTATTATTCTACATAGAGACTAGAAGTTGATAGTCCTGTTGTGACCATTTTAGGTTGACACTTCTACGTACGGCGTATTCGGCTTAGCTTGAGAATTTTAGCCGAAAAGGTATGTGAACTATCTCCTCTCCTAGTATGATTCCTTAGAATAAAGAAAGTAAGTTTTACTCCTTAAATGATCCATTCCTTAGTTGTATTTGGATTGCCTAAAATAGAATTTGTTCTATGTACTTCCTTGATTGTACTTTGATGTTTAGATTGCAAGTTGTAGAATCCATTCTCTTGATGAAGTTTGGATTCTTAAAAGTGAAGGTATTTTACTTAAAGTACATGTAGTCTTAAAAAGGAAGTGGTTTCCAAATCTTTTGGCTAGTGCCTTAGTTCTAAAACCTAAAGGTCATCATAATGACTTTAGGAGTCAAAAGTGATTTACTTATTTGATTTAAAGAGGAGAAATGACATGATTTAAGAGAAGTAACTTGTGTTAAGGGTGAAGTTACTTGAGGTTTAAAAAGTAGAAGAAAACTTGTTTTCTAACTATTAAGAGACTTGAAGTATTTTGAAAGTTAAGAACTTGATTTGTAAGTATGTGATACTTGGTTTTAATAGCAAAAGTCTCTTGGTTATCAAGGAATGGATAAGTCTAAAACCATAAAGGGTTATAACGGCTTTATGGGAAGTTGGTTATAACGGCTTTATGGAAGGTTTAGAAAGTTGTCTATTTTGATTAATCGGCATAAGTTGCCTAGATTGTGAAAATTTGGAGTTACTTGATTTCAAGCTTTGAAATGAGTTTTCTAAAGGAGTAGTAACTTACTTTGAAAAATAGACACGCCTTGATACTACGGGTGTTAGTATCTTGGGGCTTTACATAGAAAGGAGTCTTTTATAAAAGAATATGCATTATGTAGTACTTTGGCTTGATAAATTGAGAATTTGTCTAAGTGTGCCTTGATAAGTACTTTGACTTGTTAAAAGAGAATTATTCTATGTATGCCTTGATTAGTACTTTGGCTTGATAAATTGAGAATTTGTCTAAGTGTGCCTTGATAAGTACTTTGACTTGTTAAAAGAGAATTATTCTATGTATGCCTTGATTAGTACTTTGGCTTGATAAATTGAGAATTTGTCTAAGTGTGCCTTGATAAGTACTTTGACTTGTTAAAAGAGAATTATTCTATGTATGCCTTGATTAGTACTTTGGCTTGATAAATTGAGAATTTGTCTAAGTGTGCCTTGATAAGTACTTTGGCTTGTTAAAGAGAATTATTCTAAGTGTGCCTTGATAAGTACTTTGGCTTGTTAGAGAGAATTATTCTAAGTGTGCCTTGATAAGTACTTTGGCTTGTTAAAGAGAATTATTCTAAGTGTGCCTTGATAAGTACTTTGGCTTGTTAGAGAGAATTATTCTAAGTGTGCCTTGATAAGTACTTTGACTTGTTAAAAGAGAATTATTCTATGTATGCCTTGATTAGTACTTTGGCTTGATAAATTGAGAATTTGTCTAAGTGTGCCTTGATAAGTACTTTGACTTGTTAAAAGAGAATTATTCTATGTTTGCCTTGATTAGTGCTTTGGCTTGATAAATTGAGAATTTGTCTAAGTGTGCCTTGATAAGTACTCTGGCTTGTTAAAGAGAATTATTCTAAGTGTGCCTTGGTAAGGACTTTGGCTTGTAATTAAGGATTTGCCTATGTGTGCTGGAAATAGCCGGTTGTGTGCTATTGTTATATCGGTCGTTTCGGGGTCATTCCCCGGGTTGGTGGCATTTGCATAATTCCGTGGATTTGCTACCCACGATGCGAGGAATACCTCATGCGAGTCCGTAGGGCTTATGCGGGTGAAATAGTCCCATGCGGGTGGGTCCAGCCTATGCGAGGAATACCTCATGCGAGTCCGTAAGGGCTTATGCGGGTGAAATAGTCTACGCGAATACCTCACGCGGGTCCACGCGGCTACGCGGTGAAATAGTCCCGAGTAGGATGGCTAAATGATCTGCGCGGATGGTCCTGTTTTGATCATGAGCTTCCTAGTTTATATTGTAAGGATACTCTTGCTTACTCTCATTGTTAGTAAGGCACAATGTGTTGTAATTTGATTATCATATATGTCCCCGGTTGTTTGTGTTACCCTATGGTCATGCTTTTCGATGTGGGATTAGGGACATGAGACCACGTGGTATTTAGGACACGTGGACCGTGTTCATGTATCCTTATTGGTGTTATTACATCGGATCGCCAGTAGTGAGGAAGGATTCCACGCATGATTGATATTATGGGCGTGAGACCCATAGTTATATTTGAGTAGTGACTTTGAGGCTGCGTCCCGACTTGATATGATCGCTTATGTTTTGTATCGTAGGTTGGCTATCATACATGTCTCCGCTTTGTTTAGATCGTTATGATTTCATTACGATTTCATCGCTCACATACTGTACATTCTTCGTCTTGTTACACCCCGGAAATTCGGGATACGTTTGTAGGGCGTGCACGTAAGAACTCAAAATGTTAAGATTTGAGGCGAGTAAATTTATCTAATTATGGAATTGTCGGAAAACGAAATATTGCGGCGAGCGGGAGGCGACACGTGTCACCCCCAGTGGTCTTGGACGGAATTGTCTTGGATGGAATGGTCATTTGACCAATTTTAGGATGGCCAAGTCTTGCAGACTAATAGCTTGATATTGTTGACTTAGTCAAGTCCACTTGCTGGGATCCATGTGAAACTTATCTAGGCCAACCATTTGTGTAGATCTTGACCTCCATAGTATTATATATGTGTACAAGTAGCAAGACAAGGCTTTTAACACTTAGCTAAATTTTCAAACAAATCTTGAAGAGCATTAAGAGGGCTCTCGGCTTTTAGGAGGGTTTCAGAGAAGAATTTTCAATTGTTGTCCAATAATCTCCCACTTTAAACCAAGGTACCTAAGGGTATAGTAAGCGTATCTCAATAGAAAAATCTCGGAAAAGATAGTTTTGGGTTAGTCGCAGGCGAGAACCTGAGGGTTATTCAACTTTGAAGTTGGAATTTGAAGATGAGTTATTCTTAAGCTTCTAAGTTGCTTGGAGTGGATTGGAGCGTCGAAGGAGGAGCTAAAATTGCTAAGGATCGACTTGTAGTCTTGGATCATATTTGGGCTAATATGAGGTATAATCTTCGTCTTACTTTTGTAATTGAAGATTCAATGTTATTATAAGTTAGAAATGATCATGTGATATGTGTTATGAAGTTTGATAAGTGTTATGGAATTTTAAGAGCTCAAAACCGAAATGGCATGTTTAGCCCTTTGAAATTGTAATACAATTTTAGTCGTTAATAGAAATCGCATGTTGCCTACTTAGAGATTATGGATTGTTATAATCAAATACGACTTGATATCATGTTATGCTACCAATTTGGATTGAAATGGAAATTTGATAAGAATTGGTAAGGTTGAACTCAAGGTGGCCGAATTTGGACTTTTTAGTTTATTTTTCATTTGTATTGGACTACTTTCTAAATTGTGAGCCAATTGGGGCTGTTTAGTTAGTCATTTGTATTGGAGTACCTTATAGAAATTGTGAGCCAATTGGGGCTGTTTGGTTATTGTATTCGGCCTTGAAAAGGTGGCAGTAAGTAGAAACAAAGGAGGTGTCATTCGATTTTCCAGAATTTAGCGACTTAGCACCTAAAATATTCTACGATGAAGTAAGAAGTTAATGGACGTATGGTGACCATTATAGGTTGACGTACTAGGTATAGCGTATCCTACTTGAAGAATGGAATAGCTCGAGTGGAAGTACTTTGGAGCTTTTTGCTATTTGTCGACAATCGTCGCGAGGTATGTGAACCTCTTCCTTCCTTTGGCATGATTCTATGTATGGAATATACCGTGGTATCATTTCATGTTTCTGTTACTCTTAGAAGTTAAGAGGTAGTTATGTTGAATTACTCTATGTAAAAGCTACGTCTAAGAAATCCTAAGTCCTTACCAAGTCTTATGGGGATGTTGGTAGAGTCTTTAGGAAGTATTTGAGTCGAGTTGACTCGGCAAATTTACGGCACGAATGAGAATAAGTATCGAACAAGCCATTGCAGCGTTAATAAAGGAAAATGTAATGACAATTAATTATGTTAAAACAAGTAGAATTCTCCATCTGCATAAAAGCTAAGATAAGACAAAATTGTATTACATTTTCTAGATCATGGCTACTTGAATAAGATCGTTATAAATAAGTATAACTTATTCACAACGCACCAAAGTATATGTTACTTAATTTAAAAGAGTTTACGTATGGAGTTTTTAAGACTTGAAACTTGTTTTCTTAAAAGTTAAGAGACTTGAAGTATTTTGAAAGCTATGTGATTTGATTTGAAAGTATAAGTCTCTTGGTTATAAAAAGAATGAATTAGTTTAAGGCATAAAGTTAGTATGACGACTTTATGGGAAGTTGGTTATAATAACTTTATGGAAGGTTAAGAGAATGGTTTCTCTAATGTAAGCAAAGAATGTTTGAAATAAAGAGAAGGCAAATTGTTTTAAAGGTACCAATTGCTTAAGGTTTTTAAGTAAGAAGTCACTTGATTTAGAAGTCGGTAATTGTATTTCTAAAAAGGTAGTGTGACTTGTCCTGAAAGGTACAGATGACTTGATACTACGGTTGTTAGTATCGGGAAGTTTTGTTTGAATAAGAGTTTTCTAAAGGAGTAGAGGTCGTAGTACGTTGGGTTAAATTCGGGTTTTATATGACATTATCGACCCGAGACGGGCCGGCAAGATACCTTTACGCGCACTATATGACATTATCGACCCGTAGATGGCGGGCGGTATACCTTACGCGAGACTATATGACATTATCGACCCGAGACGGGCGGGCGATACCTTACGCGCACTATATGACATTATCGACCGAGACGGGCGGGCAGATACCTTTACGCGCACTATATGACATTATCGACCCGAGACGGGCGGGCAAGATACCCACGCGCACTATATGACATTATCGACCCGCAGATGGGCCGGCAGATACCTTACGCGCACTATATGACATTATCGACCCGCAGACGGGCCGCAAGATACCTACGCGCACTACATGACATTATCGACCGTGAACGGGCGAAAGATACCTTTACGGGCGCACTAGATGGCGTTATCGACCGAGTTGGGCGGGCAAGATACCTTTACGCGCACTACGTGACCTTGATCGCGCGTCTAGATTGGTAGGGTAGTATAGGTGCCCCTCCTACAGGCCGGATTATACTTATGAAAGATAGGTAAGTTATATAGTAATGAACTTAATGATTTTCCTAATCATGCACGTAAGAATGTGGCTATAGTTTTTATAGAGAATGAAAAGATAATAAGGTGCGATTAAGTTCATGTGGTAATGACACCAGATCCGTATGTATCTTTATACTTGTCCTTGTCATTCTTTTGTGCGATTATGATACATTTCAGACGTTATTTGCTCCATATTACACTGTTGTAATCGACCCCGCCGAAGCTGCGTTCATGCCCGCAGTTTTAGGTACCAGGTTGGCGATCCTCTCTTAGGATCTCGGTTGATGTTTGAGAAAGCTCCATTTGCTCCGGAGGCTTATCTCTTGGTATGGTTTTCCCTGAAGTAGTAGATTCATGTATATTCAGGGGTATGGCGGGGCCCTGTCCCGCCACAGTTGTTATGTTAAAAATCTTAGAGGTCTGTAGTCACATTTTGTGGGTCAGTTGTAAAGAAAATGAGGCAACTGCTTCGGTTGTGTATATTTATGTCCAGGAAGGTAGCCCTATCGGCTAACCTGTTGTTTTACTTCTGTTGTTTTATTTTTAAGGTTCATGTATGTTCCGCTGATTATCTCTGATGTTTACCTGTAAGGGTGCCCAGGTAGGGCACCGCCGCGTCCCGGGTCGGGTCGTGGCATCGACCTCGCCGAAATTGCGTTCACTCTGCAGTTTAGGTACGCAGTTTGGTGATCGGCAGGTGTAGGACCCTGCTCAGAGTTTTTGGATAGCTCCCTCTGTCCAAGAGTTTATCTTTTTGGTATATATCCTTCAAGATCAGGCTTTATGCAGTTTTGGGTCTGGCGGGCCTTGTCCGTCATATTTCAGATTTAACTCCTAGAGTGCAGATTCATATGTGGGATTGGACTCATGCGGTGTAGTGTCTTTTGTTTATGTATATACGGCATTGTCGGCTTTGCCACTTACGCATGTTGTTTTAAAAGAAAAAAAAAGAGGTGTTATTTAATTTCCGCAGATTCCTTGGATTGTTAAGGAAGAAGGGTGCCTGTAGGGCACGATCCACGCCCGGTTCGGGCGTGAGTGGTATCGAGCGATCGGTCCTCGGAATGTCTACAGCACGTGTCTAGTAAGTCTTGATTATCGGTGTGTTGCGCGCCACACCCATAAGAGAGGCTACAGACATTTAGGAGTTGGTTTCTATTCTTCTCACTCTAGATCGTGCCATGAGCCGTGTTAGTAAGAAAATTCCTCTCGACGTATTGTTGTGTTCTGATTATGCCTCGAGGGCACAGCCGCCCGAAGTGCAAAAAGGTAGCAAGAGCTACTAGTCGACTCAGAGAGTTGATAGGGCTTATGCCTGTGGTATCTGGATGTTGTTCGCGATGCGAGTTCTTCGCGCCAGTTTGAGGCCCCAAAGACGAGCCTCCAGTTTCGTTTAGAGAAGACTATAGGGTCATGAGAAGCGATTATGTTTTTGGCCAAGATAAGCGGAGCTAGCGGTTGTAAGTGATAGTACCCAGGTAGGGATACTTTGATTAGTAAAGTGAGAAGTAAGAATGTTGACAAGAATGATAGGTGAACCGAGACTATAGTTGTATAAAGTTCACAAGTTGTAATTACCAGTATAAGTGTAAGACCGATAGGGAAGATTATGCAGAGAAATACTTTGGCTTATGTGGACGAACCTCTAGTGAACAGGATAGGGTAAGAAGTACCTTGAGATAAGAGAGATTATTTGCACTAAGAACGAAGTTAAGGGTGTGATGAGTCGTTATGGACTCATTTGGTCACCGATAGTTTGGAATGGGGTGATGTCGATTAGAAATGGTCCCAGTTATGTGGTAGGGTCCCGAGGATGCAGGCCCAAGTTTAGTTAATTGTTATGCGAGTTTGTGGGCCAGCGTTCCACCGAACTAGGTCGTAGGACCAGAAGAGCCTTAGCGGAAATTCAAGTAGCATAATGGCCAAGTTGGTTAGTAACTCCAAGTTGGGAGCAAACAAATTTGAGATTTTGTGCGTGTACTAGATGAGTTTGAAAGTACAGAAAGTATGACAAGTAAGGAAAGAAAGGAACCTCTAAGGATCCCGTATTTTAGAAGACTGTAACCTTCGAGTTTTGTGAGAAGGGGTCGCGGACGAAAGGTCCATTGATATGTTTACGTATGTTAGGCGATGACCAAGTGTGGCATCGTTAGTCTTGTGGAGTATTGATTGATAAGCATAGTATAGAGTTTATGTCGGAGTTTGTATAGCTTGACAACCGACTAAGAACATTCGGGGACGAATGTTTCTAAGGGGGGAAGAATGTTACACCCCGTAAGTTCAGGACATGTGTAAGTGAAGGTACGTAAGGAACACAAGACTTGGAAATATGTACGAAAGGAAGAATTGTTTTTCCGACGGGAAATCTTCCGGACGTCGGAAAGGAAAAATGTTCGTTATTGAGAATTGGATTCTCAAAATGCATTATTTGAAGAGTAAGGAACTTATTAGTATTATGGAAATTTATTTTTACGGATTTGGTCACGTGGGGCCCACCCGAGGAATTTTACATTTTGTGGGTCCCACGAGGGTTACCGAATTTTATGGACGAATGAGAGGGCGACATGTGGCACCCCCATAAGTGGTCTTGGTCGAATTAGAGGAGGGGTATTTTGGTCATTGAACCTCTTGGAAGATAAGTCTTCAAAGCTTGACATAATTGACTAGTCAACTTGCCACTTAGGCTTGATCCATGTGATTTTAATCCTAACCTCACATTTGTTTAAGTCTAAGCCCTCCATATGTGTTATATACTAACTAGTAGCAAGACTAGCTCATTAACACTTAGAAAATATTAGAGAAACTCTTGTTCTTCATGTGAGACCTCTGAGTTTGGAGGAGTACCAACAAGAAAATTTTGTGATTTTGATCCTTTGTCCACAAGACTTTAACCCAATGTCCCTTATGGTATTGTAAGGATATCTCAATAGAAAGATTTGAAAAAGCGAGTTTTCACGTTAGTCATGGCGGAAACTAAGGGAGTTCTTCAACTTTGAAGTTGGAACTTGAAGAAGGGTTCTTCATAGGCCTCTAAGGAATGCTTGGGCGGATTGGAACTTAAGGAAAGGAGCTAAGAATTGCTAAGTAGCGACTTTGGATCTTGGAAATTTTAAGGGCTTGGAAAGGTATATATTTTGTCGTTTAGTAGTTAAGACGTACTTATTGTTGTAGCTATGGATTTTAGCAAGCATGTGTTATATAGTATGAAGTTTGATATGTTTATGGGCTATTGGAACCTAATCCAAAACTAGCATGTTTAGCTTTAAGATTGGAATTCAAGTTGATTATTAGTTTAAGTCGCCGTGTTGAATAAAGAAGGAAATTTTAGTTGTTGAAGTTGTTTATGACTAAGTAACATGTCGACTTAAGAACTTGAAATTGGAAAAGGATTGGAAAAGACGTAGTGTTATTGGTTATATGTTGGCCGAGAATGGCTAGTGTAGTATTATACTATTTGGTATGAATTGTGGGGCGGAATATTACACGTATTGTAAGGCGTGTAATCCCCTTTGTTTGGTTGTTGTTGGAGCCTTAAATGTGGCTTGTTGGTTATTGTATTCGGCCTTGAAAAAGGTGGCAAAGTGAGTAGAAACAAAGGAAGTGCTGCCCGATTTTCCGTAGAATTAGAGACTAAATACTTAGTATTATTCTATATAGAGACTAGAAGTTGATAGTCTTGTTGTGACCATTTTAGGTTGACACTTCTACGTACGGCGTATTCGGCTTAGCTTGAGGATTTTAGCCGAAAAGGTATGTGAACTATCTCCTCTTCTAGTATGATTCCTTAGAATAAAGAAAGTAAGTTTTACTCCTTAAATGATCCATTCCTTAGTTGTATTTGGATTGCCTAAAATAGAATTTGTTCTATGTACTTCCTTGATTGTACTTTGATGTTTAGATTGCAAGTTGTAGAATCCATTCTCTTGATGAAGTTTGGATTCTTAAAAGTGAAGGTATTTTACTTAAAGTACATGTAGTCTTAAAAAGGAAGTGGTTTCCAAATCTTTTGGCTAGTGCCTTAGTTCTAAAACCTAAAGGTCATCATAATGACTTTAGGGGAGTCAAAGGAGTGATTTACTTATTTGATTTAAAAGAGGAGAAATGGCATGATTTAAGAGAAGTAACTTGTGTTAAGGGTGAAGTTACTTGAGGTTTAAAAAGTAGAAGAAAACTTGTTTTCTAACTATTAAGAGACTTGAAGTATTTTGAAAGTTAAGAACTTGATTTGTAAGTATGTGATACTTGGTTTTAATAGCAAAAGTCTCTTGGTTATTGAAGGAATGGATAAGTCTAAAACCATAAAGGGTTATAACGACTTTATGGGAAGTTGGTTATAACGACTTTATGGAAGGTTTAGAAAGTTGTCTATTTTGATTAATCGGCATAAGTTGCCTAGATTGTGAAAATTTGGAGTTACTTGATTTCAAGCTTTGAAATGAGTTTTCTAAAGGAGTAGTAACTTACTTTGAAAAATAGACACGCCTTGATACTACGGGTGTTAGTATCTTGGGGCTTTACATAGAAATGAGTCTTTTATAAAAGAATGTACGTATGTAGTACTTTGGCTTGATAAATTGAGAATTTGTCTAAGTGTGCCTTGATAAGTACTTTGACTTGTTAAAAGAGAATTATTCTATGTATGCCTTGATTAGTACTTTGGCTTGATAAATTGAGAATTTGTCTAAGTGTGCCTTGATAAGTACTTTGACTTGTTAAAAGAGAATTATTCTATGTATGCCTTGATTAGTACTTTGGCTTGATAAATTGAGAATTTGTCTAAGTGTGCCTTGATAAGTACTTTGACTTGTTAAAAGAGAATTATTCTATGTATGCCTTGATTAGTACTTTGGCTTGATAAATTGAGAATTTGTCTAAGTGTGCCTTGATAAGTACTTTGGCTTGTTAAAGAGAATTATTCTAAGTGTGCCTTGATAAGTACTTTGGCTTGTTAGAGAGAATTATTCTAAGTGTGCCTTGATAAGTACTTTGACTTGTTAAAAGAGAATTATTCTATGTATGCCTTGATTAGTACTTTGGCTTGATAAATTGAGAATTTGTCTAAGTGTGCCTTGATAAGTACTTTGACTTGTTAAAAGAGAATTATTCTATGTATGCCTTGATTAGTACTTTGGCTTGATAAATTGAGAATTTGTCTAAGTGTGCCTTGATAAGTACTTTGACTTGTTAAAAGAGAATTATTCTATGTATGCCTTGATTAGTGCTTTGGCTTGATAAATTGAGAATTTGTCTAAGTGTGCCTTGATAAGTACTTTGGCTTGTTAAAGAGAATTATTCTAAGTGTGCCTTGGTAGGGACTTTGGCTTGTAATTAAGGATTTGCCTATGTGTGCTGGAAATAGCCGGTTGTGTGCTATTGTTATATCGGTCGTTTCGGGGTCATTCCCCGGGTTGGTGGCATTTGAATAATTCCGTGGATTTGCTACCCACGATGCGAGGAATACCTCATGCGAGTCCGTAGGGCTTATGCGGGTGAAATAGTCCCACGCGGGCGGGTCCAGCCTATGCGAGGAATACCTCATAAGAGTCCGTAAGGGCTTATGCGGGTGAAATAGTCTATCTGAGGAATACCTCACGGGTCCACGCGCCTATGCGGGTGAAATAGTCCCGAGTAGGATGACTAAATGATCTTGCGGATGGTCCTGTTTGATCATGAGCTTCTAGTTTATATTGTAAGGATACTACGCTTACTCTCATTGTTAGTAAGGCACAATGTGTTGTAATTTGATTATCATATATGTCCCGGATTTGTTTGTGTTACCCTATGGTCATGCTTTTACGATGTGGGATTCCGGACATGAGACCACGTGGTATTTAGGACACAGTGGGGTGGGTGTTCATGTATCCTTATTGGTGTTATTACATCGTGATCGCCGGATGAGGAAGGATTCCACGCATGATTGATATTACGGGCGTGAGACCCATAGTTATATTTGAGTAGTGACTTTGAGGGCTGCGTCCCGACTTGATATGACCGCTTATGTTTTGTATATCGTAGGTTGGCTATCATACATGTCTCTCCGCTTGTTTAGATTATGATTTCATTACGCATTGATCGCTCACATACTTGGTACATTCTTCGTCGACCTCCTTGGAAGCTGCGTTACATGCCGCAGTTTAGGTATCTGTTTGGTGATCGGCAGTGTAGAATCCGCCGTGGTTTTGGATAGCTCCTCTGTCCGAGTTTATCTTTTGGTATATATCCTTCAAGCAGGCTTTATGCATTTTGGTCTACGGGGCCTTGTCCCGTCATATTTCAGTTTAACTCCTAGAGGTCTGTATTCATATGTGGGATTGGACTCATGTACGGTGTAGTGTCTTTTGTTTATGTATATATGGCAGCCTTGTCGGCTTTGCCCTTGCACGTACGGTTGTTTTAAAAGAAAAAAAAAAGAGGTGTTATTTAATTTCCGCAGATTACTTGTATTGTTAAGGTAGAAGGGTGCCCAGGTAGGGCACCAGTCACGGGCCCGGGGTTCGGGGCGTGACAAGTAGTCCCGCCACGTGACAGGGTCACGAGGGTGCAAGGCCCAAGTCTAGTTAATCATTTTACGGGTTCGTCGACACATTCCACCGGAACCAGGTTGTGAGAGCCGGGACTGGCCTTATGTTGTTTAAATTAGTAACTCCAAAGAGTGGAGGCCAGAGTTAGTATGAAATTTATGTACGTATGCTAGTATAAGTTTGGGAAGTACGAAAAGAGTACGACCAGTGAAAAAGAGAGCAACCAAGTGTAAAGAAATAAAGCCTGAATCCACGAGGACCTTTCGAGGTGACTACCAGTGGCGTTGGTGTAGCCGGCGGGTAGATAATAGTTACCGTAACGATACGATCGTTGGACCACTAGCAGAGCGCTTATGTGACGGTCGAGGTCATTATGAGTACGGGCTAGTTGGCCTCTTGTTATGACAACGTTGACTGCAGAGAGAGATTGGCTCGATTTCAGTTTTCTGGTAAGCTAATTATCCAGTGTAAAGGAAGAGAAGTGGTGGTAACCAGTGAATTATCCTTCCTTCTTTGACATCATTGTTTTTTTTATAAGTCCGTGACTTGTTCATTCGAGGTAAATTGGCAGAAGTAAGTAATAATTGAATTTGAAGGAATTTATGTTAAGTGCCCTAGTAGGTACTTGGAGTTGGTTTGGTGTGGCGGTCAGGGCCAAGACCTTCCGGATAATTTCAGGAAAACGTGCAAGGCAAGAATAAAATAAGTACGAGTGCTGCCGGCGGAAGGCTGAGTGCATCTTAGGTAGATTTTGAAAATCTATACGATTAAGGTGGCGCTTGATGATTTAGATTTTGATAGAGAGATAAGTTCTCTCCCCCACGAAAAAGGACAGTTTTACGTATTATGGGGTTGTGTGTACCCATGTTGTTAGACGAAGGATAGGAGACTGGTAAGGTCTTTAGAATCGTCATGCCATAGGTTACAGTTTTAGGTAATCGTGGGAAAAGTATTGTGTTGGGGTAATTAAGAACGACATTACGAAGTGGTCGAGGAAATGTCGTAAGGAAAAATGCAGGTAGTACGCATATATGAAACTCTACGATTATGAACCAAGATAGAAATACTTTTGCTAATAATAAGCATAAGGTATGGTTATGACCAGAATGATAAAGGAGAATACGACTATGGTTATGTAAGTTGCACGAGATATGATTACCCCAGACTAGTGTAAGACCATTAGTAAATAATGGGCAGTAAGAACACCTCGAGGAAAGGTGGTAGCATCGGGTTACTACTTGACGAGATCAAGAAAATCTCCCCCCCCCTAAATTATGATTGACAGGAAGTCTTAGCCAGGAGGCAAGAAGAAGAATCAATTCTAAGTTAGTGACCAAGTTTGGTTGCAGCAGAGAAAGGGAAACAGGAACCATAAGTGAGATTAAGGATACCCGAATATTTCACAGGAATAAGAAAGGCTTTCAGTTATTGGAAGATAAGTTGACCACGACTACAGTTCTAACCCCTCTTGTGAGACTAGAGGGTTAAGTTATTATGATAACACGTTGGGTGTTGGGCTAGGTTGTGTGCTGACGCAACTCGATAAGGATAGAGCCTATGTTTTCCCGGTAGTTAGGGAAGCAGGAAAGGAAATTACGCCACTCACGATTTAGAGCTGGCGGCAGTTAAATCATGCCTTGAAGATTTGGGGGCATGACGTATATACAGACTTCATGTGGATATTTGTGCAGACCACAAAAGACTCTGGTATATCTGCAGACTGAGGCAGTAGAATTTGCGACAGCAATGGTGGTTAGAGTTACTCAAGAATTGTGATATTGATATCCTATACCATCCGGGGAAAGCCAAGACGATTCTGAGATACTTTGTTGTGGATCTAAGGGTAGTCCGCGGATGGGCAACCGGATAGATGGGGCGTGGTCCGTGAGATTCTTCAACAGAGGAGGTTCGATTATTGTTTCCAAGGTTAATGAAGTTTAGATCCGAGAGGTTGCAGTCTTCCGTCGTTGGCGAGGTAAAGAGGCGACAATATGAGGATCTAGTGATGATCTGATATCGAGATACGGCTCTCAGAAGAGAAGAGCTCGCTTGAGTAACACCGGATGGGGTCTTTGTGAGATGAGGATAGATTGCGTGTACGTGCTGCGCAGACTAGTCGCAGTTTTAGGAGAGGAATACGATGCTTATTGTTCTAATTGTTGGGTCGACTAAGTTGTGTCGTGACCTCGGATGTATGTATGGGTAAGATGACTGGAAAAGGGACATAGCGGAGTTTACTGCTTAGTGTCCGAGTTAGTAGCAGGTCATGGTTGAGCACCAGAAGCCCAGTGGGATATTGCAGGCGATTGAAATCCCAACCTAGATATGAGAGGTATTTAATATGGATCTTGTTACAGGGTGGCATCGTACTCGGAGGAAGTGCGACTCCCTGGGGGTCATGGTAAATGGGTTGGCGAAACCAGTCGTGTCCTTCCGGTTAGGACCACTTACTCGGCTGAGGATTATGCTAGCTTGTATAGCAGAGGGATTGGGAGACTGCACGGGGTTCCTACGTTTATGATGTCATACAGATGAGATCGATTACAGATAACTTCTGGAGGTTTTTCAGAAGGGTTTTAGGGACACAGGTGAGTCTTAGTGTTGCATTATACCCTCAGACCGACGGACAGGCAGAGTGTACTATCCAGGCACTTGAGGATAGGTTGCGGGCCTGTGTTCTTGATTCGAATATGGCGGAGTGTTAATTGCCTCTTGTTGTGTTACGTGCGATAACAGATACCCTTCGATATTCGATGGCCTGTATGAGGCCTCAGATGTAAGAAATTGTAGATCGCGGTTGGATGGTTCGACATAGGCGAGGTTCGATTATTTGGTCGAACTTGATTCAGAGTGTGGATAAGGCGAAGCTTATCAGGAAAGATTATTAGTAAGTTTAGAGTCGTGACGTTGTGCGGATAATCGACGTTGACACGTAGGGGTTCGAGTTGACATTTTTATCGAGCATTGTTATGTGGCCACGTGTGGCATTATTGGTATGTAGGGGTTGTAAGGAGACGTTATGGCTATCTTTAAGTTTGACTCCAAAAAGAACATTCGAGGACGAATGTTTCTAAGGGGGGAAGAATGTTACACCCCGGAAATTCCAGGATATGTTTATAAGAACGTACGTAAGAACTCGAAAATGTTAAGATTTGAGACGAGTAAAAATTTATCGGAATTATCGGAAAACGAAATATTGCGACGAATGGGAGGGCGACACGTGTCACCCCCCTTACTTGGTCTTGGACGAAAAATACATGGATAGGATGGCCATTTGACCATAATTTAAATGACCAAGTCTTGCAAAGACTAATAGCTTGACATTGTTGACTTGTCAAAGGGCCACTTGGCTTGATCCTTGTGAAATGCATCCAAGCCACCCATTTGTTTTAATCTTAACCCTTCTTTGTGTTATATAAGCTTACTAGTAGCAAGACAAGGCTTCCATACTTAGAGAAAGTTTCAAGAATTGTGTTCTTCACTAATGGTAGCTCTCGACTTTAGCTTAGGGTTTGAAGAGAAAATTTTCAATTGTTGTCCAATAAGCTCCCCACTTTAAAACAAGGTACCTAAGGGTAGTGTAAGTGTATCTCAATAGAAAGATCCCGGAAAAATGGCGTTTTTGTATTAGTCGCAAGGCGGAAAGTTAAGGAGTTCTTCAACTTTGAAGTTGGAACTTGAAGATAAGTTCTTCATAAGCTTCTAAGGGCTGCTTGGAGTGGATTGGAACATCGAAAGGAGGAGCTAAAGTTGCTAAGGATCGACTTTGTTACACCCCGTAAGTCCAGGACATGTAAAAGAGAATGTACGTAAGGAATCAGGACTTGGAAATTAGTACGAAAAGAAGAATTGTTTTTCCGACGAAAATTCTTCCGGACGTCGGAAAGGAAAAATGTTCGTTGTTGAGAATTGGATTCTCAAAATGCATTATTTGAAGGGTATGGAACTTATTAACCTTATGGAAATTTATTTTTACGGATTTGGTCATGTGGGGCCCACCCGAGAAATTTTACGTTTTGTGGGGCCCACGAGGGTTACGGAATTTTATGGACGAATGAGAGGGCGACACGTGGCACCCCCTCATGTGGTCTTGGTCGAATTAGTAAGGGGCAAAATGGTCATTTACCATGGTGGAAGATAAGTCTTGCTAGCATGATATTGTTGACTTGTCAACTTGTCCACATAGGCTTAATCCAACATTTGTTTAAGTCTAAGCCCTCCAATATGTGTTATATACTAAGTTAGTGCAAGACAAGGTCTTTTACACTTAGAAAAATTGAGAGAACTTTGTGCCAAGAACAAGAGGCTCTCGGGTTTGCTCCTCCCACACACAATTTTTTTTAGTTTTTGATCCTTTGTTCACAAGACTTAAACCCAATGTCCCTAAGGGTATTGTAAGGATATCTCAATAGAAAGATTTGAAACAGCGTTTTCGTATTAGTCGCAAGGCGAAACTTGAGAGTTCTTCAACTTTGAAGTTGGAACTTGAAGATGAGTTCTTCATAGACTTCTAAGGAGTGCTTGGAGCGGATTGGAACCTAAGGAAAGGAGCTAAGAATTTGCTAAGGAGCGACTTTGAATCTTGGAATTTTTAAGGGCTTATAAAGGTATAATCTTGTCGTTTTAGTAGTTAAGATTTCTTATTGATTGTAGCTATGGATATTAGCAAGCATGAGTTATATATTATGTTGTTGGATTAGTGTATTGGCTATTGGAACCCTAATCCGAAAACTAGCATGTTTAGCCTTAAGATTGGAATTCAAGTTGATTATTAGTTTAAGTTGTCGCATGTTGTATAAAGAAGGAAATTGTAGTTGTTGAAGTTGTTTTTGACTATATAACATGTTAGACCTTAGAACTTGGATTGAAAAAAGAAATTGGAAAGGACTTAGTGTCGTTGGTTATAAGTTGGCCGAGAGATGGTTGGGATTTTAATCTACTTTGTATGAATTGTGGGGCGGAAGTTTACACGTATTGTAAGGCGTGTAATCCCCTTTGTTTGGTTGTTGGTTTGAGCCTTAAATGTGGCGTGTTGGTTATTGTATTCGGCCTTGAAAAAGGTGGCAAAGTGAGTAGAAACAAAGGAAGTGCTGCCCGATTTTCCGTAGAATTAGAGACCGTATACTTAGTATTATTCTACGTTGAGACTAGAAGTTGATAGTCTTGTTGTGACCATTATAGGTTGACACTTCTACGTCACGCGTATTCGCTTAGCATGTGGATTTAGCCAAAAGGTATGTGAACTATCTCTCTTCTAGCATGATTCCTTAAGATAAAGAAAGTATGTCCTACTCCTTAAATGATCCATTCCTTGGTTGTATTTGGATTGCCTAAAATATAATTCGTTCTATGTACTCCCTTGATTGTACTTTGATGTTTAAATTGTAAGTTGTATAATCCATTCCCTTAGTGAAGTTTGGATTCTTAAAAGTGAAAGTATTTTACTTAAAGTACATGGAGTCTTGAAAAGAAGTGGTTTCCAAACCTTTTGGCTAGTGCCTTAGTTCCAAAACCTAAGGGTTGTTGTAATGACTTTAGGGGAGTTAAAGGAGTGATTTACTTAATTGTTTTAAGAGAGGAGAAATGACATGATTTAAGAGAAGTAACTTGTTTTAAAGGTGTGAGTTACTTGAGGTTTAAAGGTAGAAGAAACTTGTTTTCTAAATATTAAGGGACTTGAAGTATTTTGAAAGTTAAGAAACTTGATTTGAAAGTTTGTGATACTTGGTTTTAAGTATAAGTCTCTTGGTTATAAAAAGAATGAAATTGTCTAAAACCATAAAGGGTTATAACGGCTTTATGGGAAGTTGGTTATAACGGCTTTATGGAAGGTTAAGAATGTTGTCTATTTTGATTATTGGGCATAAGTTGCCTAGATTGTGAAAATTTGAAGTTACTTGATTTCAAGTTTTGAAATGAGTTTTCTAAAAGTGTAGTAACTTACTTTGAAAAATAGACACACCTTGATACTACGTGTTAGTATCTTGGGATTTTACATAAAAGGAGTCTTTTGAAAGAATGTGCGTCACGTAGTACTTTGGCTTGTTAAATGAGAATTATTCTATTTGTGCCTTGATAAGTACTTTGGCTTGTTAAATGAGAATTATTCTATTTGTGCCTTGATAAGTACTTTGGCTTGTTAAATGAGAATTATTCTATTTGTGCCTTGATAAGTACTTTGGCTTGTTAAATGAGAATTATTCTATTTGTGCATTGATAAGTACTTTGGCTTGTTAAATGAGAATTATTCTATTTGTGCCTTGATAAGTACTTTGGCTTGTTAAATGTGTTATACCCCGTATTTCCAGAGTATGTACGTGAGCGCGTACGTATTATAATTTGAGCCTTAAAGTTGGCTAGTTTCGAAATTTGTACACAAGTGCCGAAAAGAGTCGTTTTCCGACGAAACGTTTCCACAGCTTTCGTAGGGAAAATTCCGGCTATGTCATTAATAATTTTTGCGGATTTTTCCGAGAGACGAAACATTTTGGACCAACGAGAGGGCGACACTTGTCACCCTCTAATTGGAAGGAGTGGACGGACGAAATGGGCAAGATTGGCACGTTTTTTGTGCATTGTTTTTGGTCAAGGAGTTGGTAGGATATTTTGTGTAGATGGATAAGGTAGCACATGGCTAAATCTTGGCCTTACACTTGCTATGCACTTGTCTTCATCTTGGCCATTGGTTGGCCTTCACTTGACCTATAAATACCCTAAGTTGAAGACTTTATTCATCCAAAACGTGAGCAATCAAACTAAGTCGCAAATACTCTCTCCCTCTTGTTGTGCTATCGGCCAAAGCCCTCCCTCGAGAAAGGCCCTTGGCGAGAGCCTCCTCCATAAGTGGTGTCTAGCCAGTGGTACCCCAAACCTAGTTGTCTCGTATAAATACCCCTTTTGTGGTATAGAAATACTCTCTAGTATTGTTATAATGCCCAAAATACTCTAGCCCATATACCTTATAGTACTTTCCAAAGTACCCTTTATACGAAAACCCGGAAAATACGATTATACCTCCTTTAGTCACAAAAACGAAACCCTAAGTAAATCTTCACCCGTAGTTGAAGTGTTAAGTAGAAGTTGGTTAGAACTTCTAAGGGTTGTTTGGAGCGGGTTGGAGCGCACGGAGTAGTAGATAAACCTTCCTCAGGATCTACATATAAACTCGGATAATTTTGGGATTATCGAGGTAAAAATTACTAACCAACTGTTGTAATTGGAAATTACATGATGTAGGAGTATATATTTAATTATAATATATATAGAACTGAACATAGTTGTGCGGCAATGTCTTTTGACTTAAGCTGAATTATACTTACGCAATGTCTTGCGACTTAAGCTGAATTTAAAGAAGAAGCTGACTGTAATTACATAGGGTGTATTCTGTAGACTTGGGTAGTATTCTTTGTGTAGTAGAGTTGTACACGTCGGTTAGGCGTGTTAACCCCTGGTTGGCTTGGTAGCGGCCTCGCTAGAGGAGGAGATTTCTGTTGTTGCGGGGAGTCTTTGCGAATTTTACGTAGAATATGGAGCGATGAGATCTAGATGTTAATAAGCGCCTTGTGGCCTTATAGGTTGAAGTACTCGTGTGGTGCAATCGTGGCTTAAGGAGTAGCCATTGTTTGAGGTACTTGGAGCATTTTGCTATTAGTCGATAATCGTCGCGAGGTATGTGAACCTCTTCTATCTGTTCTAGCATGATATGTGTATAACTATGTAGTACGGTGAGGCGTACGTGTTTAATGTATTTGATTGTTTTGAAACATAAAGTGTTATAACGGCTTTAGGGAAGTTGGTTATAACGACTTTATGTAGGTAAGAAAATGCTTTGTGGTTTCAAAGGGTAAGATTTGACTTATAACCGAATTGATGTGTGATAATAAAGAACTTGAAGTATTTTAAAAGAATCATTTTGAAAGAGAAATACTTGGTTTTGAAAACGTAAGAGTTATACTAGCTTTATGGGAAGTTAGGTATAACGTCTTAAGAAGAAGTAAAGAGCATGGTTTACGGATTTTAGAAGTTAAGAGACTTAATCTTAAAAGATAAGAAACTTGACTTGGATGAATTAATATGAGTTTTGTGTAAAACCTCATTCGTGAGTAATGAGTACTTGGTTTTAAAAGGAATAACGTTTCTTGATTCGGAAATCGAATGTGTATCGACAAACCAACTGCGGCGTTAATAGAGGAAAATGTATTGAATAAATGAAGTATTATATTAAAACCAGTAGAAACCTCCATCTGCATAGAAGCTAAGATGAGACAAAATGATATTACATTTTCTAGACCATGGCTGCTTAATAAGATTAATTATGAACAGGAATAACATACACTCATATAAGGCATATGTTTTCTCAGATTGTTTAAAAGAGAATTATATTCTTAAATGATTAAGACTATGAACTATGAAACTTTTCTAAAATAAAGAGACTTGAGTAAGTGAAATTAGGCAAAGCCGGAACTTTAGGGAAAAGAATGTTGTTAAGAAGAAAAGTGTTTTGGTTTACCTAAAAATGTGAGTCACTCTATTTTTTTAATACTACGGGTTTCGGGTGACTTTTATAAGAGGAATGAATCTCTTAAAAAGGAATTTAACGTACGTAGTACTTTAGGGTTAAAACCCGTACTTTGGCATAAAATGAAAGTACTTTGAGTTGTGTATGACTTGCTATGCTTGTTGTGGTGAAACACGCCTATGCTTGTGATGATAGCCTTTGTTGTGCAAGTGTTGTATTTACGTGTTACGCGTCTCGATGGAGGGCGGTTGACTTGTTGAGAACTTACTTGGACGTCTTTGGCGATGGCGAAGAATTCCACGGGTATGTTTCCATTTTGATTGATTGATGTTACATGGGCGTGTTTACACGTCTGATTCGGGGACATGTGGCCATGCAGCAGGTTGATCACCCGAGATATTGTTGTTGATGTTACATGGGCGTGTCTACCGTCAGATTCGGCATGTGGCCATGCGGCATTTGTCATTATTGTTGCATCATGGACATGTTTACCGTCACGAGAATTTCGGGCACGCGGCCATGGCGAACATGATTGGTGTTGTGGGCGTGAGACCCATAGTTATATTTTAGTGATGACTTTGAGGCGTGAGTCCACGACTTGATCTTTTAGTTTGCATCGTATTTTGGTCATCATACATGTCTCTGCTTTATATAGATTATGATTTAACTACGATATTTTCATTTCACATACTGTACTGTTGTATTGACCTCCTTGGGTGCGTTCATCCGCGAGTAAAGTACATCGATCGATCCATTATAGGATCACATTTGTGTTGGGAAGCTCCGTTCCTTGAGGCTTATCTTTGGTATGTTACCACAGTCGCAGGTTCTTGTACATTCGTGGTATGGCGGGGCCCCTGTCCGCCATAGTTGTTGTCACTTCTTAGAGTGCAGTAATCTTGTTGTGGCGTAGTCCGTAAAAGGATAACCGCTCGGGTATTTATGTTTATATCTTGAAGGCAAGCTGCTTTGGTTGCTTTGTTTACTTATCATGTCTCTTAATTCATGTTCATGTTTTTATTTCCGCTGAATTTCTCGATGTTGTATCACCAGGGTGCGAGGTAAGGCACGATCCACGCCCGGTTCGGTCGTGACAAAAGTGGTATCGAGCGATTAGTCCTCGGAAAGTGTCTGAACCGTGTCTAGTAAGTCTTGATTATCGGTGTGTTGTGCACATCTATAATCGTGAGGTGCGAGACATTTAGGATTGGTTTCCATTCTTCTCATTCCGAGATCGTGCCTTAGAGTGTGATAAATTGGACCCTCCGACGTATTCCTTTCCTTTACGATTATGCCTCGCGTAAAACCTGCAGCCCAGATAGGCAAAGCGATCGAATGGTTAGTGAATCTGAGAGAAATGCAGCGCGAGTCCGGTCGAAGACTGAAGAGTACTTCCGCCGAGTTTCGCGACGCCACGACCAGCGAGTTTAGAGCGCAGCGGTGGTCTGCCGAGACTCTGATGCACGAGCCTCGGTCCACGATGCAGGGAAAAGAGATGGGTTACAAGGAGATGGCCACCATCGCCGAGTCGTGGCGAGATATGAGGATAAGTGGGCCTTGCAGTTCGATGCACGATGGTTCACCCTAGATCGGATAGTTTGAGGCTACAGGACTTCCCGAGACGTAGCCGCCAGAGTTCTACTGTCGAGGCACGAGGATGATCGCGAGTTCATCCGACGATTCGTGGATCGTAAGTGATCAAGGCTTGGAGACCGAGTCGGTGGTCTTAGGTTCGCATCGGCGCGTGATACCGCGATCGGGTTTGATTCGTGGGAGCCGTCGGAGAGAATGCACGCCCACCGTTTGGGACGAAGTTTTGGGGCCTTCTCGGCACATTTCTTGCCTCCACGGATGAGAGGGCTCGGGTGCATTTTTGATGTTGAGGCGAGCCGCGTCTGATTCGGGAGTACAATGTGGAGTTTGACTCTTTGGCGGTATGTTCCGCATTAGTAGCTTGTATGGAGGATCGAGTGCACCGATATATTACGAGCTTGATGATTACCTAGCGGAGAGTTGTTGGTGTAGCCCTTCACCGGCATGGACATTGCCGCATGCGAGCTTATGCACTTGACGATGTGAGGCGGAGAAATCGACGGAATGGCCGAGATCGCGAAGAGGCGAGCAGCGAGGTCCTTTGGTGACTTTCGAGGCGGACCGCCTCAGCGGCCTAGTTTTGTACCTCCGCCAAGGCAGAGTGGTCCTCCACAACCTTCGTGGCATCCGAATATTCGGAAGCGGTCGAGCTCGAGGGTTGAGTTTCGAGGAGTAGGGTGTTGGCGGACGATCACTACCTCGGTGTGGTCGATGTGGTAGACCGCATTTCGGGAGTGTCGTGGTGCCAAAGGCTTGTTATTTTTGCGGCGGCGGGGCCATTTTGCGAAGAACTGTCCGACCAAGGGTAGCAAGGTTGTTACGACTCACGCCGTGATCATGGTGGTTCATCGCGCCCTACGGTTATGCGCCTGCAGTAGGCCTATGATTAGAGTGGAGCGGTAGATTGTGTATATCCTTAACCCTAGAGACTTGTATGTATTAATGTTATGATAATGTGTTAAGTGTTATGTTCGGATAGCTTTGTGCTAAAATGTGATTTAGGGACCTGGTTGGTGAAAAAGGGTAAGCCTGGGGGTGAGAAAATGATGTGATTTAGCAAGATTGTTCCGTGTCGAGGAGCAAGAGTTGGCGCGACAGTGGGTCGGGTTGGGGCCATGTTGCGGGCGACCGCGCTGCTTTTGAGTGGGGTCAGCTGGTCTCCATTGTGGGTGGCGAGCCACGCCCAACCGCCGGCTGTTGAGGGCGCTGGGCTGCGGGTGGTCCGCCCGCGGCAAACGACGGCGTGCTAGGCCCAAGTTTAGATGACCATCGTATGAGTTCGTGGATATGTTCGACCTGAAGCGGATCGTGAAGGCCGGAAGTGGCCTTAGAGGAGATCGAGGCTAGTAAGATGATCAAGTTTGGAGGTAGTGACTCCAAAGTTTTGGAAACTGAAGTATGGTACGTATACTAGAAGAGTTCAAGTGTTCGAGAAGAATACGACGAGTAAGGGTAGAGGCGAGCATGTATTGCGAGCATAGATATGCTCATTTCTTGTGAAGGGAGAAGGTGCGAAGGATGTATATTTTAGACCTCAGGGATCGCATGCGATCCGCACCATTTGTTGGGTCGCGGAGTGACACTTGAACCTCGCGCAAAGTGACAAAAGTTTGTGATGTTAAAGGTGTTTCCTCGTGGACTTGGATATAAGTATTTGCGTGCGTGTGTTGTTTCGTGGCGGTTGTGGCGTTGGCAACTTATTAGAAGAACTTTATCGTTATCCGTCTTGAGAAGGAACATTCGGGACGAATGTTTCTAAGGAGGAGAATGTTATACCAGTATTTCCAGTATGCGTGGCGTCGTATTATAATTTGAGCCTTAAAGTTGGCTAGTTTGAAATTTGTACACAAGTGCGAAAGAGTCGTTTTTTCCGAAAGCGTTTCCACGGCTTTCGTAGGAAAATTCGCTATGTCATTAATAATTTTTGCGGATTTTTCCGAGAGACGAAACATTTTGGACCAATGAGAGGGCGACACTTTTCACCCTCTAATTGGAAGGAGTGGACGGACGAAATGGGCAAGATTGGCACGTTTTTTGTGCATTGTTTTTGGTCAAGGAGTTGGTAGGATATTTTGTGTAGATGGATAAGGTAGCACATGGCTAAATCTTGGCCTTACACTTGCTATGCACTTGTCTTCATCTTGGCCATTGGTTGGCCTTCACTTGACCTATAAATACCCCTCTAAGTTGAAGACTTTCTTCATCCAAAACTTGAGCAATCTATCTAAGTCTCAAATACTCTCTCCCTCTTGTTGTGCTATCGTCCAAAGCCCCTCCCCCCCCCTCCCCCCCTTGAGAAAGGCCCTTGGCCGAGAGCCTCCCTCCTCAGTGGTGTCTGGCCGTGGTACCCCCACAGCCTAGTTGTATCGTATAAATACCCCCTTTTGTGGTATAGAAATACTCTCCTAGTATTGTTATAATGCCCAAAATACTCTAGCCCATATACCTTATAGTACTTTCCAAAGTACCCTTTATACGAAAACCCGGAAAATACGATTATACCTCCTTTAGTCACAAAAACGAAACCCTAAGTAAATCTTCACCCGTAGTTGAAGTGTTAAGTAGAAGTTGGTTAGAACTTCTAAGGGTTGTTGGAGCGGGTTGAGCGCACGAGTAGAGCTAAACCTTGCTCGGGATCGACATATAAACTCGGATAATTTTGGGCTTATCGAGGTAAACATTCTTAACCTTCATTGTAATTGGAAATTACATGTTGTAGAGTATATAGTTAAGTATACTATATATAGAACTGAACATAGTTCGGCAATGTCTTTTGACTTAAGCCCGAATTATACTTACGGCAATGTCTTGCGACTTAAGCTGAATTTAAAGAAGAGAACCGAATCAGTAATTACATAGATCAGACATCGTAGACTTGGGTAGTATTGCTGTGTAGTAGAGTTGTACACGTCCGGTTAGACGTGTTAACCCCCCGGTTGGCTTGTAGCCGACCGCTAGAAAGGAGAGATTTACGCCATGTGGGGGAGGCTTTGCCGAATTTTCTGTAGAATATGGAACGATGAGATCTAGATGTTAATAAGCACCTTGTGGCATTATAGGTTGAAGTACTACGTGTGGTGCAATCTACGTGGCTTAAGGAGTAGCCGACTGTTTGAGGTACTTGGAGCATTTTGCTATTAGTCGATAATCGTCGCGAGGTATGTGAACCTCTTCCTATCTGTTCTAGCATGATATGTGTATAACTATGTAGTACGGTAGACGTCATACGTGTTTAATGTATTTGATTGTTTTGAAACATAAAGTGTTATAACGCTTTAGGGAAGTTGGTTATAACAACTTTATGTAGGTAAGAAAATGCTTGTGGTTTCAAAGGGTAAGCGATTTGACTTATAACCGACTTGATGTGTGATAATAAAGAACTTGAAGTATTTTAAAAGAATCATTTTGAAAGAAGAGAAATACTTGGTTTTGAAAACGTAAAGAGTTATACTAGCTTTATGGGAAGTTAGGTATAACGTCTTAAGAAGGTAAAGAGCATGGTTTACGGATTTTTAGAAGTTAAGAGACTTAATCTTAAAAGATAAGAGACTTGACTTGGATGAATTAATATGAGTTTTGTGTAAAACCTCATTCGTGAGTAATGAGTACTAGGTTTTTAAAAGGAATAACGTTTCTTGATTCTAAATCGAACGTGTATCGACAAACCACTGCGTTAATAGAGGAAAATGTATTGAATAAATGAAGTATTATATTAAAACCAAGAGAAACCTCCATCCGCATAGAAGCTAAGATGAGACAAAATGATATTACATTCTCTAGACCATGGCTGCTTAATAAGATTAATTATGAACAGGAATAACATACACTCATATAAGGCATATGTTTTCTCAGATTGTTTAAAAGAGAATTATATTCTTAAATGATTAAGACTATGAACTATGAAACTTTTCTAAAATAAATAGACTTGAGTAAGTGAAATTAGCAAACTGAACTCAGAGGGAAAAGAATGTTGTTAAGAAGAAAAGTGTTTTGGTTTACCTAAAAA
The DNA here is from genome assembly GCA_029844215.1 of Przewalskia tangutica. Lineage (NCBI taxonomy): Eukaryota > Viridiplantae > Streptophyta > Magnoliopsida > Solanales > Solanaceae > Przewalskia > Przewalskia tangutica. Next base: position 24,845,928 of record CM056720.1, on the reverse strand, counting down.
TGCGAGTCACTCTATTTTTTAATACTACGGGTTTGGTGACTTTATAAGAGGAATGAATCTCTTAAAAGGAATTTAACGTCGTAGTACTTTAGGTTAAAACCCGACTTTGGCATAAAATGAAAGTACTTTGAGTTGTGTATGACTTTTATGCTTGTTGTGGTGAAACCCGCCATGCTTGTGATGATAGCCTTTGTTGTGCAAGTGTTGTATTTACGTGTTACCGCGTCTCATGGAGGGCGGTTGACTTGTCGAGAACTTACTGACGCGTCCGGGCGATGACGAAGAATTCCACGTATGTTTCCATTTTGATTGATTGATGTTACATGGGCGTGTCTACACCGTCGCAGACTCGGGACATGTGGCCGCAGCAGGTTGATCACCCAAGATATTGTTGTTGATGTTACATGGACGTGTCTACACCGATGCAGTCCGGGCACGTGGCCACGCGATTTGTCATTATTGTTGCATCATGGAAATGTTTACACCGACGCAATTCCGGCACGCGCCATGACGCGAACATGATTGGTGTTGTGGGCGTGAGACCCATAGTTATATTTAGTGATGACTTTGAGGCGTGAGTCCTCGACTTGATCGCTTTAGTTTGCATATCGTATTTTGGTCATCATACATGTCTCCGCTTTATATAGATCGTTATGATTTAACTACGCATTTTCGCCACATACTGTACTGTCAGATCGACCTCCTTCGGGCCGTTACGCCGCAGTAAAGGTACATCGACCGATCCCCGCTTATAGGATCACATTTCGTGTTGGGAAGCTCCGTTCCTTCTGAGGCTTATCTTTGGTATGTTACCCGAGTCCAGAGGTTCTTGTACATTCGTGGTATGGCGGCCCCGCCCCGTCATAGTTGTTGTCACTTCTTAGAGTCCAGAGTAATCTTTGGCGTAGTCCGTAAAAAGGATAACCGTCGTATTTATGTATATATACCAAGGCAACTGCTTGCTGGCCTGTTTACTTATCATGTCTCTTAATTCATGTTCATGTTTTTATTTCCGCTGAATTTCTCTGATGTTGTATCACTAGGGTGCCCGGGGTAAGGCACCAGTCACGGGCCCGGGTTCGGGTCGTGACAAAATGAGAATTATTCTATTTGTGCCTTGGTAAGTACTTTGGCTTGTTAAATGAGAATTATTCTATTTGTGCCTTGGTAAGTACTTTGGCTTGTTAAATGAGAATTATTCTATGTGTGCCTTGATAAGTACCTTGGCCTGATTAATTGAGAATTGCCTATGGGTGCTGGCGATAGCCTTGAGTGCAAGGATTATGTTTTATTAAGTTGTCGCGACTCTCGGTTGGAGGGCCGGCTGTCTTGTTGTAAGTTACTTGGACGTACCGACAGTGATGTGGGATTCCACTGGTATGCTTCGCTATTTGTAGTACTGGTTAAATTCTGATTTTTATAGAAGACATGGTAGTGCTTCGCTTTGTTCGACGGCCGATCGAGATAGGGTAAGAGTATAAGTGAGGTAAACCCCAAGACGCTATACCACCTTCTCCAGGGTAAGAGTATAAGTGGGGTGTAAACCCCCAAGACATTATACCCCCTGCTTGTTTTGTTTGATGGTCGGTTGAGATAGGGTAAGAGTATAAGTGAGGGGTAAACCCCCAAGATGCTTTACCACCTTCTCCAGGGTAAGAGTATAAGTGAGGGGTAAACCCCCAAGATGCTATACCACCTGCTTTACCACCTTCTCCAGGGTAAGAGTATAAGTGAGGGGTAAACCCCCAAGACGCTATACCACCGGTGGGACTTGGTGTTCATGTATGCCTATTGGTGTTATATTATATCATGGACTGCCGGCAGTGAGGAAGGATTCCACGGGCATGATTGATATTATGGGCGTGAGACCCATGGTTATATTTTAGAAATGACTTGAGGGCATGCGTCCCTGACTTGTTATGACTGCTTATGTGTTGTGTACTGTAGGTTGGCTATCATACATGTCTCCTGTTTTGTTTAGACTGTTATGATTTCATTACAGTACTTACTGTTTCACATACTTGGTACATTCTTCGTACTGACCTCCTTCGGGGGGCTGCGTTCATGCCGCAGGTTTAGGTACGCAGTTTGGTGATCGGCAGGTGTAGGAACACGCCGAGTTGTTGGATAGCTCCTTCGTTGGAGTTTATCTTTTGGTATAAGTTCTTTTCAAGACATGCTTTTGTACGCATGGTACGCGGGGCCTTGTCCCGTCATGGTTCAGTATAACTCTTAGAGGTCTGTATTCATATGTGGGATTGGACTCATGTACAGTGTTGTGTCTTTTGTATATATTATATGGCAGCCTTGTCGGCTTTGCCCTTACCCGTACGTTGGTTAAAAAAAAAAGAGGTGTTATTTAAATTCCGCAGTTTACTTGTGTTGTTAAGGTAGAAGGGTGCCTGTGTAGGCACCATCACGCCCGGTTCGGGCGTGACAGAGTGGTATCGTGAGCAGTCCTCAGAATGTCTACAGACCGTGTCTAGTAGAGTCTTGATTATCGGTGTGTTGCGCGCCACACTCATAAACAAGAGGCTCTGGATATTTAGGAGTTGGTTTCTATTCTTCTCACTCTAAGATCGTGCCATGTAGCCGTGTTAGTAAGATAATTCTGTCGACGTATTGTTGTGTTCTGATTATGCCTCCGAGAGGCTACAACCGCCTGAAGGGCAAAGGAGTAGCAGGAGCTACTAGTCGACTCGAGAGTTGATAGGGCTTATGCCCGTGGTATACGGATGTTGTTCCACGCCGCGAAGTTCTTTTGCGCTGTTTTGAGGCCCAAAGACCAGAGCCTCCAGCTCGATTAAGAGAAGACTTTAGGGTCACGAAGGAAGCCATTATGTTATTGACCAAGATAGCGGTGGCGCTTTCATCGCCAGGAGGTTACTCGGCCAAGACAGCAGTGTGCAGTGGGTAGAGGGCCGGCGAGATCTGCGTAAGAGGCTAGACCGGTTGGTTATTCCGTGAGTTTTGGACGAGCCGCCTCGAATGAGTGAGATATTCGTCCCACCTACCCAAGACATACCCCGCCACAGTGGGAGTTTGGACCCCACAAGGTATTTAGGAGCCGGTCCGAGCTCCAGAGGTCGAAGTTCTCAGAGGAGCAGAGGATTTTCTCGGTCGAGGCCACCTATTCCTCAGTGTATCAGATGTAGTAAGCGTCATTCGGGGAAATGCCGTTATGGCACAGGTGTTTGTTTTTATTGTGGCCGTCCGGGCCATATACTGAGGGTATGTCCTTTTAGAAGGGGCACCGGTGAGGTGGCTCAGCCTATGAGGCCGATGGTTGGTTATCTTTCCTCCACAGCTGTGCGTCCCCCAGGGCAGGGTGTTCAGATGTTATCCAGCCGTGGTGGAGGTCAGGGTGGAGTTTATAGTTCTGACGGTCCTTCGAACCGCAGAGATGACGTGACCATCGGACGGATCGTGAAGCGACACCGCACGGGGTTACAGGTATATTTCGATTCTTTTGAATCATACGTGCGTTGATAGATTCAGATTTTACCATAGCGTATATGTTTTCCCTTTATTGCTAGAGTTGTAAAGTGATAGTACCCCAGAGGTAGGGATACTTTGATTAGTAAAGTGAAAAGTTAAGAATGTTGACAAGAATGATAAGTGAACTGAGACTATAGTTGTGTAGAGTTCACAAGTAGTATTTACCCCGTAACAGTGTGAGACCGATAGGGAAGGATGTACAGTAGTAATACTTTGACTTATGTGACGAACCTCTAGTGAATGGGAGGATAGGGTGAGAAGTACCTTGAGATAAGAGAGATTTATTTCAGACTAAGAATGAGAAGTTAAGTGTGACGATGGGTCGGGTTATAGACTCATTTCGGTCAGTAGTATGGAATGGGGTGATGTCACTGGTAGTAGTCCCGCATGTGATAGGGTCACGAGGATGCCAGGCCAAGTTGAGTTAATCGTTGTACGAGTTCGTGGATGCGTTCCACCGAAACTAGGTCGTAAGGACCGAAAAGAGCCTTAACGGGAATGTAAGTAACAATATGGCCAAGTTTGGATAGTAACTCCAAAGATTGGAGGACAGAAACAAAATTTGAAAATTTGTACGTGTACTAGATGAGTTTGAAAGTACGAGAAAGTATGACCAGTAAGGAAAGAAAGGAACCTCTAAGGATCCCGTATTTGAGAAGACTGTAACCTTCGAGTTTTGTGAGAAGGGGTCACGGACGGAAGGTCCATTATTATGTTCACGTATGTTGTGGTGGCCATGTGTGGCATCGTTGGTCTTGCGCATGTTTTGATTGATAGGCATAGTATAGAGTTTATGCCGGAGTTTGTATAGCTTGGCAACCGACTAAGAACATTCGGGGACGAATGTTTCTAAGGGGGGAAGAATGTTACACCCCGTAAGTCCAGGACATGTAAAAGAGAATGTACGTAAGGAATCAGGACTTGGAAATTAGTACGAAAGGAAGAATTGTTTTTCCGACGGAAAATCTTCCGGACGTCGGAAAGGAAAAATGTTCGTTGTTGAGAATTGGATTCTCAAAATGCATTATTTGAAGGGTATGGAACTTATTAACCTTATGGAAATTTATTTTTACGGATTTGGTCATGTGGGGCCCACCCGAGAAATTTTACGTTTTGTGGGGCCCATGAGGGTTACGGAATTTTATGGACGAATGAGAGGGCGACACGTGGCACCCCCTCATGTGGTCTTGGTCGAATTAGTAAGGGGCAAAATGGTCATTTACCATGGTGGAAGATAAGTGATATTGTTGACTTGTCAACTTGTCCACATAGGCTTAATCCAAGTGAAATTCATCCTAGCCTCACATTTGTTTAAGTCTAAGCCCTCCAATATGTGTTATATACTAAGTTAGTGCAAGACAAAGTCTTTTACACTTAGAAAAATTGAGAGAACTTTGTGCCAAGAACAAGAGGCTCTCGGGTTTGCTCCTCCCACACACAAATTTTTTTTAGTTTTTGATCCTTTGTTCACAAGACTTAAAACCAATGTCCCTAAGGGTATTGTAAGGATATCTCAATAGAAAGATTTCGGAAAAACAGCGTTTTCGTATTAGTCGCAAGGCGGAAACTTGAGGAGTTCTTCAACTTTGAAGTTGGAACTTGAAGATGAGTTCTTCATAGGCTTCTAAGGAGTGTTTGGAGCGGATTGGAACCTAAGGAAAGGACTTATAAAGGGCTTATAAATGTATAATCTTGGAATTTTTAAGGGCTTATAAATGTATAATCTTGTCGTTTTAGTAGTTAAGATTTCTTATTGATTGTAGCTATGGATATTAGCAAGCATGAGTTATATATTATGTTGTTGGATTAGTGTATTAGCTATTGGAACCCTAATCCGAAAACTAGCATGTTTAGCCTTAAGATTGGAATTCAAGTTGATTATTAGTTTAAGTTGTCGCATGTTGTATAAAGAAGGAAATTGTAGTTGTTGAAGTTATTTTTGACTATATAACATGTTAGACCTTAGAACTTGGATTGAAAAAAGAAATTGGAAAGGACTTAGTGTCGTTGGTTATAAGTTGGCCGAGAGATGGTTGGGATTTTAATCTACTTTGTATGAATTGTGGGGCGGAATTTTACACGTATTGTAAGGCGTGTAATCCCCTTTGTTTGGTTGTTGGTTTGAGCCTTAAATGTGGCGTGTTGGTTATTGTATTCGGCCTTGAAAAAGGTGGCAAAGTGAGTAGAAACAAAGGAAGTGCTGCCCGATTTTCCGTAGAATTAGAGACCGTATACTTAGTATTATTCTACGTTGAGACTAGAAGTTGATAGTCTTGTTGTGACCATTATAGGTTGACACTTCTACGTACGGCGTATTCGGCTTAGCTTGTGGATTTAGCCGAAAAGGTATGTGAACTATCTCCTCTTCTAGCATGATTCCTTAAGATAAAGAAAGTATGTCCTACTCCTTAAATGATCCATTCCTTGGTTGTATTTGGATTGCCTAAAATAGAATTCGTTCTATGTACTCCCTTGATTGTACTTTGATGTTTAAATTGTAAGTTGTATAATCCATTCCCTTAGTGAAGTTTGGATTCTTAAAAGTGAAAGTATTCTACTTAAAGTACATGGAGTCTTGAAAAGGAAGTGGTTTCCAAACCTTTTGGCTAGTGCCTTAGTTCCAAAACCTAAGGGTTGTTGTAATGAATTTAGGGGAGTTAAAGGAGTGATTTACTTAATTGTTTTAATAGAGGAGAAATGACATGATTTAAGAGAAGTAACTTGTTTTAAAGGTGTGAGTTACTTGAGGTTTAAAGGTAGAAGAAACTTGTTTTCTAAATATTAAGGGACTTGAAGTATTTTTGAAAGTTAAGAAACTTGATTTGAAAGTTTGTGATACTTGGTTTTAAGTATAAGTCTCTTGGTTATAAAAAAGAATGAAATTGTCTAAAACCATAAAGGGTTATAACGGCTTTATGGGAAGTTGGTTATAACGGCTTTATGGAAGGTTAAGAATGTTGTCTATTTTGATTATTGGGCATAAGTTGCCTAGGTTGTGAAAATTTGAAGTTACTTGATTTCAAGCTTTGAAATGAGTTTTCTAAAAGTGTAGTAACTTATTTTGAAAAATAGACACACCTTGATACTACGGGTGTTAGTATCTTGGGATTTTACATAAAAAGGAGTCTTTTGAAAAGAATGTATGTACGTAGTACTTTGGCTTGTTAAATGAGAATTATTCTATTTGCGCCTTGATAAGTACTTTGGCTTGTTAAATGAGAATTATTCTATTTGTGCCTTGATAAGTACTTTGGCTTGTTAAATGAGAATTATTCTATTTGTGCCTTGATAAGTACTTTGGCTTGTTAAATGAGAATTATTCTATTTGTGCCTTGATAAGTACTTTGGCTTGTTAAATGAGAATTATTCTATTTGTGCCTGATAAGTACTTTGGCTTGTTAAATGAGAATTATTCTATTTGTGCCTTGGTAAGTACTTTGGCTTGTTAAATGAGAATTATTCTATTTGTGTCTTGGTAAGTACTTTGGCTTGTTAAATGAGAATTATTCTATGTGTGCCTTGATAAGTACCTTGGCCTGATTAATTGAGAATTGCCTATGGGTGCTGGCGATAGCCTTGAGTGCAAGGATTATGTTTTATTAAGTTGCCGCGACTCTCGGTTGGAGGGCAGACTGTCTTGTTGTAAGTTACTTGGACGTACCGACAGTGATGTGGGATTTCACGGGTATTCTTCCGTTATTTGTAGTACTTGGGTTAAATTCCCGGATTTTTATAGAAGACATGGTAGTGCTTCTGTTTTGTTTGACGGCCGGTCGAGATTGGGTAAGAGTATAAGTGAGGGTAAACCCCAAGATGCTATACCACCTTCTCCGTGGTAAGAGTATAAGTGAGGTAAACCCCAAGATGCTATACCACCTTCTCCGTAAGAGTATAAGTGAGGGTAAACCCCAAGACATTATACCCCACTTGTTTTGTTTGATGGTCGGTTGAGATAGGGTAAGAGTATAAGTGAGGGGTAAACCCCCAAGATGCTTTACCACCTTCTCCAGGGTAAGAGTATAAGTGAGGGGTAAACCCCCAAGATGCTATACCACCTGCTTTACCACCTTCTCCAGGGTAAGAGTATAAGTGAGGGGTAAACCCCAAGACGCCATACCACCTGGGACTTGGTGTTCATGTATGCCTATTGGTGTTATATTATATCATGGATCACGGCGGTGAGGAAGATTCCACGCATAATTGATATTATGGGCGTGAGACCCGTGGTTATATTTTAGAAATGACTTGAGGGCATGCGTCACGACTTATTATGACCGCTATGTGTTGTGTACTGTAGGTTGGCTATCATACATGTCTCCCGTTTTGTTTAGACTGTTATGATTTCATTACAGTACTTACTGTTTCACATACTTGGTACATTCTTCGTACTGACCTCCTTCGGGGGGCTGCGTTCATGCCGCAGGTTTAGGTACGCAGTTTGGTGATCGGCAGGTGTAGGACCGCTTCGAGTTGTTGGATAGCTCCTTCTGTTCGGGAGTTTATCTTTTTGGTATAAGTTTCTTTCAGTACAGGCTTTTGTACAGTTATGGGTACGGCGGGGCCTTGTCCCGTCATGGTTCAGTATAACTCTTAGAGGTCTGTATTCATATGTGGGATTGGACTCATGTACAGTGTTGTGTCTTTTGTATATATTATATGGCAGCCTTGTCGGCTTTGCCCTTACCCGTACGTTGGTTAAAAAAAAAAAGAGGTGTTATTTAAATTCCGCAGTTTACTTGTGTTGTTAAGGTAGAAGGGTGCCCAGGTAGGGCACCAGTCACGGGCCCGGGGTTCGGGGCGTGACAGACTTGTAAACTTGGATCATATTTGGGCTAAATGAGGTATAATCTTCGTCTTACTTTTGTAATTGAAGATTCCATGTTATTATAAGTTAGAAATGATCATGTGATATGTGTTATGAAGTTTGATAAGTGTTATGGAAATTTGGAAGCTCGAATCCGAAAATGACATGTTTAGCCATTTGAAATTGAAATACAATTTGGTCGATAATTAGAATCGTCGCATGTTATCTACTTGAAGATTATAGTTGTTATAATCAATTGCGGCCTTATAACATGTTATACTAAACAACTTGGATTGAAAAGAAATTGGAAGAAGAATTGGTATTGTTGCCCTAATTGCCGAATTGACATTGTAGTTTAGACTAGTTTGTTATATATTGTGGGGCGGAATTTTACATGTCTTGTTTAAGCGTGTAATCCCCTATTGTTAACTACTTTGTTGGGCCTTAAATGTGGCGTGTTTGGTTATTGAATTCGGCCTTGAAAAAGGTGGCAAAGTATGTAGAAACAAAGGAAGTGCTGTCCAATTTTTCGTAGAATTTAGTGACTTTGCACCTAGAATATTCTACGTTTGAAGTAAGAAGTTAATAGACGTATTATGGTCATTATAGGTTGACATACTACGTCGCCAAATGGACTTAGCAAGTGGATTAAACCAAGAGGTATGTGGAACTTTCTTATCTCTTGATCATGAATAAGTTGTAAATGTATAGTACGGTGAGACGTCTGAGATTTTGACAATCTAGGTCCATTTGATATCCTTGGCTTATTTTAAGAATGTCCAAGTTGATTGAGTTAGGGAATTAACTCACTTGTTTTAATATTAAGGATATCTTGGTTTTCAAAAGTTAAGAGACTTTAAGTATGTTGAAAGTATTATTGATACTTGTTTTGTTGGAAAGTTTAAGTCTCTTGGTTATAAAGAAGTATGTAAGTTGCTAATGTATAAAGCTAGTATAACGGCTTTATGGGAAGTTGGTTATAATAGCTTTATGGAAAGTTAAAAAGAGTGGTTTACTCTAAGTAATTTAAGTATGTTAAATAACTTGAAATAACGAAAGGCAAATTGATTTAAAGGCATCAATTGCTTAAGGTTTTAAAAGAAAGAAGTCACTTGATTTAGAAGCCCGAAAATGTATTTTCTAAAAAGGTATTGTGACTTGTCTTAAAATGTAGTTATGACTTGATACTACGGTTATTAGTATCTTGGAAGTTTTATATGAAAATGAGTCATTTTAAAAGAATAGAAGTATGTAGTACTTTGGGTTAAACTCCCGGATTTATAATGACACGTTAGTGCCTTAAGTAAACTAAAATGAGAGTGTATATGAATAAGACTAATAAGAAGTTAGGGGGATTTCTTAACTTGCTTATTTATTGTATGATAAGTCGGTAGTGCTTATGTTATGTATGATAAGCCGGTAGGGCTTATGTTATGTAGTTATGATGGCCAGTTGAGATAGGGTAAGAGTATATCTGAGGGGTAAATCCCCAAGATCGTTATACCACCTTCTCCAGGGTAAGAGTATATCTGAGGGGTAAATCCCCAAGATCGTTATACCACCTGCTTTACCACCTTCTCCAGGGTAAGAGTATATCTGAGGGGTAGCTCCCCAAGATCGTTATACCACCTGCTTTACCACCTTCTCCAGGGTAAGAGTATATCTGAGGGGTAGTTCCCTAAGATCGTTATACCACCTGCTTTACCACCTTCTCCAGGGTAAGAGTATATCTGAGGGGTAGCTCCCCAAGATCGTTATACCACCTGCTTTACCACCTTCTTCAGGGTAAGAGTATATCTGAGGGGTAGATCCCCAAGATCGTTATACCACCTGCTTCAGGGTAAGAGTATAAATGAGGGGTAAATCCCCAAGATCGTTATACCACCTGTTTCCGTGGATTTGCTACCTATACTTTTGATTACTCTCATTGTTAGTAAGGCCGTGTCTTTGTTAATTGAGTTGTCATACATCTCGGTTTATTATAGACTTATGATTTCATTCTGATCTTTCGATTTCACATATTTGGTACATGTTATCTCGACCTCGCCGAGCTGCGTTAAATGTCGCAGTGAAAGTCTGATTCTTGATCCTCGCTCTTAGGATCACTGTTGTTGAGAAGCTCCTATTAGGAGGCTTATCCACGGTATGTTCGGTTGTTGTACATTCTGGGGTATGACGGGGCCTGTCACTTGAGTTGTTATTCTTAAGTGCGTAGTCACATTGTGGTTTGGGTTGTAAAGAAAAAAAAATGTCTTGTTTTATTTGTATAGTTTACGGAAGGTGACCTTATCGGCTCTTTGTTGTTATTTTATGTTTAAGCTTTTAACATTGTGTATGTTCATTGCTATTCTCGATGTATCTGAAAGGGTGCGGAGTAGGGCACGGTCGCGAGCAGTCGGGTCGTGACAATAAAGCGGCAGGGCAAGTCTGAAAGCCAACTACGAGATCCGGCTGCGTCAACAATGGCCGGCAATCGAAAGCCAACTACTAGATCCACTGTCGTCACGATATATGGCCGGCAAGTCGAAAGCTATCTACGAGTCTGGTACCAAAGCGTGCCATAGAATCGACGGGGGCAAGTACGAAGCCAACTACGGATCGACTGCGTCGACCATCGGCCGGCAAATACGGAAGCTAACTACGGACCGTCTGCGTCACTAAACCTCATGGAGAGCTAGTCCATGGAATAACAATATCATCCGGAATTTAACCCGTCTCATGGTCGCATGCCCCGGAATCCTCCATCGTATAAGCATGTCCATGGATCCATCACAATGGAAGCATACCCGTGGAATCCCCCATCACTGTCGGTATGTCCTAGTAAATTCACAATAAGACAGCCGGCCCTCCAACTGAGAGTCACGGCAGCGTAAAAATATAATACTTTGCCCTCAAAGGCTATCACAAGCAAGCATAGGCAAGTTCATAAAATCTTTAGACTTTCATTATTATACAAAAATGAATTTCATTTTATAAACTCAAGGCACTTTCGTTTCACATAAAAATCCGGGAATTTAACCCAAAGTACTACGTACTTCCATTCTTTTCAAAATACTCATTTTCATATAAAACCCCAAGATACTAACACCCGTAGTATCAAGACATGTCTACATTTCAAACAAGTCACTACATTTTTAGAAATACATTTCTAGGCTTCTAAATCAAGTGACCCTTACTTTAAAACATTAAGCAATTGATACCTTTAAATCAAACTGCCCTTCATTATTTCAAGTCATTTCTTTGTTTACATTACTAGAGAGAACCATTCCTTTAACCTTCCATAAAGTTGTTATAACCAACTTCCCATAAAGCCGTTATACTAACTTTATGCTTTAAAAATTAGGACATCTTTAACCTTTCATAAAGCCGTTATAACTCACTTCCCATAAAGCCATTATAACTCTTTATGTCTTAGACTAATTCATTCTTTTTATAACCAAGAGACTTATACTTTCAAATCAAGTTAACTTTCAAAATACTTCAAGTCTCTTAACATTTGAAATCTAGTTTCTTAACTTAGAATATCAAGTCTCTTTAACTTAGAATATCAAGTTTCTTAACTTAGAATATCAAGTCTCTTTAACTAAGAATATCAAGTTTCTTAACTTAGAATATCAAGTTATCAATACATTTCCCAAATCAAGTATTCTATACTTTTCAAGTCAAGTAACATATACTTCTACCGTACTATACATTTCATAAGATTCATGCTCAAGAGGATAGGAAGAGTTCACATACCTTCCGACTCAATCCACTTGCCAAGTTGAATACGCCGTGCGTAGAATATCAACCTATAATGACCACAATTCGCCAATCAACTTCTAGCTTTCAACGTAGAATATACTAAGTATACGGTCTCTTATTCTACGGAAAATTGGGCAACACTTCCTTTGTTTCTACGTACTTTTCCACCTTTTTCAAGGCCCAAAAATCAATAACCAACATGCCGCATTTAAGGCTCAACACATCAATCAATCAAAGGGGATTACACGCCTTACAATACGTGTAAAATTCTGCCCCACAATTAATACCAAGTAGTTCAATATCTAAAGCCATTCTCGGCTAACAATGTACAACAACACAAAGTCTTTTCCAATTCTTTTCAACCCAAGTTGTTAAGACTAACATGTTATATAGTCGTAAACAACTTTAACAACTACAATTCCTTCTTTATATAACATGCGACGACTAATTAATAACCAAATTGAATTGTAATCTCAAAGGATAATCATGCTAGTTTCGGATTAGTGGTTCCAATATCCATAACAGTTATCAAACTTCAATATATGCATCTCATGCTTGTTTATATCCATAACTACAACAATAAGTAATCTTTAATCACTAAAACGACAATATTGTTACCTTGATAAGCCCTTATAAGATTCCAAGATTCAAAGTCGCTCCATAGAAATCTTAGCTCCTTTCCTTCACGCTCCAATCCGCTATTTGAAGCCCTTAGAAGTTCACAAACAACTTCCCTTCAATTTCCAACTTCAAAGTTGAAGAACACCTTAGGTTTTCACCTTGCGACTAACGTGAAAGCGTCGTTTTTCCGGGATCTTTCTATTGAGATAACCTTGTAATACCCTTAGGAACCTTGGGTTAAATTATTGTGAATTATGAACCACAAACTAAAAAATTTTGTGTGGGAAGAAGCTCAAACCCGAGAGCTATCTATTCAATGCTCAAGTTCTCTAATTTTTTTTCTAAGTGTTGTGAGCTAAGTCTTGCTACTAGGATGACTATATAACACAATGGAGGGCTTAGATCAAAACACTTGTGTGGCTTGGATGAAGGAGACTAAATATCAAGTGCCAACTTGGCTTAGTTGAATTGGTCAATCTTATCAAGCTTGTCTTCAAGACTTGATCATCCTACTCTTGGTCAAATGACCTCTTTGCCCTTGGTCCACTTCGAACAAGCCCATGTGGGGGGTGACACATGTCGTCATCCCATTCGTCCATAAAATTTCGTAACCCTCGTGGGCCCTACAAAACGTAAAATTTCTCGAGTGGGCCCTACGTGACCAAATCCGTAAATAAATTTCCACAATGTTAATAAATTTCATACTCCTCAAATAATGCATTTTGAGAATCTAATTCTCGTCAACGAACATTTTCCTTTCCGAGGTTCGGAAAACTTTTCCTTAAGAACAACAAATCTTTCCTTCGTTCAAATTTATAAGTCTTGTGCTCTCACGTCTATTCTCTTATACATGTCCTGAAATTACGGGGTGTAAAATTCTTCTCCCCTTAGAAACATTCATCCCCGAATGTTCTTTCGGAGTCCAATCTAATTAGATAGCGACATAGTCTCATTTTACTACACCCTTCATACAAAATATGCCACCCACGGCCACATAACAATACTTATACTAAAACGTCAACCTGAACTCCAAGTGTCGACGTCTTTCATCTGCATAAAGTTTCTGCAGACTCTGAGCCTGCTAATAATCTTTCATGGATAAGCTTCGCCTTATCCACAGCCCGCTGAATCAAGTCTGGGGCAATTATCTGAACCTCGCCTACGTGGAACCAACCAATCGACGATTCTACACTTTCTTTCATACAAAGCCTCATACATGGCCATCTGAATACTAGAATGGTAACGTGTATTATACGCAACTCAACGAAAGGCAAAAGATCCTCCCAACTGCCCCTGAAATCAATAACACATGCCCGCAACCTATCCTCAAGTGTCTGGATAACATGTCATGTATGTCCGTCGGTCTGAGGGTGAAATGTAACACCAAGACTCACCTGTGTCCCCAATCCCTTCTGGAAAAACCTCCAGAAACTAGCTGTAAACTGGGCTCATCTGTCAGACATAAATAAGTGTAGGAACCCCGTGCTGTCTCATAATTTCCTGACATATAATCTCTCATAATCCTCAATCGCCTCTACACTATTACACCTCGTAGTTCCAGAACACGTGTTTAAGAGAATGTACGTGAGAAAGTACGACTTTAAAAAATGAAACGAAAGAAGGATTACTTTTTTCCTATGGAAAATGATTTCGAGCCTCAGGAAGGAAAATTGTTCGTTAATGAGAATTGAGTTCCCGAATTTGATATTTGAGACTTATAGAATTTATCAGAATTTCGGAAGATGAAATATTTTAGACCAACCGGAGGGCGACACGTGTCACCCTCCAAGTGCCATGTGGGGCGGAAAAATGAAGACAAGTCTAGAGCCACTTGGCTTGATATTGTTGACCACATCTCATCCACACAAGTGTTTTAATCTAGGCCCTTGGTTGTTGTATATATACTATACTAGTGCAAGACAATTCTACACTTAGAATTAAATCAAGAACTTGATGTTCTTGAGAAGAGGCTCTCGGGTTTGCCATCATAGAACAAGAAAATATTTTTGTTTGTGGTTCATTAGCCACAAGACTTTAACCCAAGGTTCCTAGGGGTATTGTAAGGATATCTCAATAGAAAGATCTCGGAAAAACGATGTTTTCACGTTAGTCGCAAGGCGAAAACCTAACGTCTTAAGAAGAGAAGCTAAATGTTGCTAAGGATCGACTTTTATGCTTGGACATTATTAGGGCTTATTGAGGTAAAATATTCATTTTCTTAATGTAATTGAAGATTACATGTTATAGTAGTTAAGAAATGAGCATGTGGTATATATATTGAAGTTTGAAAAGATTTGGATCATGTCGACATGTTAAAACCGAAAAATGGACAAGTTAGCCATTAATGTTGTAATCAATTTGGTCGATAGTTACAATCGTCGCATGTTAAGGAAGAAATGATTTATAGTTGTTGTAATTGTTATTATGTATATAACATGTTGGAATAACAACTTGGATTGAAAAAGGAAATTGGAAGACAATTGACATTGTTATGGATAGTGATATTGTTGAGAATGTGCCTTAAGGAATGGACAGTTTTATATTGATTGTGGGGCAGAATTTTACACGTCCTATTAGGCGTGTAATCCCCTTTGTATTGATGAGTTATTGGACCTTAAATATGGCGTTTGGTTATTGATTTTTGGGCCTTGAAAAAGGTGGAAAAGTATGTAGAAAAAAGGAAGTGCTGTCCGATTTTCCGTAGAATTTGGTGACTTTACACTTAGAATATTCTACGTTTGAAGCTAGAGGTAAATAGACGTATTATGGCCATTATAGGTTGAAGTACTAAGTATAGTGTATTCTACTTGAAGGATGGAATAGCTATCAAGGTTGAAGTACTTTGGAGCATTTTGCTACTTGTCGATAATCGTCGCGAGGTATGTGAATCTCTTCCTTCTTTTGGCATGATTCTATGTATGGAATATACATGTGGTGCTATTTCATGATTCCTTCTTTTCTTATAAGTTAAGAGGTATGTATATTGATTTACTCTATGTAAAAGTTACGTCTAAGTTATCCTAAGTTCTTACCAAGTCTTATGGGGGATGTTGGTAAGAGTCATTAGGAAGTATTTGGAGTCGAGTTGACTTTGCTAAGTTACTGCACGAATGAGAATAAGTATCGAACAAGCCATTTCAGTGTTAATAAAAGAAAATGTATCGGTAATCAATTAAATTAAAATGAGTAGAATTCTCCATCTGTATAGAAGCTAAGATAAGACAAAATTGTATTACATTTTCTAGATCATGGCTGCTTTAATAAGATCGTTATAAACAAGTATAACCTATTCACAACGCACAAAAGTATATGTTACTTAATTTAAAGAGTTTACGTTATAAAGTTTTAAGACTATGAACCTTACATTCTTAAAAGGTTAAGAGACTTTATTTTTCAAGTTATGGGACTTGATTCTTAAAGGAAGGAATGACTTGATTTAAAAGTATAAAATACTTGATTTGGAAAGTATTGATTTCTGGATATTTTAAAGATAAGAGACTTGATTTCTAAAGTAAGAAACTTGATTTCTAAAGATAAGAGACTTGAAGTATTTTGAAAGTTATGCAACTTGATTTGAAAGTATAAGTCTTTTGGTCATAAAAGAATGAATTTGTCTAAACCATAAAGAGTTATAACGGCTTTATGGGAAGTTAGTTATAACGACTTTATGGAAGGTTAAGAGAGTTGTCTATTTTGATTGATAGGCATGAGTTGCCTAGGTTGTGAAATTGGAAGTTACTTGGTGTCAAAGTCTTGAAATAAATTTCTAAAGGTTTAGTAACTTAATTTGAAAAATAGACATGCCTTGATACTACGGGTGTTAGTGTCTTGAGATTTTATATGAAAAGGAGTCTTTTGAAAAGAATGGAAGTACGTAGTACTTTGGGTTAAATTCCCGGATTTTTATGTGAAACGAAAAGTGCCTTGAGTTTATAAAATGAAATTCATTTTTGTATGATAATGAAAGTCTAAAGATTTTATGAACTTGCCTATGCTTGCTTGTGATAGCCTTGAGTGCAAGTATTATACGTTCTGTTGTCGTGACTCTCGGTTGGAGAAGTATGTCTTGTTGTGAATTTACTTGGACGTACCGACAGTGACGGAGGTTTCCACGGGTATGCTTCCACTGTGATTGATCCTTGGACATGCTTATACGATGTGGGATTCCGGGGCATGCGACCAGGATGCGGGTTAGATTTCCGGATTGTTTTTATTACTCCTTGGACATACTTATACGATGAGGGATTCCGGGGCATGCGACCAGGAGGTGGGTTAGATTCCCGGATTTGTTTTATTACCCCATGGTCATGCTTATACGATGAGGGATTTCGGGGCATATGACCATATTATGTATTATTACTCCATGGATTAGCTCTCCATGAAGACATGTACCCGAGATGAGGGATTCCACGGGCATGTTATATACGATTATTACTCATGGACTAGCTCCCGTGAAGACATGTACGAGATGAGAGATTCCAATGGCATGTTATATACGATTATTACCCCATGGATTAACTCTCCATGAAGTCATGTACCGAGATGAGGATTCCAGGCGTGAGATATATATATATATATATATATATTGCGTATGTGTGTCTGACGGTGAGGTAGGATGCCACAGTAGCGTCACGTGGTTATATTTTACACTTACGGTAGCGGTGATGAGGATTCCACGAGGCGAGAGATATATATATATATGTATTGTATATGTATGCAGCGGTGAGGTAGGATGCCACGGGCGCGTCACACGGTTATCTTTTACACTTACATCTGTCGGCAGTGATGGGGGATTCCACCGACATGCTTTGATAATTGTGGGCTTCAGACCCTTACTGGACTCTGTGATGATATTTGAGGGCTTGTGTCCATAGCCCTGGTGTGACTATTGTTCATGTGTTGAAATAGTCTTTAAAAGGTAAAACTGACTTTCATTACTTTCACTTCGGCAAGGCACTGATGTCTTTATTATTTTGGTTATCATACATGTCTCGACTTTATATGAATCATTATGATTTCATTCTGATATTTTCGATTTCACATACTTGGTACATATTTAAATCTTGACCTCCTTTGGGGCTGCGTTCATCTTGCGAGTTGAGGTACATAGCTTGCTGATCCGCACTCTTAGGATCACTGTTCAGTTCTTGGAAAGCTCTATTTCTCCGGAGGCTTTGTCTGCTAGTACGGTTCCCTGAGGTTGTAGATTTTTGGTACATTCAGGGGTATGGCGGGGCCCTGTCCCGTCACAGTATTATGTCAAAACTCTTAGAGGTCTGTAGTCATATCTTGTGGGTCGCTTTGTAAAGAAAAAAAAAGAGGTAACTACTTTTGGTTTTTACGTATTTATATACATCCAGGGAGGTGGCCTTATCGGCTAACCTGTTATTTATTTCTTGTTAAGTTTATGTATGTTCCGCTGATTATCTCTGATGTATACCTGTAAGGGTGCCCAGGTAGGGCACCAGTCGCGGGCCCGGGGTCGGGTCGTGACATACATAATACTTTTCCCACGGTTATCTAAAACTGTAACCTATGGCATTACGACACTGAAGATCTTACCTGTCTCACATCCATCGCCTAATAACATGGGTACACATAACCCCATAGTACGTAAAACTATTCTTTTACGTGGGGGAAAGAGCTTATCTCCCTTTCATAATCTTGATCATCAAGCGCCACCTTATAGTTGTATAGATTCTCAAAACCTACCAGCGATGTCTTCTGTTTTCCACAGGCAGCACTCATACTTATCTTATTCTTGCCTTGCGCATTTTCCTGAAATTATTCGGAATATCGTGGCCCTGACCGCCACACCAAACCAATTCCAAGTACCTCCAAGGGCACTTAACATAAAATCCTTCAATAATCGTACGTTCTTATCTCCGTCTCTTAACGTTCAAATTCAAATCAATCATTTCAATAAAATAAGTCACATAGACTCCACAATTTCATGTCAAAGAATGAAGGAATAACTTACATATTACTAACACTTCCTTTCTTTCCCTATCGATAACTGGCTCACCGGGAAACTGGAATCGAACCAACCTCTCTCTACAGTCAACCTTAGAACCCACGAAGCCAACTAGTCCATACTCATAATGACCTCAAAGTATGTCATATTCATCTCTACTAGGTCTGCTAGGGTCTGACGACTGTATCCTCATCGGGCAAATCTTATCTACCCGCTCCGCTACCACCCAATCACCCACTGGTGTAGCTACATCGAAAGGTCCTTATGGATTCAGGCTCTATTCCTCTACACTTGGTTGCTCTCTTTCTTACTGGTTGTACTCTTTTCGTACCTCCAACTTATACTAGCATATGTACATAACCTCCATACTTATTTTGGCCTCCAATCTTTGGAGTTTACTAAATCGAACAATATAAGGCCATTTCCGGCTTTCACGACCTGGTTCCGGTGGAACGCGTCCACGAACCCATAAAACAATTAACTAGACTTGGGCCTTGTACCCTCGTGACCCTGTCACGTAGCGGGACTACTACCAACTGATCCCACTCCATTTCAGGCTATAGGGCGACCCGTAATAGGTCCTCAACCCGACCCACCGTCGTACTTAACTCTTACCCTTAGTCTGAATAAAATCCTATTGCCCGAGAAGGCCTTATATACCTAAGGTCTCGGCGGTTATCAATATTCTTAGTCTCGCAATTTCCATGCTCCAAGCCTACCTTATCAGTCCCCCCGTAAACGGGTACAATAACTTCTCATATACTCTCAATCACGTTGTCTTAATCATAACCACCATAATTACTCCATGCGGATCTCATTCGTACAATTCTCTTAAGCATACCACGTAACTTACTCTATTAACATAGTCTTCCATTAAGTCCCTTAACCCGACTTCTTAAGGGTTCATTACCCTTTCAGACGGCTCATCATTTCCTAATTATTTCAAATTAGCACGTAAAACCTTGATGAGAATTCAGTAAACTGTTTCATACCTTCCCGGTATCTAATTAGTCCTTACCAACTCTTCGTAATATAAAATCATTCTAGGAAACACGCGTTTGACCCTCATACATAAGTCCGTATAGATGTATGTCATTATACTAACTATACAACAATAATTACCAACCTGGATACGTAATCCATAAAATCCCTCATGGGTCACTGCTGCCTTTCTCGTAGCTGCAATCAACATAACTCGTTAGGGAGAGACGACCCTAACTACACAGCTCTATCGCACGATCTCAGAGTGAGAAGAATGGAAACCAATCCTAAATGTCATGTAGCCTCCTGATTATAGATGTGGTGCACAACACACCGATAATCAAGACTCTACTAGACACGGTCTGTAGACACTTTCCGATGACTAACTGCTCTGATACCACTTTTGTCACGACCCGACCCGGGCGCTGCGTGCCATACACTGGCACCCTTACAGGTATACATCAGAGATAATCAGCGGAACATTCATAAACTCAGCAAAAGAAATAAATAACAGGTTAGCCGATAAGGCCACCTCTCTGGATATATATAAATATACATAAATCCAAAAGCAGTTACCCTTTTTTTTCCAAAGCGACCCACAAGATATGACTACAGACCTCTAAGAGTTTTGACGTAACAACTGTGACGGGACAGGGCCCCGCCATACCCCTAAATGTACATAAATCTACAACCAGGAATCGTACCAAAATACAAAGCCTCCGAAATAATGGAGCTTCCGACCGGTGAGCAGTGATCCTAAGAATGAGGATCAACAAGCATGTACCTCAACTGCGGCATGAACGGCCGAAAAGGTCGATTAAATATGTACCAAGTATGTGGCGAAAATATCAGAATGAAATCATAATGATTATATAAAATAGGAGACATGTATGATAACCAAACTACAATACACAATATATAAGCGATCGTATGTCAAGTCGTGACGCGTGCCTCAAAGTCATTACTCAAATATAACCATGGGTCTCACGCCCATAATATCAATTATGCCCGTGGAATTCCTTCCTCACTGCCGGCAGTCCATGATATAATATAACACCAATATGTATACATGAACACCAGGTCCCATATGTGTCATAAAAACTGTACGGGCCAAGTAGGAAAGAGAACCACCAGATCCAGCATGCATCATAAAACTGACCGGGGCAAGTACGAAAGCCAACTACCAGATCCAGCCTGCGTCAACAAACCTCATGGAGAGCTAGTCCATGGAATAACAATATCATCCGGGAATTTAACCTGCATCATGGTCGCATGCCCCGAAATCTTCCATCGTATAAGCATGTTCATGGATCCATCACAATGGAAGTATACCCGTGGAATCCCCCATCACTGTCGGTACGTCCAAGTAAATTCACAACAAGACAGTCGGCCCTCCAACTGAGAGTCACGTGATGCGCGATTTATGCACACACTAACGCAAGTGCACGTATCGTGACAAGTAATATAGTCTAGGTAAGACCGAATATCGTCCTCA
This sequence comes from Przewalskia tangutica, assembly GCA_029844215.1. Lineage (NCBI taxonomy): Eukaryota > Viridiplantae > Streptophyta > Magnoliopsida > Solanales > Solanaceae > Przewalskia > Przewalskia tangutica. The sequence goes on along the minus strand of CM056720.1, from coordinate 24,824,811 downwards.
GGGACTGGTTTCAAGTACCGATTATCTATGCTTTAGTTTCTATTTGGTTAACGTTAATTGATTTGGAATTCTAAACTAATAATGCAGAAAATAAACTAATTATGAAAATACTTTGATTTAAATCAGTTATGATGGAGAATTAGGGCTTCCAAGATCATCCACTATCCACTCTATTTAATCCTTAATACAATTAGACTGACTTCTTCTTCTACGTTAAGATAGCAGGTTAACTAGACCGTTTTATACTCTTGTTAAGGTAGTATAAACACTCAACCCCAATGGCGAACCCTTCTACCTTTCGGTGACAAGATTGAATACAAAGGAAGATTAAGAGCAATAACCTATTAAGCTACACAAGTATCGGGGTACTTTCGTCCACGATTTAAACCTATGTTTATTCAACTATAGCATATTCACAATCTCCCCTTTCGGATTTCGATTAGAACTCATATAAGTGATGATAACTAGTGATCAATTAATTATCAAGCAATCAAAACAATTATTGAATAAATCTTAAATAAGTGAAGAAGAAACCAAACTAATATATTAATTCATGAATAGAGTTTCAAGTGAATCACAAGGAAATCCCTAATAAAGTAATTAGCTCATATCCATAGTCACGCTAAGAACTAATATAATCTCCATACATGAACTAAGATAAACAAAGCAAAAGAAAGAAAAGAAAAATACTCAAGAACAAGTCTCCAAGCCTTCTAGCATCCAATGATTGTGTTGTGGAATATTTACAAGATGAAATGGTGGATGCAGAATGGAATGGGTGATGGATTATAGGATGGTATGAAGGATGATTTCTTCTAATGATGTAGAGACGATTTATAGCCCAAGAATCCTTTAGGTAAAGGATTAGGGATTATGTAGGTAGGAAAGGTTATGGAATCCTTTTAGGTAAAGGGTTTAGGAAAAGTTATGAAAAAGGGTTAAGGAATATGTAGGTAGGAAAAGTTATCCCTTTTGGACCCTGAAAATGTGTCAAATTCGGCCCAAAACTCAGAAATCCCGCGTCGGCGCCTGAAAATCAGAGGCTTTCGGACGACTTCAGTGGTCGGCGCCGCGGCGCTGCTGCCAGGCGCCGGTGACGACATTCTTCCGAATTTTTCGTTTGTTCGTCCGGTCTTCGTTTGATTTCTTCTATATTTCTCGGAACTTCTTAGGCTTCATTTCTTGGCCCTTTTAGTGTGCAATTCCATCTCATTTATGCTCATTTCATCTCCTTTTTGCCATTTCTCCATTTCTGACCGCTGTGACACAAAAGAAAGGAAAACAACCCAAATACTATACTAAACATAAATGAAATGAGCAAAATACTAACTAAAAATGACTCAAAAGGTGTATATAAAATACACCGATCATCACGGCAACGTAAAAATATAATACTTTGCCCTCAAAGGCTATCACAAGCAAGCATAGGCAAGTTTATAAAATCTTTAGACTTTAATTATTATACAAAAATGAATTTCATTTTATAAACTCAAGGCACTTTCGTTTCACATAAAAATCCGGAAATTTAACCCAAAGTACTACGTACTTCCATTATTTTCAAAAGACTCTTTTTCATATAAAACCCCAAGATACTAACACCCGTAGTATCAAAGCATGTCTACATTTCAAACAAGTCACTACATTTTTAGAAATATATTTCTAGGTTTCTAAATCAAGTGACCCTTACTTTAAAACTTTAAGCAATTGATACCTTTAAATCAAATTGCCCTTCATTATTTCAAGTCATTTCTTTGTTTACATTACTAGAGAGAACTATTCCTTTAACCTTCCATAAAGTTGTTATAACCAACTTCCCATAAAGCCGTTATACTAACTTTATGCTTTAGAAACTAGGACATCTTTAACCTTTCATAAAGCCGTTATAACTAACTTCCCAAAAAGCCGTTATAACTCTTTATGTCTTAGACTAATTCATTCTTTTTATAACCAAGAGACTTATACTTTCAAATCAAGTTACATAACTTTCAAAATACTTCAAGTCTCTTAACTTTAGAAATCTAGTTTCTTAACTTAGAATATCAAGTCTCTTTAACTTAGAATGTTTCTTAACTTAGAATATCAAGTCTCTTTAACTAAGAATATCAAGTTTCTTAACTTAGAATATCAAGTTATCAATACTTTTCCCAAATCAAGTATTCTATACTTTTCAAGTCAAGTAACATATACTTCTTTGAAAACGAGTTACTACACTTTCGAAAATCCATACAAGGATACCAAAATGAAACCGAGTTCATTTAAAACACGTACGTCTACCGTACTATACATTTCATAAGATTCATGCTCAAGAGGATATGAAGAGTTCACATACCTTCTGACTCAATCCACTTGCCAAGTTGAATACTGTTATACCCCGTAGTTCTAGCCATACGCGTGAGAGCGTACGAAAGGGAGTAAGACTTAAAATTTTCGAAAGATAGGTTGACGGATTGTTTCGGACGGGTTTTCGGTCAACTTTGAGGCGGGTTATGACCCGCTACATTGAGAGTTCCTAAGTGTTTCAAAGGCCTAGTGCGTAGTTCGTTGAGTCTAGATTCCAACGCAACCGACCGTTCGTCGATAGGACATCGGAGTAGAAAGTTATGGGAGTCGCAAGTTCAGTGCACAGTCGGACAGAAATGTGTTTCGGGCAGAAGCCACAGGGCCGCGGCGCCGGATGCAGGGCCGTGGCTCCGGATATTCAGAGGGGTCGCTGAAGTTGCAGCGCCGCGGCGCCGGGAAGCAGGGCCGCGGCGCCGGAAGTTCTGTGAGGTGGCGGAAGTTTCAGCGCCGCGGCGCCGGCTGCAGGGCCGCGGCGCCGAGGCGGGAATTCTGGCGGAAAACCTGAGGAAAATCAGATTTCTTCTTTTAAAAAGGCCATGGGAGGGTGACAAGTACCCCCCCCCCCCCATCTGATTTTTGCATGTCCTTTATATTGACCAAGTCTTGAAGACTTGGTCATCTTTCAAAGACCTTCTCTCTCTCTAAAGCTAGAGATCTCACTTCTCTCTAAAATTCCAAGAGGAATTCAAAGCTTAAGGAACATCTGAAAAGTTAGGACAAGAAGGAAGCATGTGGCTAGCTTGTAAGGGTTATTGTGGTGGTGTTCTTGGAAAAGAGGCTAGCAAAATTGTTGGAATAATTTTGGCTAAAGCTCTAAGGTAACAATTCTTCTCTTGTAGCTAGTTATTTGTGTTGCATGTGAAGAAGAAGGAACTTGTAGTAGTAAATAATGCTCTTAGATTCATTGCATGTAAGAAATATGGTTTGGATATGAAAGGATTGACTAAGAAGATTATGTGAGCATGTTGTAGCCTAAATACTACTTTAAAATTGTTAAGTAAATTGTTGTACCTTATGGGGCAGAATTTTACACACCCAAGTTTAGGTGTGTAATCCCCTTTGAAATGTTTGGATTGTTGGGCCTAAGATGTGGCGTTTGGATGTTGAATTCGGCCTTGAAAAAGGTGGCAAAGTATGTAGAAACAAAGGAAATGCTGCCCAATTTTCCATAGGAATTAGTAACTTTGAACTTGGATTATTTCTACATTAAACTAGAGGTTAATAAGCGTATTATGGTCATTATAGGTTGACATACTACGTGCGGTATTTTGGAATTAGCAAGTGGATTGACCGAAGAGGTATGTGGAGCTTTCCTATCTCTTGAGCATGAGTAGTTGTATCTATGTAGTACGGTAGACGTACAAGATTTGGTGTTCTTACTTGTTTTAAGTATATAAAGACTTGTTCGTTTTAGAAAGTATAAGTCCCTTGGTTATGGGAAAAGTATAATTTTGCTAAAGTATAGGGTTAATATAACAACTTTATGGGAAGTTGGTTTATTAGCTTTATGAAAGGATAATAAGAAGAGATTTACTTTAAGTAAAATGAGTACGAACAAATGACTTGATTTATGAAAGGCAAATTGATTTTAAGGTATCACTTGCCCAAAGGTTTTATATATGGAAAAGAGTCATTTTTAAAAGAGTAGAAGTATGTAGTACTTTGGGTTAAAATCCCGGATTTCTTTTATCAAAGATATGATTAAGTGCCTTAAGTAAGCTAAAATGAGAGGGTATATGAACAAGACTAATAAGAAGTTATGAGCTTTCTTAACTTATTTATGTTATGTATGATGGCCGGTTGAGCTAGGGTAAGAGTATAAATGAGGGGCAAGCCCCAATATCGTTATACCACCTTCTCCAGGGTAAGAGTATGAATGAGGGGAAAACCCCAAGACGTCATACCACCTTCTTCAGGATAAGAGTATAATTGAGGGGTAAACCCCCAAGATCGTTATACCACCTGCGTCAGGGTAAGAGTATAAATGAGGGGTAAATCCCCAAGATCGTTATACCACCTGTTCCGTGGATTTGCTACCCACGATGCGAGGAATACCTCATGCGAGTCCTTAGGGGCTTATGCGGGTGAAATAGTCCCATGCGGGCGGGTACAACCTATGCGAGGAATACCTCATGCGGGTCCACGGGACCCATGCGGGTGAAATAGTCCCAGGAGTAGGATTGCTTATTGATACTACGGGCGAGGGACCCTGTTTTGATCACGAGCCTCCTATTTTTATGCAGTAATATATATATATACTTGTTACTCTCATTGTTAGTAAGGCACAGTACAATGTATTTTGATTTTCATCCATGACTCCAGCTATTTTAGACTTATATTATTATTACAAGTATTTTTCCAGTTTTGCATACTTAGTACATATTGTGTACTGACCCCCTTCCTCGGGGGCTGCGTTAATGCCGCAGGTAAGGGTAAGCAGGTGGTGGATCCTCACTCTTAGGATCACAGGTCTGGTGTCAGAGGCTCCATTTCTCCGGAGGCTTGTTTTGTTGGTACGAATTTTTCCCTGATGCTATAGGTACTTTGTACATTCAGGGGTATGGCGGGGCCCTGTCCCGCTACAGTGGTTATTCCTAGAGGTCTGTAGTCACATTTGTGTTTGGGCTGTAAGAACAAGTTGTACTTTTGGTTAAGTATTTTTTTTTATGGAAGGCAGCCTTATCGGCTTGCCAGTGATGTTTACTTTATACAGGCTTTGTATTGTGTATGTTCCGCTGCTATTCTCTGACATATACCTGACGGGGTGCCCCGGTAGGGCACCAGTCGCGGCCCCGGGGTCGGGTCGTGACAAAAGTGGTATCAGAGCAGTTAGTCCTCGGAAAGTGTCTACAGACCGTGTCTAGTAGAGTCTTGATTATCGGTGTGTTGTGCACCACATCTATAATCAGGAGGCTGCAGGATATTTAGGATTGGTTTCCATTCTTTCACTCTAAGATCGTGCAATAGAGTTGTGTTATAGGTTGAACTTCCTCTGATATTTTCTTTTATGTATCAGTTATGCCTCCACGCAAGGCAACCGCGACCCATAAGGGCAAGGCAGCGGAGGTCGCTAGTGGGGCGGAGGTCACGCGGGCGAGGCCCGGTCTTTACGTGAGATGATATTTCGCGGCGAGTTCCACGACGCCGCCACCTCAGCGAGTTCGAGCAAGAAGCGGCGCGCGAGACGCGTGAGCCTCCAATCCACTGATCGGTGAGTATAGGGATTACGGGGAAAAGATCCGGTTATTGACCAGTATAGTGGCAGGGCAGCGCCAACAGGAGCAGGCAGCCAACCCTAGAGCCGACAATTTACGGATTCGGGATTTCCTAGGTTGTCATCCACCCAAGTTCTACGGCTCGAGATTCGAGGAGGATCCGCAGGAGTTTGTTCGGCGATTCTAAGCGACCATGCAGTGCTTAAGGCCTCGGAGGCGAGTCCGTTATACTAGCTTCTTCCGGTTACGCGATATTGCTGGCTGGTTTGAGTCATGGTGTTGTCGAGGTGAGATGCTCTTCCGGTGTTTGGGAGGAGTTCACAGAGGCTTTCTGGATCACTTCTTGCCCCGAGATGAGGAGAGCCCGTAGATAGATTTTGACCTTGAAGTCATATACCGTATTTCCAGTATGCGTGAGGACGACGTAGAAAAGTTTGAGCCTTAAAGTTAGGCAAGGACGAAATTTTGTTCACAACCCCTAAAAGAATCGTTTTTTTAAAAGCGCTTTACAAAACTTGCGAAGGAAAATTCCGGCTATGTCATTTATAATTTTTGCGGATTTTTCCGAGAGACGAAATATTTTGGACCAACGGGAGGGTGACACTTTTCACCCTCAAAGTGGACGGATTGGTGGCCGATGGGTGCACGTTTTCCTCCCTTATTTTGTGCCTAAAACATGGGTCAATGTTTAATGAGGAATTGTGGAGTAGGGCTGGGGGCACTTGGGCAAATCTTGGCCCTCCACTTGCCTCCCATTTGGCTTGATCATGGCCATTGAACTCCCTATAAATACCCCCCACGTGGTGAAGACTTCTTCATCCCAAATGTTTTCCAAGGCGTGAAAGCCCTCTCCCCCCTTAGTGTAGTATTTTCGTCCAAGCCTCCTCCCCTTTGTGAGGCCCCTCGCCGAGAGCCCTCCCCTTGGTAGAAATCCCCTAGCCTAGCCGAAACCTACCCCCCTCCTTGTGGTGTTGTTCTCGTGAAAATACCCCCCCTCTTGGTAGAAAATATTCTCCAAGTATCGTTGCTATACCAAAATACCTTAGCCTTATACTTTGTAGTATTCCAAAAGTTACCTCTATACGTAGAGCCCAGAAATACTACCTTTTGTCCTTTTTGTCTCAAAACGAAACCCTAAGGAAAATCTTCATAGTCGGTTAAAGTGTTAAGTAGAAGTTGCGTAGAACTTCTAAGGGTTGTTTTGAGCGGGTTGGAGCGCCCAGAGTAGGAGCTAAACGTTGCTCAGGATCGACATTTAAACTTGGATAATTTTGGGCTTATCGAGGTAAATATCTTGTGTCCCTATTGTAATTAAGTTTGCATACTATTGAAGTATAAGAATTAAGTATAAGTTATATACCAGGAAGGTATATAAGAAGGGAATTAATGCTTACATAGATTTGTATTCTGATGAGCTTGTGAAGTTTGACGGGTAGGGATGTGCTGCCCAATTTTCCGTAGAATCTTGTATCTAGATTTATTCTACCGAGTAGTCTAGACGTTGATAGACTTGTATAACCTTTATAGGTTGAAGTACTGCGAGTAGCATATTCTACTCGAAGGGTGGAAAAGGCTAGCCGGACTACAATACTTTGGAGCTATTTGCTAATAGTCGATAATCGTCGCGAGGTATGTGATTCTTCCTATCCTCTTGAGCATAATATTTTAAAAAGAATATTTATATATAGTACGGTAGACGTACGTGTGTAACTGAACGTAGTTTTACGGCAATGTCTTTTGACTTAAGCCTGAATAATAAGAATCTTGAAGTAATTCAAAAGAATTAAGGAACCTTTTTGAAAGAAGAGAAATACTTGGTTTTAAAAGCTTAAGAGTTATACTAGCTTTATGGGAAGTTAGGTATAACGACTTAAGAGAGATAAAAAAGAATGGTTTATTGATTTTAGAAGTTAAGAGACTTGATCTTAAAAGATAAGAGACTTGACTTAATTAAATTAATATGAGTTTTGTTAAAAAGTGTGAAACCTCATTCGTGAGTAATGAGTATTTTGGTTTTCAAAAGGAATGATGTTTTACTGATTTCGGAAATCAGAATAAGTATCGAACAAACCACAGCAGCGCTAATAAAAGGGAAATGTATTGACTAATAAAGTATTATTAAAACCAGTAGAAACCTCCATCTGCATAGAAGCTAAGATGAGACAAAATGATATTACATTTCCTAGATCATGGCTGCTTTAATAAGATTGTTATGAACAAGAATAACCTATTCACACATAAGACATATGTTTCTCAAATTGTTTTAAAGGATTAAAACTATGAACTACGAAACCTTTCAAAGATGAGAAACTTGGGCATTTGAAATTAGGCAAACTTGAACGTTTGGAAAATAATGTTGTTACTTGATTTTACAAAGGGAAGTGTTTTGATCTACTTAAAAAGATAGTCGCTCTATTTTTATACTACGGGTACTGTGTGACTTTTGTAAAAGAAACGGATCTTTTAAAGAGTTAATGTATGAAGTACTTTGGGGATAAAAACCCGAATTTGTTAACATAAAGTAGAAAGTACCTTGTGTGAATAACTTGATTGTGTTGTTTTGTGATAGCCTTGTAATACTTTCTTGTTGATTTGATAAGTAAACATGTTAGGATGCTACGTGTGTTAGTATCTTGTGATGTTTGTGTAAAGGGGTTTCCCTTGTTGTGCTTATGTTGTTTAACGATAAGATGTTATGTTAGTATTATATCACTCACCTCTTGACATGATACCATGGGTTAAGATGCCCTCCGATGCGGGGTAGACTCAGGCGGTCTGGGACCATGATTCGAGAATACCTCATGCGGGTCCCGGGCCTACGCGAGCTACGAGTTCCGTGTTAGTGTGCGGCCTTTGTGGTCATGCGATGCATGTGGCCATGCGGTGCGAGTCGGGGCGATGCCGGGAGTAGCACCCGATGCGAGGAATACCTCATGCGCGCCTACGAGGGTGGCCTATGCGGAGTCTGCGGAAGTTCGGGACTAGACGCGCGCATTAGATCTCGCGGGCGAGTGGCGGCCGATCATGTGGCGGTCTAGACAGATCTCATGATACGCTTTATGACCTTGTTGGCATGCATAGGTTTTAGTAGTCGGCTATGCCTTCGTCTTACCCCGTGCGGTTTTATTATGACACAGTGGGACTCGTGTTCATGTATTCCTTAGTGTGTTTTATATCATGGATCGCGGTGAGGAAGGTATTCCACGCATGATTGATGTTGTGGGCGTGAGACCCATAGTTATACTTGAGTGATGACTTTGAGGCGTGAGTCCACGACTTGACATACCGCTATTTATTGAACTGTAGTTTGGTTATCATACATGTCTCCTGCTTTATATAGACTACTATGATTTCATTTACAGTATTTTCAGTTTCACATACTTGGTACCTGTTGTACTGACCTCCTTCGGGGGGCTGCGTTCATGCCGCAGGTAAAGGTACACCAGTCATTGATCCTCGCTCTTAGGATCACAGTTCAGCGTTTGGGAAGCTCCGTTTCTCCGGAGGCTTATCAGTGGTATAGTCCCCTGTCGTTGTAGGTACTTACATTCAGGGGTATGGCGGGGCCCTGTCCCGCCATTATTGTCATATCATTCTTAGAGGTCTGTAGTACTGTTGTGGGCAGAGTTGTAAAAAGGATGTAACTGTTCGGTTTTAAGTTTATATATATATGCCGTAAGGCAAGTTTTCTCAGATAACTGTTTCACATTTCATATTATATCATGTCTTGTTTTATGTTCCGCTGATTACTCTGATGTATGTCTACTTGGGTGCCCGGGGTAAGGCACCAGTCATGGGCCCGGGTTCGGGTCGTGACAAAAGTGGTATCAGAGCAGTTAATCCTCGGAAAGTGTCTACAGACCGTATCTAGTAGAGTCTTGATTATCGGTGTGTTGTGCACCACACCAATAATCAGGAGGCTATAGGATATTTAGGATTGGTTTCCATTCTTCTCACTCTGAGATCGTGCTTAGAGCTGTGTTATAAGTTGGACCCTCTAACGTATTTCTTTCCCTTACCGTTATGCCTCCGCGTAAGGCAACCCGGGCCCAGAAGGCAAAGCGGCCATGAGTCGCTGGCGAGTACGAGGGTTACGAGGCACAGCCCAATCATCACCGAGGTGGTGCTTCATTCGGGAGTTCTGCGACATCGCCAAAATCCCAAAGAAGTCTAGCACAGCGGCAGCAGTTCCTACTGCGGCCATGATATTTGAACCTTCAGTTCCACGACCAGTAACGGAAAGTATGGATTGCAAAGAGACGACCCTGTTACTAGCTATGGATTTAGCAACCGAGAGTATATTATGTACCGATGTACCGCGAGTCTTGATGAATATCTAAGAGAGGGTTGTGCAGGAGTAGCTCTTCAGTCAGGCATGAGCCTGGCCTGCGTACAGGCTTATGCGCAGCAGGCCGAGGAAACGTAGAGATCGACAGATTAATAAAGGACAGCCGAAGAAGGCCCGATCGGCAGGATCCTTTGGTAACTTTCAAGGCAAACCGCCTCAGCAGCAGATTAGATATGCACATCCACCAGTGCAGAGTGGTCCTCCACAGGGTTCAGGACGTTCGGGGTATGCAGGAGTTGGTCAGAGCTCCAGGGCTGCTGGTTCGCAAATACACGTAGGTTCCAGCCCGATTGATTTTCCTCGGTATTCACGCGTGGCGCGTCATCCCGGGGAATGTCGTCTTTTTGTTGGTGCTCGTTTTACCGGCGGCCGTCAGGGCCATGTGTCGAAAGGATGTCCTAGTAGGAGGACTCAGCCTACCAGATCAGTTGCAGATTCAGTAGTTCGGAGAGGAAAGGGTGTTAGCCAGAGGAGGCCACCCCCACCTCGGTGTGGCCGTTGTGGTAAGTGTCATTGTGGGGAGTGTCGTGCTTCTTAGACAACTTGCTATGCTATCGCCAGGCAGGATTGATTAGAACAACAAAGGGAAAGTGAAGCAGTAGATACAGGCATATCTTTAACCCTCTAGAGGTTAGTATGTGTGATAGGATGAGTATATCTTAAGTGTTATGTTTAGATAACATAAGTGTAAATTGTGATTTGAAATCATGGTTAGTTAAAAGGGTAAGATTGGGGATAAGGAAGTGTGAGCCTTAGAGTTTTATACGTGGAGACCTTAGAGGCGAGGCCATCTCAAGTAAAAGATTTATTTTATGTTTGACCCTTATCGGAGTGCATAGTTTACGTAAGATTTATTTGTGTGACAAGTCCCTGAGTAGTGTGAAATGAAAGAGGGTAGTTGACCTAAGAAGACCACTAGGTTTTCGTAACTTAATTAGTGAGATTGTTCCGGATCGGGGAACAAGAGTTTTTGCGTGATAGCGGGTCGGGTTGGGGACCGATCGCGGGTCAACCCGCGACCTGTTTGGTGGTGGGGTCAGATTGTGGTGGTCCCGCCAGATGGTGGGGTCATGAGGGTGTTAGGCCCAAGTTTAGTTAACCATCGTACGAGTTCATGGATGCGTTCGACTAGTAGTCGGGCCGATGGGGTCAGCCCATCGTGTCTTTCAGTCGGGACCGTTTACTCGACAGAGGGTTATGCGAGATGTTATTTCTGGAAAGTTGTGAGGCTGCACGAGGTGCCTACTTTCACCTTATGACAGGCAGTGGAGCCCAGGTTACGGCTATTTCTTTTTCTGGATGTTTTACCAGGCAGGGTTAGGAACTCAGGTGAGTCTCCGTATCGCATTCATCCTCGGGCCAATGTTTGGTTTTCAGGGGTAGCTGTGAGGATTGTTGCCTAATGTTGAGGGAGTGTTTTTAGCTACCATTTCAGTGTTCGGTTATTGCCTTATGGCGCCTTGTAGGGGTGGAAGTGTAAGTTGCCGGTCGATTGGTTCGATGTTGGCAAGGTTCAGATAGTTGGTTCATACTTGTTTCAGCAGGATGTGGATAGGGTGAAGCTTATCCAGAAGAGGTTATTGACAGCTCAAAGTCAACAGAAGTCGTGCGGATAATCGACGTCGACACTTGAAGTCGGGTTGACGGTCGGTATTCTTGAAGGTACCACCCCGGAGAGGGTGTGACGAGTTTTGGAAATCAGAGGAAACTTAGCCCAAGGTATTTTGAGCCCTTTCAGATCATGTGAAGAGTAGGCCAGGTTGCCTATAGTTGGCATTGCCGTCCGACGTAGAAGGCAGTATGTCCGGTCTTTCGTGTTGCTATGTTCGGAAAGTATCGGAGATCCATCCAGAGTGTTCCCAGTAATGATGACCAAGTTGGAGGTAGTAACCCAGAGATTTTGGAAATTGAAGCAGTAACAGAAATGTGGTAAGTTATGAGAAAGAGTTCAAATGTACGAGAAGGGTACGACGAGTAAGGGAAGAAGCGGGCATGTATTACGAGCATAGATGTGATCATTTCTTTTGTAAAGTGAAGGTGCGAAGGGAGTATATTTTAGACCTCGAGTGGGAGCTTTTGTAGTGATAGAAGTGATTCCTCGTGGACTTGGATGTAAGTATTTGCGCGTGTTGTATTGTGGCCAGGTGTGGCATGATTGTTTTCGTAAGTATAGCAGTGAAGACTATACTGGCGCATGTTTGTTTTGAGATTTAGAAGGAACATTCGGGACGAATGTTTCTAAGGAGGGGAGAATGTTATACCCCGTATTTCCAGAGTATGTCGTGAGGACGTACGTAGAAAAGTTTGAGCCTTAAAGTTAGGCAAGGACGAAATTTTGTTCACAACCCCCGAAAAGAATCGTTTTTCGACGAAACGTTTTACAAAACTTGCGAAGGGAAAATTCCGGCTATGTCATTTATAATTTTTGCGGATTTTTCCGAGAGACGAAATATTTTGGACCAACGGGAGGGTGACACTTGTCACCCTCAAAGTGGACGGTTGGTGGCCGATGGGTGCACGTTTTCCTCCCATGTTTTGTGCCTAAAACATGGGTCAATGTTTGTGAGGGAATTGTGGAGTAGGGCTAGGGCTGGGCAAATCTTGGCCTCCACTTGCCCCACTTGGCTTGATCATGGCCATTGAACTCCTATAAATACCCCCACTTTGTGAAGACTTTTTCATCCAAAATGTTTTCCAAGTCTTGAAAGCCCTCTCCCCCATGAGTGTAGTATGTTCGTCCACGCCTCCCTCCCCTTTGTGAGGCCCCTGGCAGAGCCCCTCCCCTTGGCCGAAAGTATCCCCTCCTAGGGGTGCTAGCCGAAACCTACCCCTCTCCTTGTGGTGTTGTTCTCGTGAAAATACCCCCTCTTGGTAGAAAATATTCTCCAAGTATCGTTGCTATACCAAAATACCTTAGCCTTATACTTTGTAGTATTCCAAAGGTTACCTCTATACGTAGAGCCCAGAAATACTACCTTTTGTCCTTTTTGTCTCAAAACGAAACCCTAAGGAAAATCTTCATAGTCGGTTAAAGTGTTAAGTAGAAGTTGCGTAGAACTTCTAAGGGTTGTTTTGAGCGGGTTGGAGCGCCCAGAGTAGGAGCTAAACGTTGCTCAGGATCGACATTTAAACTTGGATAATTTTGGGCTTATCGAGGTAAATATCTTGTGTCCCTATTGTAATTAAGTTTGCATACTATTGAAGTATAAGAATTAAGTATAAGTTATATACCACGAAGGTATATAAGAAGGGAATTGAATCAGATCTTACATAGACCGTATTTACGTATGATGACTTGTGAAGTTTGACGGGTAGGGATGTGCTGCCCAATTTTCCGTAGAATCTTGTATCTAGATTTATTCTACCGAGTAGTCTAGACGTTGATAGACTTGTATAACCTTTATAGGTTGAAGTACTGCGAGTAGCATATTCTACTCGAAGGGTGGAAAAGGCTAGCCGGACTACAGTACTTTGGAGCTATTTGCTAATAGTCGATAATCGTCGCGAGGTATGTGATTCTTCCTATCCTCTTGAGCATGATATTTTAAAAAGAATATATATATATAGTACGGTAGACATACGTGTGTAACTGAACGTAGTTTTACGGCAATGTCTTTTGACTTAAGCCTGAATAATAAGAATCTTGAAGTAATTCAAAAGAATTAAGGAACCTTTTTGAAAGAAGAGAGATAAAAAAGAATGGTTTATTGATTTTAGAAGTTAAGAGACTTGATCTTAAAAGATAAGAGACTTGACTTAATTAAATTAATATGAGTTTTGTTAAAAAGTGTGAAACCTCATTCGTGAGTAATGAGTATTTTGGTTTTCAAAAGGAATGATGTTTTACTGATTTTGGAAATCAGAATAAGTATCGAACAAACCACAGCAGCACTAATAAAAGGGAAATGTATTGACTAATAAAGTATTATTAAAACCAGTAGAAACCTCTATCTGCATAAAAGCTAAGATGAGACAAAATGATATTGCATTTCCTAGATCATGGCTGCTTTAATAAGATTGTTATGAACAAGAATAACCTATTTGTCACGACCCGAACCCGGGCCCGTGACTGGTGCCTTACCCCGGGCACCCTAGTGATACAACATCAGAGAAAATCAGCGAAAATAAAACATAAACATGAAACAAGAGACATGATAAATAAACAGGCCACCCAAAACAGTTGCCTTCTGTATATATACATAAAAACCCGAACAGTTATCCTTTTTACAAACTCTGCACAACAAGTACTACGCACTCTAAGAAGTGACAACAACTATGACGGACGGGCCCGCCATACCACTGAATGTACAAGAACCTCTGCACTCGGGTAACATACCAAAAGATAAGCCTACGAAGAAACGGGGCTTCCCAACCCGCTGAATTGTGATCCTATGAGCGAGGATCCACAACCGATGTACCTCTACCGCGGCGTAACGCAGCCCCCAAAGGAGGTCGATAACAGTACCAAGTATGTGGCCAGAAAATCGTAAATGAAATCATAACAGTACTATATAAAAGCGAGACATGTATGATAACCAAACTACGATTCATAACATAAAAGAAGTCATGTCAAGTCGTGACTCACGCCTCAAAGTCATCCGCCCGTGGAACTCCTTCCTCACCGCGATAGGTATAAATCGTGTGGAATACGTGTCTCGGCCCATCCATGGGACTCGATAAGGAACCGGTGGAATCGTGTCTCGACCCATCTCGTAGGACTCGATAAAGAATCGGTGGAATACGTGTCTCGGCCCATTTCGATTGTCGCGAGGTAGGCAAGGTTGCCATGAGTTGGATCGTCGTCCGAGAGGCGAGGCATCCGGTTTTCACGTATCTATCTTTGAGAGATGTATCGGATCCATCTAGGGTACATCCGATTGACGATGTCCAGTGTGGCGGGTTATCGTATGAGAGATTCCATGCGCGATAATCGATCGTCGTGTTAGGCGTCTGCGGACCAGGACGTGGCTTCAAAGTCTTGTGGAACGAGCTTAGGGAGGAGATGACGTGGGAAGGCGAGAGGACACGGCGAGGTACCCTCACTTATTCCCCACACCTCCGGGTAATTCACTTTCCTACTTGTAAATTTTCGTTAACATTTTTGCCTAAGTGTTGTTACGTGGCGTGTGTGGCATTTGCAATCGTTTAAGTTATGAAGAATCTTATCGTTAATCGTCTTGGGAAGGAACATTCGACGAATGTTTCTAAGGGGAGAATGTTATACCGTATTTCCAGTATGTACGTAGTGAATACGTACAAAAGTCTAGCCTTAAAGATAAGCCTTGGACGTTTTTATTTGTGCACAACTCACTAAAAGAATCGTTTTCACTAAACGCTTCCACACTTTCGTAGGGTAAATTCGCCTATGCCATTTCTAATTTTTGCGGATTTTTCGAGAGAAACATTTTGGACCAACGGGAGGCGACACTGGCACCTCCATTGGTGGACTTAGATCGCCCATGGGGCCAATTGGAATGGGATTGCACGTTTTGTGCCTTGCTCAAAGTCAAGGAGTTGGTAGGATATTTGTGTATAGTTAATCTTCACCCTACACTTGCCTTGCACTTGTCTTAATCTTGGCCATTGGTTGGCCACTTCTTGACCTATAAATACCCCCCTTAAGATGAAGAGTTCTTCATCCACAAAAGCTTCCAAGTCTAAAAATCCTCTCCTCTCCCTTTGTAGCCTTTTCGTCCACACACCTCCCCTCCCCTTGAAGACCCTTGGCGAATACCCCCTCTAGCCTCAGTAGTTTGGCCGCGGCCTCCCCCTAGCCTAGCCAAAACCTACCCCCCTCCCTTGGTAGAAAAGTTGTCTTCTAGTATTGTTATAATGCCCAAAATACCCTAGCCCAAATCCCTTAGTCCTTTGTAGAAGTTGTGAAGAACTTCTAAGGTTTCTTGGAGCTACCGGAGCATACAACTTAGGAGCTAAACCTTGCTCAGGCGCGACTTTATCTAGGATATTATTGGGCTTACCGAGGTAAATAATCCTAACCCTCTTTTGAATTAGAGAATACTTATTGTTGTAGTATAAGAATAAGTATTAAATACTTAGAAGAATATCACAGAATAGAGTTGAATTATCACATAGAAGGGTTTAAAGAAGAATAATCAAATTGTACTTACATGGACTGTTTTCACAATGAGACTTGAGTAGCTCACCGGGTAGGGAAGTGCTGCCCGACTTTCCGTAGAATTGTGAACCCTCTGTTTAGAATGACCTTCAGAGTAGTCTTTGATAGATGTCTGTGACTATTATAGGCTGACTCTCTGCGCGCGACATATTCGACTTGGCAGGTGGTTTTCGCTGAGAAGGTATGTGATTCTTCCTAAAGCATGATATTTTACAATATATATGTAGTACGGTAGACGTACATGTGTTAACTGAATAATAACTACGGCAATGCCTCACGGCTTAAGCCTGAATAATAACTACGGCAATGCCTGGCTTAAGCTCGAATAATAACTACAGAATGCCACGCTTAAGCCTGAATAATAAAGAACTGAAAGCATTTCAAAAGAATATTGAATCATTTATTAACAGAAGACAACTAATTGGTTTTTAAAACAGAAGCTTAAAGAGTTATACTAGCTTTATGGGAAGTTAAGTATAACCACTTATGGTTGATAAAAGAAAGCAGTTTGCCTATGTGTTTATGAGACTTATATTGAATTGTGAAAAGAATAATAAAATGGTTTGATAAGTAGATACGATATGATGCTATGTGTGTTGGTGTCTTGTAAACGCTTGTGTAAAGAGGTCAGTCTTACTTATGCTTATGTTGTTTTGAACTATAAGCTGTTGTGTTAGTACTATATCACTCACCTCTTGAGATGATACCGGGGGTTAAGTCGCCTCCGATCGCGGTAGACTCGGTGATGCAGGACCATGATTCGAGAATACCTCATGCGGGTCCAGGGGGCCTATGCGGAGCTACAAGAGTTCCAGGTTAATATGCGGGGTTATACCTCATGCGGTCTATGTGGCCATGCGGACAACGAGTCCAGGACGTTGAGGAGTAGCTACCCTCGACGCGGGTTATACCTCATGCGGGCCTATGTGAGTGGCCTATGCGGACTCGAGTCGAGTTAGGCTTGCGAATGATAATATGGGCGAGTGGCCTGCTTGATCATTCGCAGCCTAGAAAAGACTATTCTGATTTACCTATTGTTGCTCTTGTTTATGATGTGGCACTTATGCGCGTCCCTCGTTGTTTCATACATACTTGCAAAACTGATTTTAAAATGATATGTTTTCATTTAAGTATTTCTGATTTCATATACTTAGTACTGTTGTCTTGACCTCCTTGGGGCTGCGTTCATGCCGCAGTAAGGCGGCAGTGCTAGATCCACATTCTTAGGATCTCTACGTTGGTGTCGGGAGCTCCATCTTTTCCGAGGCTCTACTTTTGGGTATGATCTCCTGTTGTAGATAGTTTTGTACAGATCCCGGTATGGCGGGCCCCGTCCCGCCATAGTTGTATATTTCCTTAAGTGCGTAGTCATGTTATGCAAGATCGGATGTGAATCGCTAAAACCATGTTTTTATATATATATCTGAAAGCGACGTTTTCTCATCATAAGCGTATGTCTTATTTTATAAATCGTTTCTGTCTTGTTTTATATTCCGGTTACTCGATGTATGACTACTTGGGTGCCTTTGGTAAGGCACGATCCACGGCCCTGGCAGTCGTGACAAAAGTGGTATCGAGCGATTAATCCTCGGAAAGTGTCTACAGGCATCGTATCTAGTAAGTCTTGATTATCGGTGTGTTGTGCACCACCAATAATCGTGAGGCTATAGGATATTTAGGATTGGTTTCCACTCTTCTTACTCGAGATCGTGCTTTAGAGTCATGTTAAAGTTGGACCCCTCTAACGTATTCCTTTTCAGAATGCTTATGCCTCCACGTAAGGCAACCGGGCGGAAGGGCAAAGCGGGAGGAGCCGCCATCGGACACCGAGTTACGAGGGCTCGTGCTCGATCTATACCGCAGACGGCGAGTTCTATGGCCGCCGGTTCCAAAGAAAGACTACAGATGCCGCACCTCGCCCCACGGCACAGGCGGAGGTTAGGGTACAAGGAGATATTGCCTATTGGCTGAGTTGTGGCGAATACGAGGATAGGACGGATCGCGATTCGGTTCAGTTCCATCTCGGCGCCAGCCGCACCCGTGGTACACCCGAGGCGAATAGTTTGAGGCTACGAGATTTCTTGAGTTGTAGCCCGCCGAGTTTTACGTCGAGGCGGGAGGATGATCCGCGAGGAGTTCATCCGCCGCCTCTGAGATCACGCGGGTGATCAAGGCCTCGTGAGGCAGTCCGTGACGCCGGTTCGCGTCGGCCGCGTGATACCGCAATGATTAGTTTGATTCATGGGAGTTATCCGGGAGAGCACGCGTCCCGGTACTGGATGAGTTCTCGAGGCTTTCCTCACTCACTTCTTGCCTCACGGATGAGGAGGCGCGGGTGATAGATTTTTCGGGCGAGGCGAGGACGACCGTCGTGAGTACAATGTCGAGTTTGATTCATTGGCTCGATATGTCCCGGCATTAGTAGCGAGATACGAGGATAGGGTGCACCGCTACGCCACCGCTAGATGATTATATGGCGAGTCGTATGCGGGTGTTTCTCTCCACCGTATGGATATTACCGCACGCAGCTCATGCCCTTCGATGCGAGGCGCGAGGTCGACGAGTGGGCGACGACATCAGAAGGCGGGGCGGGAGGGTCTTACGGTGGCTATCGTGGTGGCGGCCTCGCAGCCGATCTAGATTTGCACCACGGCCAGCTCGAGCACTCTGCACCATCCTCGCGGCAAAGAGTATTCAAGGCGGACTGTGGCCCAGGCTTGACGCGTCGCAGTAGCAGGTGCGGCGACGGACCACCCCCGGTGTGGCGACGGTAGATCCCATTACGAAGTGTGGTACTACTTTTGGAGCTTGTTACGCTTGTGTCCAGCAGGTCACTTTGCGAGGATCGACCGGCGTGGCGGTGGTAGGGCTCACCCGAGTTCATTGCCGCTTCATCATCTCCTCTGATTACTTGCCGGAGGCGAGTACTCATGGGTCAGCCAGGTCGCGGCGAGGTCGTGGCTCGTCCCGATTCTAGCGGTCCTCGAACCGCATTTATGCTTTGTCCAAACCGGAGATCGTGAGGCCTCACGATGTCGCCACGTGTACCTTATCGGTTCTGGTTTGATGTGTATGCTTTGATAGATCCGAGTTCTACTCCCATATATCTCCCCTTGTTGCTAGTAGGATAGGGATAGAGCCGGTGTCCATAGACCGCTTTCGAGGTAGCTACGCCGATGGGTGATTCGGTGGTAGCTCGGCGGGTATAGAGCTTGTCCTGTGACCATTCTGATCGTCGGACCCTAGCCGACTTGATAGAGTCGAGATGGTTGACTCGACGTGATCATGGGGACGGATTGGCTAGCTTCTTGCTACGCCAATGTAGACCGAGAGAGTAGTACGGTTCCATTTCCGAGGAGCCGGTTGTTGAGTGGGAGAGCACCGTATCGCCGGCGGCGTTTATTTCCTACCTCAAGGCTAGGAAGATGGTGCGAAGGGTATATCTACCATCTCGTTGGTGTTTGATCTGAAGGCTGCGGTACCAGATTTTCCGTCGATTCCGATGGTCGAGAGTTCCCAGACGTGTTTCCGCACGACCTCGTATCCTCCCGAGAGGAGATCGAGTTTTGTATAGATGTGTTGCGGACACTCGGCCTATTTCCATTCCGCCATACGTAACGGCACATGCCGAGTTGAGAGAAGTGAGACCGGTGAGAGATTTCTTGGAGAAGGGTTTTATCGCACCTAGTGTTTCTCCCCGGGGCGCCGTATTATTCGTGAAGAAGAAGGGCGGGGCCTGCGCGTATGTGTTGACTATAGGCGGTGAACAAGGTGACCATTAAGAATGATACCCCGCTTCCGGGATTGATGATTTGTTCGACCGATTGCGTGGCGCGAGATGTTTCTCCAAGATTGATCTACGGTCGGGCTATCATCAAAGTAGTCGAGAGAGGTGGATGTCCCGATCGCATTCGGACCGTGCGGGCATTATGAGTTCAGGTCATGTCTTTTGGGTTGACCAATGCTCCCGGTATTCATGGATTTGATGAACCGAGTGTTCAAACCATTTTTGGACACGCTTGTGATAGTGTTCATTGATGATATCTTGGTTTATTCTCGCCAGAGCGAGGAGCATGCGGAGCATTTGAGGCTGTCTTGTGATTCTCCAGACCAGCTTTACGCCAAGTTTTCCAAATGTGAGTTTTGGTTGACTTGATGGCGTTTCTTGGGCATATTGTCGGCTGATGGCATTCAGTGAATCGACAAGATCGAAGCGATCGGGACTTGGCCTGACCTACTACTCGGCTGCAGGTTCGCGATTTTACGGGCCTTGCAGGATATTATCGGCGGTTCGTGGAGAAGTTTGCTTCTATCTGCACCATTGACTAGGGTGACTCGAGAAGCGGCAAGTTTCATGGTGATGCTTGTGGCGGGGTTTCGATTCTTGAAAGAGAGACGACCGCCCCGTTCTTACTCTTCCGCAGGTCAGATGGTTATATGCGGTATCGTGATCGTCGGACATCGGGTTGGGATGTGTGTTGACGCAGCATGGCGGGGTTATAGCATATCGTCGACGGTGAAGAAACACGAGGAACTACCCCACCCATGATTTGGAGTTGGCAGCTGTGATTCACGCTTTGAAGATCTGGAGGCACTATTTGTATGGGGTTCACGTAGATATTTTTACAGACCACAAGAGCCTCCAGTATATCTTCAGCCAGAGGGAGCTGAACTTACGACAGAGACGGTGGTTAGAGTTGCTTAAGGATTACGATGTTGATATCCTGTACCACTCGGGGAAGGCCAATGTTGTGGCAGATGCTCTTAGTCGTAGGTCGATGGGAGCCTATCGATGTGCATCTAGAGAGGAGGGCATGGTTCGTGATTTGCATCGATTAGCGAGCCTTGGTGTCCGCTTGATTGATTACGATAGCAGTGGGGTTAGAGTTCGTGAGGTTGCCGAGTCTTCCATCGTCGAGGTGAAGAGGCAACAGTTCGAGGATCCGGTTTTGACACGTTATCGTGATACAGCTCTTCGTGAGGGCAAGGGTCCTTTTGAGGTAGCTTTGATGGGGTGCTAAGGTTTGAGGCGAGTGTGTGTTCCGGATGTTTCAGACTTGGTGCGAGTTCTTGGAAGCACCACGGCGCGCGTTACTCTATCCATCCGGTCGACCAAGATGTACCACGACCTTAGATCCGTATTGGTGGGATGGCTTGAAGAGGGCGTTGCGAGTTCGTAGCTCGGTGCCCATGTTGTCGGCGGTGAAGGTAGAGCACGAGGCCCGTGGTTTCTGCGAGCGATTGAGATCGACACGGAAGTGGAGGTAATCAACATGGACTTCATCACGGGATTACCTCGCACTCGTAGGAGACATGATTCTATATGGGTTATCGCCGACGGTGGCGAAATCAACCCACTTTCTTCCCGTCGGGACGACTTTTTCGGTGAGGATTATGCGGACTTTACATCCGAGAGATCGTCGATCGCATGGAGTCCCTACTGATCATATCGCATGCAGGAGCCCGGTTTACGGCTAACTTCGAGGTCCTTCCAGAGGGTTTAGGGACGCGGTGAGCACAGTGCGCATTTCATCCACGCATGAGCGGGACAGCGAACGCACTATCCGGACTCTTGAGGATATCTGCGAGCCGTGTTATTGACCGATGGTAGTTGGGAGGATCATTTGCCTCTAGTTGAGTTCGCGTAATAATATCTACCACTCCGGATTCGGATGGCGCCTTACGAGGCCTTGTATGGGAGGAAGTGCAGATCGCCTATAGGTTGGTTCGATGTGGCGAGTGCGGCTAGTGGGACAGATTTGGTGCAGTGAGCGATGGATAAGTGAAGCTTATCCAGAGCGGCTATCGATTTCGAGTCGGCGAAGTCGTATGCAGATCATCGTCGTCGGATCTTGAGTTCGAGGTTCATGATTGGGTTTTCCTAAGGTGTCACCCATGAAGGGTGTGATGAGATTCGGTAAGAAGGAAACTCAACCCAGGTACATCGGGCGTTTCGATTGTCGCGAGGTAGGCAAGGTTGCCTATGAGTTGGATCTGCCGTCCGATCGGAGGCGGTGCATCCGGTTTTCACGTATCTATCTTTGAGGAGATGTATCGGGGATCCATCTGGTACATCCGATTGACGATGTCAGTGACCGGCGGTTATCGTATGAGGAGATTCCCATAGCGATAATCGATCGTCAGGTTAGGCGTCTGCGGACCAAGGATGTGGCTTCCGTCAAAGTCTTGTGGCGGAACGAGCTTATGGAGGAGATGACGTGGGAAGCTGAGGAGGACATGAGGCAGAGGTACCCTCACTTATTCCCCACACCTCCAGGTAATTCACTTTCGTACTTGTAAATTTTCGTTAACATTTTTTTTGCCTAAGTGTTGTTCTGTGGCCGTGTGTGGCATTTGCAACTGTTTAAGTTATGAAGGATCTTATCGTTAACTGTCTTGGGAAGGAACATTCGGGACGAATGTTTCTAAGAGAGAATGTTATACCGTATTTCAGTATATGCGTGGGGAATACGTACAAAAGTCTAGCCTTAAAGATAAGCCTTGGACGTTTTTTTATTTGTGCACAACTCACTAAAAGAATCGTTTTCCGACGAAACATTTCCACAGCTTTCGTAGGGTAAATTCCGGCTATGCCATTTCTAATTTTTGCGGATTTTTTCGAGAGACGAAACATTTTGGACCAACGGGAGGGCGACACCGCACCTCCAATTGGTGGACTTAATCGTCCATGGGGCGAATTGGAATGGGATTGGCACGTTTTGTGCCTTGCTCAAAGTCGAGGAGTTGGTAGGATATTTGTGTATAGTTAATCTTCACCCTACACTTGCCTTGCACTTGTCTTAATCTTGGCCATTGGTTGGCCACTTCTTGACCTATAAATACCCCTTAAGATGAAGAGTTCTTCATCCACAAAAGCTTCCAAGGCTAAAAATCCTCTCCTCTCCCTGTGTAGACTTTTCGTCCACACACCTCCTCCCTGAAGGCCCTTGGCCGAATACCCCACCCCTCTAGCCTAAGAAGTTTGGCCGAGGCCCCCCCTAGCCTAGCCAAAACCTACCCCCCCTCCCTGGGTAGCAGAGTTGTCTTCTAGTATTGTTATAATGCCCAAAATACCCACGCCCAAATCCCTTAGTCCTTTGTAGAAGTTGTGAAGAACTTCTAAGGTTTCTCGAGCTCTGAGCATACAACTTAGGAGCTAAACCTTGCTCAGCGACTTTATCTAGGATATTATTGGGCTTACCGAGGTAAATAATCCTAACCCTCTTTTGAATTAGAGAATACTTCTTTGTTGTAGTATAAGAATAAGTATTAAATACTTAGAAGAATATCACGAATCAGAGTTGAATCATATCACAGCAGAAGGGTTTAAAGAAGAATAATCAAATTGTACTTACATAGGACTGTTTTCCAGATAGACTTGAGTAGCTCACCGGGTAGGAAATCGCCCAACTTTCCGTAGAATTGTGAACCCTCTGTTTAGAATGACCTTCAGAGTAGTCTTTGATAGATGTCTGTGACTATTATAGGCTGACTCTCTGCGCGCGACATATTCAACTTGGCAGGTGGTTTTCGCTGAGAAGGTATGTGAATCTTCCTAAAGCATGATATTTTATAATATATATGTAGTACGGTAGACGTACATGTGTTAAGCCTGAATAATAACTACGGCAATGCCTCACGGCTTAAGCCTGAATAATAACTACGGCAATGCCTCACGGCTTAAGCCTGAATAATAAAGAACTGAAAGCATTTCAAAAGAATACTGAATCATTTATTAACAGAAGAGAACTAATTGGTTTTTAAAACAGAAGCTTAAAGAGTTATACTAGCTTTATGGGAAGTTAAGTATAACCACTTATGGTTGATAAAAGAAAGCTTTGCCTATGTGTTTATGATGACTTATATTGAATTGTGAAAAGAATAATAAAATGGTTTGATAAGTAGACATGATATGATGCTATGTGTGTTGGTGTCTTGTAAACGCCAGGTAAAGAGGTCGATCTTACTTATGCTGATGTTGTTTTGAACTATAAGCTGTTGTGTTAGTACTATATCACTCACCTCTTGAGATGATACCGGGGGTTAAGCTGCCCTCCGATGCGGGGTAGACTCGGTGATGCAGGACCATGATTCGAGAATACCTCATGCGGTCCAGGGGCCTATGCGAGCTACGAGTTCGAGGTTAGTATGCGGGTTATACCTCACGCGGTCTACGTGGCCGTCACGCGACAACGAGTCGGGGCGTTCTTAGAGGAGTAGCTACCTCGATGCGGGGTTATACCTCATGCGGGCCTATGTGAGTGGCCTATGCGGACTCAGGAGTCGTGATTAGGCTTGCGGAATGATAATATGGGCGAGTGGCCTGCTGATCATTCGCGACCTAGAAAAGACCTTCTGATTTACCTATTGTTGCTCTTGTTTATGATGTGGCACTATGTGCGGTCCCCTTGGTTGTTTCATACATACTTGCAAAACTGATTATAACATGAGATGTTTTCATTTAAGTATTTTACAGTTTCATATACTTAGTACCTGTTGTACTGACCTCCTTCGCGGGGCTGCGTTCATGCCGCAGGTAAGGGCAAGCAGGTGCTAGATCCACATTCTTAGGATCTCTACGTTGGTGTCGGGAGCTCCATCTTTTCCGGAGGCTCTACTTTTGGGTATGATCTCCCTGTTGTAGATAGTTTTGTATGCTGATCGAGGTATGGCGGGGCCCTGTCCCGCCATAGTTGTATATTTCCTTAGAGGTCTGTAGTCATGTTGTACAGTATCGGATGTAACTGCTAAAACCATGTTTTTATATATATATATGCCGAAAGGCGACGTTTTTTCTCATAAACTGTGTCTTATTTTATAAACTGTTTCCTGTCTTGTTTTATATTCCGCTGGTTACTCTGATGTATGACTACTTGGGTGCCCCGGTAAGGCACCAGTCACGAGCCCCGGAACGGGTCGTGACAACAAGCATAGACAAGTTCAACATACTCATGGACTTACATTTTATTACAACAAATCCGGGTCTTAACCCCAAAGTACTACATACATTAAGTTCTTTTTAAAAGATCCATTTCTTTCACAAATAAGTCACACAATACCCGTAGTATAAAAATAGAGTGACTATCTTTTTAAGTAACCCAAAACACTTCCCTTTGTAAAATCAAGTAACAACATTATTTTCCAAACGTTCAAGTTTGCCTAATTTCAAATGCTCAAGTTTCTTATTTTAGAAAGGTTTCATAACTCATAGTCTTAATCCCTTTTAAAACAATTGAGTAACATATGTCTTATGCGTGAGCCGTTTATTCTTGTTTATAACAATCTTGCTACAACAGCCATGATCTAGGAAATGTAATACAATTTTGTCTTATCTTAACTTCTATGCAGATGGAGGTTTCTACTGGTTTTTAATAACAATCAGTTATTTGTCAATACATTTTCCTTTATTAACGCTGCAGTGGTTTTGTTCGACACTTATTCTCATTTCCGAAATCAGGAAAACATTATTCTTTTAAAACCAACTACTCATTACTCGCGAATGAGGTTTTTACAACATTTTAACAAAATTCATAACAAGTCAAACTAAGTCAAGTCTCTTATCTTTCAAGATCAAGTCTCTTAACTTCTACAATCAATAAACCATTATTTTACCTACATAGAGTCGTTATAACTAACTTCCCATAAAGCTATTATAACACCCTATGTTTTGAACCAACCATACTCATTTAGCACATGTACGTCTACCGTACTACATAGTTTACAAAACATCATGCTAGAAAGGATAGGAAGAGGTTCACATACCTCGCGGCGATTATCGACAAATAGCAAAACGCTCCAAGTACTTCAACCCGTCGGCTACTCCTTAAGCCAAGTAGATCACGCCACCCGTAGTACTCCACTCCTAAAATGGTCATAGTACTTCTATCAAACCCTTCTTACCATTGAAGACTTATACCAATAAAAAGCCCTCTAATTCTACGGAAAATTGGCGACTTCCCGTTTTACTCACTTTTCCATCTTTCTCCAAGGCGAATAACGTAATATATATACCATATATAAGGCATAATAATTAAACAACATAAGGAAGGGATTACACGCCCAACGGTAGCGGTTTACTATCACGCCTTCATAATAACAACAAGTAAAAGAAGGGGATTACGCGCAAACAGTAACGCGGTTTACTATCACGCCATAACAATACAATAATTAAAAAGGGATCACACGCCCAAACGGAACGCGATTTAACAATCTTCCCTTAACGAAATGTAAATGCCCAAAGTAAATCTGTCCAAAGTAAATACAATCCAAGTAAATACGATCCTTAAGTTGGGGTCCTTGCCAACTTTGTCCATTTTACTTATCGATTACTCATTAGTCATCCAACTTATATTTCCATTCTTAATATAAGTTATAGTTACTTTGTTAATTACTTCTTCACAAGTAAGATACGTTTTTACCATTTTAATGACAAACGACCAATCCTTTCTTTTAACAAGTTAACAAGATCCAACTCTTCCAAACTTTACTCCATATATTACATACTCCATAATATACTTATAATATATGTATAATGACCAAATCACAAAGAGGTTAAGATTCACTACCTCAAATAGCCCAAAATTATCCAAGAACTTAATGTCGCTCCAAGCAAGTCTTAGCTCCAAATATTTACGTTCCAATCCTCTACAAGCAACCCATAGAAGCTCCTAACCAACTTCTCTTCAAGATTCAACTCCAAAAAGTGAAGAACACTTAGGGTTTTTGTTCATGGAGCTCTCGGCCAAGGTGAAGTTTAGAGGTTAGGGGTGTGAAATCTTTTCCAACTCTTGGTACACAATCTTCCTAACACCTTAGGGAAGAACACTTGAGAGTTTAAGAATTGTTGGACAAATTTAGCTCAAGAAAAGGGCTCAAAAACGAGAGCAAGGTCAAGGGAGAAGGGAGGGAATTTCTTGTCTTGAAATGGTTAAGTGTGGGAGATTTCATCAACTAGTAGTGCATATATAGGACAACCAAGGGATAGGATGAAGGCAAGTGTGTGGTTGAGATTGGGGACAAGTGTGTGTGGGCCCCACAAGCCACTGTCCAACTAAAAATATCTTGCAAGACAAGGCACTTATCTTGCCACTTGTTAACAAATTTCGCCATGAGGCCACCTAGGGGGTGACACGTGTGCCTCCTATTCAATCAAAATATTTCATCTTCCGAAAATATCCATAATGGCCAAAATCTCAAACAAAGTGGGCCCCACAAAACCAGTAAATTTCTCCGTGGGCCCACGTGACCAATTCCAGAAATAAAATTCCATAATTCTAATATAATTCAAGAAGCCCAAATACTAAATCTGGGAATCCAATTCCTATTAACGAACCTTTTTCTTCACAAAAACCGGAAACTTTTCCGTCAAAAAATCACATCTTCCTTTCTTTCCAATATTTATGTCGTATTCTCGTATTTACGTCCTCACATACATACCCTAGAACTACGGGGTATAACATTCTTCCCCCCTTAAAAACATTCGTCCCGAATGTTCCTTGTAAGTCTCCAAACGTACTTGCGTCGGTATAGTCTTCACTACTATACTTTACAAAACCAATTATGCCACACATGGCCATAATATCACATCTGTGAAACCCAAATCCAAACTAACGAGGAATCACCTCTAAGATGTAAAACAACACTAACTCTCACTCCTGGTCCAAAGGATACTCTCCTCGCACCTTCACTTCACAAAAAAAATGATCACTTCCATCCTCTTAACACATGTTCGCTTCCTTTCTTACTCGTCATACCTTTCTCGTACACCCGAACTCTTTCTAGTACACGTACCATATTTCCGTCATCGCTGCAGTTTCCAAAACCTTGGAGTCACTACCTCCAAACTTGGTCATCTTACTGGCCTCAAATTCTTTTAAGGCCATCCCCGGCCTTCACGATCCGATTCTGGTCGAACGCATCCACGGACTCGTACAATGGTTACCTAAACTTGGGCCTAGCACCCTCGTGACCCTACCACCTGGCGGGACCACCTCGAACTGACCCCACCTCATTCTGGGCTGCGGGTTGACCCGCAAATGGCCCTCAACCCGACCCCTAAACGCGCCAACTCTTGTTCCCGATCCGGAACAATCTTACTAATTCACGTCATGAAAGCTACCACTTCCATCTCACACTACCCATGTAATTATCCCACAATATTTCCCCGCATACCAAGTACATCGACAAAGACCAACCGCAAAATCACCCACTCAAGACGGCCTCGCCTCTAAGGTCTCCACGTATAAAACTCTAAGGCTCACACTTTCTATGTACCCAACTTCCCCTTTACTAACCAGGCCTCTAAATCACAATTTAACATAATGCTATCTGAACATAACACTTAAAATATACTCATCTTATCACATATACAAATCTCTAGAGGGTTAAGGATATACCTGTATCTACCGCTTCACTCTAATCATAGGCCTGCCCTGCAGGGCGCATAGCTGTAGAAGGTGATGAACCTGCCACTGACCCGGTAGGCTGAGTCCTGCTGCCTGTATCCTTCCTATTAGGGCGATTTCGTCACATGGCCACGATGGCGCGCAGTAAAACAAGCACCGATAAAGACGAAATTCCGGGATGGCGCTGCCGCATCGTGCAGACTGAGGGAAACATGAACCCGATAGCTAGAACCCGTATACAGAAACTGAAGCCACGGAGCTCGACCAGCTCGAATACCCCAACGTCCACGAAGGCGAGAGGACCACTGCATCGGGCGGAGGTGCATAACTAACCTGCCGCTAAGGCGGCCCGCCTCGAAAGTTACCAAAGGACCTGCTGCATTCGCCTCTTCACTGATCCGGTCATTCCGTCGACCTCTCCGTGCCTCACACCCAGTGCATGAGCTGCATGCGGGCAATGTCGTACGGTGAAGATCTACACCAACAAGCCTCTGCCAAGTAATCATCGAGCCCGGTGACGTAGCGGTGCACTCTGTCCTCCATATCCGTCACTAAAGCGGGGACATACCGAGCCAACGAGTCAAACTCCACGTTGTACTCCCTAACCGTACGTGTTATACCCCGTATTTACAGAGTATGTACGTGGAGACGTACGTACGAAAATTTGAGACTTAAAGTTTGGCATAGGTTCGAAATTTGTGCACAACACCCGATTAGAGTCGTTTTTTAAAGCGTTTCTGAGCTTGCGTAGGAAAATTCGGCTATGTCGTTTTGTATTTTTGGATTTTTCCGAAGCGACGGAACATTTTGGGTAACGAGAGGGTGACACTTGTCACCTCAGTGGGCCTTAGAAGCGGTTTGGCCTTGGCCGATTGGTGCCTTGTTTTGTGCCTTACTTTGTGCCATGTTTGGTGCCATGTTTTGTGCCTTGTTTTGGGGTGTAGGGTTAGGGTGCACTTGGCTTGATCAAGGCCTTACACTTGCCTTGCACATGGCTTGATCTTGGCCATTGGTTGGCCTTTGGCTTCCTATAAATACCCTCTCTTGTTGAAGACTTCTTCATCCTAAATTTCACTAAGTCTTGAAATCCTCCCTCCCCTCTTGTGTTGTGTTCTCGTCAGAGGTTCCCCCTTTGAGAAGCTTTGGCGAGAGGCCTCCTCCCCTTAGTAGTGTTGGTAGGGGTACCCACTAGCCTAGTTGTTTCGTATAATACACCCCTCTTGGTAGAAATACTCTCCAGTATTGTTATAATGCCCAAAATACCTTAGCCTTTACCTTGTAGTATTCCAAAAGTTACCTCTATACGTAGAGCCCGGAAATACTACCTTTTGTCCTCTTAGTCTCAAACCGAAACCCTAAGGAAATCTTCATAGTTGGTTGAAGTATTTAAGTAGAAGTTGGTTAGAACTTCTAAGGGTTGTTGGAGCGGATTGGCGCACGGAGTAGGAGCTAAACCTTGCTCGGGATCGACTTTTATAACTTGGATAATTTTGGGCTTATCGAGGTAAATATTCTTGTCCCACTTGTTGTAATTGGAAATTACATATGGTAGGATTATATAGTTGAGGTATACTATATATAGAAGTGAACATAGCTTGCGGCAATGTCTTTTGACTTAAGCTGAATTTAAAGAAAGAATCGTAATTACATAGAATTTGTATTCTGATAGACTTGTGTATTCTTGTGTAGTAGAATTGTATCGTCGGTTTGACGTATAACCCCCGAGTTGGCTTGGTAGCGGCCTCGATAGAGGAGGAGATTTCTGTGATTTGCGGAGAAGTCTTTGCCAATTTTCTATAGAATATGGAACCGTGCGGTTAGAAGTTAATAGACGTTTGTGGCCTTATAGGTGGAAGTACTGCGAGTAGCGTATTCTACTTGAAGAGTGGAAAAAGCTAGTCGGGTTACAGTACTGTAGAGCGTTTTGCTTATTGTCGATAATCGTCGCGAGGTATGTGAACCTCTTCCTATCCTTCTAGCATGATGCTTTGTAAACTATGTGAAATACGGTGACGCGTACATGTGTTAAATGAGTTGGTTGGTTTAAAACATAGGGTGTTATAATAACTTTATGGGAAGTTAGTTATAACGACTCTATGTAGGTAAAAGATTGGTTTATTGATTGTAGAAGTTAAGAGACTTGATCTTGAAAGATAAGAGACTTAACTTGTTTTACTTGGTTATTAACATTTTGTTAAATGTGTTGTGAAACCTCATTCGCGAGTAATGAGTACTTGGTTTTAAAAAGAATAATGTTTTTACTGATTTCGGAAATGAGAATAAGTGTCGAGCAAACCACAGCAGCGCTAATAAAGGAAGGTGTATTGACAATTAACTAATTGTTATTAAAACCGATGAAACCTCCATCTGCATAGAAGCTAAGATAAGACAAAATTGTATTACATTTCCTAGATCATGGCTGTTGTAACAAGATTTTTGTAAACAAGAATAAACGGCTCACGTACAAGACATATGTTACTCAATTGTTTTAAAAGAGATTAAGACTATGAGTTATGAAACCATAAAATGAGAAACTTGAGCATTTGAAATTAGGCAAACTTGAACGTTTGGAAAATAATGTTGTTACTTGATTTTACAAAAGGGAAGTATTTTGGTTTACCTAAAAATGTGAGTCACTCTATTTTTATACTACGGGTATCGGGTGACCTTTATGAAAGGAATGGATCTCTTAAAAAGGAAGTTAACGTACGTAGTACTTAGGGTTAAAACCCAGACTTTGATACGATATGGAAGTACCTTGAGTTGTGTGTAACTTGCCTATGCCTGTTGTTGTGTAACTCGCCTATGCTTGTTGTGATAGCCTTTGTTGTGCAAGTGTTGATATCAGGTGACTTCTTGGGAAGGAGTGGATCTTTTTATAAAAGTCTAGAAGTATGGTAATTTGATTGAGCTTGTTTGTGATAGCCTGGTTGTGCGGTATATTGTTGTTGATGTCACATGGTCATGTCTACACCGTCTGAAATTCACAGGGCATGTGGCCACGCGGCGGAGTTGATTACGATATATTATTATTGTGGTTACATGGACATGTCTACACCGTCACGAGAATTCGGGCGTGTGGCCGTGCGGCGGGGTTGATCACCCGATATTATTGTTAATGTCACGTGGGCGTGTCTGCCGTCTGAATTCGGGGCATGTGGCCATGGGGCATTGTTATTATTGTTGCATCATGGGCATGTCTACACCGATCACGATTAGGGGCATGCGCCGTGATGCGAACACGATTGATGTTGTGGGCGTGAGACCCATAGTTATATTTGAGTGATGACTTGAGGCGTGAGTCCACGACTTGACATATTTGCTTTTATGTTGTGAATCGTAGTTTTGTTATCATACATGTCTCTGTTTTTATATACATTATGATTTCATTTCTGATTTTCTGATTTCACATACTTGGTACTGTTGTCTTGACCTCGCCGGGGCTGCGTTCATCTGCATGGTAGGAGTACATCGGTAGTGGATCGGCTCATGGATCACGATTGGCGTATTGGGAAGCTCCGTTTTCGAAGGCTTATCTTTTGGTATGTTACCACGAGTTGTAGGTTCTTGTACATTCGGGGTATGGCGGGGCCCTGTCGTCATGTTGTATAAAAACTCTTAGAAGTGCATGTAATCTTGTTGTGGCGGGGTTTGTAAAAGGATTAAAGCTGTTCGTTTTGAAAGAGTTGTTTATATATATTTTTTGGAAGGTAACTGTTTGGTTGGCTTTGTTTATGATCATATATCTTGTTTCTTGTTTAAGTTTTATATTCCATTGGTTTTCTCGATGTTGTATCACTAGGGTGCCCGGTAAGGCACGATCCACGGGCAGGATCGGGTCGTGACAAAAGTGGTATCGAGCGATTAATCCTCGGAAAGTGTCTGAACCGTGTCTAGTAGAGTCTTGATTATCGATGTGTTGTGCACCACATCTATAATCGTGAGGTCGCAGGACATTTAGGATTAGTTTCCATTCTTCTCATTCGAGATCGTGCCTTAGAAGTGTGTTGTAAGTTGGACCCTCCGGCGTATCTCGTTTTTACGCTTATGCCTCGCAAGGCAACGAGCCCGAAGGGCAAGGCGGCGAGGAGTGCTAGTGAGATCTGAGGAGAGAATGCGAGCGCGAGCCGACAGTACGAGGTTGTGCTTGACGGCGAGTTTTGCGCCGCCCGGCCCAGCGATTTAGAAGCGCGGCGATGGGCTGCTGAGACCTGATACACGAGCCTCGATCCACGGCTGGAGCGGATGAGATAAGTACAAGGAGATGGCCCGATTGCTGGCGAGTCGTGGCGAATATGAGATAAATTTGGATCTGGCGATTCCATTCGATGCACCGATGGTTCACCCCCGCGAGATAGTTTGAGGCTACGGGACTTTCCGAGTTGTAGCCGCGAGTTTTATGGGTCGAGGCACGAGGATGATCCGCAGGAGTTCATCCGGCGATTCTGGTCGTCATGAGAGTGATCAAGGCTTGGAGACCGAGTCGGTGGTCTTAGGTTCGCATCGGCTGCGTGATACCGCAATCGTCGTTTGATTCATGGGAGTTGTCGGGAGAGCATGCGCTTCCAGGTATGAGGACGAGTTCTCGAGGCATTCTCACTCACTTCTGCCTCCGCGGATGAGGAGGGCACGCGGGCCAATTTATGATGCTTAGGCAGAGGCGTGCGGTTGGAGTACAACGTGGAGTTTGACTCGTTGGCTCGGTATGTCCCGCTTTAGTGGCAACCATGGAGGATAGAGTGCACCGCCACGTCACGGGCTAGATGATTACTTGAGAGGCTTGTTGGTGTAGCTCTTCAGGAGCATGGACATTGCCCGCATGCGGTTCATGCAGGATGCGAGGCACGGAGAGGTCGGCGGAATGACCAAGATCGTGAAGAGGCGAGAACAACAGGTCCTTTGGTGACTTTCGGCGCGCCGCCAACATCATACTAGTTTTGTACCTCCGCCGGTCGCAGTGGTCTCCACAACCCTTGAGCATCAGTATTCGGAGGCGGTCGTGGCTCGCGGTTCGTGTTTCCGCGGAAGTAAGGGTGTTGGCGGATCTGATCACCCTACCTCGGTGTGGTCGATGTGGTAGACCGCATTTCGGAGTGTCGTGGTGCGAGGAGCTTGTTATTTTTGCGACCAGCAGGCCATTTGCGAACTGTCAGACCAAGGGAAGCACGGATGTTACGACTCGACCTTCAGATCGTTGGTGGTTCATCACCCTACGGTTATGCGCCGTGCAGCGTGCCTATGATTAGAGTGACGCGGTGGATACAGGTATATCCTTAACCCTCTAGAGTTTTGGTATGCTTGTTATGATGATCTCATTATTGTGTGCTATGTACGGATAACGGGGTGTTAATTGTGAGTTAGAAAACGTGGTTAGTTGGAAGGATAAGTATGGGGGCATGGTAAGTGTGAACCTTAGACTATGTCACGATTGAGACCTTAGAGGTAAGTTCGTCTTGGGTAAAAGATTTATTTCATGTTTGACCCTTATCAGAGTAAGTAGTACGTGGGAATTATTTGTGTGATAAGTCCATGGATAGTGTGAGATGGAAGTGGTAGCTTTCATGACTTGATTAGGTAAGATTGTTCCGTTTCGAGGAGCAAGTATTGGCGCGATTGTGGGTCGGGTTGATGGCCGCTCGCGAGTCGACCGCAGCCGGTTTTGGGTAAGTCGGTTGGGTGGTCCCGCCAGGTGGTAGGGTCACGAGGATGCTAGGCCCCAGTTTAGTTGACCATCGTATGAGTTCGTGGATATGTTCGACCAGAAGCGGTTGGTGAAGGCCGGGAATGGCCTTAAAGAAGATTGAGGTTAGTAAGATGACCAAGTTTGGAGGTAGTGACTCCGCTTTGAGAACTGGCGATGGTCGGCGTATGGCACGTCCGAGTGACACTAGAACCTCGTGATCGCATGCGACTCGGTACCATTTGTTGGGTCGCCGGTGACACTAGAACCTCGCGGCAAAGTGACAAAAGTGGTATCGCACGGCGAGTAAGGAAGGAAGGGAACGTGTGTTATTTTCGTGGCCAAGCTGTGGCGTTGGCAACTTGTTAGAGGAACTTCATCGATATCCGTCTTGAGAAGGAACATTCGGGACGAATGTTTCTAAGGAGGAGAATGTTATACCGTATTTCCAGTAGTATGCGTGGAGGCGTGCGTCAAATTGAGACTTAAAGTTTGGCATAGGTTCGAAATTTGTGCACAACACCCGATTAGAGTCGTTTTTTTAAACGTTTCTGAGCTTGCGTAGGAAAATACGGCTATGTCGTTTTGTATTTTTTCGGATTTTTACGAGCGGCGGAACATTTTTGGGCAACGAGAGGTGACACTTGTCACCCTCAGTGGACGCCTTAAGCGGTTTGGCACTTGCCGATTGGTGCCTTGTTTTGTGCCTTACTTTGTGCCGTGTTTGGTGCCATGTTTTGTGCCTTGTTTTGGGGTGTAGGTTAGGGTGCACTTGGCTTGATCAAGGCCTTACACTTTCCTTGCACATGGCTTGATCTTGGCCATTGGTTGGCCTTTGGCTTCCTATAAATACCCTCTCTTGTTGAAGACTTCTTCATCCTAAATTTCACTAAGTCTTGAAATCCTCCCTCCTCTTGTGTTGTGTTCTCCAAGAGTTCCCCCCCTTTGAGAAGCTTTGGCCGAGAGGCCTCACTCCCAGTAGTGTTGGTAGAGGTACCCACTAGCCTAGTTGTTTAGTATAATACACCCACTCTTGGTAGAAATACTCTCCAAGTATTGTTATAATGCCCAAAATACCTTAGCCTTTACCTTGTAGTATTCCAAAAGTTACCTCTATCGTAGAGCAGGAAATACTACCTTTGTCCTCTTAGTCTCAAACCGAAACCCTAAGGAAATCTTCATAGTTGGTTGAAGTATTTAAGTAGAAGTTGGTTAGAACTTCTAAGGGTTGTTTGGAGCGGATTGGAGCGCACGGAGTAGGAGCTAAACCTTGCTCAGGATC
Source organism: Przewalskia tangutica (assembly GCA_029844215.1). Lineage (NCBI taxonomy): Eukaryota > Viridiplantae > Streptophyta > Magnoliopsida > Solanales > Solanaceae > Przewalskia > Przewalskia tangutica. Next base: position 24,789,406 of record CM056720.1, on the reverse strand, counting down.
GACTTTTATAACTTGGATAATTTTGGGCTTATCGAGGTAAATATTCTTGTCCCCTTGTTGTAATTGGAAATTACATATGGTAGGATTATATAGTTGAGGTATACTATATATAGAACTGAACATAGCTTGCGGCAATGTCTTTTGACTTAAGCCTGAATTTAAAGAAGAGAACTGAACTGTAATTACATAGGACTGTATTACAGTAGACTTGTGGTATTACTGTGTAGTAGAATTGTATACGTCCGGTTAGACGTATAACCCCCCCCCCCAGGTTGGCTTGGTAGCCGGCCTCGATAGAGGAGGAGATTTACGCGGTTGCGGGGAGGTCTTTGCCGAATTTTCGTAGAATACGGAACCGTGCGGTTAGAAGTTAATGAGCGTTTGTGGCCTTATAGGTGGAAATGCTGCGAGTAGCGTATTCTACTTGAAGAGTGGAAAAGGCTAGCCGAGTTCTGATCGTGGGCGTTTTGCTTATTGTCGATAATCGTCGCGAGGTATGTGAACCTCTTCCTATACTTCTAGCATGATGCTTTGTAAACTATGTAGTGCGGTGAGCGTACGTGTGTTAAATGAGTTGGTTGGTTTAAAACATGGGTGTTATAATAGCTTTATGGGAAGTTAGTTATAACGACTCTATGTAGGTAAAGATTGGTTTATTGATTGTAGAAGTTAAGAGACTTGATCTTGAAAGATAAGAGACTTAACTTGTTTTACTTAGTTATTAACATTTTGTTAAATGTGTTGTGAAACCTCATTCGCGAGTAATGAGTACTTGGTTTTAAAAGAATAATGTTTCTTGATTTGGAAATGAGAATAAGTGTCGAGCAAACCACGCGCTAATAAAGGAAGGTGTATTGACAATTAACTAATTGTTATTAAAACCGGTAGAAACCTCCATCTGCATAGAAGCTAAGATAAGACAAAATTGTATTACATTTCCTAGATCATGGTCATTGTAACAAGATTGTTGTAAACAAGAATAAGCGGCTCGCACTGACAAGACATATGTTACTCAATTGTTTTAAAAGAGATTAAGACTATGAGTTATGAAACCCTTCTAAAATGAGAAACTTGAGCATTTGAAATTAGGCAAACTTGAGCGTTTGGAAAATAATGTTGTTACTTGATTTTACAAAAGGAAGTATTTTGGTTTACCTAAAAATGTGAGTCACTCTATTTTTATACTACGGTGTCGGGTGACCTTTATGAAAGGAATGAATCTCTTAAAAGGAAGTTAACGTCGTAGTACTTGTGAGTTAAAACCCGGACTTTGATGAAATGGAAGTACCTTGAGTTGTGTGTAACTTGCCTATGCTCTTTGTGTAACTCGCCTATGCTTGTTGTGATAGCCTTTGTTGTTGTGCAAGTGTTGATATCAGGTGACTTCTTGGGAAGGAGTGGATCTTTTTAGAAAAGTCTAGAAGTATGGTCCTTTGCTTGAGGGTGTTTGTGATACTTTGGTTGTGCGGTATATTGTTGTTGATGTCACGTGGTCATGTCTACACCGTCTGCAGTCGGGGCATGTGGCCGTGCGGCGGGGTTGATTACGATATATTGTTATTGTGGTTACATGGACATGTCTACACCGATGCGTCGGGCGTGTGGCGTGCGGCGGGTTGATCACCGGTTTTATTGTTGTTAATGTCACGTGGGCGTGTCTACACCGTCAAATTCCAGGGGCATGTGGCCATGGGGCATTGTTATTATTGTTGCATCATGGGCATGTCTACACCGATGCAGAATTCCGGGGGCATGCGGCCATGATGCGAACACGATTGATGTTGTGGGCGTGAGACCCATAGTTATATTTGAGTGATGACTTGAGGGCGTGAGTCCCTGACTTGACATGACTGCTTTTATGTTGTGAACTGTAGTTTTGTTATCATACATGTCTCCTATTTGTATATAGACTGTTATGATTTCATTTCTGATATTTCTGATTTCACATACTTGGTACTGTTGTCTTGACCTCGGCCCGAGTGCGTTCATGCCGCGTGTAGAGTACATCGGTAGTGGATCCCGCTCATAGGATCACGATTCGTATTGAAAGCTCCGCTTCTCGGAGGCTTATCTTTTGGTATGTTACCTGAGTTGTAGGTTCTTGTACATTCGAGGGTATGGCGAGGCCCTGTCGTCATGTTGTATAAAAACTCTTAGAGTGCATGTAATCTTGTTGTGGGCGGGGTTTGTAAAAGGATTAAACTGCTCGTTTTGAAAGAGTTGTTTATATATATTTTTTGGAAGGTAAACGTTTGGTTGCTTTGTTTATGATCATATATCTTGTTTCTTGTTTAAGTTTTATATTCCGTGGTTTTATCGATGTTGTATCACTAGGGTGCCCGGGTAAGGCACGATCACGGGCGGATCGGTCGCGATGACGCCCTGATTAACGTCAAAAATTTGTCGGCCGAGCCCTCCTTATCCGCATGGAGGCAAGAAATGTGCAAGAAATGCCCGAGAACTTCGCCAACTGGCTGGGCGCATGCTCCTCGGGACGACTCCATGAATCAAACCGATCATTGCGGTATCACGCAAAGATGCGAACCGAAGGTCACCGACTCGGTCTCGAAGCCTTGATCACTCGCGATCCGTCAGAATCGCTTCGGATGAACTCCTGCGGATCATCCTCAGGCCTCGACCCGTAGAACTCTGGCGGGTCACAACTCAGAAAGTCCCGCAGCCTCAAACTATCCGATCTCGGGTGAACTACGGGTACTACCGGTACCGGAATTGCTGCATCAAGCCTATCCTCGTGCCTTGCCACTATCGCCGCCAATAAGCGGGGCCATCTCCTTGTAACCCATCTCCTATGTTCCTTGCCCGGTCGGCGTCTCAGTGCGTGGCCTCGGTAGAGACCGCTACTCCACTCGCGGCTCCTCTCGCCGCTTGCCTCCCGCCCCAGGACATGCCTTGCGTTGAGGCATAATCGGCACATAAGAATACGTCGAAAAGTCCAATCGACAACACGGCTCTAAGGTACGATCTCGTAATGAGAAGAATGGAAACCAATCCTAAATATCTCAGAGCCTCCCGATTATAGATGTGGTGCACGCACCGATAATCAAGACTACTAGATACGATGCGTAGACACTTTTCGAGGATTAATCGCTCACGATACCACTTTGTCACGACCGAATCGGGCGTGATCGTGCCTTACCCGGGCACCACTGGTGATACAACATCGAGAAAATCAGCGGAAACAAAACATAAACATGAAACAAGAGACATGATAAATAAGCAGGCCAACCAAAGCGATTTGCCTTACGTATATATACATAAAAACCCGAGCGATTATCCTTTTTACAAACTGCGCCTGGCAGCATTTCTGCACCTCTAAGAAGTGACAATAACCATGACGGGACGGGGCCGCCATACCACGAATCTACAAGAACCTACGCACTCGGGTAACATGCAAAAGATAAGCCTCAAGAAAGCGGGCTTCCTAACACGCGAACCGTGATCCTATGAGCGAGGATCCTGGCCGATGTACCTACTCTGCGGCATGAACGCGGCCCCGAAGGAGGTCAAGATAACAGTACCAAGTATGTGAAATCGAAAATCGTAAATGAAATCATAACGGTCTATATAAAAAGCAGAGACATGTATGATAACCAAACTACGATTCATAACATAAGCGATCATGTCAAGTCGGGGACTCACGCCCTCAAAGTCATCCTCACGTGCGTGGAACTCCTTCCTCATGCCGGCGATCTAGGTATAAATCGTGTGGAATACGTGTCTCGGCCCATCCCGCAGGACTCGATAAGGAACCAGTGGAATCGTGTCCGCCCGTCTCATGGGACTCGATAAAGAATCGGTGGAATACGTGTCTCGGCCCATCTCGTGGGACTCGATAAAGAATCGGTGGAATCGTGTCTCGGCCCGTCGTGGGACTCGATAAAGAATCAAGTGGAATACGTGTCTCGGCCATCTCGTGGGACTCGATAAAGAATCGTGGAATACGTGTCTCGGCCCGTCCCAGGACTCGATAAAGAATCATTCATAACAAATCAGACCTCCATCGAGAGACGCAGCGTAAATACAACACTTGCACAACAAAGGTTATCACCACAAGCATAGGCAAGTTCAACATACTCATGGACTTACATTTATTACAAGAAATCAGGGTCTTAACCCCAAAGTACTACATACATTAAGTTCTTTTAAAAGATCCATTTCTTTCACAAATAAGTCACACAATACCCGTAGTATAAAAATAGAGTGACTATCTTTTTAAGTAACCCAAAACACTTCCCTTTGTAAAATCAAGTAACAACATTATTTTCCAAACGTTCAAGTTTGCCTAATTTCAAATGCTCAAGTTTCTTATTTTAGAAAGGTTTCATAACTCATAGTCTTAATCCCTTTTAAAACAATTGAGTAACATATGTCTTATCGTGAGCCGTTTATTCTTGTTTATAACAATCTTGCTACAGCGACTATGATCTAGGAAATGTAATACAATTTTGTCTTATCTTAGCTTACATGCGGATGGAGGTTTCTACCGGTTTTAATAACAATCGCTTATTTGTCAATACATTTTCCTTTATTAACGCTGGTGGTTTTGTTCGACACTTATTCTCATTTCAAATCAGAAAACATTATTCTTTAAAACCAACTACTCATTACTCGCGAATGAGGTTTTACAACATTTTAACAAAATTCATAACAAGTCAAACTAAGTCAAGTCTCTTATCTTTCAAGATCGAGTCTCTTAACTTCTACAATCAATAAACCATTATTTTACCTACATAGAGTCGTTATAACTAACTTCCCATAAAGCTATTATAACACCTATGTTTTGAACCAACCATACTCATTTAGCACGTATGCGTCTCTGCATTACATAGTTTACAAAACATCATGCTAGAAAGGATAGGAAGAGGTTCACATACCTCGCGCGATTATCGACAAATGCAAAACGCTCCAAGTACTTCAACCCGTCGGCTACTCCTTAAGCCAAGTAGATCACGCCACCCGTAGTACTCCACTCCTAAAATGGTCATAGTACTTCTATCAAACCCTTCTTACCATTGAAGACTTATACCAATAAAAAGCCCTCTAATTCTACGGAAAATTGGGCAGCATTTCCCCCGTTTTTACTCACTTTTCCATCTTTCTCCAAGGCCCGAATAACCGTAATATATATACCATATATAAGGCATAATAATTAAACAACATAAGGAAGGGGATTACACGCCCAAGCAGTAGCGGTTTACTATCACGCCATAATAACAACAAGTAAAAGAAGGGGATTACGCTACCTGACGGTAGCGGTTTACTATCACGCCCATAACAATACAATAATTAAAAGGGGATCACAGCCCAAGCGGACGCGATTTAACAATCTTCCCTTACTTGAAATGTAAATGCGATCCAAAGTAAATCTGATCCAAAGTAAATCTGATCCTTAAGTTGGGGTCCTTGGCCAACTTTGTCCATTTTACTTATCCAATTACTCATTAGTCATCCAACTTATATTTCCATTCTTAATATAAGTTATAGTTACTTTGTTAATTACTTCTTCACAAGTAAGATACGTTTTTACCATTTTATTGGGAAACGACCAATCCTTTCTTTTAACAAGTTAACAAGATCCAACTCTTCCAAACTTTACTCCATATATTACATACTCCATAATATACTTATAATATATGTATAATGACCAAATCAAAAAGAGGTTAAGATTCACTACCTCAAATAGCCCAAAATTATCCAAGAACTTAATGTCGCTCCAAGCAAGTCTTAGCTCCAAATATTTACGTTCCAATCCTCTACAAGCAACCCATAGAAGCTCCTAACCAACTTCTCTTCAAGATTCAACTCCAAAAAGTGAAGAACACTTAGGGTTTTTGTTCATGGAGCTCTCGGCCAAGGTGAAGTTTAGAGGTTAGGGGTGTGAAATCTTTTCCAACTCTTGGTACACAATCTTCCTAACACCTTGGGAAGAACACTTGAGAGTTTAAGAATTGTTGGACAAATTTAGCTCAAGAAAAGGCTCAAAAACGAGAGCAAGGTCAAGGGAGAAGGGAGAATTTCTTGTCTTGAAATGGTTAAGTGTGGGAGATTTCATCAACTAGTAGTGCATATATAGGACAAAGAGGATAGGATGAAGGCAAGTGTGTGGTTGAGATTGGGGACAAGTGTGTGTGGGCCCCACAAGCCACTTGTCCAACTAAAATATCTTGCAAGACAAGGCCACTTGCCTTGCCACTGTTAACAAATTTCGCCATGAGGCCACCTAGGGGTGACACGTGTCGCCATCCTATTCGTCCAAAATATTTCATCTCCGAAAATATCCATAATGGCCAAAATCTCAAAACAAAGTGGGCCCACAAAGCAGAATTTCTCCGTGGCCCCACGTGACCAATTCAGGAAATAAAATTCCATAATTCTAATATAATTCAAGAAGCCCAAATACCAAATCGGGAATCAATTCCTATTAACGAACCTTTTTCTTCACAAAAACCGGAAACTTTTCCGTCGAAAAATCACATCTTCCTTTCTTTCCAATATTTCTGTCGTATTCTCGTACGTACGTCCTCACATACATACCCTGGAACTACGGGGTATAACACTATTCACACATAAGACATATGTTTCTCAAATTGTTTTAAAGGATTAAAACTATGAACTACGAAACCTTTCAAAGATGAGAAACTTGGGCATTTGAAATTAGGCAAAGTTGAACGTTTGGAAAATAATGTTGTTACTTGATTTTACAAAGGGAAGTGTTTTGATCTACTTAAAAAGATAGTCACTCTATTTTTATACTACGGGTACTGTGTGACTTTTGTAAAAGAAACGGATCTTTTAAAGAGTTAATGTATGAAGTACTTTGGGGATAAAAACCCGAATTTGTTAACATAAAGTAGAAAGTACCTTGTGTGAATAACTTGATTGTGTTGGTTTGTGATAGCCTTGTAATACTTTCTTGTTGATTTGATAAGTAAACATGTTAGGATGCTACGTGTGTTAGTATCTTGTGATGTTTGTGTAAAGGGGTTTCCCTTGTTGTGCTTATGTTGTTTAACGATAAGCTGTTATTGTTATACCCCGTATTTCCAGAGTATGTACGTAAGGACGTACGTAGAAAATTTGAACTTGAGAAAGTAGCTTGGCCGAAATTTATTTGTGCACAACACCCGTTTAGAGTCGTTTTTCGACGAAACGTTTTCACAGCTTTCGTACGGGAATTTCCGGCTATGTCATTTTTAATTTTTGCGAATTTTTCCGAGAGACGAAACATTTTAGACCAACGGGAGGGCGACACTTGTCACCCTCCAATTGATGGATGTGAGGCGTTATTGTGGCCGATTGGAATGGCTTTAGTTGGTAGGATATTTGTGTGTTAGTTGGTTAAGGGGGCACTTGGCAAGATCTTGGCCCTACACTTGCCTTGCACTTGGCAAGATCTTGGCCATTGGTTGGCCATTGGTTGGCCTATAAATACCACCCTATGTTGAAGACTTTCTTCATCCAAAAATCTTCTAAGTGTTAAAATCCCTCCCTCTCCCTTCTTGTGGTTCTCGTCCATAAAGCCTTCCCTTCCCCTCGGCGAGTTCCCCCACAGTGGGGTAGCCGAGGGTATACACCCCCTCCGGGTGCTAGCGTGGGTACCCACTGCCTAGTTGTTTTATTATAATACCCCTCTTGGTAGAAATACTCTCAAAGTATTGTTATAATGCCCAATTACCTTAGTCATATACCTTGTTGTATTCTAAGGTTATACCTATACAAAGCCCAGAAATACTATTATACTCCGTCATACAAAACGAAACCCTAGGAAAATCTCCATGGTTTGTGGAGTAGTATGTAGAAGTTGGTTAGAACTTCTAAGGGTGGTTTAGAGCTGGTTGGGCGCTCGAGTTGGAGCTAAACGATTGCCCAGGATCGACTTTAACTAGGATAATTATGGGCTTATCGAGGTAATTATCTTGTCCCTCTATTATAATTGGAAATTACATATTGTTTGAATATATAGTTGAAGTATACTATATATAGAATCAGCGTAGTTATCGTGATGTCTTTTGACTTAAGCTGAATAATACTTACGGCGATGTCTTGCGACTTAAGCTGAATTTAAAGAAGAATAATGAACTTAAATTACATAGGGCTGTATTACTGTAGACTTGTGTATTATTACCGTGGAGTATATTTGTACCCGTTCGGGTTAGACGTATAACCCCCCCCCCTGGTTGGCTTGGTAGCGGCCTCGATAGAGGAGGAGATTTCTGTTTGTTGCGGGAGAGGTCTTTGCCGAATTTTCTGTAGAATGTTCTCCGAAGGGATCTAAATGTTAATAAAGCGCCTTGTGGCCTTATAGGTTGAAGTACTACGTGTGGTGCGATCTACGTGGCTTAAGGAGTAATGAAGCGGTTGGAAGTACTTGAGCGTTTTGCTATTAGTCGATACTCGTCGCGAGGTATGTGAACCTCTTCCTATCTCTTCTAGCATGATATGTGTGAACTATGTAATGCGGTAGACGTCACGTATGCTAAGCGTATTTGATTGGTTTAAAACATAAAGTGTTATAACGGCTTTATGGGAAGTTGGTTATAATGACTTTATGTTGGTAAGAAAATACTTGTGGTCTTTAAAAGGTAATCGATTTGAACTATAAGCGGCTTGTTATGTGTTAATAAAGAACTTGAAGTATTTCAAAAGATTTTTGAATCATTTGAAAGAAGAAGTAATACTTGATTTGTTTTGAAAACTTAAGAGTCATGCTAGCTTTATGGAAAGTTAGGTATAACGTCTTAAGAATGTTTCTTGATTTTGGAAATCGAATGTGTATCGACAAACCATCTGCGGCGTTCATAAGAGGAAATGTTTTAATAATTAAGTATTATTAAAACCGGTGAAACTTCCATCTGCATGAAGCTAAGATGAGACAAAATGATATTTCCTAGATCATGCATTTCAGTAATGAGATTGTTATAAACAAGAATATCCTACTCACATATAAGACTTATGTTTCTCAGATAGTTTAAAGGAGAATTATATTCTTAAATGAATAAGACTATGAACTACGAAACCTTTCTAAAATGAGAAACTTGAACATTGGAAATTAGGCAAACTTGATCATTGGAAAAAGAATGTTGCTACTTGATTTTACAAAGAGAAGTAATTGATTTACTTTAAAAGGATAGTCACTCTATTTTTATACTACGGGTATTGTGTGACATTGTGAAAGTAACGATCTTTTAAAGAGTTAATGTATGAAGTACTTTGGGGATAAAACCGAACTTGTTGGCATATAGTAGAAAGTACCTTGTGTGTATAACTTGATTGTGTTGGTTTGTGATAGCACAGTAATACTTTCTTTGTTGATTGATAAGTAAACATGTTAGGATGCTACGTGTGTTAGTATCTTGTGATGTTGTGTAAAGGGTTTCCTTTGTTGTTGTGCTTATGTTGTAACGATAAGTCATTGTGTTAGTATTTTACATCACTCATCTCTTGAGATGATTAGGGGTTGCGCCTCCGTCTGAGGTAGACTCGGCGGTCGATGGACCTATGATTCGAGAATACCTCGTACGCAGTCCTGAGGGCCTATCTTGAGCTACGAGTTCGTGTTAGTGTCGTCCTTTATGGGCACGCGGTCCCGTGTGGCTACGCGGTGCGAAGTCGGGGCGATCTTAGGGAAGCACCGCCGATGCGGGAATACCTCATGCGGGCGATGAGATTGGCCTATGCGGGCTGCGGGAGTTCGAGGTTAGGCAGCGTACATTGATCTGCGGGCAAGTGGCGGCTTTGATCATGTGACTGTGCAGACAGATCTTATGATACGATTCATGACCTTGTTGATGCGTGGGTTTTAGTAATCGGCCATGCGCCGTGCTACCCGTCACAGTTTTATTATGACACGTGGGACCTCGTGTTCATGTGTGTTCCTTGGTGCTTTATATCATGCATGCAGCGATGAGGAAGGTATTCCACGGCATGATTGATGTTGTGGGCACGAGACCCATTGTTATACTTGAGTGATGACTTGAGGCGTGAGTCCTCGACTTGACATGGCTAACTTTGTTGAAATCGTAGTTTGGTTATCATACATGTCTCTGCTTTATATGGCTATGATTTCATTTACGATATGTATTTTCAGTTTCACATACTGCACTGTTATGCCGACCTCCTTGGGCTGCGTTCATGCCGCGGTTGAGGTACACCATCGTTGATCCTAGCTCTCGTGGTCACGATTTAGCGTTGGGAAGCCCGTTTCTCGGAGGCTTATCGATGGTATAGTCCCCGTCGTAGTAAGTGTTTACATTCGGGGTTTGGCGGGGCCTCTGTCCGCCATTGTTGTCGTATCATTTCTTAGAGGTGTAGTAATCTTGTTGTGGCGGGGTTTGTAAAGAAAGGATTAAAGCTGCTCATTTTGAAAGAGATGTTATTATTATTTATCTTGAAAGGCAAGTTTTCTAAAGATAAGCGTTATGCTTCTTGTTATTTCATGTTGTTGTGATATGTTCGTGATTACTCACGATGTTGTCTCACTAGGGTGCCCGGTAAGGCACGATCCGGGCAGGTTAGGTCGTGACAAAAGTGGTATCGAGCGATTAATCCTCGGAAAGTGTCTAAGCACCGTATCGATGAAGTCTTGATTATCGGTGTGTTGTGCACCACACCAATAATCAGGAGGCTATAGGATATTTTAAGATTGGTTTCTATTCTTCTCACTCTGAGATCGTGCCTTAGAGTCGTGTTGTAAGTTGGACCTCTAACGTATTTCTTTCCCTTACCGCTATGCCTCCGCGTAGAGGCAACCCGGCCGGGAGGGCAAGGCAACCGAGGCCGCGAGTAAATCTGAGAGGTTACGTGGGCAGGCCCAATCATCACCGGTGGTGCCATTCGGGAGTTTTGCACGTCGCTGCCCCAAGAGTTTAGTGCAGCGGCGATTCCTTGCGGCCATGACATTTGAACCTTGGTTCCACGGCCGAAGCAGAGAATTTAGATTGCAAAGAGGCGACCACATTAGCTATAGATTTGGCTACCGTAGTATACCGATGTACCGCGAGTCTTGAGGACTATCTAAAGAGAGTTGTGCAAGAGTAATTATTCATTGAGCTTGAGCATGGCACGTATGCGGGCTTATGCGCGCAGCCGAAAATGTAGAGATCGACGTTAACGGCGACGCCAAGAGGGCGGGCGGCAGCGTCCTTTGGTAACTTTAGGCAAGTCGCCTCGCCAGATTTGATACGCACCTCGCCCGGTCGCAGTGGTCTTCCACGGATATCAAGATGTTCGAGTATCACGAGGAGTTGGTCGAGGACTCAGGCTTCCGTTCGCATTGTGTGAGCGCCATCCCGGAATGTCGTCTTTTAGTTAGTACTTGTTGTACTACGCTGCCGTCGTGTCTGATGTCGATAGAGTGTCCTGTAGGAGGACTTAGCCTTCAGGATCGGTGGTAGTTCGTCATCTTCCCTAGCTATGCGCCTACGGGCGAGTTTGATTTGAACGACTAAGGGAGTGAAGAGATATAGATATATCTTTAACCTCTAGAGATCGCATGTGTGATAAGGTGAGTATACCTTAAGTGCTATGTTACGATAATGTGTGTTAGTCGTGATTAGATCATGGTTGTTTAACCGAGTAAGATTTTTGGGGATAGAGAAGGTGTGAGCCTTAGAGCTTTTTACGTAGAGACCTTAGAGGTGAGGCCATCTCGAGAAAAGGTGTAGTGTTATGTTTGACCCTTATCGGAAGTGCATAGTGCGTGAGTTATGTTTGGGATAGGTCCTAGTAGTGTGGAAGGAAAGGGGTAGTTGAGCTAAGAAGACCGCTAGGTTTTCAAACATGATTTGTGAGATTGTTAGAATCGGGAGCTAGTAATGTGCGCGTTCGGGTCGGGTTGAGGCCACGCCGGGTCAACCCGCGGTAGGTTTTGGTGGTGGGGTCGTTGTGGTGGTCCGCCTTGTGTTAGGGTTGTGAGGGTGTTAGGCCCAAGTTTAGTTAACCAGTGCGAGTTCGTGGATGCTCGACTAGTGGTCGGGCGATGGGGGCAGCCCATCGTGTTCTTTCGGGACCGCTACTCGGTGTGTTGAGTTATCCGAAAGGTTGTGGCTGCGAGGTGCCTACCTTCACCTTATGACATGACAGTGGAGCCAGTGGTACATCGCTTTTGTTTCGTAAGTTTTACCAGCGGGGTTAGGAACTCGCGTGAGTCTCGAGACCACATTCGCCCTCGGCCGTTGTTTGGATTTCGAGGATAGTTGCGAGAATTGTTATCTCCTGTTGGGGAAGTGTTTTATAGATACCATTTCGGTGTTCGGATATCGCCAGACGCCTTGTAGGGCGGAAGTGTAAGTTGCGGTTGATTGGTTCGGCGTTGGCAAGATTCAGATAGTTGGTTGAGCTTGTTCCAAAGATTTGTGGATGAGTAAAGCTTGTCTAGAAGAGGTTACGGCGGCTCGGAGAAATCGTGCGGATAATCGGCGACGACGCTGAGAGTTCAGGTTGCCGGTCGGTCTTCTTGAAAGTACCACCCGGGGTGGGTGTGACGATTTTGGAATACGAGAGGAACTTAGCGAGTTACTTTGGGCCTTTGAGCCCATGTGAAGAATAGGCGGGTTGCTTATATGTTAGCTTTTGTCGTCCAGACTTAGAGGCGATATGGCCGGTCTTTCGTATTGTTATGATCGGGAAAGTATCGAGATCCATCAGTGTTCCCGCTAATGATGACCACGTTAGAGATAGTAACCCCGAGTTTTGGAAAGCTGAAGATGCTCGTAAATGTGGTAAGAGTTGAGTGTCTGACACCTCGTGGATCGCGTGTAGTCCGGCACCATTTGTTGGGTCGCCGAGTGACACTAGAACCTCGGCAAAGTGACAAAAGTGGTATCGGGAAGAAGCGAGCATGTATGGCGAGAATTGATGTGACCATTTCTTTTGTTTGGAAAAGTGTGGAAGAAGTATATTTTAGACCCGGAGAGAGGTGTTTGTGGTGATGTTAGAGGTGATTCCTCGTGGACTTGGATGTAAGTATTTTGCGCTTGTTTCGTGGCCATTGTGGCGTGATTGTTTCGTAAGTATGGTAGTGAAGACTATCTTTGGCGCACGTTTGTTTTGAGATTTAGAAGGAACATTCGACGAATGTTTCTAAGGAGAGAATGTTATACCGTATTTCAGTATATGCGTGGGACGCACGTAGAAAATTTGAACTTGAGAAAGTAGGGCGAAATTTATTTGTGCACAACACCCGTTTAGAGTCGTTTTTTAAACGTTTTCCACAACTTTCGTAGGGAATTTCCGCTATGTCATTTTTAATTTTTGCGAATTTTTCCAGAGACGCGAAACATTTTGGACCAACGAGAGGCGACACTTGTCACCCTCCAATTGATGGATGTGAGGCGTTATTGTGGCCGATTGGAATGGCTTTAGTTGGTAGGATATTTGTGTGTTAGTTGGTTAAGGGGCACTTGGCAAGATCTTGCCCTACACTTGCCTTGCACTTGGCAAGATCTTGGCCATTGGTTGGCCGTTGGTTGGCCTATAAATACCACCTATGTTGAAGACTTTCTTCATCCAAAATCTTCTAAGTGTTAAAATCCCTCCTCTCCCTTCTTGTGGTTCTCGCCCATAAAGCCTTCCTTCCCTTGGCGGTAGTTCCCCACAGTGGGGTAGGTAGGTATACACCACTCCTTGGGTGCTAGCCGTGGGTACCCCTGCCTAGTTGTTTTCGTATAATACCCCTCTTGGTAGAAATACTCTCAAAGTATTGTTATAATGCCCAAATTACCTTAGTCATATACCTTGTTGTATTCTAAGGTTATACCTATACAAAAGCCTTAAATACTATTATACTTCCGTCACAATACAAACCAAACCCTAGGAAAATCTCCATGGTTTGTTGGAGTAGTATGTAGAAGTTGGTTAGAACTTCTACGTGGTTTAGAGCTGGTTGGGCCTCGGAGTGGAGCTAAACGATTGCCCGGGATCGACTTTAACTAGGATAATTATGGGCTTATCGAGGTAATTATCTTGTCCTCTATTATAATTGGAAATTACATATTGTTAGAATATATAGTTGAAGTATACTATATATAGAACCGAACGTAGTTATCGCAATGTCTTTTGACTTAAGCCGAATAATACTTACAGAATGTCTTGCGACTTAAGCTCAATTTAAAGAAGAATGAACTGTAATTACATAGGGGTGTATTACATTAGTCTTGTGTAGTAGTACGCTGGAGTAGAATTGTACTGTTAGGGTTAGGCGATAACCCCCGTTGGCTTGGTGGCGGCCTGATAGAGGAGGAGATTTACGCCGTTGTTGCGGGAGGTGTCTTGAATTTTCGTAGAATGTTCTCGAAGGATCTAAATGTTAATAAGCGCCGTGGCCTTATAGGTTGAAGTACTACGTGTGGTGCGATCTACGTGGCTTAAGGAGTAGCCGGCGATTGGAAGTACTTGAGCGTTTGCTATTAGTCGATACTCGCGAGGTATGTGAACCTCTTCCTATCTCTTCTAGCATGATATGTGTGAACTATGTAGTACGGTAGACGTACATGTGCTAAACGTATTTGATTGGTTTAAAACATAAAGTGTTATAACGGCTTTATGGGAAGTTGGTTATAACAGCTTTATGTTGGTAAGAAAATACTTGTGGTCTTTAAAAAGGTAACTGATTTGAACTATAACTGGCTTGTTATGTGTTAATAAAGAACTTGAAGTATTTCAAAAGATTTTTGAATCATTTCGAAAGAAGAAGTAATACTTGATTTGTTTTGAAAACTTAAGAGTCATGCTAGCTTTATGGAAAGTTAGGTATAACGTCTTAAGAATGTTTTACTGATTTTGGAAATCAGAATGTGTATCGACAAACCACTGCAGCGTTCATAAGAGGAAATGTTTTTAATAATTAAGTATTATTAAAACCAGTAGAAACTTCCATCTGCATAGAAGCTAAGATGAGACAAAATGATATTTCCTAGATCATGGCTGCTGTAATGAGATTGTTATAAACAAGAATATCCTACTCACATATAAGACTTATGTTTCTCAGATAGTTTAAAGGAGAATTATATTCTTAAATGAATAAGACTATGAACTACGAAACCTTTCTAAAATGAGAAACTTGAACATTGGAAATTAGGCAAACTTGATCATTGGAAAAGAATGTTGCTACTTGATTTTACAAAGAGAAGTAATCGATTTACTTTAAAAGGATAGTCACTCTATTTTTATACTACTGGTATTGTGTGACATTGTGAAAGTAACGTATCTTTTAAAGAGTTAATGTATGAAGTACTTTGGGGATAAAACCCGAACTTGTTGGCATATAGTAGAAAGTACCTTGTGTGTATAACTTGATTGTGTTGGTTTGTGATAGCACCGTAATACTTTCTTGTTGATTGATAAGTAAACATGTTAGGATGCTACGTGTGTTAGTATCTTGTGATGTTGTGTAAAGGGTTTCTTTGTTGTGCTTATGTTCTAACGATAAGTTTGTTGTGTTAGTATTTTACATCACTCATCTCTTGAGATGATTAGGGGTTGGCCTCCGACGCGGGTAGACTCGGTGTCGATGGACCTATGATTCGAGAATACCTCACGCAGTCCTGAGGGCCTACGCGAGCTACGAGTTCGTGTTAGTGTCGTCCTTTACGGGTACGCGGTCCACGTGGTCATGCGGACCGCGAAGTCGTGACGATGCCGGGAGTAGCTACCGCCGATGCGGAATACCTGCGCGGGCGATGAGATTGGCCTATCGCGGAGTCGCGGAGTTCGAGGTTAGACGCGTGCATTGATCTGCGGGCAAGTGGCGGCTTTGATCATGTGACGATGCAGACAGATCTTATGATACAATTTATGACCTTGTTGGTACTTGTGGGTTTTTAGTAGTCGGCTATGCCTTGCCTTACCGTCAGCTTTATTATGACACGTGGGACCCGTGTTCATGTGTGTTCCTTAGTGCTTTTATATCATAGATCGCCACAGGTGAGGAAGGTATTCCACGCATGATTGATGTTGTGGGCTCGAGACCCATTGTTATACTTGAGTGATGACTTGAGGCGTGAGTCCCGACTTGACATGGCTTTGTTGTCAGAAGCGTAGTTTGGTTATCATACATGTCTCCGCTTTATGGGATCGCTATGATTTCATTTCACGATATGTATTTTCGATTTCACATACTCGGTGCACTGTTATCGACCTCGGGCCGCGTTCATGCCGCAGTTGAGGTACACCGATCGTTGATCCTAGCTCTCGTGGTCACAGTTTAGCGTTGGAAGCTCCGTTTCTCGGAGGCTTATCATGGTATAGTCCCCGCCGTAGTAAGTGTTTACATTCGGGGTTTGGCGGGAGCCACGCCATTGTTGTCGTATCATTTCTTAGAGAGTACAGTAATCTTTGTGGCGTGGTTTGTAAAGAAAGTTAAACTGCTCATTTTGAAAGAGATGTATTTATTATTTATGCCGAAAGGCAAGTTTTCTAAAGATAATCTGCACGCTTCTTGTTATTTCATGTTGTTGTGATATGTTCCGATTACTCGATGTTGTCTCACCAGGTGCCGGGTAAGGCACGATCCGGGCAGGTTCGGTCGCGATTATGTTAGTATTATATCACTCACTCTTGACATGATCGGGGTTAGGCGCTCCGATGCGGGGTAGACTTCATGCAGGACCATGATTCGAATACCTCACGGGTCCCGGCCTATGCGGAGCTACGAGTTCGTGTTAGTGTGCGGCCTTGTGGTCATGCGTTCATGTGGCCACGCGGATCGCGAGTCGTGGCGACGCCGGAGTAGCACCCTCGATGCGAGGAATACCTCACGGGCCTATGTGAGTGGCCTATGCGGAGTCGCGAAGTTCCAGGACTAGACGCACATTAGATATCGCGGGCGAGTGGCGGCCGATCATGTGGCGATCAGACAGATCTCATGATATAGTTTATGACCTTGTCGATACCGGGTTTTAGTAGTCGCTATGCCTTCGTACTTACCGTGCGGTTTATTATGACAGTGGGACTGGTGTTCATGTATTCCTTAGTGTGTTTTATATCATGGATCGCCAAATGAGGAAGGTATTCCACGGGCATGATTGATGTTGTGGGCGTGAGACCCATAGTTATACTTGGGTGATGACTTTGAGGGCGTGAGTCCCTGACTTGACATGACTGCTTATTTATTGAACTATAGTTTGGTTATCATACATGTCTCCTGCTTTATATATAGACTACTATGATTT
Source organism: Przewalskia tangutica (assembly GCA_029844215.1). NCBI lineage: Eukaryota > Viridiplantae > Streptophyta > Magnoliopsida > Solanales > Solanaceae > Przewalskia > Przewalskia tangutica. The sequence goes on along the minus strand of CM056720.1, from coordinate 24,772,217 downwards.
CATTCTGATATTTTCGCTTCACATACTTGGTACTGTTGTCGACCTCGGGCCGCCGTCATGCCGCAGTAAAGTCGCGATCATCGATCCTCGCCTTGGATCACGATTCGTTGAAGCTCCGTTTCTCGGAGGCTTATCGCCGGTATAGTCCCGTGTCGTTGTAAATTTACATTGAGGTATGGCGGGGCCACCGTCCGCCATTGTTATCATATCATTCTTAGAAGTGCAGAGTACCTGTTGTAGGCGTAGTTGTAAAAAGGATGTAACTATTCGGTTTTAAGTTTATATATATATGCCGTAAGGCAAGTTTTCTCAGATAACTGTTTCACATTTCATATTATATCACGCCTTGTTTATGTTCCGTGATTACTCGATGTATGTCTACTTGGGTGCCCGGTAAGGCACGATCCACGCCCGGTTCGGTCGTGAGAGCAGGAGGCTGAGAGTCTGTACACTGAGTTTGACTCGCCAGCAGTGTCGCACTATTGTAATCGACATGGCGTATGGGTTTATCGATATGTGATGGGTTAGGACCGTCATATGATTGCGTGCTGGGGTGGCTCTTCACCGGATGGATATTGCGAGGATGCAGCGTATCGCGAGGATTGAGGCAGAGGCAAGATTAGCTAGATTTAGGCCAGCCCAAGAGGCTGCGTGACAGGTCTCAGGCGATTTGGTAGGCGGCAAATTTCGCAGCAGGTAGGTCCACTTTTCACCAAAGACAGAGTGCTCCTTCGATTTTGTGGCGGAGGTCCGATCGGTAAGACATTCAGATAGCAGTCGTGGCTCCAGACTTCGGGGTTTTAGGGAGGCAGAGACCGTCAACAATCGAGACCGCCCACATCTCGGTGCATTCGATGCGGTAGGTCTCATCCGGGCGAGTGCCATATGGGTTCGGGAGAGTGTTACTCTTGTGGCAGCAGGCCGTCTGAAGGATTGTCCGCCCCAGGGCCAAGCGGAAGTGTTATGGTTCAGCCGACGGGCCGCCAAGTGATCTTCGCCTCGGTGGTCGCAGGCTCACGCCAACGCCGCGCGCAGGGTCGGGGTGCGGTCGTGGTCAGCCGATTCCAGCGGTCCTCAGAACCGCATATATGCTATGTCCACCGTCGGGGACGAGGCGTACCGGATGTCGTCGTAGGTACATTATTGGTTTCTTGCTGTGATGTATATGCTTTGATAGATCCAGGTTCTACCTTGTCCTATATATCTCCTCATATTGCTGGTAGAATAGGGATAGAGCCCGAGTCCATAAGACCTTTTGAGGTGGCTACGCCAGTAGGTGATTCGGTGGTAGCTGAGCGGGTATATAAGGCTTGCCCTGTGACTATAGACAGTCGTCAGACTCTAGCCGACTTGATAGAGTTGGATATGACGGACTTTGATGTGATTATGGGTATGGATTGGCTAGCGTCTTGCTATGCCAATGTAGACTGTAGAGAGAGATTAGTTCGGTTCCAGTTTCCTGGTGAGCCGGTTATCGAGTGGAAGGGGAATACTGCGTCGCCGAGGGGTAGGTTTATTTCTTACCTCAAGGCTAGGAAGATGGTGCGGAAGGGGTATATCTACCATATGGTTCGAGTGTTCGACATCGAGGTGAGGTACCGGACCTTGATCGATTCGGCCATTAGAGAGTTTCGCACGTGTTCCCGGATGAGCTTCGGTATCCTCCGAGAGAAATTGAGTTTTGCATTGATTTGGCTCTGACACTCGACCGATATCTATTCGCCATACGTGATGGCACCGCCGAGTTGAAGGAATTGAAGGACCATGAAGGACTTCTTTGGAGAAAGGCTTTATCGTGCCAAGTGTTTCTCTCGGGAGCGCGGTGTTATTTGTAAAGAAGAATGATGGGGCCAGCTGCGTATGTGTATTGATTGTGACGGTGAACAAGGTAACTATCAAGAACATATATCCCTCCTGTGATTGACGATTTGTTTGACCGATTGTGGTGCGAGGTGTTTTTCAAGATAGACTGCGGTTTGGTTATCATCAGTGCGAGTTAGAGACAGATATCCCAAGATCGCATTCAGACCATTATGGGCACCATGAAGTTCGGTGATGTCTTCGGGTTGACCAACGCTCAATGGTATTCATGGATTAGATGAATAAGGTGTTCGTGCTATTCTTGGATATGTTCGTTATAGTGTTCATTGATGATATCCCGTTTATTCGCGACGAGTGGGAACACGCGGATCATTTGAGGACGGTATTCGAGTCCTCCGAGACCGCGATTGTATTCCAAGTTCTCAAATGCGAGTTTTGGTTGGCTTCATGGCTTTCTTAGGGCATGTTATCGGGCGATGGTATTCTGGTTGACACAAACAAGATTGAGGCGATCGAGACTTGGCGCACTCCACTACACCAACCGGAGTGCGCACTTTTGGGCCTCGCAGTTATTATCGGAGGTTTGTAGAAGTTTTCTTCCATTTCAAAGACCTTTGACTAAGTCGACTGAAAGAAGCTATATTCCG